>RCSZ01000003.1:1200000-2400000 GCA_014898425.1 Botryotinia globosa | reverse complement strand
AACAAAAACGGGTCAGATAGTGGTGCCGGTGCGAGCTCAAGTTCTGTAGGCAGCTCAGGGAGACCCCGAAAGAGTTTCACCGGTGATACTGTGCCTGTCGGCCCTGACTCAGGTTTACCCCACGCTCAAATTATGTCCAGCAATGACAGTGGATCTGTCGCGCCAGAGGAGAGAAGAGGACCCTTAGGGTGGATCAAAAGCAAGATGCGAGAGAAGCGAGATGAGAGCCGGGAGAAGGATGCTGAGCGAGAACGCAATAAAAGTCCACCCGGCGATCGCCCATCTAACATCAGTTCTTCGGCCCTAGCTCCGCGGGGCAAGAGTATAGACGTCAATAGAGGAGAAGAATCTGAGCGTAACGGGAGAGAGCATAACTTACCTCAATAATAATTCAGCGAGATGGCGAGATGGTTATCAGGTTATTTTCAGCATTTCA
Source organism: Botryotinia globosa (assembly GCA_014898425.1). Classification (NCBI taxonomy): domain Eukaryota; kingdom Fungi; phylum Ascomycota; class Leotiomycetes; order Helotiales; family Sclerotiniaceae; genus Botryotinia; species Botryotinia globosa. Next base: position 2,399,564 of record RCSZ01000003.1, on the reverse strand, counting down.
GAGCACATTTCATTTACTCGGAGTCCAATCTACGACAGCTCTAATGGGCTCGCTGTCTATTGGTTATAAAGATCGGTGCCCCCGATCATGACGTGTCTTTCTCGCCCGATTTCTGTTACATGCGTGCATTTGTCCCTTTTTGTTTGCGCTTCTCCGGAAACCCATCTTAATAAAACTGATAGGAATCTTCCGTGAATCATGGCTGTGGTTGGAGATGTTAAATTTGAGGAGTGAGGTTTATTTTGAGTGCATTGCCTCGTGGAATCAGGGATTTATCATTTGTCGTCGAAATTTGCACCCTTCCATGTTCTATATAGAAGGATGGTACAAAGAAGAAAAGAGGAAGGGTATAAATGGGTGAATTGTGACAATCACGAATTCGACGATCTGATGAATTACTGGTACTGGCAAAGGAGTTTATTTTTTCTTGAATGCTTTTACGAAAACCAAAAACGAATCAGATCTTCAATCTTCTGGACTTTAAGGAAGCAGGGCTTGTCCTTGTGGGGTCATTAGGATGCGACGATGACATGAATCCATAAGGATAAGCTTGATACGACTCTTATGATTGGGATGGATCGGATGAAGGTTTGGCTGGGTTTGGGAAAGAATGGATAGGGTATTATGAATATAACGGGAATGGGGAAATGATGGATAGAGACATTAAAGTTCCTACCTTTTTTGTGTGATCGGTTTGACCGTTTGGTGGTGGTGAGGAGAGATAAAGAAAGTGGAAGTTGAGAAGTTCAAGATGGGACGAAATGTTCAATTCTTTTGTATGTATTTTGAAGTAATTGTGAATGAGTAAATGAAAGAAAGGGACTTTTATATACATGATGGCTTGACTTTTGAGGGGCTGAATGGGAATGAGAATGAGATAGATAGTCTACCTGAGCTTGCGGACAAAATCGACATGGGAGATATACTTCTAAGTTAGATAGCATGCTCTCGGGGGCTAAGACTCGGCCCGTAAATCACTCGGCACTTCATCGTGATTCTAGCCCATTGCCAAACGTCATTCTATTCGTGGCGAACGTAGAAATTCTTCTCGAGGGTCCGGAGAAGAATGATTGAATGACGAATAGCTAGCTATGCTATTGCATTAGTGTTGTGGGAAAGGTGGAAGCGGTGTGGATTGGTGGTGGATGGGTGGAAGGGGAGGGAGAAGAAGGATGGAAGGAAGGGGGGAAGGGGGGAAAGGAGTAGGGAGTAGGGAGAAAGGATGGAAGGGGGTAGGGAGAAAGGATGGAAGGGGGGAAAGGATGGAAGGGGGTAGGGGGTAGTAGAGAAGTTTGGAGAGATGGTGGAGAGATGGTGGAGAGATGGTGGAGAGATGAAATTTTGGAGTGAGATATTTATTCAGATTTGGGATTTGAGGATGGGATGGGATGGAATGGAATGGGAGTGGTGAGGTGAAGTGACATGAGAGGTAGATGGGTAGATGGAGGAGATGGCTTGCGTGGAGTCGTGTGTAGTGTATTGTGAGTGGTGGTGTGCATTGTTTTGTGGCGGATTGTGTGTGGTTTTCTGGGGAGGCTTGATTATGGTTTTAAGTATTGAATATTGGGGAGAAGAGAGCAGAGAGAAGAAAAGGACGAGAGTGGGTGGAGGGTTGAGATTGGAGGGTTAGATGTACTCGATATGTATCGTGGGTGTGTAGATAATCATGATGATAATGATGATTGTTGAATGACAGGATAGGATAGAATATGTATGTAGTGTATTATACAATCGAAAATGAGTTCTTTCTTTACTTTTGGTATATACAGCTGCTTGAACTTAATTCATATAGCATATTCGCATGCGATGTAAGATTACAACACGGATACATTTCTCTTTTCCTTTCTTTTCCTTTCTTTTCTTTCTTCAATTTTTTTCTAGAAGGAAGAGTTGGGTACCATGTAAGATCTTACAATATAAGAGTTTAGGCCTCGGCTTATCGCACACTAAGCGAAAACACACCAAAAAGCCTCATTTCTTCAACTTTTGAACTATATATTATTCCAATTAATCTTTAAATTAGATTTATAAAATTTATTCTGATAATAAATAATTAATGAAATTATATAAAAAAATGAATAAATTATTTTTAATAATTTCCTTAATAAAATTGTAGATATTTAAAATTGGAATTCCTAAAATTTTCAAAAAAATCGATTTTTTTGTATAGGAAAAACGTTATATATTAAAAAATTTGAAGATTTCCAACTTTAAATATTTATAACTTTATTCAAAAAATTATTAAAAATATTTCATTCATTTTTTCAGAAACTAATTATAGATATTATTTAAATTATTAATTTTTAAATTATATCTTCCATTCATTAAAGAATTATAAAAATAATTAATTTATATAAAAAAACAACATTTTTGCAGGGATTTTGTCACGAAATAAGATGGTGTGCGATAAGCCGAGGCCTAAACTCTTACAATATAAGAAATTCTAAACTCGGATCTGCGCCTGCGACTGCGACTGCGACTGCGGGCGGATACCGGGAATGGGGACCGTGGCATTGCCGGATACGAAGGGTTGGGAAGGGGAAGTGGAAGGTTTGTAGAGGGATTGGTTGCGCGATTGATTGGCTGGTAAGGTTTCTGCTTGGGTGTTTTTGTACGGATTGTGTGTGAGGATTTGGATTTGGGAGTGTAGCTTTATTCTGAGTGTATTCTGTATAGAGTATTCATCTCGAGTGTATGTATGTACGATGTACGGAGGAGGATGGATCGAGAATCGAGATGATGATTTGATCAGTCACAACTCACGACTCACGACTCACGACTCACTAGCTCCTTGAGCATTTTTGATATTATGGACCCCTATTAACCTTACTACCTAGACAGAGCTCGCGATCAAAATTCTCCTAAACTCAAGAAAAGGTTCGGAGGGTGTAAGTTGGAAGTTGGAACGGGTATACCTCGCCACTAGTTTAAGGTCCAAGACACTGGACTGACTGCGTTTGGTCGACGTTGACTAATAACCACGCAGGGTGAGTGCTCGGGGGCCAAGGTCAAGCGAGCATCGAGAGGCGCGGCTTGGGTTCATGTCGCCATTGGTTGTGCTGAGATGACTGGGGGACTGATGATCAAGTGGTGCATATCTCTTATGCAGGCTGCTATTTATGGATGAGAGGGTACGGACGGGGCTTGGAAGTTGGGGGTTTGTCAAGACTGAAAATGGATAGTTGGGTAGGTAGGTACTAGGTAGTGACTTGCTTCGGGGGGTTTCAAAGGTGGTATGGATTATCTGATGGGTGGTATTGGGGGATTGGATGGTTTGGATGGTTTGGTGTGAGAGGTTTCTGTTGAGTTGATTGGTCTTGATGGGAATGGTATAAAATTGCAAGTAGAAATAGGGTGAAATAGGGTGACGTCGCCATCAATATACGCGAATTGCTTTTGAGCGTTTTTTGGAGCTTCTTGTCCTTACGCACTCCGTACCGTCTTACATATTGGCTGTTTCTCCTCTCGACAATGGACATACGGTGGAAAGTGGGTCGATTCGAGGTAATACGTGAAGCCATCCAAAGATAGAAAAATGAGAGCATACAGAGTCCAGACAGAGTACATAGTTGGGCCGGCTGCATGCAATTAGCTCGTGCTGCAGATATGTACTTCTCGAAGCCTTCGGATACAAGTAGCGAAGAGCAACTCTTGATTGTGAGGATACAGTATTCGTATACACGGAGTCATCTTGGGTGGGGACCGAAGTATCAAGTGGAGTGAGGAATCGAAGATGGTTGGCCTTGAAGTTGGATGGAATGATATGATAGATTGTGAGGTTCTGGTCTGAATAATGCGCGATGTGACATGGAAATGCAACAATTGGGTGAGTGGAAAACCGGCAATCGTCACCTGCATTCTCTGGCGGCGGTAGGTTGAACTTGCATATACTCATACTCTTCCAAGTTAAGATCTCTTTAGCCTCGTATTCCTTCAAGAAGATCATCGCCATCCATCACATACTCCGTACATGTAGGTAATCCACCGGAAACGTATATTGTCTCTGATACCCCTCGTCGTGTGTTGATGCGAAGAATAGTTTTCCAATCCATTTGCTTCCTTTGCTTCCTTTGCTTCCTTTGCTCGAGGTCCTTTACCATTCGTACCGGTATATGGAATCACTCGGTCACTCGGTCACTCACTCAATCGCTCAATTCCTCCCTCGCTAGGTAGCTACGAATATTTTCTTGACATTCAATTCATTCTCTGCTCTCCACGGACGACGAGATAGAAGCATTAGCATACGAACGGGGACGATTAGCTGGAGTTCTCATAAGGGTACACAGTATTATATATATATATCGAGGTCCGAGGATCAGCTTACATTAAAAGAACAAGGTACGTTCAAGGGACAAGAAAACGCTGCTCTACTTTTACTGTTGCACATCACACCTTGTCATCCATATCATCCATATCATCCATATCATACTTTCCCTCTCTCGTATTCATGAACTATGAACTCGAATTCTCCAGAGAGGGAGAAACAATTCCTTGTTCATGAAGTGGTCGGTCGCTTTGATAAATGTTACCTCTTTCCTTTCCGCATCTAAGTTAGCCTTGATAGTAGATACCCTGATATTACCCTCTACCTATACCCTTGCGCTGTATCACTCTCGAAATAATGCTTGTTTTCTCTCTTTTTTCTTCTTTTTGTTCTCTTCTTTTCTTTTCTTTCTCCATCAATCCACCCAAAGTTCTTACTTTGTACAGGCTACAGCACCTTCTTACTAGTATCTTGATACCACTCATTATCGCAAACCGCAGCCAGCACTGTTGAATCTACTGGCTCGTCCCTTCCAAAACATTGCGAATCACTTCCCACTTCCCACTTCCCACTTCCCACTCCCCCCCCCCATGTGTTTCTTTCCCGGTCTTCCCTTCCTTTCTCCGCAATAATAATCTAGTCCCGACTACTGAGTGCATCCGTACCAGACTCATGGTAATTGATAGCTACCTAGCTGGCTAGCTACCTTGGTTTATACCCAGCCACAACATAAAGGGCAAGTGATGTCCTGAATGAGAAGAAGAAAAAAAGCTAAATCCTTTTCTGTCTCTCTTGTTTCAAACAAAACTCCCATCTCCTCTCCCCCTCTCTCATAACAAATCAATTGCTGAATTGTCCCCTCATAATAAAACTTGTCACACATTCAATTGTCTGACAATTCATCCGTCATCATCATCAACATCATCCTTCGTTTCTCGTTGCTTGATCTCTCTTCGTTCGTTTTACCTTTGATAAGTGCCATCACAGCTCACTACTGCACCTATTTTACAGCTGCATTGCATTGACATTCGTTCAAACCCCTAATATAATCCTTGAAAATTGTTCTTCTGTCCGGAATACCTTGAGAGTTGAGCAATGATGAGTTCAACAGCTAATGAACAAAAGATCCAAGATCTTGAGCAAAAGCTCGATTCAAGTGTCGATAGTCCTTTGATGTCAGAGACCGATTCCTACATCAACGAGAAACAAGATATCGAAGCGAATAAACCTCGAAAGTCGGAAAATATGCCTTCAATTCGACAATTCTTATTGACTCTTATGGTCTTTTCCCTCCTCACCATCACCATCGTTTCTGCCGCTACCACGAACCGGAATCCAAGAAATGTATCGCCTCCTTGTATGGAAGATCAACAAGCCTTTAGAGAATTGCTGGATACTGTTGAACCTGCCATGTTACATGATGTGCTTCACCAACATATGACGGAGAAATATCAACATGGCGTTTATGAAGATGACAAGGATGCTTTGGAAGCTGTTTACAGACAGGAACCGGCAGTCGCACATGCATTGGTTGAGGCAGCAAAGGCAAATGCTATGATTGAATTGGCTAAGAGACAAGTTGGATCGAACTCGACAGCTACTCCGGCCCCAAGTACAACATCGGCTGCTACTTCGAATACTGTCGTTACTTCCGAACCGGCCACGACTGCAGCTTCCACAACTTTGGCTCCAGCTACTCCGTCTTCCACAGTGGCCTCTACTACATCCGTGGCAACCACCCCTACTTCGGCGCCAACGTCGGCAACTACCTCGCCCACTACCACTGCTCCAACTTCGACTGCGACACCAACCACGGCTCCAACCACGGCTCCAACCACGGCTCCAACCATGGCTCCAACTACAGCTCCCACCACAGCCCCCACTACTGCACCAACGACCGCATCATCGACCCAGGTTGTTACAAGTGATGGAACTACCACAACTGCAGTGGTACCGGTGACAACAAGTACACCAACATCTGCGGAATCTACAAATTCGGGTATGTTCAAAATCGGGTCGACCTCGCGTTCTTTTTCTTCTACTTCTACTTCTAATTTTGCATTACCCGTCTTCTTTTTTGTGAATTCTACTTTTTCTGCTTTTGTACCTACCAAGATACCTCTCGACTCCTCTACCTCGACGACAGGCTTGCATCCTGTCACGTCGATGTCTTTGGAGTCTAGTTTCACGGTATCGTCTGCGATTTCTATATCTGCAAGTTCAACGATATCCCTGGGAGGTCCCGTGTTTCTTGATATTATAATTTCTAGTTCTACTTCTCTTGGATACTCTTCTACAGGAGTACCTGTTGTTGATTCCACTTCTGTTGGATATCATTCCCCTTCATCGATCCCTGTGCCTGGTCCTGGTTCTATATCTGGAAACCATGGCACTTCCTTAACTTTGGAGTCCACTTCTAGTTTGGTTGGACATGATGATGTTTCTCTTGTATTGCCGTTGCCGTTGCCTATTTCCACTTCCATTGGATCTCAGGGTAGCTCCGCAACATCAATTTCTAGTTCTTTGGTCAACCTTCCTAGCAATGTCTTTTCTTTATCAGTTTCTGGCTTAAACTTATACTCGGATTCAGGATCGACTTCTACCACTAGTGCTCAATCTCAATCTCAATCTCAAAGCTCTGAGACTTCCCAAGTTGCTACATCTGCAACAGAAGCTTCCACTTCCGCCCCTCAAACTACTGAAACATCTTCAGGTACCACTACCTCTGTCCCCGTGACTACAGGAGCTTCTACAAGTGAGGCCTCCATTTCTACCAGGGTATCGACTTCTCAGGCCACTGCCTCTGGAGCTACTACCTCTGCTGCTACCTCAAGTTCTACTACAGAGGCTTCCAGTGATGGTGTTTTATCTACAGTGACTAATTCTGCGAGCGCTCTCGCTACTGATTCTTCTTCTATTGTGGCTGTAACTTCAACATCTACTAACATGGCCGAATCCACAGCTTCTTCAGACGATACTACTACACAAGCCGCTGAAGCGACCAGCAGAAGGACAACCAGCAGTACTTCCACCAAAGTTTTTACCACAACATTACCCAATGGATCCCTATCGACAGTCACATCCGTCACCATCGTCCCTGCTGTAGTTACTGGATCTCCCGCTAGTTCTTCCAAGACCTCTACTGGAAGTGCATCATTGCAAACCAACAGCGCTGGAAAGAATAACTTGGGAATTAATATGATTCTCGGTGCCGTCGGAATGGTGGTTGTTGGTGCATTATAAGCCAATTAGTTGGGACGAATACAAGAAATCGAACCAGAACTCTTTTGATATTTACACATTTGCATAGCGTCGGTGTCGGGTTTTTACGGTCACAAGTTTTATTTAACTATCAGTCTCTCATTCTTACGATTGATCGTAATGACTTGACACGAATTTATCATCACTCTTTTAAAAATGGAATTTGGATTGGCGCATAGATTGGAATAGCCCATCACGGGATATGTGCTTTGCTTCGCATAATTGCTGGGAGAAATTGGTTAAGGATCAAATATGGCCATGATACATTGTATGAGAAAGTCATGGGGAATCTATTGATAGTAAGGGGTGGACGAAATGCATTATGGTTAATACGGTGGAAGTGGTGAAATAACGTGATAGGGCTTGTGGAGAATAATGAAAATACACACAATTACAAACATATTACTGGTGCTCTCTTGCGTTTGAGAATTGATTGTCAGTATGTGAAGAAGTAAAAGGGGGTAGTCGTGAACTTGTACGTATTCCCTTGCTGAAGTGAAGGACTTGTAGATTGTTCGTTGCGACATTTCTCCTAATTGTACAGGAATTCGGAGTTAATTGGTAGTTTCGGTGTTTTTGTAGCCCATAAAGAAGAATCAAGATGAGCAACGAAGACGTGAAGACAATTTCTGGGACCATAAGCCTCCCTTTGGGAAAATGCTTCACTGGAGGATGTTTTCCGCCTCACTGTTGCCATGAATGATATAGTTAGTCACAAGAACGACTTGATCGCGCAGAGAAAGTTGAAGAAGATCTCCTCGTAACAGAATGGTTATAGCTTGTAGAAGTTTTGAAATTTTCTGATTCATAATGGTATATATTTAGTCTTTCATTATTGGGGTATATGCGCATCTCTCCCTCTTTCGCGCGAGCCATTCATCATTTTTGGCTGCGCCATATGATCGATTATTGGAACAGTATCTTGAGCATTGGAATTGGATCCGTGAGCTCAGAAACCTAGATTGGGGTGTTTGGCTGGTCTATTTTTTTTTTTTTTTTGCATCTGATTCCGGTTTCGATGTGATGTTTGGCGAGGTTGGAGAGAAATCGGAATGTAATAAAGTCGAGAAAAGTATAGTTAAATAGAATCGTGTAGTCACTGATAATGAGTGCTCTCATCGAACTCCGTGAAACTCCAGAGACTCCCCTTTCTTCTTTCGCAATTCGCAATTCGCAATTCGAATTTCGCAAACGGTGTTTGTGTGTGTATGTTTTCAAGACAGAGAACGCATTATCCGGGTCCAATCTTGGGCATATCGTGATGTTCACTTAGGGTGCTGAGATATCTATTTAGTTCTTCGACGCGCTCTTTGTGGGTTTTGACGCCTTCGCGCTTGAGGCGGTCGTTGAGCTATGGGGAGGGTTAGTGTATATTTCTACACAGAGAAAGAGGGGGGTGGTTATGGATATGGATGCGGAGCTAGATGGGCTTGTGAGATGGGGAAATACAGATGGTGATGCAAATGTGAATGAAAAGTAGAAATAAATAAAAAAGTAATAACATACCCTCCTCCTCCTCATCTCCTCATGCGCACGCTCCGATGCGGTTTTCCCAGATGCGTCGCGGGGATCAAGAGATTTCAATTGGTCTTCGCTCATTTCTGTTTCGTCGGAAGTGGGCTTCGCAGCATCTTCGTCTTTTAAGGCGTTTTGGAGTGTGCTAGTGGCGGTGGATGGAGATGGAGATGTTGAAGTGGTGGGAGCGGGAACCTTCTTCTTCTTTTTCTTTTTGGTAATGCCGGCGCCGGTGGAGGCACCTTTGAGCTTTAAGCCCCCGCCGGTGAAGGAGTAGTCGTCGGGCATGTTTTGTTTTGGGGGATGGGGAGTTGTGGTTGGAGATGAGACGAGGTGGATGGGTGATTTGATGGGACTCTAGAAGCATAGGTAGACGGATTAATTTTGATCCGGTATGGGGCTTGTGTGTGAGTGGCTGTGCTTTAGTAACGTCATGTCCACGGGTATGCGAGTTTGTTCTAAATATTTCCAAATATTATGAGACGATTCTGTTACATTAATATTTGTGCTTTGCGTTCTTTCATTGATCAGTTGCAAGATAATATGCAGGTTGTCTAGATCTATGTTTTGCAAATTAAACTCAATCATATCAATTGGTTCCCCGGAGCTCTTCTCCTCTCAATTTATTGTTCTAGACAATCTTCTTTGGAAATCCTAACAATATGTCAGCGAGGACTGAAGGCTCATCAATGAAAATTTCTCTTTCTAGCTTCCTCATTTTGCTTGCTTTGTTAAGTTCTGTTCCCAGAGAAGTTGCTGTCAAAGTCTGACTACATCTCTTTACATTTGGATGTGCTTGTTTACTAGGTAGAGAAAGATTAACCCAGCTTGCACAGCAATTCCTTTCCTGTTTAGAGCATGATTTCATCACATTTCTATTTTCTCTTTTGCCATTGGAACTTATTCTATCCATACCCATCTTCAAAGTAAGATCAAAGCAAGCACAAAGGACAGTTATCTTCAAATACCTTTATGAGTCTCCATGATTGTTCAGAAGACAAAGAGTATCATGGATACCTCATTCTCTGCAGATCTCTAAGCTCCCAGAGCTCTTCATACTTATATTGAGTCATATAAAGCTCACACAAGAGGGACTATCAATATCTGGAGATCTAATTATTAGGGCTTGAATGTTAGCTTTTCAATCATTGCACTCATTGTATAATCATTTGACACCAAGCAAGAAGAGCGATGTAACTCCCTAGCACGATACGATAGTGAGTAGCTGAGGCTATTGTTAACCCATTAATTGCAATGAAGCCTGTGAAGTGTAGCTGTGTATGTGATGCAAATTTGAAATCAGAGCGAAACTGCAATCACATCATCATTATTAGCGAAATTTCGTCATTGTCATTAATCTGTAGTGATTGCTTCATTCTTGCTTAGTCTTGTACTTTTTGGTATTTGTATTCTGTTTTCAGTTTCTACTAAAGGTCAGATTCTAAGCATATGATCTCTTGTTCATCACGTACATATAGTAGACTATCCCCCTTTCGTGTCATCGTAACGGGGATCACTTATCAACAAGACTCGGGAGTTTCTCTCCCAGTGGTGCAATATTTGTTCTCACTATTAGTCTTCTTAGTTAAATTGAACTCCGGCCTTTCATACACACTCTCTATGCAAAGTTTTGTTGCTCGGTTACCTAGCCTACGAGTAGACCGTAGAATTTCTCTCATGGACATCATGACCCGGAAGTACTTCCTCCCTCTTCCAATTCCTTCTTCTTCCGTTTAAACAGCAGTCCGCTTCTATATAGTTAATAAGACGCATCAAAGAACTTCCCAGATTCACAAAGTCTCTCGGTCTGGATTCATTTCTACCGGTCTACTCTTCGGTGTAATAAGATCCGGAATAGTGAAATTCACCGTGAGAAATGCAAGAAGTGGTATGACTACATAGCTCAAGCAAGATTAACAAACAACTAGATCGTCAATCTGTCAAAATATTCAAACCAGTCAACTGTAAGTTTCTAATTACAAGTGACCTGAGTAGCAATCCTCAGTAACCGATCACATAAAATATCAAAATTAGTCTCAACTCTCCTCTCCAACTCTTACAAACAGCCAAATAGCCAACTCATCTAGTATCGACAGCCTTCATATTTCAAATCAAGCCGCCATCAACACCAGAGATCAGGTTTGCATCACCCCCATAATCTATCTATCAGTGTGAACGCTCTTCTCAGCAGTTCATCATGGAAGATGTCACCGACGCACCGAAAAATCTGGATGCTGAAAGATCTCTTCTATCATCCCAGAGTAATCTCGAAGTGATCGACTTATCCGACAACATTCTTTCACCAATATCCAACCTTCCAAACGACAGAAACATGCAACGACCTCACTTTTCCGAGCCTTGTCCTACTAGTCGAAGAAGCGAGTCATCAGAACCTGCAGAAAATTCCATAGTTTCCACAGCAGCATCAACTACTCATCTCGGAAAAGAATATCACCCGCTCGAGAAAAACAAAAACAGATCATCCAAATCATCTCCACCATCTCCAAACCTCACTCCCCACAGTTACAATTCCACAGCTCCAAGCCCCACAGAACCAAATTCTAACTCTGCATCTCAAACTCCCAGCGAACATAGTTTCGGCTCCGACGCAGCTTTCTATTGTAGTGTCGGTAGTCAGAATGAGGATGAAGAAGATGGATTGAGTAATTCTTTAGATCGGGGGGCAGAGACAGGGGGAGATGGAGAATCTGGGCTAGCGAAAAGGTTTTTACGGGGAACCGTGCCTACGTCTGGGACTGGGGTTGTTAGTAATGGGGGAGGTAAGGGAGAAGAGGATGCTGATGATGATGACGATGATGAAGAAGAGGATGAGGAAAAGTCAACCGATACTCATAAGAAGAACGACGAAAGGAGGAAATCGAAGAAAAATTATACATTTTTGAAGCGAATCTTTGGTCGGAACAAAGCGAGGGATAGTGATGGGGGTGCTGCCGGAAATAGTTGAGTATGTGTATATGTATAAATAGATAAATAGAAAGATGGAAAACTGGATTTTTCATTCAGCAAACCAGTAAGAAAATTGTAGCTCGAATGAACGACTCCTACCAGCAAAATTATCCCATCTCCTAGATTCCTTTATCGATGGCTTCAAGGCGTGTAATGTAGTATGCTGTGATGGAAGAGGGTCTAATGCACAGTGTCGAATCTCTAGGAATATCATCGATCTAGAAATGAGTATTCATAATTAAGTATACAAAATCATAAATCTTTGGATCCCCGAAATAACATGGTGTACCGTGATCATTTATATGGTTGGGTTGTGTGGAGCTTGTAATGCTTCGAATCAGTTTTGTTGATGTGGAGATTTATATTCATACTTTTGTATATTATTATAGCTCTCGCATCGACTACAGTATATTTTCCCATGATGTAATAAAGGTATATATGTAAACTGATTTTATCATTTTGATAACAACTATTCAAAACTTCACAATTTAATCACATATCATTCATCTAATCTCAAATGAAAATATACATAGCCCGGCCAGCCTACCATTATATTAATAATCTACCTTTAAACCATATCTCCCGTCAATGGCAATAACATTACAGCAGTTGTTTCGAAACATCCTCACTCACATGGAAAACGAAGAACGAAGATGGAAGATCGATATACCCATCCATTCATATAAGCAAATGAACATTCGCCCAACTTTCTACATCTAGGTAGGTACCTGGGTAGGTATCGAAATATCACCTACAATACTTCTCCCCCTCTCCTCTGAGTACTAGAGGATGTAATAATCTAGAAGTGAGAATCTTATTGATAGGTAGATATATAATAAATTCAATCCCGGGATTAGATTACCTACCTACCTATCTACCTACCTACCTCATGAGATACTTTCTTAAATGATTGAATACCTAGTACCTAGATACTCATTTAAATCTATATCTAAATCTGACTCCAAATCTGCAAGACGAAAACAATTCCAAGTTCCACGAACTAATCATTACGTGACCACCAACCAACAACCCAACAACCCAACAACTCAACCCATCTCCACAACCGCTCTTCCAATTCCTTTCCAGATTAATCAATCCGCACGCACGATAGTAATAAGTACAACAATGTAATTCTCATTCCAAATGCCTACAATACATCTCTCTAATCTCTCGAATATCAGATATCCTATCTAGCTTCGCGATCCTATGATCAATTTATCATACAATATACGAATCAATAAATATACCACGTACATACTATACCCTATGCATATAACAATCGAGATAACCACCACAGCATTGTAAAGATAGGCAGACAGACTCGTAGGTATCAAATCAAACCTCATCGATTCTCCACAAGAATGAGAACATCAAACATCTACTCGAGCCTTAGGATCTCCATTAAATTTCAGCATCGATGCACCACCTCTCAATCACCTACTAGATTCCTCTGATTTCCACTTCCAATCCAACATTCCCGAATCGCGACAAAACTGCCCTGGCACTCAATGGAGATACTACACTGTAGAACAAACAGTTTATACCCGTCACAACCACATGTTAAATAAATGTAAGATTACCTAACCGCGACAAATAAGCAGAGGTTAGGATACCCGATAACTCCTATTTTTCTCTCTTGCGAAGAATCCCGTGTCAATATCCTACTCATGGCATATATAGAACGCATGCATAACCATGTCGTTTACTGTCTCAACATCTTCCCAGAATCACGATTCAGGAATTAGAAAGAGATGGGGCTGAATATAAACTCTTTCTTCTTTGGAGGATGAATCTCAAACCTCTTTAATACGATGGCATGAGTACAATAAACTGACACTAAGCAGGGCTTGAATCCCGCTCGTAATGCAGATGTGGTGCTTTAAACACAAAACAACCGTTTCCCGTATCGGATTCCTCTGATCAGGTCTCAATTTTTCAAGTCTGGTTTCTTTAGAACATGTGAAGAATTTTATTATTTTTGTAACTTTTGAGAGAAAGCAGGTGGTGGAATTGAGGAAGATTCTAACGAGGGAATATCGACAACTTTCAAAATCTAGAATAATTCATGTGAAAACATACGCGCACCGGGACTGCTTGGAAAAATGTGTGAACCCACGAGAGCACTTTATTCACATGAACAAAAGAACTATTGGTGTACGGAAGTCGAAGAAGGAAGAACTCTAGCTTAACGTCTATGTAATTGATTGTCCTTGGTACTTATCTTTTCTCGTGCCGGTACAAGACTCAGTATTTGATCAATAAACCATTATAGAAAGGAGATTGAGCCGTGGTCTCGATTGACCGTCCTACGATCAATCGAGCGTGGAGTGTATACTAGCAAGTAGTATGCTGAATTGACACCACTAGTGTGTCGGAAGTGCCAAATGTGTCACTTGTCATAACTGATTCGAGAGAAGATACTGTGTTTTGATTTACTAGACATCAAGTCCAAGGCATCGAATATATCATGTAGTGAACACCCACAACTTATCATCATGAATTCAACTGTGAACAGCATTCCAAGCAGATAGAGTATCAGCCCAAATCTCCCAATGACCAATCTTTCCCTCCTCATCAAATTCACTCAATCGATATATAAATTGTTCATCCCAACTTTTTCCCGTCTTCAAACTTTTGAAAGTGGCACTTCCAACAACACTAACGACACCTTTCTTCCCCTGAAGTTCACACGTCTCATCGACAATAAAAGACTTGGACGAAGGAAATGTAGATGGCGAGGGTTGAAACTCAAGGGTTCGAGATAGGATGTTGAAGTAATCGTCGCATGTTTGATTATCAGAAGAGTCGCATTTACGACCCAAGAATGTTTTACCTAGAAATGGAAGTTCCGAATTCTCAGGACCATGTTCTGTGATTCGAGGTGATGAAGAGAAGTGTAAAGATAGGATAACGTCAGGTGAGATCCCGTCGACGAATGCCTGACAGAATGCAACGGCTTCTCTTCTCAACTCTTCCCCGCTGAGAGACATACTATTCAATTCTAGGTATTATAATTTATGGGCGATCAGCTTGACCGATTGACCGTTTTGAATAGGATTCTTGAAATCGGATGGTGCTTGCGGCGAAGCTACTCGATTGCGTGTCGTTTAGCTCAACGCAGGTAGCCTTGAGATGCCCGCGCTAGGTCGATGACAACTATCCACATACGAATGCCGAGGTAACATTCGCCACCGTGAAATGATGGGAAGCTAGCCGATCATTGTAAATGCGATGTCGCGCAATTGCTCCCAACGTCGATCAATGGTACAAGAAAGATGTCGAGTTTAGGTTTTGGAGGGAGTGTGTTCTGGTAGTTGATCGACAAGTTTCGTGGAATGAGGAGGATGAAATTAGTGCCACGTATATCTTTAGAAATGATGGATGAACCGTGACAAGATTATTGATATTAGGTGCTAGATAGAGGTAACTTGCAAGACTCGGGATCTTCTGGATCATCCTAGTACCTATTGACAGCAGTTTGTGTTGCAAGTTCTGACTCGGAGAAGGGTGAATTCGTAGAACATTTCACACTATCGTCACCAAGTATGACAGGATGGTAATGCCTTTGCAATGTATATGAATTTTTCGAAAAGTTTCCAGGAGAATCGTTGTTCCTTATTAGACGACAAGCAATTTGACATGAAAATCAATTAACACATCAACTTTCATGACCCAAGGATCCATCTCGTCTTGTAGATTTCGGAGATGTGAATGTAAAGCACTAGAAGGTTTATTAGAAGGTTGGAAGCATTAATTATAGTATTCACTATGTTTTTTTTTGGAATCCTCAGAGTTGATGATATAAAGGTCGGGTACTGGTAATACCTAGCACGTGCCTAGGTAGGTAGTTGTTGATACTCACGAGTCACAGGTGTGGAATTAGAAAGTCAATGAGGCGAGGTGAAATTTGGGCGATGAGGTGTGTTCTTAGTAAGAATGTCATTGAGTTTATCATCACTCATTACCGTTCCAAAACATTAATAATACCAATACCACCTGGTGTACTGTCTGCAAAGTAATTACCCCTCAGAGCACCTCAGCATCCCACGGGATTCCTCACGAAACTCAATTACCCGTGGACATGTCAAATATAGTACGCCCGTGAATGTTTGATGTTTGATGTTTGATGTTTGATGTTTGATGCTTCAAGCTTGATATGGATGGCAATGTGAAAGGTGGTACCTATGTATCACTGGTATGATTGAGATCTTACATCAAAGGTCTCACAATTACTCGGAACTACTGTACAGTCTGTACTGTACCAACATCCGAAGATTTCTTATTTCACGTCCAGCCTCAGTGTCAGTGGTATACTTTGTAGTTAGGGTTAGGCAAATTATATAATCTGACTGAGGATTACATATTTTTATAATATAACGTTTTTTGATTAGTATAAAATATTACGCCAAAATTATGTATGTGATTTGACAACCAATTAAATCCTTAGAATAAATAAAAGTAGGGAAAATTCGAAGACATTCTCCAATAGATAGTTAAAAAAATTACTATAAAAGAGTATTTGTCACATTTCTTATTAATAAAAAATTAGATCGCTTATTTAACCAATTAAATTCATTTATTTTTGTTGATATATACAGATTTTCTTTCAAACTTTCACTTCTCTTCCTAATTTATACATTCTCCATATCACTTATTTTCAATTACAATATTATTATTTTCATTAACTTATTCATTATTTCGATAATATAGAATACAACAAATAAAACAATATCATTCAAATATTATACAATTATTAATTCAATTAAATAAAAGCAAATAAAAGGTTTAAAATTGATTAAACAGAATACAAACATTGTAGTTACAAGAAAATATAAAATACCATTTAATTTCAGACTTATCACCTCCCCAAATACACTAAATATCAAGCTTTTCTTATTAGAATATATAAACCTATCACTATTATCATTAGTTTATTCAAAAAATCCGAAATTCCTATTGAAATATTTTTTGCCAAAACTATTTTCATTTCAACAATCTACCTTTCATTTTATAAGATATCTAAATAACAAGTATTCTTTCAACACATCAAGTTCACCCCCTCTAATCGCAAGAAACTCAATACAGATCTACTCAATTCTATCTACAATCGTATCAAAAAACAGATTAAAAGTATTACCAATACCTTATCTCATATTCAATTTATAAGTAATAATAATGCGAATATTATTAATATACAAATTGAAAATATCTCTTTTATAATAAAAGCTTAATCTTATTATTAAAAGAGTTTTGCTATCAATAAGAGTACTCAAAATACTTAATTCACTTTGAATCATATTACTATTATCGCTTGAAAGATTATCAAAAGTAATCTTTTAAAATGATATACTTTTTTTTCTAATATATACTCTATTCAATGCAAATGTTAACAATTGATAAGAAATAACCCCGAATTCAAGTATATTCATTCTATTCCTTATAATTCGTATAGATTATAGCTTATTATCAAAAACTTACTGTTTTCTGGAAAAGATATATTTAAAAATCAGATTGAAATATCTTTAAACTCTTTTTTCAAAAAGACTTCGAATATTATTATTTATTTTATTAAATCTCCAAAAAAACTTTTTCTTTTAAAGTTTATTATAAGGTTGAATTATCGAAAGATTTATATTTTGATTAAAACGGTATTAATGAAATAAAACATTCAAATTAGAATGTTTGAATCTATTCTATATATTCAATTAGTATTATAGGGATATATTGTACATTCAAATTCAATATATTCTTTTTATATACTAAATAACGATTTCTTCTAGCAAAAGCTTTAATCATTTTATAATATTCTTCAATTTATATATAAAATACAAAAGATATTTAAATTAAATAAAGTATTATTAATATATATTTGTTTTTGTTGAATAAATATTAATACTCATTTTCAATATTTTTGAAAATAAAACATATTGCTTTTTTCACAAGATATCAAGAATTATTGCTTATATACTAATAAAAGAGGATAGAATTTCAAACTTAATTTATAACTTCAATTTATTTATATTGCAATATATATTCTCAATCCTTTACATTTCAATATAAATCTCATTATTTTTTTTAAATGAAAATTTAAAGTATATATAAAAAATGTATTAGGAGAAAAGGTATTCATATATTTCTTGGATTTTTGTTGAAAAACAAATACTTTCAATTCTTTAAAATTATACTAATAATATTCAAAATTTTTAATATTTTGGGAAGTAATTATAAATTGAAACTTTTTTTTTTGTTATAAAATTATATTCTCATTTTTTCTATACTAAATATTAATAAATTTGAGATTGTTTTCTTGTCTCTTATCTCTTGAAGCTTTTTTTCAATTCTATTATTTATATTAATTAATTATTTATTAATAGAGATATGATACACCCCTTTTTTCGAAACTAGCTTTTGATTTATTAATTATTACAGCGAATAGTATATCCTTTGAAAAAGCTTTTTCTTGTATAAATTTTATTCAAACTAAACTTCGAAATTGTTTTTCAATTGAAATTATAAATAAATTGATGTTTATTTATATAAATATACAAACATTGAAAACTGCAAAAGATAATATTGATTATATTCAACAATTTCTAAATAGTTTAGAGGAAGATTTAATATTGAATTTAAAAGATAATCTTATTTTTGATAATAATATTGAAATTGAATTAGATAAGATTATTGATTTTTTTGAAGATATAAATTTCAATATTTTGGGGGAGGTTTCCTTTTCTATATAATCCAATTAAATTCCTCCTTTTTTTTCAAAATATTTTCGAAATATCCTATTGAAAAAATCGATATATAATCTGTTTGATTAATATTATATATTATAATTTGGTGATCAATATGTTCAAATATTATATTATATATGCCCAACCCTATTTGTAGTATACTTTGTAGTATACTTTGTAGTATACTTTGTAGTATAAATCAAGTATAAAATGACCAAATGTCTATTAATACCTCTGACATCTTAATATATGATATGGGCCCTTGATAAGGTTGTTATGGTTCCCGGTCAATATTAATGTTTTACGAACAGGCCGTAATGCATTGATTGGGCTTTTTTTAACGCGTTTATGCCCAACCAGCCACTCGGTAAGAGAGGAAGGATACAGAAAAACTTGGCTATACCGAACTGGGATATACCGGAATCTTGGATATACCGGAATTTTTTCTCCTTTTTTTCGAAATTTATATAAGAATATTAGAATTTCAATGAAAACCGAAATATTGAATTAAATTGATTAAATTTCAATATAAACCCTTATTATTAATCAATATGCTATATACTAATAAAAATGAATCTTCGAATATAATGATATTATCATTATTATCATTGTTATTATCGAAAAAGCTGAAAAAAGTTGATTACTATAACCCTCGAATCAATTTATTAAATTAATAAAAAAAAACTTTAAAAGTATAATAACAGAATTTTAAATACAGAAAAAGAAAATACGATAATATAATAGTATAATATAAAGTTTAATATAATATAAAATTGAAAAAATCAATTATTAATGATTTTTTAAATACAAAATTCGAATAACTCGATTGAATAAAACTTATACAATACAAATTAAATCAATATAAAACTTAATCTTCTACATACCCTACTCTCAAAGAAACTTTACTTAAATAGCAAATTCGATATAATTATTATTTTAATATAGGATCTATTATAAACAATGTTTTATGTTTAAAAGCTATAGAATTTTGGAAAAAGCTTTCTAAATATAAAAATAAACCTTTGCCATTTAATAAAAGAAAGATTTGATTAACTAGTTTTATTAATAATTTCAAAAGATATAGTTTTATACAAGAAAAACATCGATTCGGTAAGGGAACTTTTATAAATATAAATCTTGAATCAAAAGTTATAATGGAAAAGATATGATGTATTACAGTTTCATATGATGTAGATAATATTTACAATTACAATGAAATAAAGCTTTTTTGGAGAAATAGATTAGATCACATACTTTCTATATTCAAATCTGCTAACAAAAAAAAGAAAAAAGTTCGATTTATAATATTTTTTATTAGCAATTTTATAAGCACTCATAAACTCCCTTTATAGATTATTAAAAAAGTATATATTTTATAAATATTTAAAAAATCAAGGTTAATAACTTTCGATAGTTTAGGAATAAAATATCAATCGAATTCGAAATCCTAAATAAATAATAGGATTTTTGCTGAATATTTTATATAATTTAATAAAATTATAAAGCAAATAAAAAAGAAAACTTTGTTTATTATAAACAATTTCTTTGTATACAAATTAACTACCATTATTTTTTTTGAAACTAGCAAATTACACAATACAAAAATTATATAATTACTCTCAAATTCTATATTTAAATTTCAATCTTTTAATCAAAATATTATATAAAATTGAAAACTCCACCTACAACAACAAACTATTAAATTTATAATTAAATATTTTGATAATAATTTAAATTATTTTAAAAAACTTGATATTCTAAAAATGATTAAATAAAGAATATTAGCTTAAAAAAATATTAAAACGAATACTATTTTGAATTATTAAGATAAATTATAATATATCAACCTGAAATTGTAATCTTCGATATTATTAACAATATAACAAAATTCTAAAAAGATTTTAAAGTTTTTATATTTTATTTTAATACAATTAAAATATCAGAGTATTATAACTAATATCCCCGATATATAAAAATATATTTCACCTTATTCAAAATATATTATTAAGAGTAACAACAATCTGAATACTCTAATTAATAATATTATTCAAGTTAGAAAAATGATTAAAAAAAACAAAGAAAATAATAAAATAAAGGAAAAAATTGAACCTCCCATTAATAATTTTAAAACTCTTAAAACTATTCAAATTCTAATTAAATATCAAAAATAATAAGGTATTTCTGATATAAATCTAATTAAAAGTTTATACAAAAAAGAATATAAAATAGAATTTAAATCTAATTAAGGAAGAATATAAAATACCATACTAGATTACTTTAATATAAAATGAAATTGATAATTTTGAGTTGTATAATATTGATATCTTAATGCCTTATCATTTTTATACCGGAATCTTGGATATACCGGATTTGATTGGTTGAAAATCTCAGTTCGGTATAACCAAGTTCTTCTATATTTATTATTTCATTGATTATGTAATTTATGTTATATTGATTCCATCCATGATGGCGATTATGGCGATTATAGCCATTATATGACTTGTATCGAATCAGAGATCAAATAATACAACACATTCCAGGGTACAGCAGCAGCTGAGCAGCTACTACCAATACCAATCAATGCCGGCACCACTCAATACCAATACCAATACCAATACCAATACCAATACCAATACCAATCATTCAAATCCTACAATAATAGACTCCATCGTTCCCATCCTCTCTCTTCCCATTCATTCGTCAACCTTGGGGCCCGAGAAAGCCTCATACCATCATACCATCCATCGTTGATAGACGCCCCGTCACCGCCCCGGAGATCTCTTCTTCTCCATACATACATACATACACACATACATACACACATACATACACACATACATACACACATACATACACACATACATACACACATACATACACACATACATACACACATACATACACACATACATACATACATACATACACCAAGGGCTTTCCTTGTCCCATCTTCCACCCACTCTCCGAACTCTCCATACTTTTTATGCCATTCGAATTTCCATCTCCTTTTTGGGGGGCGCTTGCCACGCTTGAGATCGGTGGTTGGTGTCGGTATCGGTTCTCTTCCAGGTACCGGTTACATGCTTATAATTTTACTTTATGCTCTCGTCACACCTTGTTCGCGATCAAGAAGGATATAAATTGCCCAATAATGCCTAATGCAGCCACACAGTACTCCGTATACCGAAACAGCACAGCGGACAGCATCCCACTGGCTCCGAGGTCTGTCCTTGCCAATGCTATCTGGCTTGTAAGTTGTCGCATCGCATTTCGCGATAAGATTTCTAATGTAGCCTTCGCGGAAAGAGAATGAGCGACGTCGATCTTTGAGCACCGGGTAACTTTGTTTCGAGGGAGCATCCTTACCAAATTCTTGACAATGCACTTCTTGGGGGCCAGAAATACCAATCTTCCATCTGAAAACGGGCTTTCCTGGCAGACGGCAGATTCTCAACGATTCTCACAGATTCAAAGATTCGAAAATTCAAGATTATTGGGAGCACAAGAATCCCCAATGCAGTTCAATTCATTGTTCATCCTACCTAGGTCATAGCTTCCTGATTCCTCCTAGGTGTTTTTCTTGATTGCCCTATCAGTGCTTGGAGGGTCTCGGAGTTTATTGTCTGATATGTCAAATCTTTACGGTCAAGCTTCGAGTGAGCTTCAGCTGTATAAACCATGAATGTTTGTCTATATAATAATCGAATTCCCTCCTACCTCTTCTTCCATTCCCCCCCCCATTAGATCAGATCAGATCAATTGATAGCATAAAAGCTTTGTTGTTTCAAAAATTATAGAACCCTTGGATCACCTGGCATACTCACCGCCCCTGTTCCTGGATCTGGATATCCTTGCTGGACCCATTAATTAAATCGTGGACAATCAATCTATCATACCAATATTGGAGCCATTTTGCATTTAATTGTCATCCGACAAAGAAGGACCTATCTCTAATTTCCATCTCATTTCTTTTTCATATAGTATCGTACAAGTATCAAGTTTCCTCTTGACTTGGGATTTGGACCTGGAATTAAAACTTGTTATCTCAAAATGATGGCATCCAGAAGAAGTATTCACACCCAACCGGAATTTAGTTATGGACGTACGATTCCTACGAGTCTTCCGGATTCGTCGAGAAGGTATGCGACAAATTTGCCAATTTACATGATCGAGAGCTAACCAGGAAGGACCCCATATTCCACCGGCAATCGCGCGAGTTACGATGGTGGCTTTTATCCAAACACCAGGTAAGAACGCATGTATCCCAGATTCGGGACGAAGGAAGCTGAAAATCAACCTCAAAGCGCATCATATGCCCCGGATCTGAGTGGCGCGTCTTACAACCCTATCACTGCACCAATGACCTCGAGTCCTCTCGCCCGCCCGGACTCAATTTATGGATCGAATGCTTATAGCGTTGGCCCATCATCAAATGTATATGGAACCGCAGGACCAAGTTATGGTTCTTACACAAGCCAAGGTCCAAGTTGGGAGCCTCAAGGCAGAGTCTCGCCCGAGACGTACATGGACGATTATGCTGCATCTCCCAGCCCAACGGATTACACGCTAGACTCCGTCAATCGGTCATCCGGAAAAGCAAGAAGTGATGGGAAAGGCCATTCTCAAAGACGTCCATCTAATAGGGATGAATTCGATGGACCGCATCAATTCTTACAACGACCACCCCCGGAATACATTGCCCAGCAGGAGAGAGATTTGCCGCATCTTCCCACAAACCTTGTGGTACAGGAACAGGATAGTGTCCTCAACAGAGTCAATGACCGGTTGTCACAGTGTGCTTTTGACTTTGTGGCCAAGTACCAGTTTCCTATTCCTCTAAGTGACAGCTGTCGACCCGTGGAACGACCCCAAGATCGTGAATGGACGGAGTGGGTGTACCTTCTCAAACGTCTCGCAACCAAGAGACGCATACCCGCCCGGGTATTATATAATGGCCAGATAAAGCAATTTGTTACCATCTTGGAAAATAGCCTGGAAATGAGACATGCTGCAAAGCATCAATCACGCCCATTAAAGGATGATAGGAATATCCTCCAGCTAATTTCCGCCGGGATTCAGGTAGCTAAAATTTTGAAGGACGCGGAAGCCATGTCTTACCTAGACCGATTATACGTTACGACAGAACAGCAGATTCAGGAAAGAAGTGCGAGCCGCTTTCGTTCTTGATTTCATACCAGAGGGGATATTGCCTCGGCTAATGACTTGACGACTTTTATGTTGTATCTTACCCACATTTAGGCGTTGGCTGGCTACCTTTAGGCAAAAAATTTAGGTGGAAGGATCCATTCCTGCTCTGACACAGCCTTGCTATGATTATTACGGCGTTTTTGTATATTTTTGTATGTTATTATTTTGTGCTTGGGGCCTGATGGGCGTGCGATCCGGAATGGATATCACGATAATAGGATAAATGCACCTAACGAAATATTACCACGCCCGAGAAATTAGGAAACCCGCCATCCATAAGCCCCGTGATATGGGTATCTTTCAAATCGGGAATCTCCGATGATATGCGCTGAATGATGGAAGTTTCGGTGGGCGTATCACAAGGGAACAGAGTTTTTTACTTACTTTGAGCTGTGGCTGATGTGTTTCTTTGGGGAGCATTTATGATGAATGGATGATTGAATGATGGATGGATGGATGGAAGAACGGAAATTCATATCTGGGAACGGCAGGAATATCACATCACATCGCATCGCACCACATCCTTGGGATTGTATATCCGCATGTACATGCATAGGTAGTCTCAGCACTATTACACTACGAAAGCAAGCGAAACGAGGCGTTTTTGGGTTTGGTAGAAAACTTTACTCAGAGGGGATCAGATGGGATGGGGCTTAATTAGCTAGCTATCTTGTTGGGTTGTTATGCTTTATACGTTGTACGTTATTTGTTGCTTGCTTGCTTGCTTGCTGTATTTATTGTACTGTATTGTACTGTATTTATTGTATTATTATTACATTGTCTTGGTGGTATTGTTATTCGTGTTCTTGTTGTTCTTCTTGTTTGGTGCGGAGAATGAGAATTGTAATCTTATGTGTGTATTTTATCTTTATGAATCATTTGAAGTTTGATTGTCGTGAATGTTTTTGATGTGTTTGATGTGATGAAAGTGGCTTGGGTGGGATGAGATGTGGGATGGGATGAGTTATGCTATCTCCCTAGCTATATGTGAGTTTGAGGGAGAGAGGGAGAGAGGGAGAGAGGGAGAGAGGGAGAGAGGGAGAGAGGGAGAGAGGGAGAGAGGGAGAGAGGGAGAGAGGGAGAGAGGGAGAGAGGGAGAGAGGGAGAGAGGGAGAGAGGGAGAGATGGTTTTTAACTCTCTTTTCTGAGATTTGATTATATAAGTGTATATATATATATTAGGGAGAGAAAAGGTGGGGGGAGAAAGGAGAATGAAGGAAGGAGAGAGTAGAAAGTAGAGAATAGAAGGTAGAAGGTATAGTGGTCTTAGGGGAGGAGGTGGGAGAGGAGGTGGGAGACGAGGTGGGAGACGAGGTGGGAGAGGAAAGGGTGTAAAGGGTATAGGATGGGTTTTTATATAGATAGAGGGATAAATAAATAAATGAATATATAATTTCTGCCGCTAATGTTATGAGTGATGTATATTGACAGAGTCTGAAGAAACCAAAGTAGATAGGTAGCGCAAGTAGGGGGGCGGAAAGCACACTCAGGGGCGAGGCGAGAGGGCGCGCTTCGAAGTTCCCACACCCTGGCTGATGCTGGGTTTCTATGTGATATAAGATGATATGATTTGATAATTTTCAAGTAAATTTTGTGATTTCTACTCGTGGAATTTTTGGTTATGTGGTACTGTGTATTCAACGATTCTGCTGATCAAAATTGAGTTGAATTAACATTCGTTCACCATGGATTAGGATGCTTAAGCTTGGATTGTATTGGATTGTATTGTGGGATTTTGGGATTCAGGTAATTGTTGAAGAAGTTGAGTAGTTATTTTATGGACTATGCTATGAATTCCTTTTACTACTATTTGGAGTGCTTCGTATTGACATTGTATGATCAGAAATACCAACGAATACATGAACTAATAAAACTCTTCTCAACTTTCAAGGTTGACAGTAAATTGAGTTCTTAGTTGTTGAATATCATAATCTGTATCTTTGTTATCAAATTTTAAAGTATTTAAACTGATACTCCAAGAAATATTGCCAAGTTTGAGTCATTGTTGGCCGTGTCTTATCCATTCGCGCACCCACGAGTGTACCAGAGACATGCTCATCATCTTGTCACGAAATCTCCCACTATGAAGCCTCAATCAATTGTCAGAAATAGTAAGATCCGCAGCCTTTTCAGTGATTCCATAAACGGGCATTTGAGGATGTCCTCCGATGAGAGATGACATCACGCTTGCATCTGCGACTCGAAGATTGGTGATCCCGCGCACTTTGAGGTTTTCGTCAAGTACAGCCAGAGGATCGTCTGGTCTTCCCATCTTGCAAGTTCCGGCTGGATGATAGCCTAGAACTAGGAATTTGAGTTAGCTGATTGAGAATATGTGTAATGTAGATGAGACAGATGGATGTTCAAACAAGACAGTACCACTTCTAGGAAAGAGGAGATTTAGATGTATCTGCATTGGATCTGATGATAGGTACCCATTCTTCTCGAGTAGTAAACGTGTGATGATTTCTAGATCGTGGCTATGATCCGATCACAATATCCTTCGCCCCTATTCCCTCGTTGCAATTTCATTCGCCATGCGACACCCCTCGCTAAATACGAGCATATCCAAGGGATCTTCAAGATAGCGGTGATTTACGATAGGGGTTTCCGTCGAGTCGCTTGACTTGAGACTGACTTCACCTCGTGATCGTGGTGCAAAGAATTCTGTAGCCATTGCAAACGCATACTTGCCATCTGGGGGGAAGTCCCTAAACATGTATTTCGGACTATATCATTCTATGTTCCAGAATTCGACGTGGGGCTGGGTGAGTGAGAGACCCATTAGATCGAGATCTTTAACGCGGGAAGCGGAGTTCCAGAGGGGAGAATCTGAGAGTCTGGAGTCTAGACGAGCAAATGCAAAAGTTCCAAATGGGAATTGAGAGAAAACCCCGGTTTTGTCGGTTTTATACTGTGCTAAGGATTTGTCTTTTCCGCCGGCTTGCCACATAAGATGGTCATTGGTGAGCGCTGGCTTGGAGACTTCATAGAATGAAAGAACACCTAGTTTTGAATTAGATATAAAGCAAGTTTTGCGAGGAGAGAAAAGGTACATTGAGCAATTTAAAAGTGAACATGAATGAGCTTATCGAATAAATAGAAATTATGTTTACCAAATGATCCATCAAGTTTTTTCCGACACCTGGGAGATCAACTTGGCTTTGTATTCCAAGCTTTTCAACTTCTTGTTTGGAACCAATTCCAGATCGAAGGAGGATTGCTGGACTTCCATATGTTCCTGCTGAGATGATCACTTCTTCGTGAGCTTTAATGAAAGATTTCTGTCCGGTGATATCTTGTAAGAATACACCATTGGCTCGCAGCGCACCAGCGATATCTGTTTCAAGACTAATGCGATCAATATAAGTGTTCGTTTTAATTGATATGCCTGAATTTTTCATGGCGCTTGTGATATAATCTGTAGAAATAGTACGAGTGCCTTGGGAGACCGATCTAGCAGCATGTACGCAGCCATGAGCACTTTTGCCGGTACTAAACATATCTGGAATTAAGGGTAGCCCCATTGATTGATACGATTCAAGCACAAGATTTGAAATCAGTGCTGGATCATGGGCAGATGTGACGATAGGACCATCGTATCCATGTGTATCTTTCTCGGCATCGACCATGGCGTGTTGTGGAATGTTTCAGACTAGGGGGATGTTAATGATATTTAGTCATGACGGCCCATTTGGGGGCGATGTGGAAGGTGGATCAATCAATATGAATGAAGTTCTCAATCACCTCTAAATAAACTAAAATGAATTATTGATAATTTCGTACCTTTGACATGTATTTGAACATCTCATCTCCACTCCAACCTTCAAGACCCCAATTATCGTAGTCTTTTCGATTTCCACGAATAGCTAGCGTACCATTACAACCGCTGCTTCCACCAAGAAACCTTTACTTCAGAGTTAGATCTCACAGGCCGAAATTAGAACACTCTAAAGACTTACTTTCCCCTTGTAAGATGCAACCGACGATTTTCGAGCTTTTTACAAGGCTCGCTCTTGATGTTCCAGTCGGCTTCACTCCCAAGTATCTGTGAAACTCTGGGACAATCAGATTATATCACATGGGAATTATCATAGACTTTTTGAGACTTTGTTCTTACGCAGCAGGGATTGCAGTGGCAGGATATGTATCATTGCTAGTCCCGGCTTCAACAATGAGAATAGATACATTAGAATTCTGTGCAAGTCGAGCTGCGATTACAGAGCCTGAGGTTCCGCCACTAGATGAGTAATTAGCTGGATGTTTACGATATTCGAGAAGGGGAGGGGGAAATTCAAACCCGCAAATGATGTAATCATAAGATTCGTTAGCATCGAAGTTCTCTTGATGTACCGTGTTGTGGTTGAGACCTCAGCAGTTCTTGGGGAAAGAAGAGAAGAGAAGAGAATAAGAGGGAGGTGGTGGCTTTTAGATCAAAGCATATTATGAAGCTTAAACGTAACATGTTGCATCGATAAGCTTGAGTGGAACGACATAACACAAAATTGCAACCGTGGGAAAGAAGAATCAAGGAATCCATCAAACATTGGATTGTGTGGCCACTGTGGGTTTTGTATCTAAAGTACCTGCAGCTGTGCCGGTTTCTCACATGAACAAAGCTCAGAACTCAGAAAATATTTAAATTCATCATAAATTGTAGCTTTCAATTTTGTAATGATGTGTTTTTTGATTTGTATATCCCTACTAGGGTAGCAATCATCAAGACATGGTGCTTTGTTTTCAAAACATACTCGTCAGAATACCTAGATATTGCAAAATAACTGTATAGAGGATTTGTGATGTTGAAAATGAAATTGTTAAGGGTGTATAAGTTATCCCAACAGTCCACCATATGAGGATTGCTCATTCAGTCGAGAAGTCTTAGTTGAATGCATGTAATTGAGATCAAAAATCTTGACAAGTGAAGTGACAAGTGGTCGTTGAGCTAAAGCTCTCGAAATCGCGTAGGGCGCAACATGTTGTAGGGTTTGCCGCAGGCCAATCAATTTTGCTTACATACACTAGTGGGAAATGTATCTGCCCTCGATTTTCGAGGTTGAGATATACATTCCATAGGAACCTATACACACCTGTGTAGCAACCCATTCAAGATGTGTACAAAGTCTTCAGGTATCCACAGCTTGTTTTGGCCTCCTATAACACATAACTTTACAGTTCAGGTACTGAAGCATCCGTTTTTAGCCTTTCAATTTCGGAAGACTACAATGGTCCGCGGCTTCCTAGCCGAACAGTCTATCCTATACTTCGGAATAGATACTTGTGCTAGAAAATTGCCCCAGACTGTGAACACTATCAATCTCACTAGAGACAAAGTTGTCTGAAGACTTCATAGGCTCAAGCTTAGGAACAGCCTGATAAGAGTGTCTCGGATGATGATGGTTGCGAAGTTTAAGGGTTAGTTTGGATGTATAAATTCGCGCTGAATCTATTGAATATTCCGCTCTTTTTGAAAACAGATTTTGAATTTATATTTGAATATTAAATCGCGGATTTTATTAAATAATTTATGTTTCAATGAATTTAATATATTTTGAAATAGAAAAAGAATAAATCATTTTAAAATGATATTAAATAATCTATATTTTTTAATAAATTTGTATAAAAAAATAAAAGTATAGATTGAAAACAAGGATTAAAAAAATAGGTTTTATTAAATCTATTGAAATAATCCACTCTTTTTATAAACTTTTATAAACTTTAAAATCTAAAGTTTTAATAAATAAAATCTAAAGTTATAATAAATAAAGTTTAAAGCTATAAATTCATTTTGAATTAGAATTTATAATTATATTTAAATTTAAATGAAATTATTCTTACATTTGCTTATTCAATTATTCAAATAGTAATAACAAATTGAAAATTCGAATTATTTTATTTAATTTATATATATATTATATATATATATATTTCATTTCCTTTTATTTTTATAGATTTTATAATAGATTTGATATACAAATTATAAAATTATAGATCAATAATCTATTCTTTTTGAAGCGAATTATTATTATTATAGAATCTGTGGTAATATAAAAAGCAGATTATTTTAGTGGATTCAGTGCGGATTTTGCAATCAAACGAGCTCTAAGCTTCATGGGTGCTTTTTCTGCTGACTATCTTAATCAATTGTGTGTGGTTTGCGAGTTGCAGACAAAAAGGATACCAGGCCTTGCCAGGCTCAAGGAAGCTATGTAATTGCTCTTATACTCATATCTGG
The DNA here is from genome assembly GCA_014898425.1 of Botryotinia globosa. Lineage (NCBI taxonomy): Eukaryota > Fungi > Ascomycota > Leotiomycetes > Helotiales > Sclerotiniaceae > Botryotinia > Botryotinia globosa. Next base: position 2,369,380 of record RCSZ01000003.1, on the reverse strand, counting down.
TACTCATGTATTAATTATTAAATAATGGATAATCGATTTTTGAATTTTGAATTTTCCTAACCATATAAGAGAATAGTAGTGAACATTCAATATTGTTATAAGATTAATCTCGCTGCTTGCCCCTGCTTTGGATATCAGTCTCACCGCCCTAAGACCTTTTTGCAATGATTTTCATGAACTTCATCACAAACATGAATATTTCTGGAAACATTCCGATTGAAAGATTGGGTTTGCAAAAGTAGTTTACAGGTGGTGTATATAACTTCCTGGTGAAAATAAGACTGTCTTTTGGATCTCATGAAGTCTCTTTTTTGCTAGCATCCATCTGGCCTGGCGTAACAAACCGTTACGTTGCAGATTTCACTGCGATTTGAAGCCTGTGTTTTTGAATGGTCCGAATGACTGAATGGATTTTTCCACTCATGTACACAATCTTTCCTTCAATCACAGATCTCCTCGAACGTATGTTCCAACTTTTCTATTCACTTGCTTCTGCGAAGTCTTGCCTTTTATATCATCGAATGCGTTATTCTCATCTTAACGAGTCCCGAGAACAGGTGATCAGAAGGTTCATTCGATAGTTCTTGGCTCAAATTCGACACCCTTTGGTCACCACGTGATGTCCAAGTGGATTCTCCAATCCTCTTCTTTCACTTTGAGTGGCTAGCTATATCAATAACACTAGCCAATGAGTATTATTCACTCAAATCTTAGAATTAGTTGTGTCACATGTACCTAGGTAGGATCTTCCGAATATTACCTCGGTGGGCAGATAGATGATTTCTCTATTGACTTTGAACTATTCATATTGAGCCTAGATTTGACGAAACAGAATGAAAAACAATATCATTTTCCTTCCAATAGATGGATGATAGAACTCTCTCACTTCAAATCAGATATTACTACATCCTTCTATCCAACATCTTCACATTACGGGACAGGGGAAAGAATTCTGAGATGTTTTAAACTTCCAACAGATGAGATTAGGGTTCAAGGTACAATACTTCGCTTAGAACCCTAAGATTGAACAGTATTGCATCGATTATATAGTGCTGCTTCGCTTATTGGTTAAAGCTAGCCTGCAATGAAATGTGCTATCATTCCTAGGCCATTGGTCTTTGGCGAAGGAGCCTCGAAGTTCTCCGTTCTAGATAGGTAGGTACCTAGGTAGGTATAGAGAAAGTATGTGGGCTAGATATGATCCTCTGACAAGAATGCCTGTGTTCTGAAGAGGTAGGGTCCTATGAAAATTGGTACCAGCGCCATCCATTTACTCTTAGCGTGGAAAATTTTGATGTATTCACTGAAGCCGTACAAACTAGCTCATTTCGAATTGCGGGCAGTAATTTTAGCACGGGATTCGGACCGTCGGTTGGTGATACGGAGCCTCCAGCGAGCTACATTTATTATATCTAGATGCGTTCTATATGATTACAAGAATCTCTTCCTTGGCAACAACTGAATATCGCACGCTCAAGCCTTTCCTGTCCCTAATTTCTTATTATTTTCAGATCACTTTACACTCACTCACTCCACATACGACCCTTACAATTGCTCCTTTCTTTGCACTTTGTTTGCCACTTTCAAAAATTCTTATACGGCCTCGTGGGAAGATGACGTTCCTCAATGATTACTTCGTTTCGAATCTCCCGGGCTGGCGTCTTTTCATTATTGCTTGCTTCATGGCAATTGTTGTCAAAACTATAAAATTCTTTGTCGAACTATGCCGTGTTCGTCGCAAGTTTCAACGTATGCAGAGGGATGGCTTGGTGAGTTATTGCTAATGTCCATCTAAGTTTTCGTGATTATAGCTGACCAAATCCCAAAGCCAATGCCTCCGCATCACCCAGTGTTTGGTCACTTGAAATTGATTGGCGAAATTGTATCTCGATTGCCCAGCGATGTCCACCGTCACGTTCTCCCACACCAGATCAAACTCCTCTACCCTAACCTTGGCCCGTTGTTCTACCTCGACACATGGCCCTTTGGTGGTGAGATTTTGGTTGCTGTAGGTCCGGATGCAGCTTATCAGATGACTCAAGCACATCCACTGCCTAAGTTCCATGCCATGCGTGAATACTTGAAGCCTATGACAGGTGGAAATGACTTGGTCTCAATGGAAGGTAAAGAGTGGAGAAAATGGAGAACCATTTTCAATCCAGGCTTCAGTGCTAGTCATCTGATGACTCTGGTTCCTGATTTGATGAAAGACATGTCCGTTTTCTGCGAGATTCTGAGAAAAGCGGCTGTGAACTCGGACATTGTCATTATGGATCATTTAACAACTAGATTGAATCTGGATATTATTAGTCGGATGGCTCTGTAGGTGGAACGCTTGGATTCGATTTCGTCAAAATAGTTTCTAACAACATTTAGGGATACACACTTGAATTCACAGCTCGAGACAAATGATTTCGTTTCTGCATTGCTCAGTCAACTCGATTGGTTATCATTTGGACACGAAGTCAATCCATTCCAACGATACAATCCTATTCGCCCTATTGTAAACTGGTGGAACGGTCGCCGAATGGTAAGATATATCTGGAGAGAGTTAGATATGCGCTTGAAGCGTCGAAACATTATCAATCAAGGCATCCAAGTTACTCGCAGCAAATCAATCATCGACCTCGCTCTTGATAATTATCTTGCTACCAAGCATGGAGACAACACTATTAACGCCATGGACAATGCCTTCAGAGATATTGCCACATCTCAATTGAGAGTGTTCATTTTCGCCGGCCACGATACAACAAGCAGTACCATGTGCTATGCTCTTCATTTACTCTGGACCAATCCCAAGACCCGTCAGCTACTGATCGCCGAGCATGATATGATTCTGGGCACAGACCACAAGGAAGCTGCAAGAAAAATCACAGAAGATCCGTATATTTTGAACCGACTTCCTTATACCATGGCCGTCACAAAAGAAGCTCTTCGATTGTACCCCTCTGCCTCAACTGCTCGTAGCGGTGAGTCTGGATACTTCATGTCAGGAACCGATGGACTTCAATACCCCACTGAAGGATTCATGGTATGGTCAAACTCACATGCTATCCAACGTGATCCTGCTTACTGGCCCGAACCAAGCGAATTTCTTCCAGAGCGCTGGCTCGTTGAAGAAGGTCATCGTCTCTACCCCAAGAAAGGCACCTTTCGCCCATTTGAATTTGGACCTCGTAAGTGCATTGGACAAGAACTTGCGATGATGGAGATGAAGATTTTTCTTGTTTTGACTGCAAGAGAGTTTGAAATTAGGAGTGTGTATGAGGAGTGGGATAGTTTGCACCCGAAGACTGGTCCGAGAACACTCGAGGGAGATAGAGCTTATCAGATCTTGTCTGGAGCTGCTCATCCAAGTGATGGGCTTCCATGCAGGGTTAAGTTGGTTGGAAATTGAAAGTCTGATGAATGAGATTATGGAGCATCAATGGGTAGCATGATGTGAATGGTTGTGTGTCGGACAGAGACATTATAGTCTGGAACTTATGTAGCTCCGACACGGACTGCTACTGAGAATCTTCAGCAAAGCAGCTAGTTTCGGGAGCGGCGGATAGAACTTAGGATAGAACTTAGGATAGAAATTAGGATTCAAAACTTATACTTCGAGTATAACCAAAAAGATATTAGTCGTACAGATGCCTTCTCTTCCCTTACCCTTCGGACAGTGACTAACCAAACAATTTCCACTTATCATCGTTTTTTCCCATCCATATCGACTTGACGTGAAGTTTATTTTAATGTTCTTGTGTGACTGAAATCTGAATGTTCACGAAGTTGGTATTGTGGCAACTCCTTTCTCTTTCTGCCCAGCTCCTTGGAATCAGACATCTAGATGTTCTGCCATCACTAAAACCATCTATGAGCCTCTTTTCTAGTGAGCAGAACTCGGAAAACAATAAAACCTGCGGTAGAATCCGTCTCAGTATCAACTTATTCTGTTTTCAAAGAGTACCTAAATTGATGAATCTGTGAACTCATTAACAGTACATCATGATGTCTGTTATATCTATATGAAACAATATGTTCAACAGCTTATAAACAGAATTGGTAAGATCAAGTAAAATCCTCAAGCAGTGCAACCACACCATTGATTCACAACAGATCGATATGAAATAATGTTTGGCAAACTCGCCAACATGATCTAAAATCATTTATTAGTCCTACTTTACGTATTTGTAGAGAATTAGTATATCATTTTAATCTGTTGAATAAAATTCCAGATTCATAACCTATCTATCTATTCATGGGAGAAGAAACAGATTAGTGTTGATTACGGACAAAATTCTTCGACAATTCGGATGTTGTAGTTCATTTTCGAGAATCACAGCTTTAACAGCATGACTAAAGACTGTTCAGGAGGTTATTTAGTATTTTTAAGTTCAAGATTTTATTCGTGGTCTATTTATTACTGAATTTATTGAGGTGGTTGATGTTGATCAATTTTTTCTCCTGTTCTCGGCTATTCAATTTATTTAGCATGGGCGCATAATGGGAGATACCAAAAAAGACAATCTTGGTAGGAAAAACACATTTTAGGAAAGGTTCTAATTTTTTTCATACAAAACTAAACGTCTAGAAGTATAAATCCCAGGCCTTAGAGAAATTTCATTAGTTCACAAGCTTCCCATCCCGAGCATCATCATATCATTAACCCATGAGCGGACCCTACCCCTATCTTCCCACCCCCTCAACTTTCACAGCCTTCCCATTCTTCCCATTCCACACTACAATCGAATCATCCTCCTCAGACTGACCAACTTCATTTCCTTGCAGAAAGCCCCATCGATGTCTATCAACCTGCGCATCGTTATACGACTCAGAAACTGACCCGAGAAACTCTCCTTCAATCATAAATCCCCTTTCTTCCAGGAATTTCAGCGCAGCGTCAGCATTTCCCTTGATCTTGAAAACGTTTTGTCTTATAATATCCACACATTCCGGTTGATCTTCCAACACACTCCCAATACACATTTGGCCTCCAAAAAGATATTTCGGTTTCACAATCTCATCCGAAAGACTATCCAACGATGCGCGCCAAGGAAAATACGCCTCCACACCCGGTATCTCATCTGCCAGCCTTTTAATCCACACAATTGTACCCTTAACCCGAACATCTTTATGCTGTCCCCCTCTAATCCTAAATCCCAAACGTCCCAGATTATCAAACGTCTCGAGAAAAGCACTGCTGATTATTTCTCCTTCGTGGTACAGAGCCTTCCAGATTGGAACTCTCAAGCCATCTATTAGACCCCAACAATCTTTACACATACTAGCTTGGCTGGCTACTTTGATAGTGATGGCGTGCTCGCAGGAATGATACCACGTGTCGGATTGTACTGCTTTGTCGCATCGTTTGGTTTCGAAGAGATGGGTTTCGGGGCAACTCTGGCATTTGAAGGATACTCTGATGCAGTAATCTGGTAGGTTTGGTATGGTGGTGGGTGGCTGGTGGCTAGGGGAGACAGCGCTCATTGTTGAAAGAGGTATGTATTATGGTTGATTTTGTATGTGTCTTGAGGGTTTGGGGATCCATATGAGAGAGAGTTTATATATATGACTGAGCCAGACTGACAGTTTGTATATAGAATATCTTGTGATCCCCTCTAATATGGATACTAAATGAGCCATACTTAGAATTTTGCATTTTCTCGAAGAAGAAAAATATTCTTAGTGAATGCCGCAAATTGACTGAGTGCGAATGAACAGAGTCTTTAGCAATTCACTTGCTGCCAAAGATGAAATTGCCACCAATAATGATTCAATGTGATAGAAATCATTTTCGGAATATATTTCCAGACTTGGTGTAGCTGGAGATATTGAAAGTCAAAGAAGAAAAAAATCAAAACTTCAAGATTGTTTGTTCTTTGGGGGAAATGATTCCATGTGTAGGGTTACAACAATAGAATATGAATAATATTCATTGTCAGCCAAAATCTCTTGACCAAAAGATCTTGAACAGGTCTCAAAAGGTGCATACATAGATCATGAAAAGAAAGAGCGATCTCTGCTTGCAACTTCATGAATGTTCCATTTCAATATTTCTGGAATACATCTTCCACGAAGTTGAGGATACCCGCACTATTTCGAATGAACGATAAACTTCTAGCGATTATACAATCTATAGCCAGATTTTAGTCGGTCTTCCTTCTTCCTCAAGTATAATCATATGCTCCCTGATTTGTTTTCCATTAAGATTCTAACCACATAGACCACCCTGATCTATTCGCGCGCAGGAATTTGCTAGAATCCTATAGACAGACGTTTTAATCAAGCGGCTGCAGTATTCCTTGAAGTACCTGCTCAATAACTCTGGGTCAGGTAGGTATCTACCAGAAGAACAGTGCCTCCAAAGAGCTTTGATTAAGATATGATCCCAGAGATTTGCTGGACAGGAGAGAGATTCTATGCAAGGAAATAGTAGAGTGCAGCCAGAAAGATGACCTTTTCTTAACATAATGGAGTTAGAATACGATGAATGGTTGTAAGCCAGTCATTAACCAAACTCATGCGAAATATATAGCGATAATTTTATCATATAAACGAAAATCAAACAATTTTGTTGGCAACAAATCCCCCATTTAGGCTAGTTTGTGTTCCACTTCCATAACCTCGACTCCATTTTCTGGGCTAGAGCTCGATTTTTGAAACTCTTTTTCTTCAGCAGCTCTCCCGAGTCTCAAATCTTCCTCTTCGTATATTTGTGGTCTTTGTAGCTGAGTAGCTATCTTATTTCGGTGGATAAAGAGTCCAGGTTTACTTTCAAAGAAGCGATCAATATCCTCTAAGCTTCTGTTTGCAGTCTCTGGATAGAAGAAATATGTAATCGGAACGAAACTCGCGCAAATGACTGCCCAAATAATCCAGAATCTCCATCCAAGATTTGCAATTCCTGATGGAGTCACTTCGGCAACCATATAGTTCATAATCCAATTGGTAGCCATGGCTAGAGATGCACCCTTGGTACGCATCTCAAGGGCATTGATTTCAGTAGGATAGAGCCATGGAACTCCTAAAACACCCATACCAAAAGATGCGAAGAATGCGAAGAAAAATGAGACTGCCACAGCTCCGTATTGATAGCTATGTGCTGGATCAGAGACAGTCAAGGCAAGTACGATGGTGATAATGATCCAGCAAGTAGAACATGCAAATGCAGACACCATCATCACACGTCGACGACCATATCGCTCAATTACAAAGTAGGCTAAACAGGCGAAAAGAAGATAGTCGACAGATCCTGCGGCCGCAAGAATGCGTGCTCTAATTATGTGTTAGCTGCGAACGACCTGAAAGCTGAAAGACTCCTACCTCAATTCGGATATTCCTAGTGCATGGATGAAAACGTATGTCATGTAATAACTAGTGACATTAATACCACTGATTTGGTTCATTGCTTGCATCCAAGCTCCGAGAATCATACGTCTCAAAACTCCAGATGGGCCGTTACCAGATAATAATTGGAACCAAGTGTATGTGTTCATATGTTCTCGATCCAAGACGTCCTTGATTATATTAAATTGCTGTTTCACAGACGGAGAGTCAATGGTTGCGCCATGACCTTCAAGTGCTGCGAGAACTTCATATGCCTCTTGGTGTCGCCCTTTTCTGATAAGCAGACGCGGCGAATCTGGTAAGAATGGACATAAAGCCCAGATTACAGCAGTGAAGACTAATGTATTGTTAGTTTGATATAATGTTCGAGTACTTGGGAAACTCACATATTTGGAAAGCCAGAGGGAATCTCCATGCCACACTACCCTTGGCGAATGAAAATCCAAGTGTAAGCCAATTAGAGATCGAGAATCCGGTAATGCAATTAGCCATCTGAATAATGACAAGTTTCCCACGACTTCTCATCTTGCTAGTCTCAGCTTGCCAGACACCTGCAGTTGCGGTATTCATACCCGTTCCCAATCCCGCCACTATTCTTCCCACCATCATTTGCGCAACACCGTAGCTAGCAGTTTGAATGAGTGCACCCAAGGCAATGATGGCGCTACCTAGGAGTATCACTTTAGGTCGGCCGAGAAGATCCCCAGTCCAAATAGTAGAGAGTGCTCCAAAGAAACAGCCCAGATTATAGACCGAAGTTAAAGTCCCTTGAACACTTGTTGTTGGGTACCCCATTGTTCGAAGAAAGTCGTCACCAACTAACACATTTCCAAAAACACCCTAATATAGTGAGTATTTTGATACTTTTTCCAACGGTTTTGGTAAGACACTTACCTGGTCGTAGCCATAGAAAACTAAAACTGTCGAAGCAGCAACGGATATCCATACTGTCAATGCCTCACCTGAACCTCCAAGGTACTTTCGAGCCATTGTACGAAATTGATTCAAATGTGACAACTAGCTGCAGAACTTGCAATCTTGCATATCGCAACTTCACAAAGACTGGAGAACTTCTGATTGCTTTATACCCGACAGTCACCAGGATGTACTCTCGTATCATCCCTTGTGCAGTCGTGCTCCCACACGATGATGCATCATGTCGATCATTGCCAGATTGGAAATTTCGACGACAGAAGAGATAAACGGCTTGATTTATTTACAGTTTGACAGCCATGGCTGGGGCCAAGATAACGAGACGAGTCATTGTTTTCTATTTGATATCAGCAAAATCGTGGAGACCCCAGATTCCGGTGGATTCGCGGGAAGCAAGCGGGGTAAGGCTATCGTGAAGTTTCAAGATTCGTATCCATTAGTGGGTGTGTGGACTGATGGGACAACTTCTCAACTTTCAAATTGGGCAACAAATCTAATCTTCAATTGCTTGATTCCAGATTCCATACTCCATACTCCCATTTCTTGATCTGTAATAAAACAGTGAATCCAACTTCGAAGTATCTGAAGAGATATTCATATTTTAAAGGGATATTGCCAAGTCAATTATCGAAACGTTCCGTCAGTCCGTGTACCCGCTGATGATCCAAGCATGCACATGATGCAAGCTACAGAGTAGAAGCTAATCCGGATAACCTTCCCACTCTAGCAAATTCATATGCTTTTCTTTTGCTACTTGACCTCGCTCAACCTTCCTTTCTTACTTGGTGTTCTCACCGGTTCTCGCCAAATGACCGGGATACGAATGGGGTAAAAATGGGGGTAAGATCAATATGTGAATTGTCTGAAGGAATGTTTCACGACGATGAGCTAAACAATAGCTTCGTCTTCTTTTGCATTATTGAACCAGGTATTCATCGTTAACTCATCAAGTCATTCCATTTACCCGACCTCGATCAACGCACCTACCCTGCGTCGACACGCCGTTAGTTTGCCCACATAGGACAGTCCACGTATTCAGAGCCCTATTCTTGATATAAATACATTCATGCCAACTGGAATACACTTTCCATTCGGAATCATAAAAACAACTCAAATTACACTATCATGGCTATGAACGTTGATTCCAAGACTGCCATTGTCACAGGAGCTGGCTCTGGTATCAATTTTTGTTTTGCAAAATTGCTACTCAGCAAAGGTTGCAATGTTCTCATTGCAGATCTCGCTCTACGCCCAGAAGCTGAGGAATTGATATCGAAATATTCTGATTCTTCAAATAGCCCGAAAGCCGTGTTTCTGAAGACGGACGTAACGGAATGGGTTCAACTGGAGAAGATGTTCGAAGTAGCAACGGAGCAATTCGGTGGTGCTGATATCGTGTGCCCAGGAGCTGGCGTGTTTGAACCAGTTAGTGTTCACTAATCAGGATGGAGAATAGTAGCTAATTGACGACGAAGCCATTTTCGAATTTCTGGATCCCCCCTGGTACCCCCCCTTCCGTTGACAAACCCTCCGAATCACGATACAAATTACTTGATATCAACATCACTCATCCGATACGCGCAACTCAAATGGCTATTGAGCACTTCATGAAGCGGAAGAAGCCTGGTGCTGTTATTCATATATCCAGTATTGCTGGTCAAGTCCCATTCTTTCCAACGCCAATGTATGTAGCTTCAAAACATGCCATATCAGGCTTTGTTCGTACATTGGCACAATTGGAATTTCCTTCTCCCGAAATTCCCAAAGTACGCATAAGTGCAGTAGCACCTGGTCTCATAAAAACCCCATTATGGACAGAGAATCCCGAAAAGATGGCATTTATCCCTAAAGATAACCCGGATTGGGTAACACCAGAATTTGTTGCCGAAGCTATGCTAGAACTGATCGAGAGTGAAGAATATCCTGGGGGCACAATTCTCGAAGTTGGCAAAGTCAAGAGGAAAGTGGAAGTCTTCAACGATCCTGGGCCTCCTCGTAAATCAACTGCAGTTACACATGTACCTCGTGAGGCTCTGGAAGCTGATATATGGGCATCTATGGAGAAGCAATACCAATCTTAGACTAGATCCTCACAATGAGCTGGTAGGAACCATTCAAGAAGAGACCCGTGGGCATTCAATCAAAGTATGAAAGTTATATGTTATTATCTTGGCATTTACTACGAAGTTCTTTGGAGAACACCTCAACTAATGAAAGGGTTCCTTCATGTGATAATTATATCACAGTGTTTCCGTATTGATCCTTCAGCGTGAGCTTACTCTCCGATTCATGTGGATAAGCCAGAAATAATCATGGACAATCCTGAAATCTCTTAATCTGATGTCAATGCTCATCTGGAAAGCAACATAAGTCCCAACGCTGAGAGCAACTCCCCCTATTTCCAACGTTCTGCTCTGAAGAGCAGACTTCCCCTCCATAGCAACAACAATGAGGGTCCTTTCCAAGCATACTTCATCATGCCAGTCGTAATTGAGCTTGCAGACTGCGTCATCTTTGAACCGTCAGATCCCAAATTATCCCGCATGTAAACAGCAAGAGTATTTTTGATGTTCCGTGCTCGCATGATCCACTGAGGATTAATAAGGAGTTGTTCGGAATCATAAAATCTCCTGAGCCGCAAGAGAGGAATTCATCGACATCTGGTAGGTCAGGAATTTTGATCTTGTTGAAGTTTACTCATACCAAGTCTGGGCATTTATTGTTGGGTTGACCTAGTAAGGAGGTGTATACACAAAAAGCATATCCCCTAGACTGTCACTCCATGGCGCCGAATGTAGCCCGTGCACAGCGGCAACCATCAAGAATAATATTTTCTTATAATAGATGAGATTTATCTATATTTAAGTATATATATATCGATTTATATTGAATTTAAAATTAAAATTTATCAAAAATATATAAAAAATAAAAATAAATATAATTTTATATATTTATATTTCTAAAAAGATTCCCAAAGGTCTATATACAATATTGTATTGCACTCTTGGGAACAAGAAATATTTTCGAAAAAATGGGGTTTCTCAAGATCCTGATGATCTGATTGGTCACTAAGATCTCTGTTAAGCGAGGGCGCCGAATGTTCGCACTCTAGGGGATAATATGTAGAATTTTGCCTACCAGCCCGGTGGAATTTCCATGCCTGGCCATACGGTCGCAACTTGGAGCTCAGAGGCCAATCCCAAGATCTGCTCGTCTATTGATAAATGTCATTGATGTTCTACCCACAATGCTTATGTCCGAAAATACTCATTCAAACTCCCAACAAAGGAGGGATGTGTGTGGTAGATTTTGGACCCTATCCAGCCGCCTCATTGACTCGCGGGCAAGTAAGTCGCATTGTGCGTTTTCATATAACAGGACTAAAGCCCTCAAGATCTGTTTTGATGTTGCTTTTCTCTTTTTCGCGGTGCCGTTATACCAGTGCAACTTTTCTTCATTATGTATATCGACATCACAGCCACATTGGACTGGCCCGTTCCCAATTACGTTAACCCCGAAAGATATGGTTCATCCATTTTCGTTGTTCATGGAGTACTTTATCCGATTGTGTTGTCGATGCTGAGAATTCGCATTTATACTCGCTTGTACATATCAAAATGTTTGGTTTGGATGATTTTTTGGCTCTCTTTAGCATGGTTAGTATTTCCAAGTCTTTCATATATCTCTACAGAAACTAAATTAGACTATCAGATACCTATCACTGGTTTTACTGTCATGAGCATTTTTGTCGAAACATACGTTGGATGGGATGTCCACGCTTGGGATGTTCCCTACGATTGGCTTGCCCTTGGTCTCAAATGCATATACACAACACAAATTCTGTTTACACTGGCGCTCACTCCTATAAGAATTTCTATGCTTTGGCTTATTGCACGGTTATTCGAAAATAGGGCTCCTAAACTGCGACGCGTTGCACAAGGGCTTATGATATATGTGCTCATACACGGCTCGATTTTCGCTATTACTTTGACATTCCAGTGCAGGTAAGCATCGATAGTGATTCTCAATTTAACTCTACTTGACTAAATATCTCAAAGGCCGGTCTCTGATTACTGGGTAGTTTCCTTCAAACCCCAGCCAAACTGTATCAACCAAGAAGCCCATCTCCTCTTCACGTCCATCTGTAATGCAATTAGCGATTATGCAGTTGTGATTTTACCAATCCATACAGTATGGCACTTGCAAATACCCTTCAAGCAAAGAATATCTCTCTGCATGCTTTTCGCAATTGGCTTTATCGCCTCTACCGCAAGCGTCGTTCGAACGGTTTACGTATGGAAATCTACATCAAACTATGATAGAACCTGGACCGCATATCCCGTATACATATGGAGTTCCGTCGAAGTTTACCTCGGCCTTGTAAGTCTGACCTCCCAAACATTTGCTCGAATAACTTTCTTACCTTACCATACAGTTTTGTGCATGCATGCCACCAAGTGTAGGTTTCTGGAAACTCTACTACCCCAAGCTTGTTGGAACTTTCAACCGATCCGAACAAAACACATCCAAATCGAGTAAATTCTGGAGCTCAAAATCCGGATACAAACAAAATCAAAACAATTCTCACGAGCTCGCCGATACGGATGATGAGGAACGAGGTATCGTTGTTGAGCAGGATGTCACCATCGAGACTTATAATCACGCGAAGGACGAATCTACGGGAATCCAAGGATCGTGTACGGTGATAGATCAATCGCCTCAGTTGCCCAATTTCTCTTTCAATAATAATCATAAACGATATCTATAGTTCTCTTAATGTAATATCAAAGTCATTTTGTTCATTCGAAGCGTACGGGATTTTTCCAGTTGGTCTTGGAAATACACACAACATCTCCCAACTACCTAGTCACAGACTAGAATCGACCGTCTCGGATCCCTTCTCTACCTCGAATCACCATCCCACTCATACTGAGTCATATATACCCCTGATGTCCTTGTATCTCTATACATATATCACGACGAAGAATTTCCGAGCCTGATACAAGCCTCTCTACAGACTCTGCAAGCTCCCCGAGAACTAAGATACCATCTTTCCCGACCCAAAAATATAAAATCGACAGGATACAGCACCAGCAACGGAAAGCGAAGAGCGACGAATCAACCACCTACATAAATACGAGCCGATAAACCTACGTCAAAAGTAATAATCCTACAAAAAACCCGCGGACCGGTCTCTGCAAAAGTATCTGCATATGCCTCTCATCATGCATTATCTCGAACACCAAAAGCGCGAAAAGTAGATTTGTCATTCTGTCTAAATCTCCGAATCTCTCCTCCTTATCCGGCAAAACAGATCTACGGACGACCCTCCAGTTTCCTGGTCCGGATACACAACTTGTAATCCACATCACTGCTACGAATTTCATCTCTACTGGCCTGAGATAGTATTCTAACTGTAGGACATATAATCATCTGGTGATTTCTTCACAGCACGAGACATGATGTAAATGAACGATAATGATTGGCGAGATGCATATATTCCATGTTTTGTTCTCAGACCGACAGAGTTCCAGATATACACCATAGAATAACTAAAACTTCTTTTCAATCAAATTTATCCTTACAACGGAGAATTTCAAATCCCAGCTACCTAAATCAATCCTCTATCTTGCATGATCCATTCTCTTCTCCACTAATATCGCAATCTAAATGAGAGTAGAGGTATCTAACCAAACCCATCGGTCCATCTTGAAATGATATGATAGATTAGAAACTCAAGCCACAACAAACATGAAATACAGCAGAGCAGAGCAACTTTCACTCTGCTGGTTCATATACATAACGCTTTACTTATCTCATTATTTACCCAACATCTTTCATTCTTTTTTCCCGTTTCCGCCAGTGTTAACTTCAACGATTCTTCTCTTCCTTCAACAACCACTCGAAGGTCCACCATTCCCTACCATCCCAACATTCACCCCCACAGCTAGACCATCTAGAATTCCCAAATACTCCGACTCTCCCACTCTAAAAGCATCCTCAAGGCCATCACTCATTGTATTTCCATTTTCTCGACCAACCCCCTCAAACTCCATTCTCGTTTCCATCCCCACATATTCTCCATTGCCGCCTTTCTCTCTCACCCCACCCGACCCCGGTATTGCCTTCCAACCCTCTTCTCTCGCTGCACTATTCGCAAAGACGCCTCTAGCGATAGTCTTCAATTCTCTTTCTGTCCCTCTCGCGCCCTCCCAAACCCCCGCCAACACCTTCGTAGCGCCCAATCCCAATCTAATCCTATCTCTAGCCATCTTCCACTCACTCGATCTTTCAAAATTAACTCCTCTTTCCCTGTCATCTTCTCTATTAGTATATACATAAGCACAAGCACTAAGATTTGCCAGTGTTGCTTTTGTAATCCCACAAATACCGAGAGGCGTGTGCAATAATATTGGACTAGGAAGTGCATAGAGATTCATGGCCGTTTGAGCTGCCTCGATGGTTTTCTTGGTGTGGAGCCAGCGGGCCAGATCTTCGTTGCCGGTTGGTGGAGAGGTGGGTGGTGGTGGTGCGCAGCCGGAGATCTTCTCTAGTGGTGAGTGATAGAGGCGAGATAGTGGGCGGTGGATGACAACTAGAAGCCTGTATCATTGATTAAATTCGTGCGCTCATACATGATCAATTCGTGAAAGTAGTCTATTGTAAGTGGATTCAACATACGTCTGTAGTAAATTTTGTGCCTGGAATAACAGCTCATCGACTTCCTCATGCTTATCCACTACCCCTTGTTTCTCCACCGGTAAATGAAGTTTCCAATTCACAAGCATGGCATCGGCATTTGTAACAGCAGGCTCCAGATTTTTGCCTGTGATACCATTGATGCTAAGAATTGTACCAATGATGCGAACAAGGTCAATGAGATATGTAAAAGAGGAAAAGACTGGGATCTCGTCTTCAAAATCACGAGAGTCATAATCTGAGAGAGTGCGAGGTCGCGGGATACGCTAAGAGAAGTTTAGAAACTCCAATCATCACGAGCGTGCCAGACGATATCAGGAAAGTGGAATGACTTACTCCGCTCTCATATTCGTAATCCTCACAAGGCAGATCTACTTGTGTTTCAATTGCGGATAAGCTAGAATGAGTCAGTATATAATCTGACTATTTTAATTTTTCTTGCATGGCACTCACATAAAACTAGATGCACAAGCAATGCCAGAGAACACTCCATCAAGAACGTACAGTCCCCAAAAAGTTCTCCTCCAGCTCTCAGCTAATACCGGATCTCGTTCCATTTCAGCAAAAGCTCGATGATTAATACCGAGCTCTAAAGCCATGCATATGCTTCTGTCCAAAATAGCACGTGCTTGTTGTCTTTCGTCTTCGGCATGGACGGCAATGGCAAGTAAAAGTAGAGTTTGAACACTAAAGCCAGTTTGTGGTAAATTGACTAGATCTAGTTGGTTAACAGCTATAGCCCTGAAATCTGCGGATGGCAAATCAGGTGCATATAGCGATCCAATATATTGCATTACTAACATGAGGTTATTTAAAGAGTCTGGGTCGGATTCTAGCCTGCTCAGAAGATGAGGTTTTGGCACAATATATGGGTGGGCTTTGTGAAAAAAACTATCGATCGTCAGTGGTGGAAATCAAAAGCAGATCTAGGTTCACAGACTTGTAGTAAAGATCAGTCAGCCTTTTTGAGTCCATCGGCTTAATACTGTTCAATCTGGATGAAGAGCTACTGGGGCTCGGCGATGTATCAGAAGCTGCACCAGTCCACGATTCACCAGATGAGTTCCAAGCATGACTCCTTGCTGAAGTGGAATATCCTGCTTGATCATCTACCTTATACCGATCTCTGATATGCTCTTTTGTCGAGTGTTTTATTCTGGTAGCATTTTTGTCTCTCATGCCTCTTCTTGACTTTGCATAAAAGCACGGCTTGTCGTCTTCCTGACAACGACTGCATGAAGGCATTTCTGCTCCGCATTTTACATGACGACTTCGACACTGTTCAACTATTAGCATGCATGACAGCAATTAATGACTCCAAGATAATACCGGTACACATGCTAACGAGACCCTAATACCGCCTCTAGACTCGCGGCTCTGAGTTGTCGTCTCGTGTTTATTCTGGACTTCTTGAACTGGCGTTCCATAATCAAAGAAACTTGAGAGTGGATCTTCTAGGAATCTCGGGGATGGAAACTGAGATCTAAAAGCCTCGGGATCCATGACTTCTAGCAATGGGGCGAATAGTCGGATGTTCGGATTTTAGTGTAACTTCAATAAAGCGCTACGCTTGAGAAATGAAAATCTTCAATAGTTATACAAATCGTGATATCGTACACTATTCGAGAGTTGAAGGCTAGTTTTTTAAGCTGAAGATCCCGACAATTGGACCATGAGGTAGTCTTGAGACAACCTCATACTTGATGAAGGATTGGTTGCGTATAATGTATTTCGCGATCTTGAATCAACCCCTACTCTATTTCCTTATCTAGAAGTAAGCGTCTTTTAAATGTCAGCAGTGCGAAGCTCATGTCAGCGAAAAATTTGAGGAATCGGATGTACCAAAACTAGGCAAGGAAACTAGAAGAAATACCATCAACAATTCATTGGTGATTCTGAGCTTGGTACATTGCATTGAAATGCAAGCCACCATTAGCGATTGGCTAGAGGTAATGATTGCTTCCACCATCGCTCCATAAGCCAATAAGGTCAACTCTTGTCATCTGCCATGCATAAAGCATGCATCATATCACCCAGGGGGGTTTGAAAAGAATAGTTAAGCCCGTTATGCGCTAGAAGATCCGGCGATGACTTGGTATCCCACGGCCGCGATCACCACTCCAAGTAGTCATGAGCCCATTCTTCTATCGTGCGATTGATACATACGCAACAATGACGATACAGCTCTACAAAAATTGAAATCATGGCGAGAAATTGATTTGGGGCACCTTTTTTGATTGATAGCAGTAATATATTTTTCCGCGGAAGAAGATTATAGAAGTCGGCTAATGGCCATTGATTCCTATAATATATCTAATGGAATGAGCTGTCGCATTGATAGACCAGGTGCTGGCCTCTAGTCAGGCTTTTTAAATTGTTGAGAATAAGATGTCGCAAGTCTAAACAAGAATAGAATTGCACCTACATGCCTGAGCCACTTAAAAGCACCTGAAGATACACCACTTGGCTGACTATTTACTATAACAAGAACTTCTTCCGGGTGGATTCTTGTGCCTTCAGCCTTGTGGAAGACTTGAAAGCGGGGCCGCTGGGAGAAGGTTCCAAGGATGCTATGCATGACATATGAACTGTAAACTCAATAGAAGTTTCACTATCCACCCGAGACGTTCATCAAATGCAACTTTAGAGATACCTAGTTTTAAGACTACAAAAAGAGAAGTGGAAGAAAAATATCCAGGAAGCAATGCTACAAGCGGTGAAATGTCCTCTGAGCAATGTAAGCACATTGCATGTAATGCAGGAAAAGTGGTAAAGTTTGTAGAACGAAGATTCGTTGAAGAACGAGATGAACCTTAATAGAGTGGGAAACGAGTAACTTGAGAAAAGGTAAAACATTGCCAGGGAAGAAAATCCACCAAATTGTAATGTAACGAGATGTGTAAGATCGTATCTGACGAATTCTTACAGTTTGAGAGCTTCATATGGAGACTGGGCTGAGTTTTTGAAGACGGAGTGTGTGGTGGAATGTTAATGCCGGTATGTGGCTGCTTGTGCAACGGTCAGCTTACACTTTTGTATTTTACTAATCGATTTTGCAGTTTGTCATGATCCCAAAATTGACCAAAGAAATGGTGATCACTACGATGGTGATGCCCAACGCAAGCTTCGAGAATTGTGAAAGAAGCTCATGGCGGTAGTCCTAGAGATCCTTGGCGCCAGTGAGATTAAGACAAGCTTATACACATCAGAGCCGCGCACTCCTTTAATAGAACATGAAAGATTATAGCTGAGAAGATTTACGACACTGGCCGTTGTGATTCTAGCAAAAAAAAACACATGCCAAATAAACAAGGCAGGAAGACTATGTTCAAAAGGTATGGAGTTCAAACGAGCGAACTGTATTATACTTGAAAGGGCGCACAGCAAGTATGTATATGGATGTACGAGCTATACATACAGATTACTTGATAGTCACACTGCATTTCACACTGCTGACAGCAATTCGAAAGAGGATATCCAGACAGACGTAACCTTTGGAGATGTCTATCAAAAATCAAGAAGAGTAATAGAATACTTCTCGAATTCCAATTGACGTGACACAAAATGACTAATGTAGTAAAGTTCCAGAAATCCATGATAGCTTCTGACGCTAATCTACATTTGACATTAGCGCACTGATCCCAAAACGGAAGGACGGAGACTAACCTCGGTATCTACGTCAACACAAGCTTGCATTCTCACAATTCCATATTGCGTTTCATACCTTTTTCCAAATCAGCGAATAACTTCCTCAAGACTGTTATATATATATATATATGAAATATACACGTTATTCAATGCTCTCTCGATGACATCCAACGATTTTATCCTCGCCCAAGAGCGCCTTGCCGCTCGTCGTCAAGCTCGCGAAGTAGCAGCCCAAACCCATCTCAATCGACGACGTAACACCGCCATCTCTCAACGAGTTTCCTCTCTCCCTTTTCCCTTCTCTCGATTAGGGACTGCAGGTCTTACAACATGGGATACGATTGCTGGACGCGAAGGAACTCGTCCTGCTTTTCGAGTCGGTCAAGTCGATGCAGAGTTATTGGATGAGGAATTATTAGACCTATTGAAAGGGCAAGTGGGAGAGGGCTTAAAGTATTTCGGTACTCATATACAGGATGATTGGTCTGCAGAAATCATGCTGGCTCTGAGAGCTATTCTTTTTAAACTCAGTATATGGGATCATGATGCTACGTATGGAGCTACATTGCAGAATTTAAAATTCACAGATGCGCGACATTCCGGACCTGTTTTGGTATCTCCATCAAAATGGCAGAAGAGTTTATATGGTCTCTTCACTGTAGGCGGCAAGTATGCCTGGACACGTTGGGAAAACTACCTAGTCGATTCAGACAATGGGTATAGCACCCCCTCGCCCCTTATGAGTCGACTCTCTCGCATCACAGATCTCTTAACAAATGTTCACTCCACCGCCGCCTTCGTATCCTTCCTGGTGTTCCTCGTGAACGGCAGATATCGCACGTTGCTCGATCGAATCCTACGACTCCGACTAGCACCCCCAACAAGCCAAGTCAGCAGAGAAGTATCATTCGAATATCTCAATCGCCAACTTGTATGGCACGCATTCACCGAATTTCTCCTTTTCGTCCTCCCCCTGGTCGGTATTTCTCGCTGGAGACGCTTACTCTCCCGTGCTTGGAGGCGTACAAAATCAGTCTTTAACACATCATCTCCTGACGATCTTTCCATTAATGAAAAGAAAGGCGAACTTTCTTTCCTACCCGAACGTACTTGTGCCATCTGTTACCATGATCAAAATGCGCTACAAGCAACAGAAGAAGGCGTTATGGCTGCAGCAGCTAGTACCGGTGTAATCGGGAGTGCGCAAACCGACATCACAAATCCATACGAGACGGTAGAATGCGGTTGCATATATTGTTTCGTATGTATAGCCAGTAAACTGGAAGCAGAGGAGGGAGAAGGATGGACATGTTTAAGATGTGGAGAGGAAGTTAAGGGATGTAGAGCTTGGAGCGGAGATGTTGTTATTGAAGCTCCAGCGACCGTCCCAGCTCCTGTTATGGAGAAAGAACAAGTTCCGAAGCCAAGAAAAAGCGTGGAATTCCAGGATGATAGGACGAAAGTTGTAGATCCAAAATCGGAAGATGGAGATTCATCAGATCACGATTCACAATTGGGTCAAGAGGAAGCATATGAAGAAGAAGAAGATCAGGGATTGGAGGAATATGAGGATGAAGCTGAGTAATATGCTTCCGAGTTTGGACAGGTTGAGATATAAAATTTAATATTGCGGTTTGGAGATGAATCAGAGATGTCGTTTTGCGAGGTTTGCGGTTCGCTTGATTGATTGATTAATTGATACCAGTAGGGATGATATGGATGGTGTATTCTTGGAGTTTGGTGGTATGGAGAAATAATGGGTTTAGTGGGTGGGGTTGGACTAGGAAAAGATGAGATGAGACGCGGCGGAATGGGATGGGATGGAATAATGAGACAAATTTATAGAATACCTTTCTTTAATGAATGAAATTATATTATGCTTCATGTCATCGCGGGGAGAAAATGCACACCTAAGATGAAAATTATACACATACAGGTCTTCGTCTATACCTACCTATCCGTCTAGGTACTTTTAATAGAGTACATGAATGTAACGTATCAAAAACGGTATAACGGAAATCTAGTCTATGGAATTCTAATTTCATCCCATCTAATGCAAAACACTCGCTCTCTAACTCTAAGAAATATCATCGCATCGCATCGCATCGCAAATAATACATACATATACAAATGAATACGAAAATAAAATATAATATAATCATGGGTATCCATCGCTATCCCTTCCCCTCTTTTCCCAAACGCCAAGTATGAATAATGTGTAATGTGTAATGTGTAATGTGTATCCGATTCCTATCCCGAGGCCGTGGTGCTTCGTGTTCGTTTGTGTGTAGATTGGTAGGTAGGGAGAGAGGGAGGAAAAGCGTGAGTATTTTTCATCCACCCATCCGCTTCTTATTTACTCCTACTTGAGTGTATTACAACCAGTAATCGAAGCGTACATCTATCGTATACTCGTGCTGCGTATCCTATCTATCAAGACGCTTGAACACGGGTATTTCCACTTTTTGCGAGAGCATTTTTCAACCGTCTCGCATGCCATCTAAGCCTTCCCCTCAAACCTCTGCATTTCCACATCCGCAATCTGCAGCTCCCCGACGTTTGCAAATTTTCCCCGCCGCCCCCCTCGCGTCTCCGTGACCCACACGCGCAAACTAACCGCGCCCTTCACCACTGCGAAAATCAGACAGATGCCCACCGCGATGCCAAATACATACGCGGCCACCATGCCATGCTGCGCAACCTTTGGGTTCAAGAACGAATACACGTATTGATGTTTCGTGGCCACGGTTACATAGGCCAGACCCAGATAACAGGCCAGGATGACGATGAGCCAGAGGAGGTGCATCCACGGCGGAGATGCGGTGCGCGGGATGCAGATTTCGAAGAGGGCGAAGAGGGAGTTGAGGCCGTGTTCCGAGACGTTGGACCAGGCGTCGAAGGCGGTGGGGAACCAGCCGACGGGGACCGAGACCCGGAAGATGACGCCCCAGAAGACGATGGTGACGAGGATGGGGTAGCAGATGATGGTGCTGTAGTAGAGGGAGTGGAGGGCTTGGAGGGAGCGCGGAAAGCGCGCGAGCAGTGGGATGCCGCTGCGCGCGTAGCTGAAGGTGTGTAGGGCTGCGAAGAAGAAGTAGAAGGAGATGCCCCAGTAGCAGAGGACTGTGGGGTGGTTAGTATCGAGGGGCTTCTGGGTGAAGGAGGGGAAAACGTACTGGTGAAATAAGAGAAGCTGAATCGGGCGATTGCGCCTCCGTTGGGCAATCGAGCTATTTCCCAAAAGATGGCGAAGAGAAGGACGAAAAATGCATAGAGGGACTAGATTGAAGGAATCAGTTATCGTAATTTTTATGCATACTTTACTTTACTGTAATTCCCCCCCTCTCTTTCTTTCCAGAACAAGCAACTTACAATTGAAGCTCTAACAGCAAAAAGCGCCCATGGAGATAACAACCACGAAGTAACAAACCGATGGCTCGGGTCCCAGACCCCGTCACCAAATTTGAATACCTGAAGTTTGTTGGTCGTCATGATGACTGATTGGTAAATGGATGAATGTTCGTAGATAACGAGATGACAGGGAATGATTCGATTCGGTTGTATAATACGACTATCAGCTCAGCTCAGCTCAGCACAGTCTCGATACGATAGACCACCGAATTCCGTTTGTGCAATATCGCAACAAATGTATGTAGAACGAACGAGTAATGCAGAACAATCTTCTCGTTCTCAATTGATCAATTTATTCAATCTCCCACAACCCTCTTGTCGTTATGAAGAGAAGAAAAAAACCCTTCAGAAAAATCCGTGTCCTCTTTCTCAATTCCAAAAAAAGTAAATTCAATCTTCCAGACAAAACATTCACGAAACGTGGTGATGAAATTTGTTTCGGAAACCCCTGCAGTTTAGGTACAGATTGATAAATTCGGGGTTGTAGCGCCCACTTTCGATCCCTGTATCGGTGACAAGATAGGTATTCAATGCCGATGGTAGTGGAGATGTGCCGGTGGATTCAAGATTGGGGTGGAAATGGTTTTTGATGTGAACTACGGTGTAATTATCAATGTGAAAGTACAGATAGAGTAGGTAAGTAATTATTAGAGAAAATATGTTCCAATCTTTGTTGGTGGTTGGAATTGTTAAATTCGTGAAGATATTCTGGTGATAGATGTAATGGAATAGAAATGAAAATGAGATTGAAAAGGTTTTCTATGTGTGGGTTTTAAAAGTTGTGACTATATTAGATTGGCTGAAACTAAAACTACTAGAATCTTGGTTTAAGAAAGCATAATTCGGTTGTGTGCACTCACTCAGGTGGTGTGCGTTCCCCATACTATAGCCCAGCTACCTGTCTTGGTGTCCTCAATTTTGATATCTAGACCTGTGTTTTCTGTTCTGCAGCTGTAGGATGAGATGGCATCAGTTCCAAGTACTCACAAGTAGATGAGTTGTGTGATTTGATTTCGTTTCGTTTCGTGCTGGATGGACATTCGGTCTTTTTTCCAACTATCGAGTGAAGATTTACCAATAGTTTGAATTATTGGGAATAGTTCAAGAATTTTACCTCTCTTCCGACATTGTTCCTTGATTGAACCATTGAATAAGAATGGCTCTAGGAAATACTGGGGAAAGAAGAACTAAAATCCCACTTACCAAACATCTGGCGTGCAAAATTTGACATACCAGGCGGTCAGGCTAAAGATTCATCATTAATGTAGTTTGATATCTCGAGATTGCATTGCTTTCAACTACCGCAACGAAGGAGTAGTTTTGTTAAATCTTATCCCGCCTTGTCATCCAGAGGGCGCATTCCTCTCCGCATTAAGAGATTCCTGTGTCTGGATGCGACTTTATATCTCTCGGCCTGGCTAGGATGAAGGCAAACGTTCCGAGAGTCGAGGAAGGTCGACTTCAACCAGTGTAGGTGGGGGGAATGATGCTTTGCGACGGCTCTAGAGATCTCGAAGACATCGACCCACTAGCATGCCATGGAGAGCTTGTGAAAGAATTCCACAATTTTCATCTCTTCAAATTGCGCCAATAGCTCATGCAAGTATTGAGCTTGAATTGTGGGATTTTGGGGCTACAATGACCTTAATCATCACACGCCGTGGACTCTCATATATTAATAGGGTGATGGAGCTCCTGATATCCATATCATTCCGCTTCTATTAGACTTGTTCCGTATAAGAAGTTATGGATATTGGCAAAGTGATATCCCATCGGCCTCCAAATGCGAGACATGGTCGATATTTGGCCCGTGATTCCCATGACTGGCTGCCCTTCAAATCTGGCTCTCGCCAACCCAAACCCAATATCTTCGGAGAATAAATGCTCACATGTCTTGTTTCTGCTGCGCAATATTGAAGGTTCAATCCATTGCCGAGATGAAAGCAAGTACTGTACATAGATCTTTCAATATCCGAAATTTAATTGAATGTCAATATCGACCGATAGATGATATTCGGAAAATTTGGAATGAGTACTAATCAACCGTGTCAGTAACTGAAGACGAATCAGGGGCAGAGTACCGTTAACTTTTTTATATCATCTCCGAAAGGCAATAATCAACATGGTCTTGCTGACTGGCCATGATCTTAAATTTCTTAAATGTTAATGAGCATATCCACGATATTACTTTTAAAGGTACTGTATTTGTGAGATTAGCCGTACGAAGGATTTAATGAAAGTTGCTGTGCCTCGTGAAATCAACTCTGATTTTTCTCGGGTTCAAGACAGGCAGATTCGAGAACGAATATTCTGAAAACGAATTGGACCATGAGATACGACCTTCCTTTTCATCCTCTCCCGACTCGTGCTCTGTGTCCAAGTTTTTGACGATTAGACACTCGGTAAAGGTTGCAAATCCTCCAAAGGGTCATGCCAGTGATGGATGTTATAGATGGAAAAATACACATGGGTCTTGATCCGAATCGAGTAACCTATCAGGGATGCTGTCCGGGGGATCATCCAAATTGGGATGTCTGTGAATGGTCTGTGTGTGCATGAATTTTCGATTTGGTGGAGACTTGAAGATATCAGTCACCATTGCACCAAAGCTTATGGTAGAGTAGGATTCAGCGCCTCCTATTTCTTGTCATACATTCATGTGTCTGTCTACCTCGGCAAGTGATGGATGGTCGTGGTAAAGATGTCATAGGTAAATGAGGTTTTCATGAGTGGATGAGTGGATGAGTGGATGAGTGGATGAGTGGATGAGTGGATGAGTGGATGAGTGGATGAG
This sequence comes from Botryotinia globosa, assembly GCA_014898425.1. Taxonomy (NCBI): domain Eukaryota; kingdom Fungi; phylum Ascomycota; class Leotiomycetes; order Helotiales; family Sclerotiniaceae; genus Botryotinia; species Botryotinia globosa. The sequence goes on along the minus strand of RCSZ01000003.1, from coordinate 2,344,563 downwards.
TGGATGAGTGGATGAGTGGATGAGTGGATGAGTGGATGAGTGGATGAGTGGATGAGTGGATGAGTGGATGAGTGGATGAGTGGATGAGTGGATGAGTGGATGAGTGGATGAGTAGATGAACCTCGAAATGTTCCATGAATAACGGAGATCTGAGAGTACGTACGCCATAACACTCTGAGGGAAGAACGATGTATGTACTCCGTATCCTTGTCTCCCTCCGTGACTCCGTCGCCTCTCCGCGATTTCAATGATCTACGTACAAGTGCAATATCGAGTCGCGAATTTCGGACGTACCTAGGTCGTAAGTGCTAGACTCCGTGAATAACAAGGAAAGAGTAAGAGAGAAACGATGTGGCATGTGGCATGTGGCATACCCGTGAGCGTTTTGTCTCTCCCAAAGAAAGCAACTTCTCCTCATGTCATCCAATAGATTCTCTGTCCCTGCTGAATTGAGCTGAAGCACATTAACCGATCGGCTTCTCCACCTAAAAAATAAGCCGGAATCTCTTGAGAAGGCGCCATGCAGATTTCGCGTGGGTGGGCATTGGACAATTCAATGTAGAGTGGGAGACAAGGCAAGATAGATGGGGCGATGGACGATGGACGATGGACGATGGGCGATGGACGATGGACGATGGGCGATGGACGATGGATGATGGGCGATGGATGATGGACGATGGACGATGGACGATGGGTAATGGGTAATGGGTAATGGGTAATGGGTAATGGGTAATGGACGATGAGCGATGAGCAATGAGCAATGAACATGAGCAATGAGCAATGAACATGAGCAATGAGCAATAAACATGAGCCAAAACTTTAATTTCATTTCAATCTTCTCCTTTGGTCGATGTATCTTTGGATGTGTCGATGAGCACGCAGACGCGATCAATTCTACATACAGTATAGAATAGTATCTTACATATAGAATAGATCGGCTACGTCGTAAATAAATTGTCAAGCTCATGGATTGATCAATTGAAATTTCTGATCGAGAGTGTAGACATGTACTATCGACTGTAGACTGTCGACTGTAGTATACGAGTAGATGATTTGTATAAATGAATAGGCCTAGCTAGGTATGGTGTGTGCGAGGTAGATAATATGGCTCGGATGGGTCGACGCATGTGTAGTACGATATGTATTATGTAGTAATAGTATCCAAGGGAAGAAGAGACTGGAGCCATTTGCCAAGTCGTCGTTGACCCAGGGGAACCGTTGAAATTGATGGCCACCGGTGGGCAAATGATTTCCTCACCATGTCGTATACGTCGATAAGAAAATCATTCTATTGATTTTTATATTGTTGCTTTCCCCCATCCCCATCCCCATCAAGCAACTCAATCAATTGGAAAAGAATAGAAGACGGAAAATATGAACTTGGTAATAAATACATACAATAATTATCTAGATTCTTTCTCTCTCCCTCTCCCTCTCCCTCTCCCTCTCCCCCTCCCCCTCCTCCTCCTCCTCCTCTTCCTCTTCCTCCTCCGTTCTCCCCTCCAAGATCTACTTCTTGTCACTGTATACGGAGCATTACCACATTGCAAAGAGTGCTTCACCCTGCACAAATCACAATCAATTCATTCAAACTTTCCTTTTTTCACAAGCTTCCTTACTTTTTTCAATCTATCCATATCCTCCACCCTGTCATCACCATCACCCGCCTCTCTTATCCCACCTGGTGAAAAGAGATCATATATACGCAGTACCGATCCCAGGACGACACAAACAACAACATCCACCGCACACCATTTACCATCCCATCCACCCACCCACCCATCCATCCATCCATCCATCCATCCACTCATTCATTCACCAATCCTCAAATTTTACATTCCCTGCTCTCGTCCCTTCTACCATATTCCGATTTACATTGTATACATATATTTTGTTTTAATTCGCGACATCAAGACTTGAAACAAAAAACCCTCCGCAATCAAAGGCGATCTCATCCCGCGCATGGTCCCTTTGACTTGGAATAAATAGTGAAAGGATGAACCCAAATTCGAACTAAAGTCTTCTTCGCTTCCCTCAAGAGCCTTGTGCGATTATTCTCGATAGCCTTTCCGTTTTCCATCCGTTTCTCGACGCTACTGCAACAAGTAGACAGTGGACTCTGACACAGACACAGACACCTCCTCGGTGGACTAAGGCACCATTTGTAGGGGGGAGGGTAGACTAGATCACGACTGATTCGGATTGTTCACCATTGAGCAAAGCTACCTTTTCTCCATCTTCCTTGTCTTGGACGTACCGGAAACTTCTGATCGTTCGTATAATTCGGATTGCGGACTTCTAGAAGCGCTGTTGTACACCATCAGTGGTGCGCACTGCATCGAAAGTATATTACCTCATCTACAATACCGTGGATACCAAGAATCCGGTCAATATTCACATGCAGCTAAGAGGCGCTCGCTACGTTCAAGCAATCCATGTAGGACTATCAATTCTTGCATAAGTCTTCAAGTAGGCAGGCTGCGACAATCATGGCATTTTACGACTCTTCTTCTGATCAAGATGTCGGTTTTCCGATAATTCTCGAACCTGATGATGATTCACTTTTCGAAATGCGATTAGACGATACGAGGTTCGATAACGATACCATGAAGGAAGTGCATCATGTCAAAGAAGTCCAAAAAGTCAACGAAGTTGCAAAATGTGCCATGGTACCAAAACATCCAATAAGTTCCATGCAAGGTGCTTTTGCAGAGTCGATGCAAGAGGCTAGCGACACAGCGCGAACAGCACCCAAAATCGGCGACGCAGCGACCCGACGAAATATCTTGATTGAACAAGATGTTTCCGAAGATACACATCCTTTGCGATGGCAGAGGCAACCAGGTCAAAAATATCATGAATTGTGGAAATTAATGGCACAGATATCTTTTGGGATTTATCTGCTCCTCAATGGAATCGCCCGAGATGAAGAACAGGTCATGTCAATATTGCAGGGACATGTGAATGAGGTAGATGGGTTCTTAGAGATGACGCTGGAGGATTTCGATCTGGCACAAAGTGACATTGAGGAGAGATTAAAGCATTTGAAACTTCCATTACAAAATCTCGCCATTTTCGATTCTATGTTGGAAGATCGAGCTTTTAGGTCACAAATCGTCAGTGGCAACGAACGTATCGAGCACGTCATTGCACGTACCGCAGCAGCGATGAAGGACACTATTCTCGATGCGCAACAAGGAATGGATGCTTGTAGGGAATTCACAATGTACCTGGCAGGACAGAAAGATAATCGGTCATGGCGAAAACAACGGCCCAACATGGAGAGAGTCTTTGATGCAATGTGTGGAAATGTCGAAGGTTGGCATAAGGCTTATGTCTCGTTACAAACCAAAGGTAATCATCTGGGGGTTTCTCTCGGCCAATTGGGAAGTATTGTGGCAGAAATGGATCGCAGAGCTGGCAGGATAAGTCGGGAGTCAAGAGTAAGCTCGCTGGGTCAATTGTGTCATTCTTGGTTAACGATGAGTAGTTCAGTAATTCTTCTCCTATACAAGCACCAGCTGCTCCGGTATCTCGCAATCTTCGAGCTTCCATGATCAAAGAGCTCCCCAGCGATCCGAACCCTACAGCTCCATCAATCTCAGCTATATTACCAGCAATTGCCGTAGTACAAGACCGAGAAGAGACCCCAGAGCCAGAGTCGGAACCAGAACCAGAGCCCGAATCTGAGAGTGAAGGGGAACCTGAACCTGAACCTAAACCTGAATTACTATATACTCTCAAACCTATCACATACTCACCTCTACTTCTTCCAACAACGTACTCTCCAATTCTTGCTCCAACAACTTACTCCCCAATACCTTCTGCAACTACACCAATCGTTACTACGACCACACTAGCCCTCCCCGCAACGACTTATTCCCCGATACTGCCCCCAACAACTTATTCTCCAATGCTCCCTCCAACCACTTATTCCCCATTACTTTTGCCGACCACTTATTCCCCGAATCCATCACCAAAACCTTCGCCGAAGCCCTCACCAAGGCCTTCGATCAACACTTCGCCCAAAACTTCGCCCAAAACCTCGTCCAAGTCCTCGCCCAAAGCTTTTCCAGAAACTTCTCCAAGAAAAGAAGTTCAGAAGGAATTTGTCCTCCAATCCGCCCCGGAAGGCAAGAGAAAACCATCCCTTCGAAAGCGCTTTTCTTTCAAGAATAAGGAAACCGAGACCGAGACTGATACTCTAAAACCCCATCCAAAATTACTCTCCGCCCCGCGAATTACTTCAGTTGCGGAATCAGTGGTAGATCCGTATCTGTATTTGAAGCCCAATACAGTGGTTCGTCCTCGTGAACGACCTGAACAGCGACGCATTGAGCCTTCGGATTTGTCAGCTGATAGAGAGGAGCGCCAAAGGGAAAAGCAAATCAGAGAGGAGCGTAGCCGAGAACGTATCGGGGAAGAGCGTCGTAGGGAAGAACGTAGAGAGGAACGTAGCAGGGAATCAAACCGAGAGGAGCGAAGAAATAGAGATGAGAAGAGCAGAGATCGTGAAAATGAAATCCGCAATCGAGAGGAGCGTAAAGGTTCAGGACCTTTAAGTATTCCCAGACACCCCGAACTAGCAAAGGATACACCTCCATCTCGTGGAATCGATTCGGCATACTGTTCCGAATCGGATCCTCCAATTGCGATTCGTTCGATACAAGAACACCTCCCATCACCAGCATTTCAATCCCCTTCTTCGGCAATCTCAGCACCAGTTTTGATGAGTCGCGAACGTGATATCCCGCCACCCATTTTAACAAGAGATTTCATCCCATCCCCTCACTCCGAGAAACAATTTTTTCGTCCTGTCAACGCATCTCCACATTCACCATTGCAAAGACCATGGACTGCAGCTCCGATGCATCACCATGAGCGCGTACCAAGTGCTTTATCGAGATCAATGGCACCGAGTCGTATGGGAATGAGTGTGATGAGCGATATGACGACGGTCACAATGGAAGATGGAAAGAAAGTTAAAAAGAAGAGAAGTGCATTTGGATGGCTGAAGAAAGCATTCAGTTTAAGCGAAGAAGAGAGAGCAGAATACGAAGAAAGGAAAAGGAGGCAAGAACCTGATCCTTATTATGAACAGAGGCCCCCGAGGCAATTTTTAGATGGTAAAAGGTTACCACAACCTCAAGGGATTAGATAGGGAGGGCTTGATGAGCATAGCGAGCGTGCATTTTTCCTTTGTTTTCTGTGCAATGATACCCATTCTGCATATATATATTTTTTCTTCCTTTCTGTTGCTGGGATTTCTAATGGTCCATTGCGTTTCGAGATGAGATAGCAGCGAGGATATAGGTGATAATTTATCATATGGAGTTAGTATAGCGATGGTGTTTTGGTTTGGGGCATACTGAGCTTCTATATAGCTGTTGAATTGGTAGGAAGGGAGGAGGTATATTGATTGGTTAATCGATTGATTGGGTGGGTGAATGAGTTATTAAAAAAACTCCCGGGCTTGCACGGAAATTGGGAAGGGGGAGAGATGAGATAGTATTTGAAGAAAAGATAGAAGACGCCTCGACATTGTGAGATGGAGAAACTAAATGATATAATTGATATATATACTGATGCTGTTTTTTGAGATGTAATGTCTGTGGTATAATGTGATGGGGTGTGATGTGGTGTGATGTGATAGGATTTGATATAACTTGATTCAATGTAATATAATATAATATAATACAATTATTCCTTATTTCTGATACAAATGCATAAGGTATACAAATAGATATTACTATCTACCTATTATTACAGATAACTATTATAGTATAGATAAATAGATTCTATACATTTTAGAAAAATATTATATTATATTATATTATATTATATTATATTATATTATATTATATTATATTATATTATATTATATTATATTATATTATATTATATTATATTATATTATATTATATTATATTATATTATATTATATTATATTATATTATATTATATTATATTATATTATATTATATTATATTATATTATATTATATTATATTATATTATATTATATTATATTATATTATATTATATTATATTATATTATATTATATTATATTATATTATATTATATTATACTATATTATATTATATTATATTATATTATATTATATTATATTATATTATATTATATTAAATGCTAGATAGATGCTAGATAGATGCTAGATAGGTGCTGGTTAGGAACTTGAATAATGATTGAAAGAAATTGTTAGATTTGTGATGTGAATGTGTATTTGAATGTGCATTTGAATGTAAAGAATAGTTGAGATAGGAAGGGATTTGAGATGGAGGGGATTTGAGATGGGAAGGGATTTGAGATGAAGGGGGCAAGGGGGGTGTATGCTATGAGATGAGGGGGAAAGGGTGGTTGGTAGTGGTTGGTAGTGATTAATAATGATTAATAATGATTAATAGTAGATGGAGATAGGTAGATTTGAGAGGAATGAGAATGGTGGGGATAATGAGAATATTTCGTAATAAGATTGGAGAGTTGTAGAGTTGTTGTTATTATTATTGTTATTATTATTATTGTTGTTGTTACTGTTGTTATTGTTGCTGTTATTGCTGTTATTGCTGTTATTACTGTTATTGCTGTTGTTGTTATTGTTGTTGTTGTTGTTATTGTATGGAAATTTTGTTGTCATAGGAATATCATCCTTAATCACTAATGAACACAAGCAACCGGGTTGCCAAAAAAATGAATAAGATGAGGTCTGGGAGTATGTGGCTTTGAAAACTGGGTTGTGTGGTTTGTGGTTTGTGATGGGATGACGGGATGACATTTCCTTGATAGATTAATAAGATGCATGTCAACTTCTTTTAGCATGATTTTTGCAGAGATGTCGGTTGTTTTTATATTGAAGAGTTGGGTTTAAATGGGATTGATTCTATTGGAATCATCTCGGCTACCTTGGTGGGTATCAGGAGGATTTATTCATTTTGGAGAGGGTTTCGCGGACGGGAAGAGAGTCGTTGGGTTAGTGGTATGTATATAGGTATATCCCTAGAGTACGAACATTCGGCGCCCTCGCTTAATAAGGAGTTATTGACCAATTAGATCATTAGGATTCCTTGAATTTAATTCAATATTCACAAGCATTCTTTAATGTAAAATTCAATCAATATAATTTCTGTATTCAAATTTTGAATATAATAATATATATTAATTTTCAATCTTCAATCTTTTTTTAAATTTAAAAACCTTGAAATTTGAAATCAATATTCTAATTTATAAATAATATAATTAAAAACCCACTAAAATAGCTATTCTATCCAATAAGGCTTTATCATTCAAGGTCTATCGCATGGGCTACATTGAGCGCCATTTTCCCGCACTCTAGGGGATAAGGGATTCCTGTGGTGGACTTGTTCATGCCGGGAGCTGGTTAAGCGTTTCAACGAAACACAGGATTGTGAATTGAGGACAGAGCTGAATAATGAAGGTTTGGTGTAGGGAATAATAGTGGTGAAATAATATGAGATGAGATAAGATGAAGGAAATTGATAAGCTGAGTTGCAAACAGTTTGCAAATAGCAAAGGCTCGAAAGTGTTTTGTCGTTGTCACAAATTTCAAGAGTGTATGGCGTCGATAATGGAAGAAAATAGAAAATAGAAATACTAGACGACAATGAAAATTTTCCAAGCTCTGATATCGTGTGGCTCTCGGGCTACAACTTGATACCATCAACAGATATAATAGGACCCGAAAAGAACACCCTGTAGCTGTCTAGTTCGGGAATGTCCTGTAGCTGTTGTGGAAACAATCAGCTATGCATTGCTGAAGTTGTAGTTTTATATGATCGTAAAAGACCTTTCTTAGTCCCGTGGGTCTTTTCAGTCGAGGGCATGAACACATGGGCTACAGATTTATGATTCACTTCAAGCGCCATTTCACGGAATGATCAAGTGGGGTTCTTCATCGAGAATAAATTTATACATATATCGGGGAACTACTCTGGAATCGCTAGATCTGTGAGTAGAGAGAGAGGTTTACTGGGATTGAATGGGGAATACGAAGCTTGAGGCGGTTTTGGGACTTTTATACTAAGCTTGCGAGCCAAATTGTTGAAGAATAAAAAAATACAGGGCGGTTCGGAGGTGAGATTATTTGACTAGCTAGCTTAACGTACTATTATCCCTTGCTAATGTGCAAAAGACAAGAGAATTTAGACCAGGTTGTTATTGAATAAATTAGACGAAACATAGGATTTGTTGTCACCCTTCGACATGTAGTGACCTTTCAAATTTGTATAATGGACAATCAGTTCTCTAAAAATACCGGAACCATGAGCGTTATCAGTTTACCAATCTCTAATGGCAAAACCTGCTTTCTCACACCGAGCGCTTTGAAGTGCTGGTATTGCACTTTGCGTTTCTTATACATGAGTACACTAGATTCCTCAACGTGTTGATTAGCAGTGCAAACTCATAAACTCCCCGATTTCTTGATCATTCACTGACGCGCATCTTTGTCGCATGTATATGACATATTTAAGTCGCCTCGTCGCTCGCTGGAATACTCCAATTTAAAACACGAGGCTATATCTTCCCAGGAAAATCCGTAGAATGATAGCGACCAAGAATTTCGATATGGAGATTGAGTTCATGTTTTATGTGGCTTCTCCTGTGTTTCGAGGTTTCCGACCGTTATCTGGCCATCTTCAACGCATGACACCCATCGGTCATTGTCGCGAAGATGAGGTGAGAGCTAAACTTGGAAGTTCGCGCAACTGACAATGCCCATTATACCTACTTGGAAGTGCTTTTAGCGACAGAGAAACTTAAAATGATCAGACAGTAATCATCTTGAGCCCCTGGTGATCACTTTTCCAGGTATTGGCCAGATTGAGGCTATCAAATGCCATTTTCAGTGCTAGTATCTACATTTATCGAGACACCTCTCTCAGAAATGACTACAAAGAATTTCTTGCGTTGTTTTCCAAGTCCATAACTTTGGTTGACGCAAATACACACAATATTTCTTCTTTTTTAAGGAGAGCTAGAGAGAAAATTGTTGCAACCTTCTGCGGGGAAATTTCATATTCTAATTCTACGAGGAAGGAGCAGCTTCAAGCTAGAGCTACGGTGCCACCGTGTGTGTATAGTGAATGGCATCTTGCTCAATTATATTGCTTTGGTTTGGAGGGTTGCACGTGTATTTTAATGTTCCGGTGCTCCAGAAGATCATTTGTGCTTATATAGACCCGCAAGATAGGAGAATGTATGGTCTAATCCGGTCTAATCCAGATCCAGCTTGCAACAGGAGAACAAGAACATGCCACCCAGGAGTTCTATCACCAGGAGAGGATTTACGCGTTTCTTCGTCTCAAAAGCGAATGTACCTAGTTCTTTCCCATCTTTTAGTGTTATCGAAACTGCTGGGCTTGACCATGTGTGATTTTTAGTCAGGTCAGGATTGATAACAATATGAATCGCCAACAAGACTTGTATGACGATTCATGAGTTTATGAATCGTAATAGCAGTGAACATGCAATATTGCTGTTGTGGCACAAAAAGCTACAGTAGATCCCCAAAAATGCATGGCTAAAAATAATTGGGCCAAAGGAAGGGGATATGATGACCATTTCAATCAATCATTTGATTACCTGGTTTTCTTTTGCAATCAAGAAGAGAAGAATGATTTGGAGGATCTGTAAGTCATGGAAATTTGAATTCGACAGCATTAAACAAACTCAAGGGGAGTCACAAGGTCTGCCGAGAAAGACAACCGCGTCTCCTTACCTTTTGTTGCCAAGTAAAAAGATCAAATACTAAATGAGAAATTGGAGCTCAAGGATGGCGAAGCTTTACCACTCTCACAACGATGGAACCAACGCAACAACTATGGATATTGAATCTTTACACCACGTATAAACGGTGATTCCAGGGTTTCAGGATTAGACAAAGCTATTCGCAATGATCTCACGTTGACCTTCAAGTCTTTCACCACTTGGTGTTGGTTGTTCCAAGTATGTACGAGGAGCTGGGAAATGGGAAATGGCTTGTAGATCCCAACATCATCATATATTTTCTGTTAGGCCCTTGATCATTATATTGAGACTCATGAGTAACAAATTGCCGTAGATGTGCAGATAATATGATCCATGATTAAAAACTTGGACATAATTAGCTGAAGTGACAAACATTGTCTCATTTGACATACAAATTAACAAATTCTTCGAGAAGGAAGACTGTCCTCCAAGGCTGGTAGTTGGGGTCATGTGATGGCAAGATGTAGCCACAATGTGGCTGGACAATAGATCGATACGTTAAAACCTTGGACCACCTGGACCACCTGGACAGCAAATATCAACTGGATCGTCTGCTTCCAAATACAATCATCTGTTCCATCCTGCACAATTTCGCTACCATGAGGAAAGATAGGGGGAATCAGCACAATCTATATCTACAAAAGTAAATGAAAAACATGCGAGTCATGGCCCCGAGATACAAAGTCTGGTGAGGACAATAACGATCAAGGCTTTCAAGAATTTCGATTTTCCAACGCTCAGATCAATCGTCAAGATATTGACTGACATTGACCGAAGAATACTTTCAAGCAGAGCCGATATGGAACCGGCAAAGTAAGATTCCACTGACACAATCATAGACTGCATCTGGACTTTGCGGGATAGGATGTCTTCCGTCTCGGCGCTGGTGGTGGGCCTCTCTCTTGTGGTTGAAGTTTGGACACTTATGGCCCAAAGAACGTGACGGCAAAAGCATCCGACTTATGAATTTCAACACTTCTCTGCACCTCCTTTTTGTGCTTCATTGACGGCAATCTAGATCGCATTTGAAAGGGGCAAGGTCTTCAAGTCTCTCTCCTTGTTCAATAACGCACAGCAGGAGGATATATTTTGTACTGGAAACAATAGTGGATAAAGAATTTTCCGATTATCCGTAGCCTTGTACACTCAATCTTATCAATTGGACAGTACCTGGCAGAAGTTAATTTTATATACCGAGGACTCCATACGCATTTCGGCTTCTTATCCACCGGATCCTGTTGAAAGTTCAGATGGAATATTGGAAACACGCTTCTAATAGTATTGGGGCCTCATCACATTATTCGCGTTTGGTCAACGAATTTTTTTTAAAAAAATGGTTCACCATCCCTAATAATAACATTATTGATCCATCAAATCCTCATGAGAGCAAATTCCTTTTTCCTCTTTCCCTTTAATTTCCAAGATAGGCCCGAATCATGTGAAAAATTGGGCTAGATGTCAAATTTGGTTAGAATGGATATCTTCAAGAGAGTCCACAGCCACTATGCATGAATTCCCGAGGTCGATGATGAAAGGTGTGGCTTGGTTGGTCTTTGTTGCTTGAATTGCTGAATTGCTGAATTGCTGTGTTCTTGATTTTTTTCGTTTTTTTCGGTCATGAAACCATGACATATATCAGGCTTTTAAGTGCAGGAACTTCATCCCAGCATGGTTTTGCCGTTTCTAGAACATACTCGGATGAACGTTTAAACTATAGGCCAGAAATAGGAATCCGAGTGGATCAACATGCCCCAGAACTCCCTGAACCGGCAAGATCCTGAAACGTCAAAATGGGCGAAAGAAAGCTTTTGAAACGTGCGAACATGGGTTTTCCATAGCGAATTGTCTAGATGACGATTATCCAATCTACTAGTTTCCCCCTCAATATAAATTCATCTAATGACAGCCTCATGGTGTACCTTCCCCTCTATTGATCGATCCACTTTTGAATGAAGTAGATACACGATATAAAACGAAACGAATGAGAGAGAAGGGATCAGGAACCTCAGTCAAGCATATACCAAACTTTACCGGGACAGTGGACACAGTCGAGGCTCAAATAGATGAATTCGACGATTGAAGCTTTCTGGACCATTGTCAGTGGATGGATTAATGACAATGGATTCAACAAGGGTAGGAGTATTTCGAACTTTTGAAAGTTCTTACAAAAAGGTTTGCATCTGCGCAAAATTTGAAGTTTCTCTCTGTATCGCAAGAATTGTTTCTTTCTTCCCTTCCGTTCCTTCTCTCATTCCTTCCTTTGAGTTTTTGCCTTGACGGTATACATTCTTTTTCAATTCATTCTTTTCTTAGACTTTCATTGACAGGTCTGGTGACCATTTTCCGAAATCAACAAATTCATATACACATTCATTCAAATTAAACAATCGCAAGAAACATATCTCGAGATTTCAAAATGCGTAATTCTTTACTCACTCTTGGCTTTGCCGCCAGAGCTCTTGCTCAAACAGCTGTCTCTTATGTGGATGCCAACACTGGGATCACATTCGAGGGTGCAACAGATACCACAGGATTCCGATTCGGTATGGTCATGGAGGCCAATGCCACATCTGACTTCATCGGACAAATCGTAAGAACCTGTTCATTACATGATGACTGTATAGTATGCTAACATTGATTAGGTCATCCCAAGTACAGCTGGCTCAGGATATGGAGGTATCTCATTAACTGGTAGCATGGTTGGCAGTATGTTGATTGTTGCTTGGCCCAGTGGAACTGATGTCATTGCATCGTTGCGTGAGACCAGTGGATACACTTCTCCAGGTGCCTACGCAAATGCCACGGCACAATTGTTGCCAATTGCAAACGGTACCTTTGTCAACTCAACCCACATGTCATACACTTTCCTTTGCCAAGCTTGTATTGGAAACACTTATACTTTGGCGGCTGGTGCTACTCAGGTTGTTGTTGGATGGGCTTATGGTAACGGCACAGTCACAAATGCTGCATCTGCTACCGATGCGACTTTCACTTATCACGGTACTGGATATGGTGATTTCGGCATTCAAACTGCCAGTGCTGCAAACGATAACTACGCCACATGGGCTGCTATGGCCGGCGCTGCCGCTACCACCGCCAGCAACACAACCGCATCTACCACCACTACCACTTGCTCAAACACTACCGTATCAACTTCTAACTCAACCTACGATTACATCATCGCAGGTGCAGGTCCAGCTGGTATCATCGTTGCAGAGCGTCTTGCCGAGAGCGGTGCATCTGTCTTGATGTTGGAAAGAGGAAACGTTTCCACCTATGCTACTGGTGGTAGATCCACTGTTTCATGGAACGACACCGTCACCCAATATGATGTCCCTTCCATGGCATACTATCTCACATCCGCTTCTGTCTCCGACGAATACTGTACAGACACTGCTTCGATGGCTGGATGTATTCTCGGAGGCGGTACTATGGTCAATGCCTTGATGTTCGTCCGCCCCCAAGAAGCTGATTTCGATGACAAATGGCCAACTGGATGGAAATGGACCGATGTCAGTGCATCCGCAGACAGACTCTATGAGCGTAACCCCGGTACTACCAACCCTACCTCAAACTCGCAAAGATATGATCAAAGCGTATGGAACGTTCTCTCTTCATTCTTGGGCAACCTTGGTTGGTCCGAAGTCGATGCTATCGAATCACCAAACTCGAAGACTCTAGCTTACTCTCATCCACCATGGGATATCCAAGATGGTCTTCGTGCTGGTCCAGTCAAGTCTTACTACCCTCTCGCTACTGCCATGAACAACTTCAAGGCCCAATTCAATACTAAGGTCGTAAGAGGTATCCGAAGCACCACCAACAGTACCACATTCTCTGGTGTTGAAGTCGAGAACTCTAACACTGGTGTTCGTCAAATCATCAACCTCAATGCAGGTGGTAAACTTATTCTCGCTGCTGGAGCCATGTCTACTCCTCGTATCTTGATGAACAGTGGAATTGGTCCAGCCGATCAAATCACCACTGTGAAGAACGGAAGCAGCTGTGTTACTCTCCCAGCTGAATCTGACTGGATTAACCTTCCAGTCGGAAAGAACCTCAAGGATCACCCAATCTTCACCCTCACTTTCAACGTTACTGGTGCCATGGCTAGCAACTCCACCTCTTTGGCTTCAACTGATTTCACCTCCCCAAGTACTGCCAACATCGATCTCTTCGCCCAACAAACTGGACCACTTGTTCAGTCTGGTCAAAGATTGAATTTCTGGACTTCCCTTAACACCACCAGCGGAACCAAATACTTCCAAGGAACCTGTAACTCTCCCGCTAGTGGCCAAATCCGCATCAAGCTCTACCTTACCCACGGTTTGACATCCACTGGTATTCTCGGTATTACCAGTTCTGGTGCCACCGAATTCACTACTAACCCATGGATGAACACCGCCGACGATCAATCTGCCATGGAAACCATTATCGACTACTTCCTCAATGCCGCCAAGAACAGCACCATGCTTACCGCATCCGATAGCACCATTACCGGTGCTTCTCTAGTTTCCGCTGGTACTTACGTTACCGGTAATCACTTCACTGGTACTGCTATTATGGGCGAGACAAACGATGGAACTTCAGTTGTCGATACCAACACTCAAGTCTGGGGAACCGATAATTTGTTCGTCGTGGATGCATCTATGCACCCTGATATGCCAACGGGTAACACTCAAGCTATCATTATGGTTGCTGCTGAGCAAGCCGCCCAGAAGATCTTGGCATTGGCTGGAAAGACTATCTCCTCTACTGCCTCCACCACCACTTCATCTTCAGCTTCTTCGGGAAGCAGCGTTGCTTCAGCTCCAGCAGTTTCAAGCGCTGCCGCATCCGCATCAGCTGTTTCGGGAGCTACTACATCTGCTTCCTCAGCAGCTGCTAGCACTTCTTCTGGTGATGATGAAGATGATACCTGCCCATTCGGCTATGAGCTTGTCGAATAGAGTATTGTAATATTTCAGCGTCCTGATTGAAAGAATAGAGGAGGAAGGAGGAGAAACTATTTCTTTGCATATATATCCACATTGTTCTTGATCGCGTTATTGCAATTCATGTATAAATTTTACATTCTATATGTTCACCCACACCTGCTTGAAAACACCTTGAAAGATTTACACTTTTCAGTTTTTTTACTAAAGTTAGTGAACAAATTTTCCTGATCCGATTCAAACTCTTGATTTGCTATTAGCATTCATATCAAAGACGAAAATAAGATTCAAACTATGTAATTGCTTTACAACTTCTCAAACTCTGCCGTTCCTTCATAAGGCTGAAGATAATTGTCTTCTAACCATCCGTGTTCACCCTCCACAACTCCAAAGTTAAACGCAACGCGACTCTTACTACTATGATTCGCCTCGCTCTTATGCATCAAATTCCCATGCATCAATATCAAAGTCCCTGCTTTGACCTCCAACTTCTTATATTCAAACTCCCCCTTCTCATTCTTCTTTGGTAGAGTCGAATCATCCACCCCCTCAATTTTTGCATACACCGGCTTCTCTAAATCCACAAACTCTGGTTGTCCATTTTCATTAGTCCTGCAACGTCTCGTGATTGGTTGCACGCGATGACTTCCCGGCGCAACGGCCAGACATCCATTCTCCGTCGAGCAATCTTCAAGCGCATACCAGAAAGTCGTGCAACTCGATGGATTCGTGAATCCCGAACAGCCATCTTGGTGAGGAATCACGCGCGCGCCGACCTCCGCGGCCTTCACGATGATCAAACTTTGGTAGATGCGTGGGTCTTTGTAGCCGAGGGATCTAGCGAGGGTAGAATGGAAGGAACTAAGGATGGCTTTTCGGAATGGGGGCATGACGCGGTGGACGCCGCAGCCGATGCGTTGGATGCGTTTTAGGGGTTCGACGTCGGGATTCAAGCCATCTTGACGGAGAATTGAACGTTAGTATTATGTGGTAATGACTAGGATATTTGTAACTCACGTTCACTTAATGTGGCGAGTGCTCGACCCACAGGACTCACATAAGATTTCTGTCCGGGGAGATAGGCATGTTTTTGTACTCTCTCGCCACCGCCAGCAAGTATTTGTGCCGCTTCATGTACAGTCTTTAGCAAGTTATCTTTTTGGCTGTCCGATAGTGTATCTGGGATAACAAGATATCCATTTTCTCTCCAAAACTGCAGCTGCTCGTCGCTCAAATTACCATCTTTGGCCTTTTTGAGAGCAACGGGGGCCGTGGATTGCAAATAGGCAGCAGTGACTTCCGCTCTGTCAAGTGTTCCATTTGCAAAACTCCCTTTGGTGCCATTCGAAGCGATGGCTACTGGAATTGAACGGCCTTGAAGCATTGCGAGTATCTGAGCTTTTTGCGCTTGAGAGTTGACCTTTAACATGACGGGGATGCTATTGGCCTCTTCATTTCCAGGCGAGTGTAACTCTAGCAGTTGAGTCTTCATTTCCATCACATCGGGGATAGCTTCGGCAATAGTGTCTTGAGAGGGGTGCAGCTCTAATAACTGGGTTTTCATCTCCATAACATCTGGGATAGCTTCGGTGATACTATCACTGGGATCCAAGGTATCCGCAATCGGTCGCTTCATAGCTGCTTCCACAGCTTTATTGCCATTGTTCTGGTTTTGGTTTGCAAGTAGCATCGTTAAAAGGAGGGGACCATCACCCTCGCTAATGAGTTGATCAGCATCGTTTGTACTACCGTCTTGAGGGGCGTCGAACTCTAGAGCGACTTGTCTAGTATCCAAAGAATCGACAATTACGCCTTCACTGTTTATGCGTATAGGTTTGGCCGCGGCGTTATTGTTTTGATTCCCAAGCATCAATGCGAATTTGAGTGGTCCGTCTTCGCCACTGGTTTCAACGGATGCATTATTGGTATCTGCATTCTCACCCACAGGAGTCCTTAACTCAAGAGTAACACACCTAGGATCTAAAGTATCGGAAATGACGCTTTTTGCTTGCGTATTAGGAGCATGGTTTGGTGCGCTGTTGTTGTTGTTGTGATTTGTTAACATCAGTGCGAAAAGAAGTGGTCCATCCTCGCCGGCGATAGAGGATGATCCGTTGTCAGCTGTGCCCTCGATTTCGTTTTGAATGGGCTTCAGCTCAAGAGCGACACCACTTGGAATCAAGGTGCTATTACCGTTATTTACATTATTCAATGCGGGGTCTTTCCCATTGTTGTTGTTTTGATTGTTTAACAACAGTCCGAAAAGAAGTGGTCCATCCTCGCCGGCGACAAAGGATGGGTCGTTATCGATTGATTTTTCGACACCATTTCCGGCGGAGGTCAGCTCGAGAGCACAATAGCCAGGATTCAAGGTATCAGAAACAGCATTCTTTTCTGGAGAGGGTTGAGCCGCGGCATTGGCGTTATTGTTGTTATTTCCCATCAGAAGTGCTAAGAAAAGCGGCCCATCATCACCTCCGTCGTATGCAGAGGGCTGATTAACACCACTTACCTCCGTCGCATCACTTCGAGAGGGTGTCGAACTAAGAGTAGGACTTTCAGATTCCAAGGCTTCTAAGACAGGCCCAAGTTGACTGGCAGCACTATCGCCATCATTTTTCATCAAATGTGCTGAGAAAAGTGTTCCATTGTCGTTGGTAGACCCATCGATAGCGGTCTGTGATTTCAAGACTGTCATGTTTGTTGAATGGTGTGGAAAGAGACTTAAAAGTAGTTACTTTCGAGTTTCACTCGACCTTGAATGGTAAAAGGAAAGGTTCGACTTGCATGATGTGTTTCGATCCTTCTTCTCTTATTACTTTTCGTGGCGAGTAAAGTTTTTCTTTGCCCAATGTGTTCTGATACCCTTTCTCTTATTTGCCCCGCAGTAGCAATATCGAACATCGCAAGGGTCATAACCTTCTACCCCACCTCAACCATGTAGTTTACTCAGTGTAGTTTACTCAGCCTCTGGAGATTGTACCGATTGAAGAAGGCGATGCAGATCGAGTTAAGCATGAATCTTGGAATAATACGCTTGGCAAGCCGATCGGATGCGTCGCCTAACGGCCGTCGTCCAGTGTCCAATTATGCTCACTCATCAGATCTTATTATTGCATATCACCAGGTATAATTGACTCAACTCCACCAAGACTGCTATTCAGCTGGATTATCAATCGCAAGGATGAAACGGAGTAGTAATATATTTGGAAAAGCCATGCATCTGATTTGTGTTATCAGCTACGCTTGGCTGTGTTCGCTTGATCGCCATCGTCAACTCTCCAATGGAGTGAGCAGAATGAATGAAAAATTGAAAGAAACAAGGAAAGTGGGATATATATGTAGGATGCGGATGAAAATCCTCAGTTCCGATAGACACTCAATGTGTGGGGGCAGAGGTGGGTTGATCATAAGATTAAAGCCCCTCTTTCGCAATCCGCAATTGAACAGGCCAAAGGAACTAAGCATTAATGCCTCTCTTTCGCAACTTTTAACTGATCAAAACCGAGGTGAAAATTGTGAACCCATTCATATTGCATCCGTATTTCTGAGTCAATTCCGTCATTTTCGTACTTTTTACTCTTTTTTTTTCCTTTCACATTTTTGGCAACAGAATCAAGACTTCTTGGATGCTCTCACGATAGTGACTCTCAACTCAAACGGCATCGAAAATGCCGCCTCATAACAAAAAACCTCTTCATGTACAGCACAAGCAGCATGGCGACCATGATCATATCATGAAACGCATGGAGACATACATCAAAGCATACAAGAAAGGTGACACGGAAGCCATCATGAAATACTATCATCCGACCAACTTTGTCTACTCAGATTTCAGTATGTTCTCTCGTTCCCTAACTCTTGAATCTCACTAAAGATACTTTTTCTCTTAGGCACACCCAACAATAAACTCATGGGTCTTTCCCAAGTCGAGGCGCAATATTCAAAAACCTTTTCCGACTACTACGACCTCGCAATAACCACTGCCTCGGTACACGGACACAAAGATTTCACAGCCTGGGAGTGGGAAATTACATGCAGACCAGCCATATCCCCAGAGACAGGCGAGCGACTGCCGAAAGAAAAAACAGAGTTGAGACACTTGGTAGGTTGTACGTTGATGTGGTGGGAAGATGATTTGATTATTAGAAATCATGACTACGTGCAGTTGAAGGACGTTTAGGCGGAGATTGATAAAGGGGCAGACTGAAGTGTTCGTGAAGACGAATTGGTATGCGCGTAGCGGCAAATATCATGTATGTAGTCAAGCTTGTGTTCAGTGTTTGACGCGGTCGCCATGGAGAAATGCCGAATGCGGAAATGATGTTACGTTTGGATTGGTTTTGTGAGGTTTTAGGGTACTCGGGTGTACACGCGAGCGGTTGTTGTGATTTTATGCAAATGAACATATTAAATAATGAAGTATCTGCTCAACACTTGTTACCCGAAAACTGTTTGAACTGACTACCTGTCTATCCTACAAACCCCCTTTGCCGCATTCCACGGTTCATAGAGCCGTCACCCAAACTATTCGAGGAATCAGAGTATATTAGAATCCGCAGGCTATATGCAAGTTTTCGATAAGCATTTTTATCAAAAACATACCATTTATGTGTAATATTCTTGAAGAATTACAGGCTTGAAGAAGAGGAAGCATGGAAATATTTTTGAAAAAGCATCAAGCTTACTACTATACTACTATCCCTTTTGACAATGACTTGAAGGATCGACGGACCTGGAAAGAAACTTTTCCTGAAAACATGTTCCTCTTGGAATCATATTATACACTCAAAGTGGTTTCAGAATTGCCATCGCAAATCAGCGTGAACCATTACCCTCGCCGCGTATCCATAAAATACTTTTCTGCTCATCTCAAATCCGATTGTCGTCATGAATTTCGTTTCCTCAATTCTCCATTGTAAGATCTTGTTTTTCTCTAAGCACCCAACTCTTAACCTTTGACCTCCCATCGAAGCATTCCAAAAAATGTCAAAAGTGCCGCCTTCATCCCACAACCACAAAACAAAGCAGCTAGCTCGTTCCCATAACCACCCACTCATTTGCCAAGCAGACAGTATTCTCCCCCACCTCCCTCTCTATCCCCATCCCTCATAAACCTCTCGCAACTCATATACCAAGCCAACGGCTCCGCAGAAAACCCAACTTAACACTCAACCCAACATTTCAAACCATCAACGCCTCCTTCCACCTCCCTTGTCCCACCCCAGCAATCCCAACCTCCAGAACAATCACCATACATCTCATGAGCAATCTTCTCCGAAACAACGACATATGCAAATCCATTGCTCCTTCGCAAATAAGTTGTCCCTGAACAACAATCCAACTGCGAAGATCTTGCTACATATTGCACATATCGAGGAAGAAAATCTCGCAACGAATCTAAGTTGAAAAAGAATCTTTTAGTTCACCATCACCAACTACATCGATACTAGACTGCCTCTTATTCGAATATTTCGACTCGGTACTATTGCTTGCAGATTCGGCTAAAGAAATGTGAATTCCAGATTGGTCCATATTCGATTCTTTGAAGAATGTTCCATATATTCTGAGGAGATATGAACGCCATGTTATGTTTGTAAGATTCCAAGTGATTTTGTTTCGCATACACATCTGTCCCTCCAAAGACTTTATCAAGCGCGATTATATCCCATTATCTGATCTAATTACCGGATATCACTAGACATCACTAGATGCCCAGGTGAACATCGTAGATCACCAAAGTAATGCGTAATAGGACGAACTTACCGAGCTTTTCAGCTCCAGCTCACATTCCACCATCTCGAGCCTCCCTCCTTTTCTATGCCAGCTCTTTGAGTATATGAACATGCAATTGCCATTTATCACCAGATGAATACTATGCAGTGCAACCTTGGGCATTCAACTTTCCACAACATAACAAACGTAAAGACAAATCGTGCCGTTTCTTCAGACAGGAGTAAAGCCTTCTTACTACCAATGCTAGGATCTCACGCCAATTATCTATCATCTATCAATGAACTAGTAACCCGGCTTGATAAACCCACCCCATCTCCAATTTGTACCGAAAGCTACAGACTCAGAACATCTGATTAATTAAAGCTCACATTCTCACTATCAGAAATCAACCCCCCCCCCCCCCCCCCTTCCCCTCCCCCAAGAAAAGCCCGCCAATACACAGCTCATCCATATTCTACCTCTCACAGATAAAACGCCACAAATTATCACACCCGATCCACCCCTACAAGCCAGCTCGAAAAGCCCCATACTGTTTTGAGAGCGTCCAAATCACCAGCGAGAAACAAAATTCCCGCGTACAATGTCAACAGAAAGATATTTAAACCAGTTATGTTCGCTACAATAATTCATGCTTATTTTTTATTTTCGGGGAGAATAGCAATAGCGACATACCCTTTGGGAAGTGTCATCACAATGATAGGTAGAAAAAATGATTACTACAAGAAATGTAGAAGAGAGAGAAGCGACAATGCCAATCTAATGACGTGACACTATGAGATAGATAGAATGCATGCTGAGAGGGAAAATGCGAGCAGATCAAATATGAGGTATACGATATGGTACGAAAAGTTGAACGACGCATCTCGCGGTGAAACCTGGAAGCAGCAAGGTAGGATTCTTTTCTATGAAGCAATTTCTTCATTATCTTCTCCCACAGATTTTCAGGGTAGAAGATTTTCACACCTGGTCATCGAGAATCTATGACATATCTCGTGGTCTAGTGCTAACTAGGTACCTGAACACATAAGGAATCATAACTTTCCAACCCCGCTCTCAGTAAAGTCCCTCTCATCAGGGCAGGTATCAGTGCCACTATCCGAATCATCCCTGGCGTGGATATAATCCAATACCTTTTAGCATTGCACATGCTACCTACCATATAGAGATGACATATGCCCAAGACAAGCGACGTTCATCACTCTTACTATCCCATCCCATCCCACGATTCTCAGACGAGGGGAAATACTAAAAAGACGAAAGTAGGTAACAATAATCAGAAATGTAGTACAGTATAAACTCCCGAGCTCTTATCAAATATAATAGAAGATAGAGAAATCAGACACAGAAGGAAAAACACATGGGATATTTGATCGAGATGGATGATCTGATGATATTGCCAATTGCGAGGGAAGATTGATGTTGAGAGATGGCTGTAATCACTATTATATATTGTTCTTGTTAGGTTTCTGTGATACTATCGTCGATATGAATATCCTCACTTAATTCTTCCCATTCCGCGCCAGATGTGAGCAACGCAAAACGTGGGTGATATATTTGATCGAGTTGTTATGATAGCAGTATTGCCCATGAACTTGTCGATCACAATTTCGAGAAGAGACCATTGATGGATGCTGCAATATTGGAAGAAATATCATTCTATTCTACCATATTTTGAGATGTTGAGATATCAGTTGTATGTTCTTCGAAGAAGCAACTGTGAGGATAGGAAATCCTGGAGAGAGGATGGCACCCAACTGTGAATGATTTTCGAAAGGATGCACAACAGACGAGAATTGTGATGATATGCGATTCTGGATCGAGGATAGAGCCACGTTCGTATTTAGAGCTGTTACTTGAAGAGAGAGGAGAATAGTTTGATGAGACTCGAGAAAATGTTGAAGTAAGAATGGGTATTGTTAGATGTTGTGGAACAATGTAAGTCTTACCACATATAGAGTCATTACAAGTCCCCTAAGGGGTGAGGGGCATATCAATGTAGTATTGTATGTTATGCGGTAAAATATATATGGCCTTGACTACCCGGATATTGAGATGGGCAAATAAATTAACTCCGATTCTCTCAACACCCTGCGCCGTCAAAGAACAAAATGAACCTCTATCATCAACTTCATAAAAAGACGGATTGAACTGATATGGCCAAGGAAGCTCCACCATGATAGAAATCATTGCAATAATGTTCAGTACCCAATGCTTAAATCCAAGCTTCCTTTGCGTGCAATGCTAATTTGGAGACGAGAGCTTATCGACAGCTGGCATTGCTAGCCACTTTCTTCTAAAGATCATCTATCACAAAACCTTTCATCACCTCAAACACCCGCTTTAGCAGCAGGAATATCCAAACTCCAATCAATAACTGCATCTTCCCCATGATGCTCAGTCAACCACTCATTCGTCTTCTTAAAATGTCCACAATCAAACCATCCCCTACTCGCACTCAAGGGACTAGGATGTACACTCATCAAAACACAATGTTTCTTTCTATCCACTTTCGCAACTCTTTTTCCTGCAGGACTTCCCCACGCCAAGAATACCACTCCTTTATTTCTCCTCAGAGCAACTGTGTCGATCACTTTTTGAGTAAATCTTTCCCAGCCGTGGTTTGCGTGGGAATTGGCTTGGTGAGCTCGCACTGTAAGACATGTGTTGATGAGAAGGACACCGCGATCTGCCCAAGGGGTAAGAAGACCACCATTATTGGGAGGAGGTTTGAAGTCTGGATAATCTTTTGCGAGAGCTTTGAAAATATTCTTGAGTGAAGGTGGAGCCGGTGTAGGTGCGCGGACAGAGAAACAGAGACCATGAGCTTGATTAAAGTTGTGGTATGGATCTTGGCCGATTATCACGGCTTTGACGGTGTTGAAAGGTGTATGCCTTGACCTGTTCATTGTCTTGATTAGCCAATTGTTACCTGAGTTCTATTGAACGATTGAATGAAGCCAAGAATGTAAATACCAAGAGTAAACATCCTCCATCGGTGGAAATATCTTATCCTTTCCCTCCAATTCCTTCTTTAAAAACTTCTTTAATTCCAGAAACTCTTTTCCTACAATCTCATCTTTCAATACCGCCAACCAGCTCTCATGTAGCGTTTCAATCTCCAATTTCAACAAATCTTTCTGTTCTTCTGTCAATGTAGCTATCCATTTTTCCTTATTGAATTTGAATGCTGCTGGTGGTGGTGCTGTAGAATCTGTAGAGTTACCAGATCCTTTGGGAGTTGAGGAAATGGTTTTGGGTGGACCGAAGAAGGAAGTGATTGATCCGTTTGCTTTAGGTTTTTTGGCGTCGTTGGTAGGATTTGTGGTTGCTTTGCGTTTGAGAGACATGATGGGAATTGGAGAAAGAGGTCGATGACGAAAAGGGAGTAGTGTAGACACTTTGACAGAGGTAATAAGTAAAGAAAGGCTCGTTTGCATAGAATATACGAAAGACAAAGTCAACTCTACGGAATCTTGAATATTGGGGAGGTTTGAATTTCCCAAATCTATGATGCAAGTTTCGCGCCAGAGCACCTTAAGACGCGTAAAGTTGCTTTGCTGGGGTACGCGGTATCAGCCCTCTCATGGCCAAACGAAAGTCTGGGGTAAATACGGGTCGAATCGTACTATACCTTATTAGTCCTCACTCATTCTCTCAAATCTTTCTTTCACTCAAATTATGAATTGATATTGCTTCCTAATCTTCGATTTTGAAACTTTGGGTATATTAATCTCTCTCAAGTCATCTTAGTTTCTAGGATCTCTAATACTATACAAAATTCCGGATACCTGCTCAAAATCGCCATGCTTCTAAACGCTTAGTATTACAATTCCGTGTTCCTTTGATGCGCCAAACCAACCTTCCATCCGTCCAGAAGAGGGGAGAATTCATTTCATTACTCGGTTCCTTGCTTTAATTCCGCTTTCTCATTCACACTCCTGAATGCTCTCTTGCCTACTTCATAACAGCTGATCATAATTGCACATGCTGGAGCGACCTTTAGAGTCCTGGCGACCCATCCTTTCCATAAACCTCCAAGACCTTCTTCCTTGAAAATGTGCATAAGAAACCTTGGCATGGATTGTTCTTCAGGTGCTAAAATCTTCTCAACTCCAGCAGGTGTTTTCCCTGGTTCCTGAAAGATTTGTTGGCGTGTTTTTCCAACATCGAATGGCATAGTCAAAATAGAAGCAACTGCTCCAGATGACGCCCCAGCAATAAAACTGTCCAGGAATGTCGCCGAGTGGTTTTCTCGACTTTGTGATCTGGTACGTATTTGACCTCTGGAAGTATTTCGATCATATGTTCTCCCACGACCCCGCTCTCGTGCATCTGTCAAAGCCCCTCTTATGGATTCATAACCCCACCAGTAAATGCCAGAAAATGGAACATCCCTCCAAAGTGTTAAAGTCAATCCTCGCCACAGAGACGTATACCCGTGAAGTGAAACCATCTCGCCAACACTCTTCACAGTTTCCGAAAAATGCGTTCCCCCAGTTGCCTGACTAGCTTGCATTCTCGTCCTAAACATTTCGATCGGGCTGACAACTGCAGCGGCTATAGTCCTGGCGGATGCGCCAGCAGCAAGAGGGGCGTAATTGTCATTGAACATTCGATTTACGGGACTTTGGTTGTTGAATCGTAACCAGTCGTATCCCGTAAAGTATATTATGTTCGAAGGAACTGTCATGACCAAAGTAGGTGATAATCCTCGCCATAAAGCCGTGACCCCTTCATTCCGCGCAATCTTTCTCATGCCGTCGAAAGTTGAATTGAAGGTTTTTTTTTGTGTTTCTTCAACAGCACATCCAACACCCTCCATTGCGCTTATTCTAGGTGCAGCCATGCAAGCATCGCTCGTTGTGCCGCTGGTGAAGAAAACTTCTCGACAACATGCTGTTATTCCTAGATTTGGTGGTAATTTACCGAAAGTTTGAGGGGAGGCCAGAGCAGCTTTTCGAATCGCTGTTAAAGGAGATTGGGCAGGTTGTGACTGTAGACGGACTCTAACAACATCCAAAGGAGTAACTACAGTAGAGTGTTAGTTGAAACTTGTGATGGTTTTCAAATGCTGGGTGGCGTGCGTACCTAACAACGATGTCAATAGACTTCCAGACATTGCCGAGATCATCTTTTGAGATGCCGTGATCTCAATATCGACATCATCATTATCGCCTGTCATAGCTACAGTTCCTGATTCTCCCGGGATTGGATCATCTCCGTGTAATCTGTCATGTCCTAAATGTTCGGATTCAAAAGTTGTTGGGATTCGGTCCCCCACAGATGAAGGGCGACTATCCCAAAGGCCGGACATAAAAGATTTTGTTTGAGTGGAATGACGTCGAATTGACGAGTAATCTTGAGCAATAGAATAGAATTGAAGAAGAAAATCAATTATTAACGTCGTTGCATCGTCTGTGGTTGTTGTATTTGTATAACTTCAAAGAGAGGGGAATAATGGCTTAAATTCTACTGATCATCATGATGTAAATTGAATTTGAATACCTATTAAGTTTTACTCTAGAACTGTGGAATTGAATAGATTAATAATAAGTTTTCGATCTTTGAATTCTCCACTGATTAAAGAAAAAATTGGGAGCGATAACGGATCTTGCGGCGATAAGAGGGGTGGTAATTATGTCAGCGGCGATAGATAGCGGCGATAGATAGCGGCGATAGATAGCGTCGCGTCAGACCGAAGAATTACTACTGTAGGTAACTAGGTATCGTAGGTATTTACTTCATCTCATACTAATATATGCTGAATAGCAAGATCTTTCCCTACTACGTATCTATCTATTTCACTTATTACTCTCTCCAAAAAATCATATACCTATCTATCATTCTAAATTGTACAATATGGAAGACTCGAATCCCGAATTGGAAATATTCCGCAAGCAATGGCAGGAAGAAGTGACTAGACGGTCAAATGTTGCCCAGGCATATCCTCCATCCCAAGCGGCTGGGCCATCTAACGTGCCACAAAGAGCTCCGCGGACAAAACATGTTCACGAGAAGACTAAAACTGGAGATGAGGATATCGTTGAGCCTCAAACATTACACTTTGACGGACCAAGTGGCGCCGTTGGTGCAGGAGAAGAAGATGAATTCTATCCATACGGTAAGAAGAATAGCAATAGTGAGCCACAATCAGCTTTGGAACACTATGAAAAAGCGGTAGAGAGAGAAGGTCAAGGTAGTTTAGGAGACAGTCTTGATCTCTACCGCAAAGCATTTCGGGTAAGTTTGGTCCAGATGAAGTAAACCTACAAGACTTTTGCTGATTATCATAAGCTTGATGATCAAGTTGATCGAAAATACAAGAACAAATATTTCCCACCATCTGCCTTCCCACCGAAACCTACAAACACAAATCCATCCAATGCACCTGCCACAGTACCCAATACCGCACACCACTCACCAGATGGGCCTCCACAAACTATTAAACAATTGATAGAAAGTTTTTCGGATCTATCAATTGAACCGTCGCCACCAGAAATTGAAGGGACACCGGCTCCTCCATGTCCAATTGCAGATGTACCTGATGAAATTCTATTACAGATATTCAAAGAAGTAGCAATTAGGGATGTGGCTGACCTTGCACGAATCCCACAAGTATGCAAACGCATGGCATATCTTGTATCGACGGGAGAACAAATCTGGAAAAGGATATGTCTTGGCTCAGAATTCGGATTCGAAGCAATGCATTACCAATGGCAAACAGAAGTCACAGGAGAGCTTCTTGAAATCGAGCCTGAATTACTCTTGCCCTCAGAAGATTCAGGTGAAGAGTCTATTCCCCCAATGCCTCTCAGTAACGATACCATCACCCATTCTCTACTCCAATCAACTTATTCTTCATCCTGGAAACAAATGTTCCGCTTACGTCCCCGCATTCGTTTCAATGGCTGCTATATAAGCACCGTGAACTATATTCGACCTGGGCAAGCCTCGCCTTCAGCGGTAGCTTGGAATTCTCCAGTACACATTGTTACCTATTACCGCTACCTTCGTTTCTATCGTGATGGAACATTAATCTCTCTTTTAACCACCACCGAACCTAGCGAAGTCGTTCACCATTTGACAAAGGAACTACTTGAATATCACAGGAGAACCCAATCTTCCCATCTCCCTTCTTCTGTAATGAGCGACGCTCGTCGTGGACGTTGGCGCCTATCCTCTATCAATGATTCTCCTTCGCCAGATGTAGATGCTGAACCATCTTCTAAAGTTGGAGGGTCAGAGGGTACATTATATGTGGAAACAGAAGGAGTGCATGAAAAGTATTTCTATAGAATGGAATTGAAAATGACAAGTGCAGGGAAAACGGTCAAAAATAACAAGTTGGCTTGGAACGGATTCTGGAATTATAACCGCCTGACGGATGACTGGGGAGAGTTCACATTGAGGAACGATAAAGCTTTCTTTTGGAGTAGGGTAAAGAGTTATGGAATGGGCGCATGACGCATTGAAGATATTGAACGCAGTCTGTATGATTTTAGAAGAGCGAGTTGGATAATAGAAAGACAATGATTAGATGTTGCGGTCAATATCGGAATGAGTATCAACTCAGAACAAGATACCGATATCACAATATGACATGACCTAGACGAGTAATGGGTACTGGAATTGAACAGAATAGAATGTGTACAGGAACAGAAATAGAAAGCGATATCAAGTAGGTTGCTGTGTTGGTATTGAGCCTTGTGCTTCTTAATACATAGATTTATGCCAAGCAAACTTGTATATTCGAAAGGACAATGCGCATACATATCTAATAAGTAGATATCGGACACCAGTACCAATTAATGATCAATCCTCAAAATCTTACAAGAACCAATGTTGTAGCTTAACGGTTGGACCCCATCTTATCTCTACAAGTAAAGTAAACCTTCTCCGCCCCGAAATATCAAATTCCCCAAACTCTATAAAGTTGCATACCCGTGACATATCATGCCTCGACGTGCCTCATGCTTACTAAGGTGCTCGTACTCTCACTCCCGCTTTATTAAACGATTTCTCCGAATCATCGCCGGATAAAGGAATCACGTGTCGCTATGACTACAAACTTCCCCCAAGACCCACTAATGGTAGTGAGCATAAAATTGGTCAAAAAGAGTCATCGGCTTGGAGAAAGATTGAATATATTTTAATGGCGAGCAGGTTGTCTACCAAGTCGACTTTATTGTTGAATACTATATCCGTACACTCAATTCGATCTATTTGCTCCACTCGCGAAGTCATCTCCCAAGCAAGGGTCTTCTCCCTTTCTTCCACCACAACCGAGCCTTTAAAAAATTTCACCCCTCCACCACATCGCCATCTGGTCTCAATCTCCAGACACTATCAACCTCTCACTCAACCTTCTGTTCGAAGTTTCTCAAGTTCTTCTCAATTGTCTTTCGCAAAAGCTTCCACGAAGAAATCAGTCAAGATGGTTAAAGCAGATGAATACATCCTTACTCTTTCCTGTCCCGACCGTCCAGGTATCGTCCACGCAGTCACGGGATTCCTCTCCCAGCACAATCTCAACATTGTTGATTCGCAACAATATGGAGATCCGACTTCCCTCCGCTTCTTCATGAGAGTGCATTTTGGTCCTCCTGCATCATCCACCTCGGATGCCCCAGCCACGAAACTGAGTCTTGAGGAATTAAAAGGTGCTTTCGAAACCATCGCTCAGGAAATGAGTATGGATTTCCAACTCTCTTCTCTGGCGACCAAACCTCGTGTTCTCATCATGGTTTCGAAAATCGGTCATTGTCTTAATGATTTACTTTTCCGTCAGAGTATCCAACAATTGGGCATCGAAGTCCCACTTATCGTATCCAATCATCCGGATTTCGAACCCCTGGCCAATACCTACAAGATTCCCTTTCACCATCTCCCTGTGACCGCTGCGACCAAAGCAGAGCAGGAGGGCAAAATCTTGGAATTGGTCAAGGAGAACAATATCGATTTGATAGTTCTAGCGCGATACATGCAGGTTTTGAGTCCGACGCTCTGCACGGCGATGAGCGGGAAGATTATCAATATCCATCATTCTTTCCTGCCGTCGTTTAAGGGCGCGAAACCATATCATCAGGCGTATGATCGCGGTGTCAAGATTATTGGAGCCACGGCACATTTTGTCACGAGCGATTTGGATGAGGGTCCGATTATTGAGCAGAATGTTGTGAGGGTCGGTCATGGATTGAGTCCCAAGGAGTTGACGGTCGAGGGAAGTAATGTGGAGAGTAATGTTTTAGCCACGGCGGTGAAGTGGGTTACCGAGAGAAGGGTTTTGTTGAATGGTCATAAGACGGTGGTTTTTAATTAGTAAGGGTTGTGAGAGGAGATGATGGGGAGGGTTATGGCGTGGATGGGATGTATATATGATATAACGTGATGGGAATATATACTAGGTAGGTAGGAGAAAAATGAAAGGAATAAAAGTCTATTCGTCGCATACTTTTTAAAACTGAGATATTATTTATATCGCTCTTCTGTGTAAAGCTCTATAATAAGTTTACTAAATTACGTACTAATATCTTACTAATTAAGAGATATCTTGATAATTAATACATATATAATAAAATTTAAAATTATAAAAAATTTAAATTATAAAATTATAAAATTGATTTATAATAAAATATAATGAAATGAAAGTATATAAAAAATCATTGTAAATAAAATGAACTCATTTCAGTCAACCATCCTACAGTACTAGGGCACTTCTATTTAGTCGACAGTCATTTTGCACCAAAACTCATCATTTAAATATATCTAGTTTTAAACAAAATTATATATTTATTTTTGAAATAATTATATCAATTTATTTCTTTTTATATTATCTTTAATAAAAATTATTTATTTTATTTTTAGAAATTTTATATATTATATAATATTCATTTAAAGTTTTAAAATTCTAATATATTAGAAATTACAGTTAAAATAAGCGAATTCTTAAGAACTTTTTGATAAGAAAATTTTAAAAATATATATTATGTTTATTAATTCTTTAAAAAAAAGGAAAATCTTATCATAAATATCATTTATATATAAATAATTAAATAATTAAATTTATTCGAAAAAAAACTATTCAAAAGAATAATAATCTAATTTCTAAAAAGTAATAAAATGGTGTATTTGGGTGTATTTTTGAGATCGACCAAATAGAAGTGTATGATTGCTATACTTTCGGGCCACCCCTCTTTTGGGCCATCTTTTTACACCAAAAATCACTTTTTTGGCCTATCAATATCTCTATCAATATTGAATACAGTTTAATAAAAATTTATATTTATATAATTTAAGTTATTTTAAGCTTATATTAGAATTTTTAGAATTTTTGGATTTTTTTGGATCGATTTCTAAGGTTTCAAAATATCGATTTTTAATTTACATATAAATTACATACAAATTTAAATTTTTATAAAATCTTTAGTAACTTTTGAACAACAATTATGAAAAAAGAATTGTATATCTTTTTGAGAAATTCAAATCCAAATCTATATAGAAATTTAAAAAAAATTAAAAAAATTAAAAAATGAATAAATATAGAGATATAGTATATAGTGAGTTAAGAGTAATATAAATAATCCCTGCAATTTTAAGAGTACCCCTTTAAATATTTATTTATAAGGAATTTATTATTTTTTTAAGATTTTTTGAATGGAATATCTTATAAATTTATATATATATATAATTATTTTTAACTATTTTTCTTTAAAAGTTATTATAGATTTTATAAAATTTCAAATTTGTATGTGATTTCTATATAAATTAAAATCGATATTTTGAAGCTTCAGAAATCGATCCACAAAAATCCTAAAAATCTAAAAATCTTAGAATAGATTTAGAATGATTCAAATTATATAGATTTAAAGTTTTATTAAATTATATTCAATATTGATAGGAACATTAATAGATTAAAAAAGTGATTTTTGGTGTAAAAGGGTGGCCCGAAAGTGGGGTATTCGACTTATAGTATAATTCTATCGTTGGGTTGACCTAGTAAGAGGGTGTATATATAAAAAGTATATAGGATTAAATTGATATTGAATCATTATTTATTTTCTTTATATAAATTTCTTTTTCTAAGTTTATATATTCTATTTTCTATATGTAAGATTACTTCCTATAAAAGTAAGATTAGAATATAACTTATTCTCAATTATATATCTTAATATTTATAATATATAATATAAATTAATTTTATTTATAAATATAGAAAATATAAGAATTTTATTATAAATTATATACATCTAGGATATTCTATAAAAAATTTGGAAAAATTAAGTAGTTTTATTTAGGTTAAATTTAGTTTGTATAAATTGATTGACTTAAATTCAACTCTTATTATCTATATTTAATTCGTTCTTAAGCTTAAATTGACTAGATTTTTCACTATTATAAAAGCCTAACTTTCAATACTCTGAAGCAAAAGTTGTATAGTATCATATGTTCTTCTCCCCAGGCCCTCGCTCAATCTCATCTCTTTACCTTGAACCCCAAGAACACATCCTATCATATCATATATTGTTAATTATCGAATAGGATGTTAGCTAGTGTATACTGTGAGGATTAAGTGGTGTGTAGTGTGATATGATGTTGTTGCTATTGTGGTAGTGTTATGTAATGTTATTGTTACTGTGGTGTTGTAGTATTGTAGGATAGAGAGATTGTTGGATTATGGGATTGAGGAATCGTGGGATGGGAATGAAGAGTGCTAGGGGTTTATAGGGCAGGAGAAAGAATATTTTTAGAGGGGAGGGGATGGGTTGAAGAAGGAGATAGAATGTGTTTGGAGAAGATGTGTTTAGAGATATGAAAATAAGAAATGTAAAGGAGATTTTCATAGAAGGGGATGTGTTTGGGGAGATGGAATGTGGCTGGAGAAGGTGTTTAAAAAAGATGTATTTGGAGGGGATGTGATATGTTTGGAGATGTGTTTGGAGGAGATATGTTTAAAGGAGATGTAATGTATTTAAAGGAGATATAAAAATGAAAGTAAAAGGAAAATGAATGAGAGAAGGAGGAAGTAAAAGGGAAGTGAAATGACAGTAGTAGGAAAAGGAAGAGGAAGGGCAGAGGAAAGGAAATATAATTCAAGATAGATATTTTTAAAAAGATAATGTGATATGATATGTCTGGGATTTTAAAATGGGATGAGAGGGGAAGGAGGGGGAGTTTGAGGGATAGGATTTATTGTTTGATGTAGGGAAGTTTGAATGAGGATTTGAATGGTTATATAGGTGGTGATTGTGGTGTGGGAAGGTTGAAGGGAGAATAGAGGATTATTTAAAGATAACAAAAACAAGATAAGATACTAAATACGAAATACTGAATATTCTATCTCCGTATTTATAAATGAGAAGAGAAAAGTAATAGAATAAAAATAAAAATAGAGTTTGATGAAGATGAGAAGATGGAGGAGGAGAGAAGAGAAGAGAAGAGGAGGAAAGAGGGGAATGAAGATGAGAAGGGAGATGAGGGTGAAGATTACTATTGTAATATAATATATATCTATTCGAGGACCGTCGAAGAAGACTTGAAAGCTTGAGGTTTTTTAATATACGTAGGT
Source organism: Botryotinia globosa (assembly GCA_014898425.1). Lineage (NCBI taxonomy): Eukaryota > Fungi > Ascomycota > Leotiomycetes > Helotiales > Sclerotiniaceae > Botryotinia > Botryotinia globosa. The sequence continues at coordinate 2,311,545 of RCSZ01000003.1, read as the reverse complement.
TATATTATTCTAATATTTCAATATTTCAACATCCTAATATCAAATAAATGATAATCTATCCTCAATACTAAATAGATATATCATTATAATCATAATTATAACTATATAAAAACATTCTATTTCTATTTCTATTTCTATTTCTATTTCTATTTCTATTTCTATTTCTATTTCTATTTCTATTTCTATTTCTATTTCTATTTCTATTTCTATTTCTATTTCTATTTCTATTTCTATTTGTAAAAGATACAATCTCCTGACCTACCTATCTATCTATTTAATCATCTAACCATATAACTAACTATATAGATATTCAGAAATCGAAAATCGAAAATCGAAAATCGAAAATCGAAAATCGAAAATCGAAAATCGAAAACCATAACTCGATATATCTATTATAACTCACTCGAGATATCATATATCATGCTCAACTGAATTAGTAAGATTACATTATAAACATATATAGATATATAGATATCTATCTAGATTTCTAGAAAGACTTTTTGATATATATGATATTACATTATCTAGTACTTTCTTTCTTTACTTCACTTTATATTACATCACTTTCTATTCTTTTCTCGCTTCTTTTTTCATTCTTGTTATTCTTCACTTTCTTTACTTCTTTACTTCTTCACTTCTTTACTTTCCCCCTCGCTTCACTTCCCTCCTTTTTATAGAATCATTCATTCATTCATTCATTGACTTATAATAATAACATCCAACTACCTACTCCGTACAATCAAATAAAAGTAATAAATGTTAATAATATTCCTTCTCCTCCTCCCCCCTTCTTCTTATATTCATTATTAGTACTAGTATTAATGCTAGCATTACGGAGGTCGCGGTCATTTTGGAAGAGATTATAGGCATTTTACAGGGTTCGAACCTGAAATTCCACTTTTATTGATATGTGGTTTTGACCCATTAAAATATAATGGTTTACAGAGTATTTATAGATTTATAGATCTATAAAAGTATAATAAGCTAACAGCTATATATATATATAGAGCTTATAGAAAATTATTATTAAAATAAGGAATTTTGAGGGTATTTTAAAAAATGAATGAAAATATAAAACTTTGTTATATAAGAAAGATTAATTCTATTAATATATAATATAAAAAAGTATATTTAAATTATACTATATTGTATTATTCGAATAATGATATTAATACTTTTGATTCAAGCTTTTTTATATCTTATCCTTTTTTAGAATTTAAAATTTCTATTGAAACTTTTAATAAATCTTTATCTTCTATAGATTCTTTAAATTCTTTTTTTTTATTCAACTTATATACTTTCAATATATATTTATTTTATCTTCTTTGAAAACTCTCTTTTCTTTTCTTTTTTCGAAAAATTCTTTTTATATAAATATTAGTATTAGATTTTAATCTTTTGCTTTTTTTGAAACTGGAATCCTTTTATTTAATATTATTGAAATTATAAAGATTTTTTGTTTTCAAATCTATAAAATTCATTAATTAGTTGTAGAAAGAGATTATATAAAAGAACAAGATAAAAAATTAAAGTTTGAATATATCGAATAAAAAAAATATGTTTAGGATTCTAAAAAGAAGAAAATAATTAAAGAGATAAAGGATGTTATTGAGTAAATTATTATTCAAAATTTGATTATATAATAATACTTTTATATTATTATTATTAATAAGATTAATAAGCTCTTGAATCTTATTAAAATTAATAAGATTTATACTTCAAGTATATATAAATGTTTAAAAAATAAAGATTATTATTAAACTAAACTTACTATTAAATTTGAATTGAAGAAATCTGATAAAGAATAACAATATAAATAAACTTGGAAATATCGAAATTGAATTCTAGAAAATTGAAAAAAGGTTATATTCACAAACGAAACTAATATACAACTAATTTCAATAAAAAGCAAAGTGAAGATATGAAGAAAGCCTTTAGAAGTTTATTATCATTATATTATTAAGAGGAGATATAAGGGAAGAAAAGAGTTTATATTTTGGGGTATATTTTTGTATAATAAGAAGAGTCCTTGTTATATATAGGAAGAGGAATTTAAAAAGAATAAGACAATTAGTAATATCAATCTAAAAGCTAGAAATGCTGTAAAATATAATATTGATAAAGAAATATAAAAATTGAAAATAGATATGGAAAGAATTGAATTATATAATTGCTTTAATTGAAAATCTAAATGAAAGTATATAAAAACTATAGGAGTATATATTTATAAGTTTAATATCGAAAGCATCAATTAGTATTAATATTAGCAAATCATTTTAAAACCTCTACTTTTATTATTTGCAAAAGAATATCAAAAAAAACATTTTAATATTATAATTATAAAAGATAATACACTTATATATTTTTCCCATTATCAAAAAGAAATATACAAGCTTTTTAAAATTCTTAAATTACTATAATCAAAAAACTTTTCTGATCTTAATATTATTAAATTTATATAATGATAAATGAAAATAGAAATTATTAAAAAAAAGACAACAATATCAAAAAAAAATTAAAAAAGCAATGGATATAATATTAACAAGATATATCTCAAGATTGTATTTAAAAATGGATTAAGAGAATCTCTAAGTATATATAGAAAGTTATTAAACTAAAAGAAAAGAATGAGTATTCAAAAGAATGTTTAAAAAGTATAATAAAAGCAAGAGTATAATAGAATAGTAATATAGTTTTATAGAAAAAGAAAGTTTTATATCTTCAATATTGACAACAATGAAAAATGATTCAAAAGCACATACTATATCTGAACTATTAATTTTTCTTATTTCACTTTATTTAGTGGATAATACAGAGTACTACCCTGTAAAATGCCTATAATCTCTTCCAAAATAACCGCGACCTTCGTAGTACTATTAATATTAGTATTAGTTTAAGTCTCAAATCTCGAGTTTTGAATATCGAGTTTTGAATCTCGAGTTTTGAATCTCGAGTTTTGAATATCGAGTTTTGAATCTCGAATCTTTAATTTTATTAATATCTAAGATTTTTAATATCTACTGGATATACTTGAGAAATAAATTCGATAGATAGATATTATCATTATTATTATTATATAAATCTCTTTTTTATATTTTATATATTTTCCATCTCATCTCATCTCATTTGATTTTTATTATATTATATCTCATCTCATCTCATTACATCTCATCTCATCTCATCCACCAGCACTTCCCATCCACCAACACTTCCCCCCTTTCAAAATCCAATCTTCAATCTTCAATTATCTAATCCCAAAATATATTCTTCGATTATTCAATCCAATCCCCAATCCCCAATAAAACATTGAAAATTTTAAACAATTCAATATCTACTCGTAAGATATCTAATATATGAATCGATATATTGAGAGAGATATCGAAGTTCTTTCTTATAGTATTCTTTCTATCTATATTTAATAATCTATTAATAAATACTACTCATAAAACCTCAATGATTAATCGATTAAATATCAATACCTTAAGAATCCAATACCCAAATAACTAACTTATCAAGTAAGACACGCATACATATTAATAGATATCGATTTTATTTTTTTATATATGTACTTTTTATAGAATCTTTTGAGAGGGGATATATTTTCGAGGGGGTTGATATAGGATGTATGTATGTATGTAATGTAATGTCATATGATACTGCATGAATTGATGAAATTGAGTTGTTTATGCTATGCTATGCTATGGATGCTATTATGATATGGATCCATATATACACAATCCATGGATGCGATGCGATGTGTGGTTTTGGGGCTCGTGCGTTGAGTTGGTCTGTGGCTGTGTTTGTGGAGGATTTTATTAGATGTTGGGTGGTGAGTAGGAGGAGTATTAGTGAATATTGTAGTTGATGGTCGCGGGCAGGTGGGTAGTGATTATTGGATTGAATAGGATGGATTGGAGGTGGGATGGATAGTAGATAGTAGATATCTATCTGGGTGTCTGGTAATATATATAACTATATCTAGGTAGATAAGTAGAGGATGATATTTAGATATTTAGATACATATATGTGTGTGTAGATATTATTGATTAGATATCAGTAAGTATAGTGAGTAGTATTATTGATGGAATTTCAATATTAGTATTGATATTGATACTTATACTCACTCATACTGATGATACTGATACTGGTACTAGTACTAAAGGCAATGAAATCATTGTATTCGAGTATATATGCAGTAGGTAGATAGAGATTGATATTACATCCTCATCATCATCATACCTAAAGTATTAACTAACAAACAAAAATTCGCTACAAAAATAAGCTTGGCTTGTTGCTGAATGATCATAATCCCACTTACATGCGTTGGCAAATGCAGGTTGGATGGTTGTCTGTACCTAGATAGTTGAGGTAGCGTAGCAGTGCGTAGGTAGCGTGAGATGCGGGAGTTGAGTTGGTGATATAGGTGGGATGAGATGGGATGGGATGGAGTGGAATTGGTGAATTGATTGGATAGAGGAGGTAGAGGGGAATGGAGGAGGGGGTGGGATTGGTTGGGGGAGAGATCTGATTGAATTCATTGAGGATGGTTTGAGGTTGTGGTGGTGTTGGGGAAGTATTTGATGTGTATGTATGTGTGTATATGTATGTATGTATGTATGTATGTATGATGTATATATGTGTATGTATATATATATATGTATATGTGTGTGTATATATATATATGTATATGTGTGTGTATATATATATGTATATGTGTGTGTATATATATATATGTATATGTGTGTGTATATATATATATGTATATGTGTGTGTATATATATATGTGTGTAAGGACCCTTTGTTACTTTTTTGTTCTAGTCATCTTCGATGCATAATCAATGTTCATGCACATACTAGGTAATGAAACCTTCTTGATGTCGTATATCATATAATGATAATTATATGATTACGAGATCTTTATTGTTTTATTTTGTGTCAGTTTGAATGATGGTATGGAATAAGAGGGTTGATTTATTTGTGACGGATTGTATTGTATGTAGATCCTTTGAGAGCTACCGTGACTTTTTATATACGATATTTGTTAACTGGTTACCACGGGGCGTCCACTAGAGAATGAATGGATGTATTTTTGTTGCTTGTGTAATGATTTAATCAATGTAATGTAAATTAAATCAATACGAATGAATGGCTTGGTACAGACAGCTAGATAGACAGTTAGATAGACGGTTAGATAGACGGTTAGATAGACGGTTAGATAGACAGCTAGATAGACAGTTAGATAGACAGTTAGATAGACAGACAGATGATCAGAGAGTTAACCAAATAGACAATCAGATAGTCAATCAGATGGACAGATAGCCAGACAGACAATCAGAATGACAACCAGATAAACAATCAGATAGACAACCAGATAGACAGACAGCCAGACAGACAACCAGATAGACAATTAGAGAGACAATCATCAGAATGACAACTAGATAGTCAACCAGACAGCCAAAAATATCTATCCCCTTCCAAACAATAATTCCCATCCACCGAATCTCTAAAGGATTCTATGAAACCATCTCATCCCACGTCAAAGATGAAGACGACGAGAACAAATCGATACGCACCGTCTAAATTTCTCAAGTGACAACTTACAAAGTTACAAGAAGCAAAACATCGCATCCACTCTGAATCCACAATCCAGAATCCAGAGATCATCTCCTCTAATAAGGCTTTACCTCCGTGTACCAACCACCAATGCACCAATGCACCATCTCACTGACTGAAGATTTTCATTGGATTGACGGTCCCAGGTCCACTACGAACGAGGCTCATGTCATATATGAGATGTAAAGCTAGTGAGATCCCATGCTAATGAGATCCCATGCCAATGAGATCCCATGCCAATGAGATCCCATGCTAATAATCATAGACTTATAATACTCCGTAGTACGTACAGCATACAGACCACAGTCCACAGAGCAGGAAAAGGTTCAATGCACGGACGGACTCATCTATGCCTCCCTAGTCGACCTTGTTAATCCCCTGAAATTTTAATTGATAGAAACCTCCGTCTCTAGGATGTATTTAGTGTCTTGGTTAGTAGTTACTGATTAGTATCAAAGATACCCATCGAGTACAACTAATCCATCTAACCCATCTAGTCCTTGAGCACAGGAAACTTAAACTACCGGACATCAAACTACCCAGGTATAGCTCAGCTCAGCTTGGTATCCTCCGTACGGGGAAAGGTATGGTTTGGGTCAGAGAAAAAAAGGAAAAAAAGGAATGAGTGAATGGGATTGGATTGGATTGGATTGGATTGGATTGAAAAGGGTACTTACTGCTGGTCCTGTGGGTGTAATATATGACCTGGCTGGATTCAGCAATCAATCAATCCCCTTTAATTGGTAATATATTTGATCTTCAATTTAATTTCAATTTCCAAAAGATCGAATGGATATGGAGAAGAGCATGAATGGCATAACATAGTAGAGGTGATGGCATATCAGCTGATTCAGCACATTGATCATTGATCCATTCATATGTGAAATGTACTTGTACTGTGTGTGTCTGTACCGTACGTACGACATTTGATATTGAATTGAATTTAGGAAGCTTTGCTTTGCTTTGCTTTGCTTTGCTTTTGGGGGAAAACAAAAGAATCTCCCTCGTAAATAGTAGCTAGGTGAAGAAAAGCATCTTTCTCTTTCTCTTTCTCTTTCTCTTACCCTCCCGCCGCGCGAGAATGGTGGTTTAGAGAATTAAGAGATAAACAGTTCAACTCGACTCAACTCGACTCGACTCGACTCAACTCAACTCAACACCACACAACACCACACAACACCACACAACACCACACTCATTCTTTGACTCCATCACTCCATCACTCACTCACTCATTCATTTATTATACTCAGGTACACTCAAGTACATACAGTGGAATAACTTAAATTCATTCATTCGTTCATTCACCCATTCACCATTCACTCATTCACTCATTTTTCACCCACAACCCTTTCCCTACCTACTACATACAAAACCGCAATCCCAAGAATCGACCCATCCATCATCCATCTATCCACTCATAACGTCTATCCCTCCAATTAATTTCTTATCCGACGGAGCGCGAATCTGATACAAGACATCATATCCCCATTTCCACCCATTAATTTTCACAGCAACAATTTCATTTTCACCCTGCGAATGTCCTCTTATTTACATGACTGGTAACAAGAGAATTTCCATGATCAGCGAGACATCGATAAGAGACTCGACCGATTTTTCGCAATCATGCCCAATTTCTTCTCAAGGTTGAAGGGTAAAGATGGCCCGACGAAAGCTTCCAAGAAGAAGGGAGAGGACGATGTGAATGATCAAGTCCCAGCGAAGCCAACGTGGACAGATGCCTGGACACGAACCACCGTCGAACCAGAAGAGATTCAAAATCTGGTGAGGGGATGTACCGTGGAATTAAAATCAAGAGGTATGAAATCTGATTCAGAATGGGTTTTCATTCCCCCCTCCCCCCCCGTTATCGATTATGCACGAAGCCTAGGGGAGAGGGGGGGCATTTACGATGGAGTCTGCATCTGTTACACAGTGCTAATTTGTGCCCGTCCTTGCAGCTTTGGATATGCCATTCCTTCTACTTCCATTCCGACCTACGTCAGATCCAAGTGCCGCACGCACATTTATTCGGAATTTCTTCGATAAGAGACAATTGAGTCGGGAGATGTTGGCACAAGAGTTGAGGCTTACGGAACCTATGGTGAGGTGGCAGGCGAAACATGAGAGTGGGATAAATAACTAATCTCAATTTAGGTTCTGTGTAGTGTGCTTAAATGGTGTTGGGGTCGATTGGCCGGTGGTGTAGTTTCATGGGATGCTTATGAATTATTTAAAGTTGGGGAAAATGGTAGGAGATTGGGGATTCAAAGAGAAGGAGATCATGGCTAACTTTTATCAGACTCGAGATATGCCCGCGACGCTTTTGTCACTTTTATCCCGCTAAGTGTAGATTCGGATGCGAAAAAAGATATCATTTTTGATTTCTTCGATCTCTTGTCAGCCATTGCTGCACATGGGAAAACGAATGGTTTAGCTGGGCGCAAGTTGTCGAGATATGCGGGATGGTGGGCTTTCGAACATAACGATACCGGCAATGGATTTGAAGGTGGATATAAAGGATGGTCAACGTGGGTTAAATCCATCCGTCAGATTGATAAATGTGCTTACCATTCTTTAGTGCGGCTGATGCCGCAAGCCATCTGTTCTTCGCCTATCTCCGATCCCTCTCTCCTGATTCCGTCTCGGGCACAAACGGTATATCCAAATTACCCATGTCCCTACAGAAGTTGGTCCAGGAAACAGAATATCCACCGGAAAGACCTTCGTTGTTACAGCAATCGACGACAAAGGTGGTGATGATAGTAAATTCCGTTTCACCTACGCCATTTGCGTTACTACGAAGAGCAAATCACTTCCAATATCGAGACGATGACCGCGCTCTACAACAATTCTCCGAATTTGAGGATCCCGTCAGAGCTTTGACTGATGAATGTCGTCGTGTTTTGAGATCAATTTCTACCACGAATCAATCCCAGGTATCTAATTCTACAGAATCCACTGGTTTGCGAGATGCCTCTTGGTCACGATTTGAGGATATTGGATTTTCTGCATCTTTCGATGATGAAATGGCGGATGACGAAAGTACCTTTTTAGGACCCAAAAAGCCAAAACCAATACAAGGGCTAAGAACCACTCCGGCAAATGGTGAATCCAAGGCCGGTGACAGACCAACTACTCCTTCCTGGGCCGATTTCCTTTCTTCAGGTTTTGTTGATGATGGACCAAGTAGTCCTCCACCTTTACTATTACCACCGGATAAGATTCTACCACCTATCAACACCAGAGCAGGAAGTTCGCAATCACATCAACCCAGACTCGAGTCAAACATGGATTTACAACCTGGTGAGCTTGCAAGCATTACTCGCTTCGACTTGGATGATTCGTTCTGGTGGGTCTGGATTAGCAGTTTGGCTGGCGAAGAGACAGTGGACCGAAAGGCTTCATTTGGACGATGCGCTTTGATCGAGACAACAATCAAAGGTGGTCGCTGGTTAGTAATGGAGGAAATGGTCAAAGGCGCAGCACCGGAGCCTGAAGCGGGGGCTTATATTGCGGAGAAGAAGAGCTTTTGGGGACGTACCAAGAAGAATAAGAATGGTGGAAAGCGACGAGGATCTACAGGCAAAACCGAAATGGAGAAACCCGGCAACTTGAAACCAGGATACAATCAAAGTACTAGCGCAAGTAAGACGACAATTGGCCTTGATCAACATGCTCGAATTCAAGCAGCAGCAATTCAATTACAACAGCGACAAAAGAAGCAGGAGGAAGAGAAAGGACTAGCAGCGCGACGTGGAAGAAACGATTTTGAGGCAGCTTCTCTGAAAACTAACAGTGTACTAACACTTCAGCCCATGCTCAAATCAGAAGCTTCTCCAGCGATGAAGTGGGCCCACAAATACGATAAAGATGCTGTTCGAGAAGCATATTTAGGCAGTAACTTTATGGGACGAGGTCTTGGAGAAGGTACTGTGCAGTCAAATGGAAACTCATATGATCGTCAAGCGGCTCTGTCACCAGGTCTTAATAGTAACAGAGATCTACCCCTTACTCCAACTACTCCAACTGGTCGTCATTCGCCTTTACCACCTCTACCAACGGGCGAAGATCAAGCTAAAGAGGCACGGGTTCCACATTCACCAAGCAATCTTCATCCGCTTGAGAGGAAGCCTGTCCCAGTATCTCCTTTGAATCAAAATAAGCCCAGTATGGATATTCCCAGAGCTTCTATGGATCATGCACCTTCGAGTCCGGAAACTCTGGAGACGCCTAATAAATTGAAGAAGAATAATCCAGCTGCTCCTGGTGGATTCCGAGGTATGTTTGGTAGAAAGAAGCAAGTGAAGCCTGCTCCACCAAATGCTTCTCAAATGGCAATGAATGGCAAAGATGGACTCAAACCAGAAGGAAAGAAGCACAGTCTGACGAGACGATTTTCGAGAAAGAAGAATTCACTCAAGTCACCTACTAGTGAGAAGGGAGATGGATCGGTCTCGCCAGCTCCTCCAGTTGCATCTGATGAACAGGCTCCTATCACTCCAATAACTCCAATGACACCAGCAACTCCTCGCCGTCCCTCATACGAACATTCTATTGCAGATGATCTTTCTAGAGTTGATACCGTTGATGCTAGGGAAGCTCGTCAAGAGTTCTCTAAATTCGATCAAGGTCCTCTTGAAGATTTCCCAGCATTTGTCCCAGCAGCCGAATCTGATACGCCAAGAGGAAGTGAACATTCCGGATCACCATCAAACAATGCTCAAGGTCAACATGAGGAAACCAACGAGGAATCTCAAGAAGAGCCACTGACAGAGCAAATTTCTCCTCAAGACAAATGGGCACAAATCCGTAAGAACGTTGCCGAACAGAAAGCTAGAAATAGAGAACTCGAAGAACAAGCTAGAATTGGACATCGTCCATCTACTGATAATGATGATGAGACTTCAGGTGAAGAGAGTGAGTATTCCCCTCCTTCTAAAGCTTCTTCATGGGGTGATATACTAATGGATCCAGCAATCGAATCTCGTGTTGCACGTATTAAAGCTCGTGTAGCTGAACTCACGGGTAATATGGAAAACAATAACTCGTTTGCTCCTCCACCTATTCGAAGAAAAGCTCTATAAATTCTTCCACATCTGTGTCGATACCAACACCGATTACCGATACCGAAATATACCCTTGTCATAACTCGCCTACGATCAAAACACTACTCAAAGATTGATGCCCCGTGCTCTCAATCGTCCTGGCTTCTATTTGCATATGTTGAGAGGATTCTTACACATTCATATTCTATTGTCCGATAATTTACACACTCACACACACAGACGCAACTAAAGTTTTTTTCTCGATATTCCATTCAGATCAGATCTTGATTATTGCAGCGCATATAATATGATCCGATCGACTTTGTTCGATTTCTCGGACTTTTCTTTTTTTTGTTGTTTATTCGCGGATTCTTTCTTCTACACTTTTTTTTTGAGATACCATTCATGATTTCTGTTCTGCATTTGTACATTTTTTGCGAGTTTTTAAGTGAGGGGATAAAAGATCGGGAGATAGAAGCAAGGTGGATAAGGGAAGGGGAAAGATTGTTTATGATCTGGATCTGGATCTAGATTTGCAAAGGTGTGTGGATGGATTGGCGGGAGTGGATATGATTTGATTGTATTGTGATTTTCGGGGGTTGAGAAAGTAAATAATGGGGAGATAGATAAAGGAGGGCTTGTGGGCCGGGTGATTAAAACAAGAGAAGAGGATTGAAGAGAAATGGGAGAGGATGATGTTTAGATACCAATAATTGAGAATGAGAATTGAGATGCAGTTAAATTTGCAGATAGTGTTTGAGAGTGTTTGAGTAGAGAATGAGAAAGAGTGTGAGAATGAGAAAGAAGATTGAGAAAACATATTTGATTGATTGAGCTGAGAAATGATGAGAGTTTTGAGATGTCTGAATGCTTTTTTGAATGTGGATTTGGAATGTGAATGTGTAGAATATTGAGGGAATAGAGTCTAATAAGATGTATATAAAATTTAAATCAATAGTACTTTGAATATTAAATATTAAATATTAAATATTGATATTTGATATTTGATATTTGATATTTGATATTTGATATTTGATATTTGATATTTGATATTTGATATTTGATATTTGATATTTGATATTTGATATTTGATATTTGATATTTGATATTTGATATTTGATATTTGATATTTGATATTTGATATTTGATATTTGATATTTGATATTTGATATTAGTTTTTTTATATCTTTAGAAATCCTCTCTTCTTTTTCTTTTTCTTCTTCTTCTTCTTTTTCAAAACTTAACGATCTATTATATTGATATTGATATTGGTTTTTGATGAGGTTTAGAGGAATGGTTTTGAATAGAGGAAAAATGAGAGGGGAGAGAGGGGAGAGAGGGGAGAGAGGGGAGAGAGGGGAGAGAGGGGAGAGAGGGGAGAGAGGGGGGAGAGAGGGGAGAGAGGGGAGAGAGGGGAGAGAGATGGAAAGGGAAATACAGAAGGAGAGAATGGGGAAACTCATTAATTTATCTATATAAGCGAGTTTGTATATCTTCGAATTAGATACCTGAAATTTGTATCGCGGTGATAGTAATACATAGGTAAGTAGTGCTATCTGAAATAAAAAGATGCAGACAAATAGGTGAAAGGGTTTGAAAATAGAGCCAAGTGTTTGAGGTTGTGTGGAATGTAATGGCTTTTTTATATAAAGCTGGAAGTTTTTCAATCTAGAGGGGATGCTTTTGGTTGTTTAGGTAGCTATACCTAGTGTTTGTGGTGGTTTGGGGATTGGTGTATGAGGGATTGTTATGGTTTTCGTGTGGATTTGTATGGTTTTTTGGTGAGGGGAAATGGCTTGTGTGGTGGAGAGTTTGTAGTGAGATGGTTGATTTGCTGTTATGACTTACAAATGATAGTGTCTATTCACAAGACAAGAATATCTCGAGTGAGGTAGTTGAGTTGAGTTTTGGATGCAGTGTCGAACATTGATCATCTGTTTTTCCTTTGCTCTCTCTCTTGCTTTCTCGAAATATCTTTCCGATTGTGGGTTTACCTGCTTTCTGCATCTGGTTCAGTGCTCGTAGTGGTTTGATTTCGTACTTTGGTTGAAGAAACCCAGTCAAATTGGTCTATAGTTTATCCAACCTAGCAGTATCATGCCCTCTCATACACTGCGAGCACTGATCTGATCTGACGTAATTTTTCCCTAGGAAATGTATCTGGGGAGGGAGAACAAACAGAATCCGTAGGTAAGGAAAGAATTATTTTGTTATTCGTAATAAAATGATAGATTTTCAATTATATATTGAAAGAATCTTTTTTAATAAATTAATATATTTAATTAAAAGTTTATATTATATCACATAAAGTTTATTTTAATTGATAAAGTTTTGATGAAATTTTTAAATCTAAAAAGCTATCAAGTTTTAGTTTTTTGTTTCCTTTTTTTTATTCGTCTTTTTTATAACTCTAAATACTAAAACTTTAGAACTCTTATTTTCTGTTTTTTCTATTAAATTTAATACTAAATGGATTACAAAAAGTACTGGGTTTATTTGTTATTAATTATATACTTTAATTATTAATAACAAATATATTATTAATATTATAATATATATAGAAAATTTGAATAGGAATTTATATTAAATTTCTCTTAATCTCGAATATTAATTCTACAACCACAGGGTATCAGTTGAAATCAAACTAAAAAGGTGCATGGAATAATATTTGAGCTTGAGTTGATCCCTAGAAGCTTGAGGGTGGCAGGAAAAATTTCAAATCATCAAATCATGATTAATTGGTGGGCGTAAGATCTTCAAAAGTTTGAGGATTTGAGAAAGACCTGGAAGGGTTTTTATATCTGTGGTCTCTGAAAATTCCGACGAGCCTGTTTGATAGTGTGTCTTGAACCGCTGTTTATATGTATGTTCTCACAAGACCGAACGCAACTCTTAGTGGATCAGCAGTCTCCGTGAAATGTTTTGCATTGGGTGTATAAATATAATGGATACCTAGTTTGACTGAATGATGCGGATACAAAAGAAAGATCGGCACGCTTTACAAAGCATTGGACCGAGACGAGTAAAGAGCTGAGATGATTTTGTTATTGCATTTGATATAGGTAGATGGAAGTTCAAATTTTAATTACAACTGTAGAATTGAAGCAAGGATAGGAAATAAATCCCGATGGAGAAAACTTTGACAGCGAATACTGTGCATGATGTTCAAAATCCAGGGAGGAAGAAATTTGACCGATGAGAAACAGTTTCATGTTTTTACATCCAGAGGTTATCTTTCTAAGTGTGTTTTTAGTGGTCCTGGAACTGGTCGCTGAGATCAAGTCGCAGGCAGCCATTATCATCAAGACTGGGGGGGAAATGTGCACTCTGTTGATAGAAGAAGAATTTAATGCAAGTATTTATATGATTGAAGCCTGTCCGAGTAAATCAAGTAACTATTACAGTTCAAACTTTAAGTTGGAGTTTTATACTTTTTCTCAAACAGGTGCCAGTAAAAATAACTTGTCATGAGAGGCAGGTGTAGAGTAAAATGCGTAGCGCGACAACGAGAAAATAGTTCTGGCGATATTTAATCTTCAATATGCTTCATGGAGTGTGATGAAAATAACCTGTTGATGATAAATAATGATAATGAAAGCTCCCGTCTGAATATAAACTCTGTGAGTGACCCTAGCGCAGCAAAATTTTGACTGAAAATTAGATCTTGATCGGTGTAAAATGATAGGTGCAGCATGTGGTGACTCTTCCTCATGGTAATGTTGCATTGAAAATTTTCAAGATAAGAAAGAGCATTCTCTCTTTGCATGATAGCGGCTTGTAACTTTGGTAAGAATTGATGCAGAGTGCATTTATGATAATCTGTACGCTCATACGAAAGTAACGACAGTGCTCACTATATATAGATGTCTGCAAATGGTAATATAAAATAGAAGCATGAGAGTGGTTTGCAATAAGGGAGGAAGAACTGAGAAGGTTGCTTATTATCGTCTCAAACCAGATATCTTATTCCTCTATGTTCTACAAGTGGTCGAGAAAGATTGGACTGTTAATTATATCGCTGCTATAACCTATTATGGGAATAGTAAACGAACTTTGACAACAAGAAACTTCTATTGGTGACAATAGAGAAGTCGAACTCGACTTTAAGAATAGACATAAAAATCCTTGGCTTGGGCGTAGAATATGGAAATAAAAATGAAAGGAACTGCTGAAACACAACTACCTCCCACAAACCAAGTCCTCAAATATTGTCATCGGCAGCATAATAAGTCTTGGTTGTTCCTAGGTGCAGCTTCGTGGCTTTATGTAGGCAAAAGTTTAGGAATAGACTCAGAGGGGTGACGTTAATTTACTGTCCAGATATTAAAATCAAGAGAAAATATTTAAAGCAAAAGAGCAAGTGGTCCAGGTTCGTCGTTTGTGACCGAGATCACATTTCGCTACATGTATAAGGTTCCATGTGGCAGTCGTATCATTCTTCAGAGATGGGCTTTTTTACAAGTCAAGTTTAAGATCACTCTTGTAAAATGGTCGAGAGAGGGAAATCACATATTAAGTATTAGTAAAGTCATTGTCATAATTGTGCTATTAATGTGAATAGATGTAGTTGCTGACGAGAATAGTGCGCGGCAGTAGTGATAATACCAGATAATAAGGTAAAAACAAAGATCTTATGGTAACTTGTTAGTTTCAGAGGCTCAGAGCACAACTAAAGCTGGGATGAGAAACTTTGGCTTTCAGACGTTTTCGCTTCAGAATAATTCTCGATACTTGGGTGAGACTGAGCTGTCGTTCCTGGAGCGAACATGATCGCTTTTGATGATCTTCTGGGTAGAAGGGGGCTAGGCCTCAAATATACAAGATAACTCATAAAGTAAAGACGCACGCATTGGATTGCGTATAACACGAAAGTCAATCCACAACAAGAATGTCCTGAGATCCACTTTTTGACAAGCGTAAACAATCCCAAGATTTTCTTGAAGTTTCAAATTGAATGTTGATCAGATCTTCTGGAGTTGAGATTGAGTTCCAATAGAAGATTAAAACTTCCAGAACATATGATCTCTGAACCTATCAATGGAATGCAACGCGCAATAAGCCCTGCTTGATTTTATGGCACCAGTGAACGCGGGTTGACTCCTGAATCTTAAGGAGGCCAGTCAGGTATCTTTCCTTCATACCTAAGTAGGCAACAAAGCACGTATAAAGACTCTAAAGGAAATGAAAATATCTTACCTACGGTCGTAAAGCAGCAATATTCACGAAAAGACAAGCGGTGACATCTAACCGTAACATTATCGAAATAAAAATTATGATAGCTGGACAACCTCAATAAAACCGCTGGTTGGGAAAAAATCATCTGCTCTACAAGAAGAGAAGTATGAAAGAAAAGAGTCGTTTTTATACATGATCTGAATTTCAGCTTTCATTTTTCGAGTCAACTTTTCGAACAATTTCTATACTCCCCTTAAGCGAGACCCCTCAATTGCCCCACTTATTTCAGTGCAAACACTTACAAATAACAAACAACCCAAAACCCCAGATCACTTCATCAAGAATCAATGCAATCATCTATATCTACACAGTTTCAGTGTAAATAAGAACAAAAAATATCTCGTGCAGGGTTTGAACCTGCGATCTTCTGTGTTCTTTGAAAACTCATGTGAGAATTCTGTGAGACAGATGGCATGACCACTAGCCCAACGAGATCTTTTGATTGGTTGTTTGTTTGATTTGATATTACTGGGTTTCAATCTAGACATATAAAGAATACAGCTTAGCAGTGGGTTAATGGAATAACTTTGGAGGGAGTGAGAAGAACTTTCATCATCAATAGAATGATGAATGGGTGGAGCTACAATTTTATTTAAGAACATCTATCTTTACTAATGAAGTTGTTTGTGAAGTTGCTCCTATATCTTTCAATGATCAAGATAGGATTATTAGACAACGACATGTTATGCTGGCAAAGTTTTACATTTAGATTTATGTCTCTTGACACGGCGGCGAGCCGTCATTCTTCCACGAATATTGCTCTCGAGAATACCTAGAGCTTTCGAATTTCCGCAACAGGAACAGTAAGGAAACAACAGATCTAAATATGATTGTGCCATTTCGCTGTGGCATAGCTTGCTGTTATGATCTCTTGCAAGGAACCTGAGATGTTCTACATCAATGTGAGACAACGAATTTAGATTACACAGATGTAATGCTCAAAAAACACTGGAAAAAAGCTTGAGTTGAACTGAGTGATAGTAAATCAGTAGAGCCTCGATATTCTGTGCTATCTGTAAGAACCTTGTACTTGGAGTATCAATGAAGCTTCCAGTGCCCAGAATACGAAAGTGATGCTATCGTGTATTGAAAACCGTCTTGGACTGTCTCAGTGGGACAGTTTCCATTCTATCCAGTCAATACACACCCGACGCGTTGGAGAACTAGCGATGTTCTCACAATGAGAAAGTACTGAGATTGTGATATCGCATCCTTATTTATATTGACGTGGTGAGAAAGTTGTCGTTGATTGCGGTCGACGAGATTGACCAACAGCGCGGAACACGTGCACCATCTACAAAGTGTCAATCGTTCCATTATCACTCCATTCTCGGATATTGTCTTTTCCAAAGTTTGTTTTTGGTTGTTTTCTATATTATCGAAGTGCCTTGGTAGGTTAAAGTCTACCTTTTGATTCTCTTGGCTGTATCTGAATTGTAGATTACCCAAGTCACGTAAGAGAATATCCGATGATTGCAGCACTGTCTTCATCATCATGGTTCACTTGGTTTCAGTTAGATTTGGAGAGCATTGTGCTTTTCACTAACTGGTATAGAATTTCATGAATGTTTAATTTGTGTAACAGGTTTCCTTTTATTGTCATAGTATTACGTCACAGAACAATCGAAACATTCCAGTGACAACACCGTTAACCCGCTACACTTTCCCCCTATCACCAGCTATCCTGTTGCACCAATGCAATCTGAAACCGAACACCGCAATAAAATAATTGTCATTCATCCGAACATTCTGTTCCACTCCCCACCAATGTCATGCCAATCATACCCACATCACAATAAAGGATCTTGCGTGATTCTAGCAGATGAAGACCTGGTTCCCGCCGAAAGGATTATCTTCTCTTGTGGAAAAAATTTCTGTGACGACGACGAAGTCTCAATTCATCCTCGCTGTCTACAGGGATTTCCCACGTGCCATCGAGACCCAAAATCTCGTACGCCAAAGTCCAATTGCGAAGTCGCAAACGATATGCGGCGATAGTAGGATCGAGTTGCTCAAAGCTATCGTAGTCGTCGAGACGGGCGATGACCTCCACTTTTGCGAGATGGAAGGTGTTCAAAATGGAAATGACCATGGAGACGGTAGCAATTCTACCTTCGCGCGCCGTGACATTGCGATGCTCTTTGGGGGCCTTGATGAGAATCTTGACGTCGTAGATGACCGCAGCGTATTCGATAAGAGCCTGTAAAAGAGCTTGAATTTCCTGGGGCGACTCCAGCTTGGAAAACTCGAGGTCGACAATCATCTGAACATTGTCGCCGGTCTTCTCAATGGTCAAGGCGGGGTTTTGAGGAAGGGTCGAGAAGTCGAACTCTACAATATTAGATCCCGGGACAACAAGCTCATCTTGTTGGGCAGGTTGGTCTTCTTGAACAGGTTGGCTGCCATCGCCGTGATTGTTATCTGCTTGCTCTCCCTGGATAGATTGGTTACCTTCATCGTGGTTGTTGTCAGCCTGCTTTCCTTGGATGGATTGGCTACCATTGCTGTGATTGCTATCTGCTTGCTCTCCCTGGATAGATTGGCTACCTTCATCGTGGTTGTTGTCAGCCTGCTTTCCTTGGATGGATTGGATACCATCGCCGTGATTGCTGACAACATGCTCGACTTGGGTGGATTGACTGCCGTCATCGTGGTCGCTTAAAGTCATATTTACTTTGGAGAAAATCGGTTGGTAAACAAAAGGTCAAAGGTTTGAGTCGAGGTAATTCTCAGATAGGGAGTGTCTTGAGTATGGGAAGATGTTTGAGTTTTTGTTCCTTCTGACCGATGGATATGGATGTTCTTATAGAAGTATTTGTTACTGCGGGGTATGCCGTAATTTATTTCCAGAGCGAAATACACGAAAGGGTACAGCAACCTATGCTGCCGTAGTGTCTGATGAAATGAAAAGTTTAATTCATAAGCAAAGATGTCACATGTATACATTCACTGCGGCTTCTTTAATATTTTAGATTGTTTTAGCATCATTTCTTACTTCTAAGGCGTGGTAACTAAACGCTTATTGGAGGCATGAAGATTGAAATCTCGGGTTCTAAATAACCTCTCGGACGTCAACAAAACGTTCATTGCTATTGCTAGTCTTTAGACCTTGAAGTATCGTGGTGTAGAGCATAAAATTGAATAAGGCAGATAATGGATTTTCTAGGCTCGATAGTTGTAAAATCACGAATCAATTGTGTAGCAATGAGATGTTGAATTTTCCTTCTCTGGATAAAAGACCTGAACCCTACCTATGTGAAATAACGTCATTTACTCCAAGATATCTCAATTTAAAGACAGAAGTAGTTGCTGACTCCTTCAGGGCATCCAAATACCTATATTTTCACACTCCAAGTCATCATTTATGGGAATTCATCACTTCAATGGTACAATTTAAGCTACCAACTATGAAAACTAGTTGACATACCCCCCATAACTTGAGGGACGCCCATATTTCAAAATTGTACTAGAAGCAGGCTATTAATTGTAGCAATTCATAATTTTAACAACTATCACTTAAAGACAGAATCACATTGCATATGTAGTCAAGTAAAAGGTATTAGTCGTTGCTATGCTAAATGCTAAAAGTCCGAACCCTTTGGGACATAGCAAAACCCTCGCCTCCGAAATAAAGAATCAAATGAATATCAACCAGCCAGTAGAGTGTCGTTCAATCCAACATGATGAACTCTCTCCCACTAGCTAGTTCCCCAACAAAACCTCCCCCATGCCGTTACCAATGCGAAAGTAGAACAAGGTTCGCTGTACTGCAAAGGTTCTCCCCAGCATCCACACTGTCAGAAAGATCGCTATTTACTGAGCAACATACTCAGTGCGGTATACACCGCGGAGTCGCTTTCCGTAAGAGCTGTATCGCTCGATTGGATAGTGCTCAGAACTGGTCATGATTTGGTACTCCATACACCAATCCTGGAACTTAAGGCCGTTAAAAGCCGCAGCAAGCTTCAATTGCTGGAAGTTGTTCTCGTTGTCAATGTCAACGAGGATGTCGAGCTCGGTGAGTGCAAAAGAGTTGAGCTGCTCAACCAATTTATTCATATTGTTGACGCGTTGCTGATAGACTGCCCGCGATCCGTGTTGCATGGGCTGAACCATCTTAATCTGAACTTTGGTGATAGATGAAGTGTACTCTGGAAGGACCTTCATCAATGCCATCATATCGGTTGGCGGATCAGCGATGAAATTGAGATCGATGAAAAGCTTCTTCTCATCACCGTTTTCTCGAAGAACGATTGCGTAGTGCTTTTGGATGCACTCATACTGGATAGTTGCAGCAACCTTCTTGGCATTCTCCTCGGTAATCTTCTTGTTGGCTAACTTCTTCTCTTCAGCAGCCTTCTTCTCTAACTGCAACTTGTTCCACGCAGCCTTCTTCTCTGCCTGTAGCTTGTTCCAGGAAGCCTTCTGCTGATACCACTTCTCGTCTGCAGCTGACATCTTTGCAGCAAGTTCTTCTTTCTTATTCTTCTGCTCCTGTGCAATCTTGACAGACATTGGTACAAGCTTGGCCTGTCCACGGTTATTCTTGCTGCCCATCTTGAAGTTGGATGGTGATAAACGGGAAAAGGATTGGGATATTAAAAGTTTTAATAGACCTGGATATGATGGTCAGCACTGATATAAAGTAGATACTATGAGGAACTTGTGTATGGATGGATCCTTACTTTATGAAAGAGTATGGAAGTTCAGGTGTTTTGAAGTCGAACTTGTTTGTGGATGGAAGAATTTGATGATGAGTTGTGGATCTTTGTTTTGGATGTTGTGAAGAAGGTATTTATCTTAGATGTTGTAGGAAAGGTACTTCTCAAAAAAATATTGGAATTCTGGGGTCAAAAGAAATCTTTATATAGATAATGTGATACGACAGCTCATCTGTCGGTCGACGCTAGTGTCTCTAGCCGAGTGATTCATTCTACTGCATTAACCAAGTCTTGTAACTCGCCGTACCTGAACCGTAATTAACCAATTCTTTGGTATTTGGAAGGCTTTAATATGACATAGTTCATTTTCTATACATAGAGTGGAGGAAAAGATTATATATATTCACTTTGGGGTGATTCACCACATTTCTTGGAACTTTACACAGCCACATTTGCGAGAATTCTAGGTAGTATCTTATCAAATGATTGACGTGTCATTAATCATCATATGAAAGTAGAAGCAGCCACTCAAAAGGTTAATGCATGATCTTTGTGGTTATTATTTGGGAATCAATCTTGTTATTTGGCCGTATGAGAGTTCTTCCTTCGCCTAATTCCCCAACTATCATTCATTAACTGTGACTCGCTTAACATTAACCTTCATTATAATCAATATACCGAGATTCTGATAGAGAGAAGTTCACAGACAGAAGTGTATAATAGTAATTCTTTCGTGAAGTTGTTAATTTATACTGAAGCTCGAAGATAGACGAATTGTTCTCATTCATAGATTAAATTCTTCCAGGAAATAGATAGTGTATCCCTAGATAACCTTTAACGACTCTAGAGTTATATCAATAGATTATTTACAAAATATATAAAGTGAATTGTTCACTGTAAAGAAAAAATTTGATTGCAAAATTTGTGATTGTAAACATGCATTACACTGTGTTATGCAAGAAATCTGGAAATAGCATGATAATTATTCGAGGAGTTACTTCAAAATAGTAAAGAAACTCTAATAAATGAGAATAGTACTAGGGCAGTACTAGCTGTCAAACCTCAATGAAATTTGAAAAAATCAACTATTTTGAATCTTCGAGGGATTTTCGATGTTTGAGAGTCTAATTCGAGGTCTATGATACCTTTCGAGCAACAAATGATACGAATTCTCATTCTATATCCCTAGAATATCCAATCTGTATACTTACTTGACTCAAGTAAAATTGTAACGTCTTTCGTCTTCTCTCCTCAAATGTACCAATAAAAGGGAACATATTTATTGCATGTTATATGTAAAGTTCATTTTGATTAGGACCCATGTTGAGAAATCTTACCATCGAGAATGTAGAGATTATATTTTAAGTTACTAGTTCGTTAGCTTGGTAGTTATTTATGCAATGTAATGAGTCACAGACTCAAGGTTCATCAGTGGCACATCAATTTCAGGTATTGGCATTTTCAATCAGATGATGCTACCTTCGTAAAAAGCTAGAAATGCTTTGATGATCACTTCCGAAAACATGGCATCCCCTAGGCAAACCAATAGCCAAACTATGATCTTCCCTTCCTACTTTCCAATTCTGTATCACTTCTCCTTGTGAACTAAGAACTGGGCCTTGTACAAACCAGTCAATCTACGGTCCCATGGACTACCAATATCAACACTGAATCTACCCTTAACCCTAAGAATCTCCGTAGCCATTGTCCATTCCTTAAAATTCAAGCCGAATGCTGAAGCTGCGAGCTTCATTTGATGGAAGTTAGAGGCGTTGTTGAGTGAGACCACAAACTGAAACTCGTCAATCTTGAATTTGTTAAGGCAGTTGATAGTTCGCATCATGTTTCTGACTCGAAGGTTGTAAGCCTCAGAGCATTTATGATATGTTGGAGCGACTAGTCTGAACTCAATCTTTGTGATGAGATCCGCATAGTTGGAAAGAACAACATTGAGATTGCCTTCGTTGGCTGTCTTTTGATGATGAATGATGTCAATTTTGATGTGCAACTTGACAGTTCCGGTGATGGCGTCTTTTACTACCTTGATCGCAGCGTGCTTAGGTAAAGTGGTGTAGTCAAAGTTGAAGATGCGTTGAAGAGCCAAAGCCTTCTCTTGTACCAACTGTTGGTCCTTGGCTTGCTGAGCCTGTTGCTTCTGTGCTTCTTTCTGATGTTCAGTAGAAAGCTTCTCGGCTGCCTTTTGCTCTGCATAAATTTGAGCTGCACGCTTGACTGGTGCTTGACCGCGGGCGTTTTTGGAACCCATCGTGAAGTTTCGAGTGGCTTTTTAAGGTTTTAAATAGTATTTGTAGTAAGAACTACGAAGAATTCTGTATTGAAAGGATAAGTTGAAGAAGCTTGAGCGTTTGAATGTTGTTGTTCTTCGTTGTGGATGTGAGGATTTCAATGCAATGTTTGGAAAACGTATTGTAAAAAGATTCCGGATTCTAGAGAAAGAAGAATACATATATACTATCTTACTAACTGCAAGATAACTCTCCTACTGCTCCCAAAGCAATTTCATCTAACTGTGTCGTCAAACTAGCCGTATTCCGTGCAAGTATCGACGTATCGAAGTGTATGGAACAGCTAATAGTACGGCTAGCCGCTCAAACTCTGTGACCCTGCTAACTAACTGATGTGTACGTAGAATTAGTGAATTTATTCATCAACTACATCGAATAATCCACCGTAATATAACCCGTATCAAAGTTAAGATGCGTTGCATTTCGAATTTTTATGATGCGGAATGAATGTATTGAGAATTCAACACATTGCCGTGTCATTTAAATAAAGCTAATAGCTAGATAGTCATAGTATTGAATGTCTTTTGTAAGCTAACAATGTAAATTTTTCAAAATCCTAGAGCATTTCCGAATGTTTTGGTAATTGGGATTCACTTAACTCCAGGGAATTTCCAGGGTGTTATTGTATCGTGACATTATGAACATTCGATATTCACAGCACGTTACTTATCTTTCCGTCATGGTCCGAAGAGTTGTATCAAATTTCACTCTCTCTTTTGATTCCTCGTTGTGATGGAAAAATATCCATAGAATTTTGGTATATAATAACT
Organism: Botryotinia globosa; assembly: GCA_014898425.1. NCBI lineage: Eukaryota > Fungi > Ascomycota > Leotiomycetes > Helotiales > Sclerotiniaceae > Botryotinia > Botryotinia globosa. The sequence goes on along the minus strand of RCSZ01000003.1, from coordinate 2,287,913 downwards.
TTCTATTTTCGAGTTTTGATTAATCACAGTTTGAAGAGATCACAATTTTGTTGATCTGCCATATACACACCAATTATGTACTCTCAGATCAAAGTCATATCCATTTCAGAAATTAGGCTGATTGCTTGATGATTATATTCATTTTGCATTGATGCCCCAGGTAGCGGCGTGCGAGTGATGTGATCTATTTAGAGCTCCCTGATACTCTCCGCAAGGAATCGTCTCTGATATCATAATAAAACGTTTCCCTGCCTATAAAATCTTTCATATGGATTCTCTAGGTCTCTAGGCTATCCAGATTCCCCACTGCTCGTCGCATACAATCGATGCCCAACTAAGTACTATTTTGAGTCAAAAACTCACTCCTATATACCCCGGCTAATCTGCGAGAAATTGAACTCCGACTTCCCACATTCATTTCCTTCTGCAGGTCGCCAAACAATACTGTTCCCATTGTCCAACTACCAAATTTCAAGCCGAAACAGGCGGCAGCGAGCTTCATTTGCTGGAAATTATTGGGTCTGTTGACGGAGATGAGGAAGTGAACATTTTCGAGATCAAAATTATTAAGAACATCGATAGTCTTGATCATATTCTTGATTCGGAGATTGTAGATTTCTCCAGAGTTGTGAAATGCCGGAGCGATGAGAAGAATCTCGACGTTTTTGATCATTGGTGCATACTTGGGAAGAATCTGGAGGAAATTTACCTCTTTAGCAGTACGGTTCGGGTGTATGATATCAATCTGGATAAACAACTTGGGTGTCCCGCTATCCTTCTTGACTTGTAATGCCCAATGTTGGGGAAGGGATGAGTAATCGAAATCTTGCGCATACTTTTTGTCTTCAACTTGCTTGGCATGCAACTCATAAGCAATGGCCAATTTTTGGTTCTGTTCAGTAAGTTGTTGATCCTCTTCGCGGGTCTGCTCTGCCGCCAACTTTGCCTCCGTGTATTTCTTAGAAGCCGGGATCTGGGTAACGCGACCACGATAGTTTTTGTTGCCCATTTTGGTGATTCGTGAAAATTATCGACTTTTGCAAATGAAGTTTGGAGGATTTGTTGGAATGATGTATCAAGTATTCTTGAGCCTCGAGAGACAATTTTGTTTCAAGTGAAAACTTGTTGAGTTGTTTGATAAATTGTGATATTTTGAAATGGAATGATTCTGAATATTACGTCTTGGTATCTTTTATAACATTTTATAAACCGCACTAAGCCCCTCCATAATTTTGCAGTCAAATGCACATGGCCGAACATGGATTAGCTGCAAGTTTTGTACTGCCTACCAACATTACCATACTCGCTGATTAGACGGTCATTCACAAATACGGCCGACATGACTACGCTGGCATTGCTCAGTGTAGTATACGTAGCTGAATACCTGAAATCTCATACTAACCGTATCGATAAGTAATTGTGTTTCGGCAAACGTTTGCATATAATTTTGGTACCGTTGAATCAGTAAGACTCTGTCCATCTCCTGATTTTTTTGGATACTAGCAATGAACCAGACGCTCAGTATGATAGATTGGCTACGATCCCACTAATTATAAGTGCCCCCCGAATCAGGGCGAGTTGAAACAGTGAAGACCAGTGATACTGTTTATCGCCTGATAAATTTCCCACTGGGGTGTCGTTCATGGCCATGTATGTGTTCAATCCAACAACAATGTAGCAGAAAAAACGTAGGATACAGTAGCAATCCGGCAGGTTGATTCCCATCAGTTTTCCATTTTGGTTCTAGAGTCCGTCACAGGATTCTAGTTAGGCAACGCTTCAGGAAATCAATTGAGTCCTTGAATGTTCTACTTAGCGTATACCAATGTATGTTGCTACTTTATGCTGATTTGAAAGATTTCTGGGCTAGAATGAGATGTGTTGGAAAACGAATAGACCTTCTCAACAGAATTTATGAATAATGAGGTAGGGCACTACCGAAAAAATATCTAGAAATAAAACAATCTAGAAAATCTAGAAGCTAATCACATAGAGCGCGTAGAATACTCTACATGCGTATTTATATAACACTTTCTGAGGTCTTCCTACAGCATCTTCCATCCCGCCATCTTCCGCGTGATTGTTCAACAAAACAAAACAAAAAAACATGAAACTGACAGAATAATGATACAAACTGGTATAAACTGTCCATGTGATATAATAATCGGTATTATGTTATGATTGTGTGTGTCTCTTTTTTACAACGAAATTTGATCTTTTGATCTAATCATATTGTCAAACCCCTTTGATTCTCGCTAATGCCACGAACCCAGAAATTCGGGTCATCTTCATGGGAGAATGTATAATCAGACAGGCATACTCATACTTAATATTAAGCACTAAAAGAATTAAATTTACCCATCTCCTTAAAATAAGAAGTCTTGAGACCATGGCTAAACCACCCTAGAACACCCAGGTGGGCCATCACTTCTCAGATTTCGGAGACATACTAGCTTCTCTGGTAATTCAATGCAAAATCTATAACATAATTCATCTCCTGTGATTCAGGTCATTATGTTCTTGCAAATAATCCGTGTTTGTGTATAAAGTAGTCGCCTCCCAATCTTGGTCGCCAAAAGTCGGGTTTACGGCTATGACGTGGGAGATGCGAACGGTGTTGGTGATGGGGCAATCACCAAACACCAACAGGCAAACTGGTTGAGATGTCATATCTTGTAAATTAAATACTTCTCAGATGACTAGCAAGTTTCTTATCTAGCCTGTAAGATAAACAACGCTCACGAGGTCATTGGAAATATTGTAGAAAAGAGATAAAATTAGACACTTATGCTATATGCACACCGAAACTAAGCCAATTAAATATTTCCATTTGAAATATTCTTTCAATTAATAGAAAGTGAAGACTCCAATTTCTCACGGGCCTGTTCCTTTGGTGCCTCTATTCCAGGCACACGACAAGGATTGCTAGGATCGTAAGCCATGCTCATTACATTTGCTCGTAGCCGATTAAGGGCTTTCCCATCTTCCACAATGAGAGACTGGCGCGAATCAGTCCTCGACCCTTCTTGATTTTTGGTGCGACCAGCCGCGGATGATCTGCGCCATACCCATACCAGAGAAGAGATTATAAGAACAGCAACCACGACTCCAATGGTAGCGCCGGCTATCACGCCGGTACTTGCACCATGGTTTACATTATTACTTGCCGTCGAAGCTGTAGCAGATGAGTTAGTCGTAGTACTGCCAGTAGTGTTGGTAGTGCTGGAGGTGTTGGTATTTGTGGACAGTAAAGCTTGATTGAAAAGTGAGGCGACATTCGCGTTTGCAAAGTCCTTAGAAGGGCGAGTGAGTTGTGCAAAACCACTGGAACTGTTCATTGATTAGTCATGAATATGATTTACAGAGTTGAAGAATACTTACTTTCCACCAATAACATCAGTAATATTACCTGGGACAATGTATCTGTTGGCGTCATGATAGAACGTTGATGTCCATGATAAAGTGTACATATCGTAGATAGCCACCCCCGAACTTTCCCAATCACAATAAGATGAGTACTTCTTCTGAGCCCCACCAACCGTTAACATCTGTCTATTTCCAACTACATGGCAGGTGTGTCCAAAGCGTGGACTGCCTGGTACAGACTCATAAACTTGTATCCACGTGAATGAAGGTAATGAGAGCACGAATACATCGTCATAAGATACAGAACCTCCATCTTGTCCGCCATAAAGGTATATATTGTAACTCGAATTATCAGGAGCAGTGGCGACTACGGTACAAGAATCGATCCTTCTTGGGGGAATATTTCCCGAGGCTTGTTGAGTATACCAAGACCCGTTCCCTCCATTATATGCACTGTTTATATCGAAAATATTGATTTGATCCATTGGAGCCTAGTGAGACGGGTTAGAAAGATTTTCCATGCTATCAAGGGCTTGTTGGAACCTACTAGAGTGCCTCCTAGTTCGTCTGAAAATTCACCAGCTTGACGATACATACCACCAAATTGTATCAGTATGCCTTTGCCATTCTCTCCTATTCCAGGTATATATTGTAAAAGGCCACCTGTCCTCGAGTTTGTGTCTATGGCTGCAGTGGAGATATTCCTCGTCGTATTGTCCGTCATATTTAACATAACCATGCCCTCCAGGGGCACAGAACTGCCCGCAGGAATTGAAGTCGTTTCTGTGCTCGACCCGTTATTGATCTCGCCATTGAAGTAAAACCCAAGACCTTGATCCGGAATATCAGCGCTCGCCCCGAAACTAGGTTTTTCAGGTATTGTAGAGTCTACGTCAATCGTGGCCCATATATTTTGAGCTAAATCATAAGACATTAGGGTCTGATTTGGTGACGTAGGGCCGGTGTAGCCATAGAAGCTCGTATTCATGCTTTGCTCGGTTCCACCATATAAATATATTTCATTGCCAGCAGGAGTTCCAGAAAAAAGAGCACCGTTGAGCACTACAGATGAAAACGCATTTGATGATTCGGAATCAGAGAGAAATACCTGCTCCGATACCAGTGGCAGACTTGCGGAAGCCTTTGTCCTATTCCAGGATTCGTTCATTTCAACACCTATCATATAGTTATCTATAACTTTTATCAGCTGAGCCTCGAATTGAAAGCTGTTAACTCACTTGTACCCAAAGTGATACTCCCGGTTATGCCACCATGATTGTTAGATCCGACAAAAGTTTCATAGCCCCCATAGATGTACAGAATTTCGTTTTTCAATACCGAAGAATGATACCATCTTTGGCACATATTCTTGACGGGATCTAGCCCTGATGGAATGTCGTTTTGCGCCCGACGCAACATCTCGAGAGCCTTCATCCCACCCCTCCTTTGCATCTTATCATTCTTATGTACCAGATACTCCGTGACAGCGCGCCGTAAATATCGCAGAAACTCCAGGTTACCCTCTATTCTCATCGACTCTTTGATATCCTTTAAGCACGTATTCTCGAATCACTATCACGGAGGTATTCAGATGCGCGATGTGCCGAAGTCATTAAAAATCAATAGGCGTGTGAGGAAGTACAAGATTCATTAGTCAAGAAGAGAAAAAAATCATGTCAAGACGCTGGATTGAGAAGGGTTTCACGAAGAGACCATGTCCCGGGTATAGACTTCTATAATATGAGCAAAGATCCATACGCCAAATGGAGAGTGGCGAGGGTCTGACAGTCGCATCGTGCTAGATAAAGAGACCTAGACTTTCTTAAGATTGCCAGCCAGGAACTTTCAAAACTGGCACACCAGAATATAGCAAAAGAGGACCACTTGCTTGTCCAATGAACTTTCAGAAAGCTCACAAGAATTCGTATCCAAGACAGGAACACATGCTGTTCCTGCATGGCAAAGGATTCGGCGGTTACATTTGATGGTAGAAGGATTGCGGCTACCTCATCTTTCTTAGAATACTCGTAGTGCCAGGGGGTTGTGTTAACCGAAAATGGAACTGTATTATATTTATACATCAGCCCCCAAATGAGATAAACAACTGTGAAATACGGGAGGCCAATAGATTTAGAAGTGCAGTTGATAGTCACGTGATAAGAAAATGCACGGTCCGACTAGAACTTCACGCAAACACACAACGTCAACTTCATGTCAAAAAACTCCATATCTCAGTCTCAACCATCAAGGCAATTATGTAGGATACATCTTCAATTGTAATTGAAAATGTCGCATTCTTATGCATCTTTCGGCGATACTTTGTATTGACAAATAATACCTAGTCTATCTGCTTTGGTTTCTTCTTCCATTTGACTCGATCCCAAAATGTCAACCCTTTGACGGACAATCCATGGTTACCATATTTCGGTAGATACATCTCAATCTCTTCTCTCTTCTGTTCATCTACGTTACTTGCGAATCTCTCATCATAACCTATTGGTTGATAGCCAGGATCTAACGCTGTGAGATACTTCACTATTTCCACCTTTCCGTAATAGATGGCCCAATCTAAAACCCGTCTCTGTGCAGACTGTGTGTCAATGCTGGAGCGACCATATTCTGCCAGTGCCATGATTGTATGTACGTTCCCTACTCTTGCAGCGTACATCAGAGCATTGTTACCAGAGACGTCTTGTATGCCTTCATTAGCACCCTGTTCTAACAAACACTTTACTCCCCGATCATAGCCCTTCAGACAAGCGATCATTAAAGCTGTATGTTTCGAATCTCCGGCTCGAATGTTAATATCAGCGCCAGCCTGGACCAGTAGTTCTATCACGTGTGTGTTGTGGGCGATTCCTTTATCGAAATAAACTGCTGCTATCAACGGTGTTTCTCCACATTTCCTATCTTTGACGTCCCAATTGCAAGAATCAACAACTGCATCATACTGCAGTAATAGTTTCACCGAAAAGACACAATTCTGACGCGAGGCGATATAGAGTGGTGTCAGCCCATGTGCATTCTGAACCTCCGTCGCTGCACCATGGCTTAACAAGAATTGAACAATATGCGAGTTCGAGGGCACTTGAGCAGCCCCATGCAATGGTGTGCATTTCAGATCACCTGAGACCAAATTAACGTCTGCACCATTCTCAACTAGTAACTTGATCACATCGAGCGATGCTTCATATTGACCGGCGGCGGCAAATAGGGGCGTACACCCCGCTTCATCACGTTGGTTCGGTTTGGCGCCATAGGCTAACAAACACTTTATAGCAACCTTGGAGCCCCACTTGGCAGCAAGCACCAAAGCTGTATCACCATTTTGGGCAAATCGATCCAGGCTGAAATCTCCTGACTTGACGAGTGACTCGACCCTCTTCAAGGCTTGCATCCGTACTGCGTCTATTAGTTCCTCGTGTCCCAAAGGTGTTGTTCGGATGGATTTAATGATTGCTCCTTGGACTTGCGGGTACGCAGTGCCCTGGCTTGTAGCGGGAAATTTTGCTAGTCTAGAGTGATCTGTGATGCACGGAACCTCTACCTCCCTCGTACCAACACCAAGTACTGCCGAGTCTATATTCCTATTAGCGGCTTCAAGTCGCATGGAATCACGTATTGGGATATTGTGGAATCCTTCGAGGTGTGATTACCTGGGGGTACCATCATCTTCTCTAATCCTTGTCTGGCCCATGTCCCATCTGGCATCTAATGCATGAGTGAGCCATTAGTTTTCATGGCAGGAAATTTCTACTAACCTCAATCAAGGTTTTGGTTCGGATGGTCTCATAGACTGATAGTATCGCGATGTCGGGAGCCGTGAATAAAAAGTGACAAAAATCAGAGTTCAATTCGTTGAGTTCATGAGACCGAAAAGATATTTGTCGAATTAAGGGTGCTGTCGCATCATGCTTAACGAGTTCAAGTAGAGCCTCCGTATCCAATCCTCGATGTGGTGTTCCCATGAATATCATCAAAGGAATAGAAGGCATTATTTTCCATCGCCCTAACATAGCCTAGGCAAATCCGTGAGTAATAACACTATACGACACAGATAGTTGCATACTTTCTTAATCACCAAGCCTCCCAAACTATGTCCGACAAATACCAGAGGTCGATCCTACTATGATCAATATCTACCTTGCCAAATCATTAAAACCTGACTTACTGATGCATGTCTGCGTATCTCTTCTACATCGCTACGGAAGCGAGAACTGAATACTGAAATAACAGCCTCTGAGTGGCTACCTTTCAAGTGAGAGTCAAATCCATAGCTCATTACCCTCGCATTTGGGAAGTCCACTGCCAGTTTGTCTCGCAACCACATATGCGTTGGCTCTGATGCCCATGAACCGAAGGCATTACCAGCTAGTCCAGTGACAGCAATAATGCTATACTATCTATCAGCAAGAACAATTATGGAAGTGGGGAAGCTTACTCAAGAGCTACCGGTTCTTGTGGCTCATTTAGAGGAGTAAATCCATAGAATGTTTGGTCGACGACAACTCTGTCTCCGCCACGGCCTTTCAGAACCGGTAATGGGGCCGATGGATTCCAACCCGGCGGTGGCATAAAGTCTACAGTAGCGACTTTTAATTCGTTCGGTTGGCCATCAATAAGTGGTGCGACAGATCTAGCAACCAGTTGCATGTCCAGCGCGGGATCGAATTGTAAATAATCATGAACATTTTTGAGTGTTGTATCATGGGGTAGTCCTTCCACTCGGTAGCCTGTACGACCCATCTTTCAAGAGAAACTCCAGGAAAATGACATACAGAAGGGCGATGATGTCGACTTCAGTTGAATCAAATTGTTTCGAAGTGCCAACTTGCAATCACTGAAATAATTTTGGCCTGCTATTGGGCCCCTGTAATTGAAACACCAAAAACAGGAAGCACCCTTCCCACTGGGATCCTTCCGATGTCAGCATCTCGTCAGAAAACTCGAAAAATTTCCAGATTCGGTTGAAATTAGCATTCTAACCAACAATCCCACGTGGTACTTGGCAGGGGTCAAGCTGATAAGGTTTCACATCGAGGGATCAATAAATTTCCATATTAGATGAATATATTCGTGCTTAATTTGCACCATCTTCTCAAGATGAAACATGGCACGCCAAGTTTACCATTGCGGGTGACCTAGGGCTCACAATGCTCACACTGGATATTCCCGATACTACCTTGTAACGTTTTCTATCGCAAGACTCAGATGTCGCCACATCGTCTGTACGTCGAAGAGTCACTTACAATTATTTTCACAGCCTTATCATCATCGATTCCCGATGAAAATATATGGGATGGAATGATTCATTTTATTTATTACCCCTTCATCCTCGGCAATGGACCACGCGTAGATTAATTTATAGGGCTGAAATCTTATATAGAAGTTTAGACATTCTTGCCCAGAGAAGTAAATGATCTCATCCAATCAGATGGTGCCCATCGCATAATTGAGAACTGTCCCAATCTTTCCCTATGAGGTCACCGCAAACCCAGGTAATCAATTGTGACGAGTATGAAGCAGCCAGTTTCGGAACCAGAGTGTTCCACAAACCCCGATAGTTCCTCTTCACTAGTCTAACTAGAAGCTACTATTCCGGGCCGATCCGTTGAGAATTCACAGGCTCGTGTTCACATTGCGTACTAGCGTTGTACTATTTTCAATTCTGCCGTGCAAATACTGCTCTCCAAGTATCGTTACTAACTAATGACTATTCCATCCACTATCCAAAGAAGCTCATCCCCAACAGCCGCTTGACGCCCCATCTAGTAATATTCTTTTACGAGCTGTTGTCCAAGATCGTCGATCACAGGCTATCTAGATACCTACCTACACTAAAGTATCAAGATAACCTAACACGGCAAGCATTACGTGACAGCTCCACCGCATATCTAAATCAAAGCATATATACATAATACATACATAATAAATCCACATATACATATACGCATAGCAAACACCTCATCTAAAAACACCTCCTTTGAAATCACCTATTCACACATATATACATACATATAAATAAAACAAACCCACACCGTGCGTCAAGAGGCGCACATATCGGAGTTCGCGATGTATGTGAGATTTATTATATATCGTGTACGGTGTAGCATATTGTTTGTGTAGGTAATACGCAGGGTAATATGTAAGTAGGTATTTCTCACACCCCCTGCTTCTGGGCTATCTTTGGGGGCGAGGTTATGTTGTGGAGATTTCTGGGTACTTAGGTATGTATGGGTGGATGGTGGATGGTGGATGGTGGATGGTGGATGGTGGATGGTGGATGGTGGATGGTGGATGGTGGATGGTGGATGGTGGATGGTGGATGGTGGATGGTGGATGGTGGATGGTGGATGGTGGATGGTGGATGGTGGATGGTGGATGGTGGGTATGGAGGTATTCTGTAGAGAGTACAGTAAGCGGGAATACGGGGGCTGTGCTAGGGGTGCTAGGGTCTGGTCAGGGGTAGCTGGAGGGGTGAGGTGGTGGGCGCTTATATTTTGGGGGTTGTGAGAATGGGGATTTGGATGGGATGGGATGGGGGGTGATGTGAGATGAGATGAGATGAGATGAGATGATGGGTTTGGCTTTGGAATTGATTTGAATGAATTGAAATGAATTGGAGAGGATAGGAATAGATTGGAATGGATTGGAATAAATAAAAAGAAGTATCTAGATCCTCGTGATGTGGAAAATTAACCAATCCATTAGAAGAGCACGTGAATTTCAATTTGGGAAAATTGACGATTCGTGTCTAGAAAGAAGTAAGTAATCAAGTAATGAATCAAGTAATAAATCAAGTAAATGTGTTTGAAAGAATTTTAGATATAAAAAAGAAAGCAGTTCCTATTTCCTGCTCATTAATGACGGGTTATAACTCCATCGTAGTCAGATATGATCTGATATCCAAGTAAATATTGCTACATGAGAGAAAGAGAACGGGAGAAAGAAAATTTATCAGAAGCGTCGGAACCCAATTAAGCGTGTTGTGAACACATGCACTTCCTGATCCTGGAGTTGTATCCTCAGGATATTCTGTGGAGGGGAAAGAAAGAGAGAAAGAGAGAAAGAAAGAAAGGAGTAAATAAAAGCAATCAGAGAGAAAAAGCCCCAATAAGAATAAAAGAAAAGAAGCCCAAAATTCCTCAATCCCCTACCCCAAAGTCCCAGAACCCCTCTAACACAAAAATCCCGTGCGAACCAAAGCCTGCAAGCTCCATTTCGCATGTGCATGCTGATCCCCAAAAAGTTTGACCTGTCCCTCATACGCCTGAGTATGCCAAGCTACCGCCTCCGCCAGCTCTCCTCTCGCTTCGTAGCATAGCGCGAGCGAATTCATCGCCCACAGGGTATCCGCGTGCATTCTCCCATGGACCTGGATTCTCTGATCGAGCACTCTCTGGCGCGTCTCAAACGCCTCGTCGAGTCGGCCTAGCTGCGCGAGACAGCGCGCCGTGTCGGAGAGGGTCCAGATGGCGTGGGGGTGCAGCGGCCCGAGGGTGCGCACCATGGAGTTGTAGGCGCGGGTGTGCAGGGCGAGTGCTTCGTTGGGCAGACAGGGGGTGCGGTGCGGAGAGCGGTAGCAGCGGGCGAGGGCGTTTTGGGTCCAGATTATGTGGTGGTCTGTTGGGGGGAAGAGGGGTTCGAGAGTGCGGAGGGCGCGGAGGTGCAGAGATTCGGCTTCGGAATGCTTTTGCAGGTGGCGACACACGCGGCCGAGTTCGTTGATGGTGATTATTATGTCGAGGTGATCGTGGGGGAGGAATCTGGAGAGGAAGTTAGTTTTGTGTGTGGTTGGGAAGAGGGTGAATAGCTACCGAAGTTGAACGGCGAGAGCTTGACGCTGGATAGCTTCCGCGAGACGAAAGCGTCCTTGCTGATCGTAGAGAATCCCAAGACTATTCAATAGCCATGTCTTTGACGCTTTTCCAGAATTGGTACCTCCAGTCTTTGTGATTTCTTCTTCAAACACCCGAACTCCCATATCTATTTGCCCACTCATCGTATACAGTCTCGCCAAATCTCGGATGATCATTGATCTTTCGAAGTTGGAGATGATGTTGATATTACCCGGTCCTCTTCGACGTTGTGATTGTATGAAATCGTCTAATCTAAACAAAGCTTTTTGAATATCCATCAAATCCTCTGCACTTTGCTTTCCGAGGGTGCCAGATTGATTCGTCCAAGTTTGGACTAGTCTCTGAAGTTTTGCTATTCGATGCATGGGAAAGGGCAAGTCCTCTGATAATAATGATCTAGTGATCCAAGCCGATCGTCTTGTTTCGGATGCAACGAACTTTTCATATTGTCGATGCAGCTTCGAGTCGTACACAGAGAGAGACAAATGGTAGCACCAGTTTTCGGTGGCATATTTTGCCAAGGGGTATTGCTGTGAATTGAGATTGATCGACTCGGCAATCCCCGATTTGCTCAGGTACGTCAATGTTGCTTGTGCTAGTCCAAAGTGCGAATATTTCTCTTCAAGAAGAAACCCAGTTGCTTGGGGGGATAGTAGGATAAAGTTTGATTGGTCATGAAGATATTCATAGACTGATAAATGGCCAAGATGAAATGTGTCGGATTCAGTTCTGTACTCAACCAAAGGACAACAAGCTTCGAGGACCGAGTCTTTGGAAGGTGCAATGTTCCCATCGAAAACCATCCTCTCCTCGTCCCAAGATAATGCACACTGTAATTCAAGCCAATTAAGAGGCCTTGAAGTTCTACATACCCAATTGAATATTCGACGTGCTAAGGATTGGTGCATAATTGGTTTTGATGCCAAACGTTCCAGAATTTGCCCGTATACATTGTAGAGTCCTGTTGGAAGCCTATCCAGCGAAGCTAGCATATCCTGGGTACTGAATGTTGCTTGCAGTGTTTCCATTCCCAGTCGAGCGAACAAAAACATGCCGGCCGCTTTCTGGGATAATACATTATAGACATACTGTTTCAAGTGAGATTCGGTACAAGGAAGGGTTTCAATGGCCTCTCTCAAATACTGGTCGATATCTGACTGTACAGAATTCGCATTGATGTGGATAAAAGGTAACGACCCCAATTCCTTTCGTACTGGTAAAATGTCCCGTGAAAAGAATAATAGACGAATGGAGTTGCGATCTCTAGAAATGCTGTTCAATAAACGCAACATACCTGACATGTCTTCGGATTCACATTCGTCAACTCCATCTATGATAATGTTCAGTGCTGGTAATTCATGAAGGACTTCTGTAAGCAATTCCGGAATCCTGTCGGCAAAGGAGATGCGGCATCGTCCATATCTTTCGGCAAAGAGATATGCAGATATCAGTGCTTGTGGAATAACATTTGCTTGTGCTGTAATTTGACCTAGAAGGCTGATATATATGGATTCCTGAGACTGTTTTAATCTGTCCGTTGAACTGCAGTGAAAGTACACCGTAGGAGTAGACGCATAATAATCTTGTAAATACTGGATTACAGTGGTACTGAGAATCGTTTTCCCGCATCCTGGAGAACCATAGCACCATAGTATCGGGTCTGACAGTCCATTAAGCCAATTTTGAAAGCTTGTATCAGTGAGTAACCATTGACCCGTATTTGCCGATCTTTTAGCGCAAGCTTGATGTAAACTCTCGTAGTATTCGCCTGGATATAACCAAGTCATTACTTGCGCTCTAATATCTGTATCTGGATTATTCATCAGCGTTAACCTCGGTAGTTGTCATGAATCATCAAGTGGACTCTACCGACCCTGGTTCTCTAGAGGAAACGAGATGTCCACGACGCCATTTTCGCTCATCTGGGGTTGCTTCACGGCGTAAAATTCCGTATACTGTTCATATGCAAGCGTGGCTTCCTGGGATAATATTTGGGTGGCTTTGGAAAGCCGTTGAACGTGGTTAGTGAACTCCGCGTCGAGAGATTTTAGAACTGTGCGTTCAAGCTTAAATGCTTAGACTGGTCAGTCGACATCTTTGCGGGCTATAGATGTTAGGCAACCTACTCTCTTTGGATAAAGCTGAGCGAACAGTTCTGAAGAAAACAAGGATCTCGAAATACACATCCGCAAGAGCACTGGATACTCGGGGCTCGCTCCCAAAGATGACTTCATAAGGAACAGAGATATCCACGATATCGGTTATTTTCAATATGATCCTCGAAACCAATTGATAGTAACGAATCGAGGTGCGTCCAATCTAACTGATATTTAGCACTGATTCTCGGTAAATCGGAATGTATAAATGCTTACCTCTAATAAATCTTTCGTTGCACTCCACACTAAAGCAGACGGAGCAGGATAACATTGAATCATCATGTCAACAGCCGGTCCGCACATGGTAAGGAAGTCTATTAAAGAGGAGATTTTTTGACTGAAGCATTGTGAGTTATCATTCGATGGATAATAGTTTTCAAGCAATTCCATTTCTTTCATCAGATCTTCGACATTCGCACCCAAGGAATAATTGCCTGCTGATTGTAGCTCATCAACATAACTTTGCAGCAGTGCGCCGACTGGCATAAGCTTTGGTTCATTCTCAAGATACATCTCCACTGTCTCTTCTTGCATTGTCGAGTAGAACGCAAATTTCAAAACGGAGAAATATGGCTGTAGTGTTTGGGATTATGATGTACAAGGTTATATATCACACCTTGTAAAATCAACGTGCAATGGGTAAGTAACGTGATCAAAGTGTATACCCACTGCTCCAAGTTTTACAAGTGAGTGCGTCCAAGCCTGGACTCGAATTTGTTGGAGGCCAAATGCCGATTAGATTTCTTCTGTCTCTGCCGCTGCTGAGTAAAAGCAGGTAAGATAGATCAACGAGGGGTAGATAATTCGAGAGGATGGGTATATTGATAAGCGCGCCGCTATATTCCGACAGTTGAAGGTACGCATTAGTTGCAAGGTCAAACGGTTTCTTGTCGAAACATTTGCTTGATATTGCCCTAGACCAAATCACAAAGCCAAAAAAAGAAATTTCCACTGGATATCAGATTCTCGAATTGGCAGGATTAATAAAGATTGCGAAAGGATCCTTGACATCCACTTCCGGAGTTGGGGTCCAAAGTTAGCCTCCCATTATCTCCCGTAAGCTTGAACACGAGCAAAGGTACAAACAGGCATTCTGATCCTCCCTCAACTTCAGCTAGAGAATTAATCTCCCCATGACAAGTGGGAATATTATTAAGGTTCATTAACCGCTATATCTTAATTCCAAATTTATATGTTGCGTTAAGAGTAACCCAGAGTCTAAGTGAGACGTTAGTCCAGAGCTTTCATTTGACTTTAACATAGTTGAGTACACTTGTATGACGAACCGGAATCATGGTCTGACAAACTTATGATTTGAACAGTAATGCATTTCGCCAAGCCCAAAAAACAATGAATGGAAATCTGATTTAAATTGTTTGCGCCTGATTATCGTATCTACTAACGCCCGTCCGCATACCTACTAACCATATGTGCTCCTCCGCAGAAATAGCTCATCCTAACACATGAAAAATTCTTCAACCCAATAAATCATCTAATCCCCCTCCCAGCTTTTGTTGTGAAGTTTGCGGAGGAGCTGATCCTGCTGATGAAGCACCCCAAATACCAGCACTTGCTTTCTCCTTGGCCAGTTGTCCTAAAGCTGGACCTGAAGTTGTGGGAGTGCTAGTCTTCTTGATACCAGCACTGGCACTAGACCATAAGGATCCAAAAGCATCTCCTCCAGACGACTTGGCAGCTGCAGGTGATTTGGCAGAGGATGTGGCCGACATAGAATTTGATTGTGTGTTGGGGGCTTGAACGGATGTAAAGTAATTCGGTTGTGTACTTTGGTAACCTGTCTGAACTGGGCGTGGCTGTTGAGCCATTGCAGGCGGAGAAAATGCAGGCGGAGAAAATGCAGAATAATTGGCTGGAGTATTGTTGGTGCTTGTTGCTGGTGAAATTGAAGAGAACCCAACTAGATCACTCAAATTCGCAGCTTTTGGTGCCGAGACTGGCTGAGGTGCGGCATATTGTGTATTACTGGTCGTAGTAGAGGAATGCTGTAACACAGGGGAGAATGCCGCCGGCGCGGCTGGTTGCGCGGGTGTCGCAGACTGGAAATCATCGAAGTCATCATCATCGGCCAAAGCACTCGATGCTGTAGGCGCAACTGTAGGCGCGACTGCTGGTGTAGATACCGGTATTGGATCATCGAAAGAGAATAAGTCGACTTCTGGTTCCTTCTTCTTTGGAGGCTCGACTTTTTTCGTTGATCGCTCGGTTCCAGCTCTTTTGCGATTGGATGATGCTGAAGAGCTTTCGGCCTGTCTTCGTGATGACGAAGGAGCCGCACCCTCGTCATATTCATCATATTCCTCAAACTTGTCTCTGCGGCTACTACTGCCACCAAAATCCCCTTGATTGCCAGAATCTTGGAAATCACTAGTCTGGCCCCCGAATCCACCACCATCTCCATATACACCTCCACTATATCCGCCATAACCACCTTGTTCCTCACTCCCAAATCCTCCGTATCTGCTGGAACTGGACATTCCACCACCTAATCCTGCTCCACCTTCAACTCCAGTATATTTGTTTCGAGTGGCGCGTGCTTTCTTGCGTTCCGCCCGAATCCGATCGACATCACTGAGTAATTCAGCCAATTCCTTAGCTCTGTTTCTAACATTTACACCTTGATCTTTGCCATTCTGATCGATGAAGTGAAATTGGCGCAACATCTTGAGGAGTGTCAAATGTGATCGCGCATCGTCAATAACACGCTCCGAGCCATTCTTGATTAAGAACTCGAGTAACTGTAATCCTTTGTATATTTGCCTCCATTCCTCGGCAGCTTTCTCTGTAAATCTTTTGTAAATCATAGGCATAATCTCATTGAGTAGTTGACTGGAGCTGGATTAGTGTGCGAAGTTGCTTTTTGATCGAATTGACTTACTAGTTATATGTGCCATTGGCGATCTCCTGCATCACTGTAATACGATATTAGAATTCACAGGTTTGGCATTCGAAACGAGCAGATCTTGCGACTAACATGAAGAACTTGCACCCCAGGGCTCATTGTTGGTAGCCTCTCTCACTTTGGCCTCCATCTCAGTATAGTTCATCACAGCTACATGATTGTTAGTAAATGGTCGACTCAGCCAGCTGTCTACATTGAGCCCTTACCATTTTGTACTTTTCGCACACCCGCCTTCAAATCGTACAACGTCAAATTGGACGCAGCCTCCTTCAAACTGGCAAGATCCATGGCTTGAGTCGTTCAATAGAATTAATGGAATTAATTGATGATATGGAGTTATAGACGCGGGGGAAATTATCTGGATACTGACTGTATGGAGATGCAGAAGTCCCATGTGTCCTAGAACGGCGGCCAATCGTAAGCTAATAAGTTGACACTAAACTTGGAAAGGATGATTGGTCACGTGATATGGGCCCAAGTTGATATCAACATCTTCTAGCAAAGATATGAAATGTCTTTGGTTGTGGGATGAGTAGTTGAGATAGCAGCTACCTATTATTCTCTTCATGTTTTCAGCACTTCCACTCCGTTCCTATGTCAAGACCTGATTGACTAATGGCTCTACGAGAGTACAGTACCTAATGATTGTACTGATGCCGAAGAATCATGGCAGAAGTACGTAAGGAAGCGGTGAAGGGCCCTTGCTCTTAATATCTCATCAGTCGGGGGAAATTCGCTACAAGGGAAAAATAAGAAGTTTGAAATATCTTCATAGGTCAACGTTCTACATACTCGAGGAAAGCATCCATAGACTACGTGGTACAATCGGTGTAGTATTCGCCAATCTTCTGTGTCCTCCCCCTTCCCCTCCCCCTCCCCCTCCCCCTCCTCCGATCAATTGCATCTGACCGTGTTTTCTTCGGTATGAAAACAAGCATCCTTCACCAAACCAAATAAGGTACGTTGCTGAGATACCCCGAGCAAACTTGCAGGAGTGAGACCTGCAGGTCAAGCACATCTTTCGTATTCCATTGCACGCTTTTGAATGATTGGGGCATTGGGTCATTGAGTTTGCAAAGTAACCCGCATCCCGCCTCTTGTGTGCTGCGGTTTTTGCCTCCCCTCCAGCCGAGAAAAAGAATAGGTAAAGGCGTCAGTCATGTCATCCTCAACCAAATGCGCGGCGTCTCCTGATTGGATTTTCCGTAATGGTATATTCCAAATCGACCCAAATACTGCCAGTAGACCGAGAAAGTTCGGATCGTCTAGACTCTATCTTTCCCGCAGCTGCCAAACGCCGATGAATATGGATTGAATGATGATATGATGCGTCTGAAAAGTGGCTATGAGAGGCGGATTAACCTCGATTACTTGGTAGAAAGTACTACTGTAGTTAGATACGTATATAGGAAGTAGAATGAAGAAGCAGAGATGTATCGTGGGAAGAAATTAGAAAGATGTTCCTCTTTTAAAGAACATCTACTTGAATCACGACCTAGTAGTCTTATAATAGTTTATCTCTAATTATATAGTTTTATTTATCTCCTGGGTATTCAATACTATACGTATGTATATGTCGGATCTATTAGAGTTCTCATTGTCTATTCGAGAAGAGCTACTCTCTCTACCTAGGTATATATTATAGCAAAACCTCTCTATAAGAATACTGGTTTTTGTAGTCTTTTTCAAGAATATATAGAGGTATTTTTATATAGAGATATTTGATTAATCTTGATATAATAGTAATCCGTTTTTGATTAGTTTTAATTAGGTTATATTTTGTGATTATTTTATACATTTTTTATTTTTATAAAAATAATTAATTTCGATAATTCTATTAATCTAGTAAGGATATATATAATCCTGAGATTAAAAAATATAAGGACATCCTAATAAAATGTTTTTAAAAATACAAATTATTTTTAGATTTAAAAAAAAATAAGAATAATAGAGATTATCTTTATAAAGGGAATCCTTATAGAGAGATTTTACTGTAGGTATATACTACATATACTACATATACTACATACTAGTAACCTCATATCCCTACCTTTGCTGAGCTCACCCTACCCCACCTGCATTACTTGTTTTCTCTTCCCCCTCCTTCCGATCGATTCCTTCTCTTTCCCTTCCATTCATTCTAACCAATCCTTTCCATTCACAACTTACAACCTACAACCCGAAGAATATCCCTGATCAATTCACCTCATTTTCTTGATTTGCTTTGGTATTGGTACGCACACTCTCACTTGCTCCAATTGCTATCATTCGTGCTACGGCAACTGCTACTACCACCTTTTACTACCTCACCTTGCCTTGCCTTGCCTTGCCTTGCCTTGCCTTGCTTCCCTCACACACACACACACACACACACACTCACTCACTCACCCACACACTCATTCCCACGCACGCCTCATATTCACCTTTTTTTTTACCCTGCCCCACCAGAGAACTAATCCAACCAATTAGGGAGCTCTTCACAACTTCGCTAAAAATGCTATTCGTGCCCCGCACTGCTTCTGCGTTGAAAAGCACTTCGCTGCCCCTCCTTCGCAACACCTTCATCAACAACTCTTTCAACTCTATCTCTTCAAGACAATTTCACGCATCTAAATCAAATATGGCCATTTCAACGTACGTTCTTATCTCAAAACTTCATCAACGTAACTTCATTGAAGCTCACACCTTAATAGTTTCTTCGATGTTACCTGGGAAGGTCCAGTCCTTGACGCTTCCGGAAAGGCTACCTCTAATATCCAAGGTAAGTGATACAATCACCATCTCCTTAATCCATTTTACATCAACTTCATTAAAACATCAATCACTTTTCATCACAATATGAATCTGCGCATCTGTTATTGCGCCAATTGAGCTCCTGTTGAGCTCTAAAGACACATTTTGTTGATTTTGATTGTCGTCATCTTTGCCCCACCTTCCACTTCCCCCTCTTGGTTTCCGGAGCTGACATACACTTTTCTTATCACAGAGCAATCCGGAAGAATCAAGTTCAACCTTTACGATGAAGTAGTCCCAAAGACCGCCGAGAACTTCCGTGCTCTCTGCACTGGTGAGAAGGGTTTCGGATATGAGGGTTCTTCCTTCCACAGAATCATTCCTCAATTCATGCTCCAAGGAGGTGACTTCACCCGTGGCAACGTACGTTACAAATACTCGATGAAAACATTTTATCAAACTCGAAGCTAAGAATAATACAGGGTACTGGTGGAAAGTCAATCTACGGCGAGAAGTTCGCCGATGAGAACTTTGAGCGAAAGCACACCCGTCCAGGTCTCCTCTCCATGGCCAACGCTGGACCAAACACGTAAGTTTACAATACAAATCTCTTCCGAGCTTTTACATTAGTTCAATCAGCTAATAACTATATAGCAACGGATCCCAATTCTTCGTTACCACCGTTGTTACCAGCTGGTTGGACGGCAAGCACGTCGTTTTCGGTGAGGTCGCCGATGAGGAGTCCTTGAAGATTGTCAAGGCTCTCGAGGCTACCGGATCCGGCAGTGGAAAGGTTCAATACAACAAGAAGCCAACCATTGTCAAGTCTGGACAACTATAAATGCATTTACTAGCGAGTGTACCGGTGGCAGGTGGTTTTTGAGCCCGACATCGTTCGGTGATCTTCATTATGATTAGCTATCTGGCGGAATGAATGACGAAAAGTAATGCAACGGATTTTACTAAATAATTCTGTTTTCTCAATGTGATATCTACCTATGTGATTGAGGCCTGAGTTTTGATGCTTCCCATTTGTGGTATCTCCCCTGAACTCCAAAGCCGGCCGTCGCTATGCTATGTAATAGAATCCAATCCCAAATAACCATTTTCGCCCTAAATATTCAACCATGTTTGAAAGTATTCACAAGTACTTGGTCCTACCGGCCCACCCTCTTCACACAGATCGACAACCGGACAGTGTCCACACGGAACATCCGTCAAGGCACTAAATGGGCCACCTTCCTGTTCCTCCCTAAATCCTTTCCTTACAGCCCTATAACAAACACCTTCTGGACCCGCAAGAACCCTCTCAATCTTATTATCAAAAATCAATATGTCCAGTAATTGCTGAATATCCTGAGCAGTCAAAGTCATAGCTGTAGCTCCTGAATTCTCAATGAAGGATGTGAGTTCATTGAGGGTTGGATATCCTTGGTAGCCGGGTGGCATAGGCAATAGAGCATCGTAGTGTCTTCTAGCACCATCTATGGCGTCGTCCTCGGTAACATCTTCGATCTTGACTCGGGATCCTAATGTTTTGTCTCTCAATGCTTTTGCTTCATCCGTGGACATTTTCTTTCCCATAACCTTCTTTGGCCTCCTCAAACTCGCCGAACTAGATTTATAGAAAGATTTCCTGTGGATGTGATCAAATAAAATATGCGAGATCTGTGTGATGAACTCCTCGTCTAGTTCATTATCGGTATACCATGCCCCACCAGTGGCTCGATCGGAAGGTTGCAGACTAGATTTGATGTACATTTTCCTATTACGCGCCTCTACAGATTTCATTTCTGAGATCAAGTGTTTGGTCTCGAGATGCTTGAGCGCCGTGCGAAAAACTGCATCGTGGAGATTGGACCGAGCCTTGATAGTTTTGGTCCATATTCCTTCTTGGCCGGCTTCGTCGATGAGAGCGTAGACAATTTCTTGTTCCGAGGAAAGACTGCGATAGCTATTGTTCAGGGACTAATTAGCATTGTACATACATCACAAACTGGCGATTCTGATTCTGCTTTGTCGCAAGATCAGACGTAAAAGGCAAAGGGAGTTCCTACTTCTTAGCTTCCTCTTGAGTACGCAATTTCCATCCAATTCCCCTCTGCGAATCCTGAACCACCTTAAACAATTTATCATTTGTGAGGCCCTGAGTGACGGCCAACAGCATAGCCACATCATCATTAGGTAGAACTTTGAGTTCGAACAAGTCTTCTTGGAAAAAGGTAGGATTATCTTCGAAAGATTCAAAACACTCGTCATAAAGGACTTTTTTCAAGGCTGCGATTTTATCATCGGGCGCTGACGCCGCGGTCGCTGCTCGTGAAGACATGATGGGTTATGGTTGTGCAAATGGGAAGCTTGAGATTGTGCTACCGGTGTTGACGTAACATAGAGGAATTATGTAGGGAATCGAGGTTGCTGTTTGAGTGGTGGAATTGTAGAAAGGTTGTTCTCGAGGGAAATAAATTATTTTTGGAGGGGGACGATAAACGAGGCTAGAAGTGATAAAATAAAAAATCGCGCCTTGTCATGTAGCCAATTATTAGGCTGGATTACTAAGCAGGTCTGGGGTTATTTGGTGACTTCAATATCAATATCAAAAGTTGAGTTCTGGATCTTTGTTTGCTACTTTTTCTGTGATCTTCACTATCATTTTTATCCCTGGTCTTGATGAGGTTGAACTGATTCTGTAATGAATCGTTTCAAGATATTCTTGGGACCACCAGTGGATGCATTACTCGTGTAGGGTGATGTCGAATCGATGTACACTATCCACGTCTCAACATCTAGATACATATTCATCGATGCATTGGATCCATTATAGCAATAGTTGAATCTCAAAAGATGACTGAAGATACATGAGGGTTTTGTGAGATAAGAAGTCATGGTCCAAGATTGGATTGAACAATCGAGCTCGAATGCTTGATGTTGAATTGGAGAATGAAGGATGAAGTCTAAATATCTGAGTGGTATATCTGTATTGTGGAATGATCTCAGTCCTCGGTCATGACTTATCACGTCTACATAGCACAAGCTGGTCTACTAAACATCGAGGTCGTACCATACAATTGCAGTGAACAGCTGCAATGGGCAGATGTTGTGAATGCATGCAAGGCCAATCGATTAATTGGTCAGCATACCTACTTGCTGACAGAATCTTGTCCAAACATCAACCACATCTAACAACTTTGAAACACGACATTTCTCTTGCTGGTAGAATCATGGCAGCTCCTATTACTGGTTTCCGTTTGGTAAATGGTAGCACCTTGCCAGCTATCGGTCTAGGAACCTTCCAAGGTAATGATGGAAATGAGAAAGTAAAGAACATCGTGAAGGCAGTGATCCAGGCTGGATATCGACATCTTGATGGCGCAGCAGCTTATGACAATGAAAAGGCTATTGGAGAAGCTATCAAGGAAAGCAGTATCTCGAGAGATGAGTTTTTTATCACCACTAAACTTTAGGTTCATGAGAATCTAAACAAAAGCGATGCCTGCTTATTTTGTTAAGAGCTCAATCATGGCATGAGCCTAAAGACTTCGAGCGTGCGTTAGATTTGAGTTTGAAAGCTCTGGGCTTGGAATATGGTAAGTGATGCATATCGAAAGTATACTTGATTCGGCTTCTAATATCACAATAGTTGATTTATATCTTATGTATAGTCAGTGATCATCAGGTTCCCTAGACTGAAAACCACGGACTGACATAGAGTTAACGATAATAGATTGCTCAGATTGCCAATCAAACTGACATGACCTCGGCACAGGTCATTCTATCCTGGGCCGTCCAGCGTGGCACTTCAGTAATACCAAAGACTTCTAATGAGAGTCGGCTCTCTGAAAATCTCAGTGTTGTGCCACTAAAAGTGAGGAGCACTTTGCAATCATTGATGACTTGACGACAACCATTGAGAGTGGACCTGTGAGATATTTAGACCCAAGCAAACATTTGGGTTTTGATATTTTCGACGAGGAACTTGATCAGCCGGTAGACAATCGAGCTCCTTGGGATTAGTGGAAGAAGAAGAGATTTCATACACTGTTTGTTCTACGATACAAAAAACATTACACGAGGTAAAACACCCAGAGCCTCAACTCTTCACGCAGGAACCAACATATTGACTTGCTAAGAATAGTGTAACCAGCTATAATCAAGAATTATTCTACTTAAAATTTCCTAAAACTCCGGACGGTCAAACACTTGACATGATTTTAATCACGATAGATCTTGCTGGATTGGTTAAATCGGCACCTCACGATCAGCTCCATTGTGACGAAAACAATGGAACTCCCTTTGAAAATAAACTTCAATGCAAGATTGGATAGGGATTATTCTCTAATATTTTAACATAACACCACCTGGAAAATTCATCACTTCAAGATATCATCGAGAGAATAGTTCCCGATGTGATATGATGCAGAGGAAGCTGAAATCAATCCGTTCTGGGAGAGCTCTGATGTATCAGAGCGCTCAATACACAGCTTTCTTCCAACTTTAGTACCTACTAATCTTACAATAGTTGTAGTTTAAGTTTCTTCGTGTTCTATGCTTTATATTGTACTTCCCATATATACCTTTGAATAGCCAAAATCCCAACAGGGTTTTCAAAAATTTCTGGATGGATATTGATTTGAAAGTGTTCAAGGTTGATCTGACATAGCTCTGTGAAAAGAGTAAAGCTTTTCATGATTTGATTTTGTTTGATAGAACTCATTGAATCAGTCAGATATCACAAGAGCCCCATGTTCAAAATGGTCGGCAACATCCTAACAGGTATGCAGTTGGAAATCGTAAAACATATACGTTCGAAAAAGTCTCGCTATTCAACCGCGTCTGGGGGATTAACACGACATGAAGCTCTGAGTCAATCTGGCACAATAGCAGATCAATGCCTGTATCTTTTTGGGACATTCAAAAGCGACACCGTAATGATCGGGTACATCAACTACACGGCTTCATCTGTTTGGAAATTTGAATAAATGAGAGGTGGCAACCTAAGGTTATCGGGTAATATTTTAATAATTAATGCTAGATGTGAGATCTCAAATCTTCGTGATCTAACATGGTGTTGCAGATACAGTGACTGTGAGCTTTCCAAAACAGATATAAATTTCGAACGATTTCAAGCTTCGAAATCAGATGACAATCCTTCAGGGTATTTCTCTACCAAATACTTCATATCTTGTATAAGTCTATTTCATTTATTAGAGCTTGGGTTTCAAGAGTCGCTAAAGCGATACCAAAGAATGTGTACTCACGACTCTCGAAATCCTAAAATCGCCGGGAAGAGACTTGCAGCATGTAGATTAAAGCGCATAGAGTACAGAACAATGCGATCTTCATAGTCCTCTTCCGGTGAGGCCTTCGGGATGTAGGTATGGTAGGCATTGAAATATGCTTTCGAGAACTTATTACGCTCTGGTCGCCAGTTGCCCAGCTCATCTACACCAAAGTGTCGGTTAGCAGATTAGTTGTAGTGGGAAAGCCCGTAGTTGAGTTGTACTCACATTCATTATGAGCATAGAAGCATCCAGGATCAAATGTTACAGCTTCGCCTTCAAGGGCATTGACACCGGCATTCCCATACCATATATTCCCGTCTATATGAAATTGGAATGGTCAGGTTCCGGGAAATTGGGTAATGATAGTGACTTTGAGAGCGAAATACTTACGAACTAGACTTGGCTTGATTCTTCCCTCTAATGGTCTAAGTAATCGAGGAATGACCTTCTCAAAAAATGCAGGGAGCAGAGCTTCCAGCTCCTCACTTGGTCCTGCTCGTTCTGTATTGATATCTAACATATGGCAAAACCCATCTGCGAAAAAAGATTCCCAACTATCAGAATAGTCAATTTTCTGTGGGAGATCGCCATTGAAGGTCACTGTGTGGAACCCAAATTTGTTGTTTGGAGAGACGGAGTCTCTATGTAGTCTGGCAATTTGCTCACAGAATGAACTGGGTTCCACCAATTCATCTATGATTGGTAGATATCGGCCGAGATAGAAGTGACAGTCTGGTTCGTTCTTCATTGAGCCTTGGGCAATTGCTGGGGCTATAAAACCAGGCACGACTTTCTGTATGGCCTTCATTGACTCAAACTCTCCATTTATAGAAGCTCGACCTAAGTCGCCAACTGTTGTCTAAAGCTCCATATTATTAGCATATTGTATTTTGCAATGTTCATGAGAATACCTTCAGATAGTAGTCTTGATTTGTCCCATCTTTCAGTAGCGTCGATATCCTAGATTTAGTTGCCCAGGCGGAGACACCCAAGCCAGATATTTGGAGTACTTTTTCCACCTCGGGAAGCTCTACACGAGGATGTTAGCTGCGATCGCTCGGCAGCTGATTTTCATATCATATTGTGTCTAAACCTCAGCATCGAGGTAATCAATGAGCTTCCAGATCTTATACTAATAAGATTCCATAATCAAAATGTGCAAATACGGTTCATGCAATCGAACCGATTGTCTGTATCTTGATGGGACTTTCGGGTAGAATTGTTTAGGTTCATTTTGTACAATTTGCATCAGCCCATTGAGATCCAATGACAGGAGCCTCGGAATGTACCGCTTGAATTTGTACATCTAAAGCTTTCTTTACGGTCCTATGAGATGCTGATAAATGGAAAGGGATCCTTTGAAAGATCCACAACACAGAAGGCAAGAATGAACATACCAGCGAGAATATTTGGATCTAGATCATTTCCAAGAGCTGAACTGGGTTCCATGTTGGTTATGGGGACAAGAATACAAGAATGATTGTAGTAATTAAAAGTTTCCAAAATTCCTCTATTCATTTTCCTCAATCGTCCGAGGATTGAGTGGCGAGATATAGAAGAAAGGTGGTCCTGTTGGGCGGTTACATGCAGAATGCGTTCAACTTCACGGGAGGCACAGCAAATTTTACAGCCAATCATATTCCCAGCTGTGCATTCGAACCATGCATTCGAACCATGCAGTGCATTCGTAATCCTTCAAGTCAATATGCAAGACAACATTTTTTGAACACAAGGCTCTAGGATCTGAAGATAAATGTTGAAATTCAATAATTCGCATTAATAGACGTCGGATATGGGGTAAAGAAGGAAACGCGGGGAGGTGTGCAACCTGATTCCATCTCACGTGACTCCCTGTTCTCCGTTCTCCTCTCACTTACTCGCCCGCTTCTGCCCTCTCCTAATTACATTGTTGGTATCAACTTGGTTGATATAAATGTAAGTACTTAGTCCTATATAGTTGTATTTGTTTTTGATTATTATTAATTATAAGAAATTAAATATTAAATATATAAAAAAGTATTAATACAATATTAATTAATACAATATTCTTTTTGATTATATAATCAATATTCTAATATTAATAATTTTCTAAAAATAAATACAATTATATATTTTAATTTATAATTTATTTTAGATATAATATTCTTTTAGCTTTATTTAGTTTTTATATTATTACTTTCTTTCTATTTAATGTATTATTTTAATAATTATTTTATTAATATTAATTAAGTTTTTTAATATTTAATATATATTGTTTTTGATTATAGTATTTGTAGGATTCAATTTTTTATTAATTTATTTAATCTTTGTAATCTTTTTATTTTTATAATATTATCTTAAAATTATAATATCAATTAGAAACTGTTTTTCTATATTTATATCAAATTTAATCAATAGATTATATAATGATTTTGAATTTATATAAAATATAAATAATATTAGTTTTTTAGATTTGAAAATAATATTGATAATATCTTTAATAATAACTTCAATATCGAAGTCTAAAACCAATATATATAGTTCAAAAGCTAATATATTTCTAATAATTCTCTTATATTTAATTAATATTTAATATATAATATTAATATTATTATATTTATTTATTAAATAAATCATATAGCTAATTTATAATAATAAATCAATATTATTAATAAATAATATATTAATAAAAACAATTAATTTGATAAAATTTATATCTAGAGATACAAATGTAAATCCTTTTTTCAAATTGTTTATTTACTATTTAATAATTTTATTAAATTTATTTATATCTTCTTCCTTTGGATTTATTATTTGGATAATAATAAAAAGATAATAAAATATCTTTAATTGATATATAATTATAATATATACTTTCTTTATATATTGAGCAATATATTAATTCTTTAAAATAATATTTTTTTAAACTTTTCTTTTTGTTTTGAATATATCAATATTCTCAGTTATAATTATTTTAATATTATTATATTATTTCTTTTAATTAAAATAAATTTTATTATCTTTAAAAATAATTAAATAATTATTAAATTTAAATAAATAATCTTTTATAAACTGTTTTCTATTTTTGATTATAAAATTGACTTTATTCAATTACTTTTATTTTAAATATACAAATCTTTTATTTACAATTATAAATATATTATTGATTTGAAGTTTTATAATATTAATATTATCAATTGAATAAAATAGATAAAGGTTATATATAGATTGTATTATATTCAATTTATTTTTATAATAATTATAATAAATTTCAAATTAATAATTTCCTACTTCAAAAATATTATATAAAGATTTTATAATATATAAAATATATCTATTTTTAAATTCGATTTCTTTTAATATTTCTATATAAATAGATCTATTTAAAATTATAATTGATTAAATATATACTTATATAATATCCTATAAATAGATTTGAATATACTTATTTGATACTTATAAAATAATAGTAAATATAAAAATGATATATTAATTAATATATTAAATAATGAATAACTATATTAAAACAATAGTTTTATTTTTATCTTGATATATTTGAATTATTAATTGTGATTTTATATATATTCTATTAATATTTTCTTTTTTTATTTTATTAATAAAATGTGATTTGAAAAATCTCATTTTGAATAGAATATTATTTTTTGAAATAATTTTGAAGATTCTATTCTCTATTAGTTTATCAATTTTCTTATATTACGATTCTATATATCTTATAGATATATTATCTTATAAGAATATAATCAATTATAATGGTTTTATAATATATTTTTTATTAATATTTATTATATTGATTATTTTGGTTAAATTGTTTTTTATATAATAATATAGTTATATATTTGATTGTATTGTTAGTAATAGTGTTTAAGGTTGTAATGTTTTTATATGCAATATATTAACAATTATAATATTATTATTATTGTTATTTGTATAATCATTCTTCGATTTTGTTTCTTTAGGTTTTATATAAAAGGATTATACAAATGTAAATCAGAATTTAGTTAGTCTATTGGAAAGTTCTATTTTGTATATCTTTTTGTTTGTTTCAATTAGAATGTATGATTTAGTTTATTTGCTTGATGTATTATCACCTTTTCTTTCTTTTTATATTAAAACTTTTGAATTCAATGGTAGAGTAAGAATAGATGTTATAGATAGTTTATTCCTTAGTTTTAATGTTTTTGTGATTTGTTTTTTAATTCGAATATAATATATTTCTGTTATAGTTTTCTTTATAGTTTTTATATATTGAATAATTATTGTGGTTAGTGGATTAATATTATTTAATTTGGAATATATTCTATAAATTAGTAATATAGAAATAAATCTATTTAGTTTTGTTATGTTGTTTATAACTTTTATTATTATTTGAAGAATTATTATTTTAATTAGATTGTTATTTTTAAATTTTTTTATTAAAATTTTATATATATGATATAGTGAGTAATGATATTTTTTAATAATATTTATAAAGCTATATATTTCAATAAATATATTTTTAGTGGTGATTGATATAGATTTTGTATTTTAAATAAATTTTTTATTTACAAAATTCTTTTTAGTATTATAAATAATATAATTTAATAATTTAATATATATATTAATTCAATATTCTCTAAGATTATTGAATTTATATTTAGTAAAGATATTTTCAAGAAATCGAGTTATTTAATAATATATTGCTTTATTAATAATATATAAAATTGGATTGTTTTTAATATATATAATATCAATGTAAATAATATAATTGAATTCAGTATTTTTTGATAAAATGAATTTAAAATGTTTTAATGATTTGTTATATATTTGATAGTATTTGTAATATTTAATAAGATATTTAATAATATTATTATTTTTATTATAGTTTGCTTATTATAATATATTATAAAAATATTATATTGATAGATAATTGAATTGTTAATATAGATATTATAGTTTTATAATTGTTAAATAATAATTGTTTTGATAAATCAATTTTTGAATAAATTGATTTATATTTATTTTCTATATTAAAAATATATACTCATATCTTTTAATAACAAAGTATTTATTCTTTGAAATAATAAATTAATTAGTGATATTATTATAAAATGCTTTAAAATAATCTATATTTTTAAGATTTAATAGAAATAAAATATTAGTATTTATAATATAAAAATCGATATTTTTGAATAATATAATGATTTGGAATAATTCTATTGATATTATAATTTCCTTTTTAAAATGTATATTTATAATTTCTATTATTAATAGATTATATTTAATTGAATAGATCTATTTCTATATATAATATTATTTAATCCTAATTATAGATTTTTCTATATATATTATATCAATATATATATCGAAAAATTCTTTATTTATATAATTTGTATAAAAAATATTTATTATGTTTTTTGTAGGTAAAATAGTTTCAATAGAATTTTTAGTTATTATATGTAATATTGTATTGAATAATAATTGATTAAATACTTTTTGATTATTGATAGACTTGAAATTCATAAAAAATGTTTTATTTATATTATTTCTAATATCGAAATCTACAAAAAACAAATCTATTTTGGTTTTTAAATCAGATTTTATATTAATGATTTCTTTCTTATATTCGATTATCTATTAATTGTAATATTTATTAAATATATTGTTATTACTATTTTTGATTTTCTTTTTATATTTATATTTGTTTTTGTTTTATTCTTTTTTAGAATATTTTGTTGATCAATATCTTTTTTTTTGTATATTCAATAATGATTATATTGATTAGAAAAATCTAAATATTGTTATTTGTTATATAAATTGTTTTTAAAATTGTTATTATTTCTAGAATCCCTGGAATTGTTTTGATTATTATTATAATTATTATTACTATAGAATTTTTTATTAATGAATAGTATTGTGTTTTTTTTATCTTTATGTGATTTCTTTTATATACTAATAGATTGTTGTAATTAATTAATCAAATCAGATATCTTTTTTTGGGGTTAAAATAAGTTAGATTGTATATTTTTATATTTTCACAAATAAATATAAGCTTATTATAAAGATAGAATATCTATTGTATAGTAAAATCGAATTGATATTGTAATATATATAATTGCTTGATTATAATTGTAAAATATTTATTAAATAGCTTATTTTTATATTCTTTTTTAATCGATTTCAAAGTAATATTATTTTATTTCAATAATATATTTTATTGATATTCATTTCCTTTGAAATTGTTTTGTATATAGATATAAAGCTTTTTGAATATTAATAATAGTAAATTGTAATTAATATAAAAGAATTGAAATATACTTTTTTTGAATATAATTGGAAATATTTTATAGTATATATTTATAGGTATTTTTATATATTATAAGATTTTATAAAAAATTGAAAGTTTGAAATCGAAATTGTTATTATCTTTATTATATTTTTCATTATTGATATAAAATTTCAATAAATTAATAAAAGATTATATATTGAAATATAATATTAATATTTTATTTTTTTAGGATTTATAACTTTTATTACCTTTATTATTATTATTATTTTTATCATTAGAGTTTTTTGTATCTTTATTTTTATTATATTTACTTTCATTATCTTTATTTATATATTTGAAATCATTTTTAATAAATTTACAAATAATTTTGGATTTGAATTTAGATTTCTTGATATTAATATCTTTCAAAACTTTTTGAATTTGTATTTTTGTTTATTTATTAATAATAATCTTACAAGATTATTCAAATAAAACTATAAATATTTTAATATCTATTTTTGATAAATATACTCCTCGAATATATAATATTATATATAACTTTCATATATAAATCTAATAGATTTTTATAAATTATATAATTATAAATATTCTGAAATTATAATAAAAGATTTCTATTAGATTATTATTATTGATATTTTTATAATTATATTATTTATATTTGAATTTGATATATTTGATGAATTCTTTATTATCAATAATAGTAGTTCTTTTATTGTTTAATATTGTTTTTAATAAATTGAATTATTTTTTGTATTTTTTCTTTTTTTTTTGTGTATATATTTTTATCAATAATATCCTTAATAGTTAGAGTAGTATTGCTTTTTAATATAATTATATATATAAATAAAAATATTTCGAGAGTTGTTGTAGATGTATGTGTATTTGTATATGTATAAAAGTTTTTTATAGATGTAGAGAGTAAATAAAGGTTTTTGTTTTTATTTAGTATAATGTATAGTATAAAGGTGAATATATGATGGATATAAAATCGATTTATTATATTTAATAAGATTGAACTTTTTGAATATATTTTTTTGATACAATTATTTGAAATACATTTTCTAGTATTATAAAAAAAGATAATGTATTATATTTGATATAATGATATCTTTTTTGTAATCTTTTTAGAATTTCTATCAATTTTAAATATTATATAAAAATATTTAATACTTTTAATAAAATCCAAAACCTTAATTTGTAATATTATTAATTAGTATTGATATCAATTTGATTAATATAAATATAAGTACTTAATTCTATATAATTATATTTGTTTTTAATTATTATTAACTATAAAAAGCTAGATACTAAATATATAGGGAAGTGTTAGTGCAACGTTAGTTAATATAGTGCCCTCTTTGATCACATGATCGATATCCCGACATACATACATGACACCGCTAAGCATGCTAAATATCAATTCAAATCCAAATAATGTATTGAACTTCGATATCATTTTTCCTTGAAATGTTATCCCAACCACCTTCTAAAGACAGCGCTACGATAAGATCGATAACTTAGGTGCAACCAATGGGCAAGAGAACACGAAGCGTGGATTTCGTGTGATTTCGATTGATGTAACGCAGATAAATATAGCCACAAATTGAGTAACAGAGAAGGCTTCAATTCTTTGATAGAATGACCATCTTCTTTTCTTTCGATGGTTAACGGGATTCTTCAAATTGCGATGAAGGTACACCAATATTGGGTTATTGATGCGCTCGATGAGTGTACTCGTTCCCAAGCTCTATTTCCTATGTTAATTAAGCTCATCAAATCTCCCCGATCTCGGGTTCGGATCTTCATTACAAGCCGTCACAACCAGACTTTAGATAAGGGATTTCTCGGCTTTGGTAAAAGTTTAATCAGCCAGGAAATTTTTGCCTCAGATACGATGGGAGATATCAAACTATTCTTGGAAGCTCATATGGATAGACTTCCTTTGGACACGCTCTCATAACAGGAGGAGTTGACCGAGCGGATTTTAGCCATGTCTTCCGGGTATTTTCTTTGGGTGCGACTTGTCATGCAAGAACTCTCTGAAATCTATACCGAAGAAGATATTGAGACTGTTCTTTCAGATATACCAGCAGACATGATCAATTCTATACAAAAATTCTGGAAAATTTGTCAAAAGACCGGAGAGGGGCCAGAAGCCAAGGTTATCTTCATGTGGATTGTTTGCTTCTATCGGCCACTGAGTGTTACCGAAATGCAATGCGCTTTAAAGCTAGATTCGAAAAGCACAGTCAACGGCTTACGAAGAGACATAAGTTCTATCTGCGGCCAGCTTGTGTTCGTCGATGAACAATCACGGATACACCTAATTCATCAAAGCGCCAAAGATTGCCTTCTCCAAGAAGACCTCTGTTCCAATTTCTTTGTAGACAGAAGAGAAGGACACTACCGTCTTGCTGCTCTGTTCCTTGATGTTTTAAGTAAGGGCTATTTACGGGCTTTTCGAGTGAAAAGATTTGAGATATCAACTACTTCGGCAAGTCACGAAGCCATGTTACTTGACTACGCTTATACTTTCTTCTCTGAGCACCTATATCAATCTTTATCTTCGTGTGCTGAGCTTTTTCAAAAGCTCCACAAATTTCTTGATACGAATGTTTTATGGTGGATTGAGACTGTTGCAAGGATAGGGAACGTCAATGATATAAGCCATGCTGCCAAGAACATGAAAGCTTACCTCGATCGTCGTGAGATGCATTTCCCTCCTATCGGTGAGAAACTGCGCGAGGTGGATTCCTGGATCACAGATCTTATTCGTATCGGCACAAAATTTCGAAACGTCCTTCTAGCATCGCCTTCATCAATCCACAGCCAAATTCCAGCAATGTGCCCTTCGCAATCAATCGTTGCTACAAAACAAAATCAACTGAAGAACAGCTTTAAAGTAGTAGGGCTGTCTAGGGGGACATGGGATGACTGCTTGGCCCAAATCGACTACAGGGGGCAGGGTCTACAAGCCATTACACTTATACATGGAGAACATACATTTGCTGTTGGGTTATCGGGCGGCCAAATAATAGTCTATGACAGTGCGACAACTCAAGTTAAATGTACCTTCGATCACGGCGAGAAAGTGAAGGTCCTTGCGTTCGGAACCAAAGATATATTTCTTGCATCCGCTGGAATGCGCTCGATACGAATATGGGATCTCGAAACGGGAGGTATGAAGTGTTCATTCCAACTTGGTTATTGTTGATATCAACTTGATTGATATAAGTGTAAGTACTTAGTCCTATATAATTGTATTCGTTTTTGATTATTATTATCTATAGAAAGTTAGGTATTAAATATATAGGAAAATATTAATATGATATTAGTTAATATAATACTCTCCTTGATTATATAATCGATATTCTGATATTAATAATTCTTTAAAAATAAATGTAATTATATATTCTAGTTTATAATTTATTTTAAATATAATATTCTTTTAATCCTATTTAATTCCTATATTATTATTTCTTTTCTATTTAATATATTATTTTAATAATTATTTTATTAATATTAATTAAATCTTTTAATATTTAATATATATTATTTTTGGTTATAGTATTTATAAGGTTTGATTTTTCATTAATTTATTTAATTTCTATAATCTTTTTATTCTTATAGTATTATTTTAAAATTATAATATTAATTAAAAACCGCTTTTCTATACTTATATCAAATTTAGTTAATAGATTATATAATAATTTTGAATTTATATAAAATATAAATAATATTAACTTTTTAAACTTAAAAATAATATTAATAATACCTTTAATAACAACTCTAATATTAAAATCTAAAACTAATGTATATAATTTAAAAGCTAATATACTTTTAATAATTCTTTTATATTTAACTAATATCTAATATATAATATTAATATTATTATATTTATTTATTAAATAAATTATATAATTAATTTGTAATAATAAATCAATATTATTAATAAATAATATATTAATAAAAACAATTAATTTAATAAAATCTATATCTAAAAATACAAATATAAATCCTCTTTTCAAATTGTTCATTTATTATTTAATAATTTTATTAAGCTTATTTATATTTTCTTTCTTTAAATCTATTATTTAAATAATAATAGAAAAATAGTAAAATATTTTTAATTAATATATAATTATAATATATACTCTCTTTATTTATTAAATAATATATTGATTCTTTGAAATAATATTTTTCTAAACTTTTTCTTTTGTTTTATATATATCGATATTTTTAATTATAATTATTCTGATATTATTATATTGTTTCTTTTGATTGAAATAAATCTTATCATTTTTGAAAATAATTAAACAATTATTAAATCTGAGTGAATAATTTTTTATAAATTACTCCCTATTTTTAATTATAAAATTGATTTTACCCAATTACTTTTATTTTAAATATATAAATCTCTTATCTATAATTATAAAAATATTATCGATTTAAAACTTTATAATATTAATATCATTAATTGAATAGAATAAGTAAAAGTTATATATAGATTATATTATATTCAATTTATCCCTATAATAATTGTAATAGATTCTAAATTAATAATTTCTTATTTTAGAGATATCATATAAGGATTTTATAATATACAAAACATATTTATCTTTAAATCTAATCTTTTTCAATACTTCTATATAAATAAATTTATTTAAAATTGTAATCGATTGAATATATACTTATATAATATTCTATAAATAAATTTGAATATACTTATTCGATATTTATAGAATAATAATAAATATAAGAATAATATATTAATTGATATATTGAATAATAAATGATTATATTAAAATAATAGTTTTATTTTTATCTTAATATATCTAAATTATTAATTGTAATTTTATATATACCCTATCAATACCCTTTTCTTTTATTTCATTAATAAAATATAATTTAAAAAATCTTATTTCAAATAGAATATTATCTTTTAAAACAATCTTGAAGATTCTACTTTTTATAAATTCATTAACTTCTTTATATTATAATTCTATATATCTTATAAATATATCATTTTATAAGAATATAATCAATTGTAATAATTTCGCGATGTATTCTTTATTAATATCTATTATATTGATTATTCTGATTAAGTTGTTTCTTATATAATAATATAATTGTATATCTAGTTGTATTACTAATAATAATATTTAGAATTGTAGTATTTCTATATATAATGTATTAATAATTATAATATTATTATTATTATTATTTATATAATTATCTTTCGATTCTATTCCTTTAGATTCTATATAAAAGGGTTATATAGATATAGATTGAAATTTAATTGGTTTATTAGAAAATTTTATTTCATATATCTCCCCGTTTATTTTAATTAAAGCATACAATTTAATCTATTTGTCTGATATATTATTATTTTTTCTTTTTTTTTATATTAAAACTTCTAAATTCAATAACAAAATAAAAACAAATATTGTAAACAATCCATTTTTTAATTTCAATACCTCTATAATTTATCTCTTAGCTCGAATATAATATACTTTTATTATAGCTTTTTTTATAGCTTTCACACATTGAATAATTATTATAATTAATAAATTAATATCACTTAATCTGAAATATATTCTATAAACTAATAATATAAAAATAAATCTATTTAATCCTATTATATCATTTACAGCCTTCACTATCATTTAAAAAATCATTATTTTAGTCAGATTGTTGTTTTTAAATTTCTTTGTTAAAATCTCATATATATAATATAATAAATAATAATATCTTTTAATAATACCTATAAAATTGTATACTTTAATAAATATACTCTTGATAATAATTAATATAGATTTCGCATTTTGAATGAATTTCTTATTTACAAAATTCTTTCTAATATTATAAATAATATAATCTAACAGTCCAATATATATATCAATTCAATATTCTCTAAAATTATTAAATATATATTTAATAAAGATATTTTCAAAAAATCGAACTACTTAATAATATATTACTTTATTAATAATATATAAAATCAGATTGTTTACAATATACATAATATCAATATAAATAATATAATTAAATTTAATATTCTTTAATAAAATAAATCTAAAATATTCTAATAATTTGCTATAAATTTAACAATACTTATAATACTTAGTGAGATATTTAATAACATTATTATTTTTATTATAATCTATTTATTACAATACATTATAAAAACATTGTACTAATAAATAATCGAATTATTAATATAAACATTATAACTCTATAATTATTAAATAATAATTGTTTTGATAAATCGATTTTTAAATAAATTGATTTATATTCATTTTTCATATTAAAAACATATACCCATATCTTCTAATAATAAAGTATTTACCTTTTAAAATAATAAATTGATTAATAATATTATTATAAAATATTTTAAAACAATCCATATCTTCAAAACTTAATAAAAATAAAATATCAATATTCACAATATAAAAATCAATATCTCCAAATAATACAATAATTCGAAATGATTTTATTAATATTATAATTTTCTTCCTGAAATATACATTTGCAACCCCTACTATTAATAAATTATATTTAACTAAACAAATCCACTTCTATATATAATATTATCTAATTTCAATTATAGATTTCCCTATATATACTATATCAATATATATACTAAAGAATTCTTTACTCATATAACTTACATAAAATATATCTATTATATTTTCTATAAATAAAACAATTTCAATAGAATTTCTAATTATCATATATAATATTATATTAAATAATAATTAATTAAATATTTCTTAGTTATTAATAGATTTAGAATTTATAAAAAAAAAATTATTTATATTATTTTTAATATTGAAATTTATAAAAAATAAGTTTATTTTAGTTTTTGAATTAGATTTTGTATTAATAGGTTTTTCTTTATATTTAATTAATTATTAATTATTTATTAATTATTTATTAATTATTTATTTGTCACGGCGCCAACTACGTTGCCTTCGTGCCTCAGGTACAAACCCTTAGCGTACCCTTAGTATACCCTACTTCCTATAATAAGGCCTCAATCTTTTATAGCATTTAAAATCCTTATAATATAATATAAATCTTTATTTATACCTTAACAATTTATACCATCTATTTAGAAACTATTATAACTTTATTTTAAAAATATTTATTCAAATTATACTTCGATTATTTTGATCATTTTGATTTTATCGAAATTATAATTCAACTATATTGATTGAATCTATTATTGATTTATTATAGATAACTTTACTATTTTTTAACAAAGTTATTTGATTATATTAAAATATATTTATATTGATTTATTATTGAAAACTCTACAAGAATATTTTGTAGTTACGAAAGTATTCTAGAGATGGTTAATCAAATAGTTATATCTAATCTACTCTCATAATTCCTTTTCTTGAATTATATTATCAATTTCATTGAAATTAATATTTCCTTATTTATAGATTTGTTTTATAATCCAAACATTATATATTTTGCAACTGTTCAAACTGTATTTATTTCAATTGAAACAATTACAATTTTATTACAAAAATAAGTTGTTATAATATATATCCAAATCAATAAAACTCAATTATGGATTGTCGAATTGCAAAATATAATTGAAATACTAAAGATTATTGTTTGTAATAATCTAGAAGTTTTGTTTTATTAAAGATATTTTATTTCCCTTGAGAAATTCAATAATAATAAACAAAATATTATAAAATGTTAGAATTAGTATATAGTATTTTATAATATAATTAATTATTATTTAATTATAGATTATAAAAACAAATTAGAATTCTAATAGATTATATTCTTTATTAGTTTATTTTCTAATTCAATTTATATAAATAATTAAATATATTTCGATACAATTATAAATAATCTATACAATTCTAATCTTTAACCTTTTAAATAGTATATTGTAGTAAATATTTGAAATGAGTTGAATAAATAATATTAAACTCTTAATCTTTTACAAAAAGTCTTTATAGATTACAACAAATATAAGATAAGAAAAACTTTATTTAGTAATTTTATTACTGAGTTTAAGCAACTTGTTATTAGATATAGGAAAACCATTGAATAATAAATCGCTGATTTCAAGCTTAAGGTTTTATAAAAGTTGATTAATATTTTAATCAATTACTCTAATAAACCTTTTATTATTGATATTAATATATAGATAATCTGATGGCAAAATGTTTATAATGATTTAAAAGAGAAAATTCATTTTGATAATCAATAAAAGAGTTAGAGTATTAATTTCAATTATAATTAATTGAGGTATTACAATAGAAAGTTAGTTTCAATTATAGTTCTCCCTGTATTAGAGCTATCTAATGATTCTATATAATTGGATATTGTTCAATAAGATCAGTATCTCCCATTTTGTTATACTTAAGAGCAATATCTTGATCTTGGTTTTTGTTTTTATTGTAAGAAATCAGGTTATATTAAAGATAATTGTAATAAGAAACAAATTAATAATGCAAAGTATAATATTAATGCTAATATGGGATACAATTTTCATATTAATTACTCCCTTATAGTTAATTAATATCAAAACTCTAGATTCTATCACAATATTGTCAACTTTTTATATCAAAACTTATTTTCGCTCATCAATTGTTTTTTGTTTATTAATTATTTCTCAATTATATTATTACACTATATCTTATCAATCCCTTTTAATTTTATTCAAAAGCTTGATCTGAGAGAATATATTGAGGGATTCATTTATTTAAAAAAAAATAAAAGCTTTATTCCTTAATCCAATATATTAAAAGATTAATCTCAATTTATAATTGTGAATTAAGATTTTCTATAAGAAATTTATCTTTATAGATTAAAAGATCAGTTATATTTAGGGATCCTTTGTATTTTAGAATAATAAATAACAAATCTTTTAAAATCTCAATAAAAATTTTTCTTGTATTTAATATAATTATTCCATTTATTAGTCTTATAAATAGTAAAGTTGTGAACTATAGCTTTATCAATAAAGAAATCATTTCTAAACTCTAAATATCTATATAATCTCTTTTCTATATCTATTACCTACTTTTAATTAATAAAAAGTTTTTTGATATTCTCTCTTAATATATACTCCTGGATATACAAATCAATAATCATTGAAAAATCGATTTGTTTTATATTATTATTTTATTAATTATAAATCCACTAATCTTTGATTTCCTTTAACTTTAATACTATAACCCTATTATCGATTAGTTAGTAATAATACTCAAGTTTATATCCATATATTACTCGAAATATTATTATTCTATTAATATTATAGCAATTATTATTTTTGATATATCTAATAACTATAAGATAATTTTATTAAAAAATAGCAAAGTTATAATCAATTTCAAATCATCTCTATAAAAGCTTATTTCGAGATTAATTTTTATAGAAAATATTATTAACAAAAGCTTCGAAATTAAATCCTTATTATTTTAAGATTAATTAGTAATTCTCAAACCTATTAAAGCTTTAGATATTCAAAAAAACCCTGATATTATTAATTTTAAAAACAATGAAAATAAAAACCCCTATTATATTTATTATATTAATAATAAAGTGGATATCTAAGCTAGAATAATCCTTAATTATTTATTTTTGAAATCAGTCTTAATTCGATTTATTACTAATTCTAGAAAGTATAAAAGATTATTATAGAATCAGAATACTTTATTTTCATTATTATTATTATTATTAAATTTTTCAAGTAAATTGTTCAATATTATACAAAGCATTTGTTTTGAAATATAAAATATAAAGTTTTTTATAGTTAATAGTTTTATACAATTTTATAAGAACAATAATATTTATATTACAAAAATGTTTTGGAATGAATTAAATAAAGCTTGTGATTTATATTATATAATAATCAAGGATTCTATTCAATTATATCAAGATTTAGTGAATAATGATATTAATAAGTTTATAAAAAAAACAAATCAATTTATCCTTTTTATATTAGAAATTCAAGATAAACTGTCTCTCTAGTTTTGTAACCTATATCTAAAATTCCTATCCTTTTTTATTAATGAACTTTTATTATAATACTTATAGGATTACAAGATTAAGGTTATATTAGATAAGAAATTATTATATAACAAGAGTTGTTTAATATCTCTAATTAAATTTCAAGTTATTTATAAATAACTTAATAATAATCTAAATAAAGGATTTATTTAGAAATCTCATTTTTGATTAATCGCTTTATTCCTTCTAACTACTAAATCAGGAGAAGGTGTTCAAATCTATCAAGATTATTAGGGTCTAAATAATATTATTATTAAAAACTAATACTTTTTATTATTAATTAAAAAAACCCTTAATACTTTATATTATACTAAAATCTATATCAAACTTGATATTATCATTACTTTCAATAAGTTACAAATTGTAAAAAGCTATAAATAGAAAACCATTTTCATTATTTGTTTCAATCTATTTGAATCACTAATAATACTTTTTAAACTTTGTAATATATTAGCCTTATTCCAGAATTATATCAACTATATTTTCTTCAATCTTTTGAATAGAATTTATATAATATATTTAAATAATATTTTGATTTATTCCAAGAATATTATAGATTATAAAGGATATATCCACAAGGTTATCTAATAACTAATTAATACTAGACTATAGATCGATATCGATAAATATAAATTCGAAACAAAAAGAATCAAATACTTCGGCTTAATTATTATCTCAAAAGGTATAGAAATAAACTCGGAGAAAATTGATATTATATTTAACTAGAAATCATTAATTAAATTCAAAGATCTTTAGTATTTCCTCGGATTTATTAATTTTTATTGATATTTTATTCGTAATTTTTCCAAAATTATAAAGTCTTTTAATTGCTTTCTAAAGAAAAAGAAAATATAAAACTGAGATTTTGAATAAAAAAACACTTTTATAATATTAAAGAATACTTTCTTCTCTACCCCAATCCTTACTATATTTGATTATTATCATTATATAATAGTTAAGACCAATATTTTCAATTAAACCATAAATAATATCCTTTTGCAATATAATAACAAGAAAGATTTATATCTAATAATATACTTCTCGTCAAAATATAATACCATTAAATACAATTATAAAATCTATAATAAAAAATTCCTAGCGATTATAAAATCATTAAAAAAATGGAGATTAGAATTATATAATATTTAGAAATTATTCGAAATCATTACTAATTATAAGAATCTCGAATACTTTACATTGATAAAAATACTAAACTAACAACAAACTAAATAAACCAAATTCTTATCGAGATTCAATTTCTATATTATATATCGATCCGATTACAAGATTGTTCATTCTAATACTTTGAATTACAAAGTTAAAGATTACTTAGTATATACCAATCCTAATAATAATCAAATCAAGAATTGCTTACAAACAATTCTTTTAAAACGAATATTTGATATTATTATATTTAAGAATATTATTCAACAAATGAGCAGCAATTTAAATCTAATTATAACTTTAATAGATATAATCATTTCCAATATTAATAAATTAATTAATAATCTCATTAATAAAATATATAGATTATTCAAACTAATTACAACTATATATATAACATTTTGAAATTCTTTTGTTTACTATTAGCCATTAAATATTCGAAAGGATTTTTGGATAATCTTACAAAATTATAAATTAATCAATAATAAAATCTTTTATCATAACCACCTCTTTATTCCCCTCTTTACCAAACTTTATATATAAATTATATATTATATATATTCAATCGAATTAATCAAATATTCAGACTATATCAAAACTATTGATTTCGTTTTTTATATATATTAATAACCTAATATATCTAAAAAGATTAAGATATTTATATAAACTTACTAACTCTATTTTCATATCAAAACCTCCCGTTTTATTACACCTGAATTCCTTAAACCCTTACTAATACCATTCTATCCCTGATTAGATATTTCTATTGATTATATCATACTATTACCAATTAATAAATATTATAAAAAGAAATATTAATATATTATCACAATTGTTTACTATTTAATTAAAATATAATACTTTATATCAATAATAAAACTATCCACAAAGAAACTTACAAATCGATTTATCAAAAAGATATATTACCTATATAATACTCCTAATAATATTATATTTAATAAAAGCTTTCAATTCATTTTTGAGTTTTGGAAATATTTATCCAAATGCTTATCAATTACTTTAAAATGATTTTTTTTGTTTTATTCCAAATTTGATAACTAAACGGAAAGGATTAATACTATAGTAAAACAATACCTTTATACTTTTATAAACTTCCACCAAAATAATTAATTTGATTGATTTCTATTTGCAAAGTTCGTATTGAATAATATTATATTAGAAATTATTAGTATATCCTTATTCTTTACTAACTATAATTACTATTTATATTTCAAAATTGAATTATTTATATCAATCCTATTGAATCTATTATATTAAAGAAAATAAGAATTCTTTAAAATCAATGAGATTACAAATAGATTTGATTTTATTTTAATTAAATTCAAAATGCTTATAATCTAATCAATTCAAAAATACAAAGATTATATTAATAGAACCTAAACCAATACTTTTTTTTATAAAAAAGATAATAAAATATAAATTAATATAAAGAATATAAAAACTAATTATTCAATAAAAAAGAATAATAATAAATAAAATAATTCTTATAAAATCCTTAAAATTTATAAATAAACTTATTTACTACAATTTCTAACTAATTTCAAGATTTTTCTAATATTCTACAACTCACTACTTCAACCACTCCATCACTTACCAAAATTATTAGACTAAGATATTATCAATATTATTAAATTATACAAAAATCAAGATTGAGTTTTTAAAAGAAATAATAAAATATACAAGAAAACCAAGCAATAAAAATTCAAGGAGATTCTCGATTGTTACAATAAACATAGTTTCCACTATTATATCAAATGAAAATATTACCTATTGTTATAACAACTAATTGAAAACCTTCGAGATTAAAAGGAAATAATTATTATATTTCATTTAATACATTCAAACAAACTAAACTTATTTATATAGATTGAATTCAAAAAGCCTGTTATCTCAAATATTACTATACTAATAATAATTCTTAAATAAAGATTAAACAGATTAAAGAAAATCCATCAATTGATTATTATTTTAAAAACAATTTGCTTTAACCCTATAATAGAAATTAAATTGTTTTAATATTATTTCAAAGAGTTTTGGGTTTTTATTTAATTAATATTAAACTAATTCCTTATAACTTTATTAAAAAATAATAAAATTACTTTATACTTTAATTTACTTAGAACAAGCAAATTCTAAGGAAAAGATATTATTACAATACCAATTATATTGCCTTTATATCTCAGATACAAACCCTTAGCGTACCCTTAGTATACTCTACTTCCTATAATAAGGCCTTAACCTTTTATAGCACTTAAAACTCTTATAATATAATATAAGTCTTTACCCGTACCTTGACATTATTAATTATTTATTAATTATTTATTAATTATTTATTAATTATTTATTAATTATTTATTAATTATAATATTTATTAAATATATTATTATTATTGTTTTTGATTTTCTCTCTATACTCACATCTATTCTTATCTTGTTTTTCTTTATAGTATTTTATTAATCAATACTCTTCTTTCTTATATATCCAATAATGATTATATTGATTAAAAGAATCTGAATATTATTATTTATTATACAAATTGT
This sequence comes from Botryotinia globosa, assembly GCA_014898425.1. NCBI lineage: Eukaryota > Fungi > Ascomycota > Leotiomycetes > Helotiales > Sclerotiniaceae > Botryotinia > Botryotinia globosa. Next base: position 2,243,563 of record RCSZ01000003.1, on the reverse strand, counting down.
TTCTAAAATTATTATTATTTCTAAAATCTCTAAAACCATTTCAACTATTATTATAATTATTATTACTATAGAATTTCTTGTCAATAAATAATACCATATTCCCTTTATTTTTATACAATCTCTCCCATATATTAATAAATTATTATAATTAATTAATTAAACCAAATATTTTTTTTTTGGAATTAAAATAAATTAGATTACATACCTTTATATTTTTACAAATAAATATAAGTTTATTATAAAAATAGAATATCTATTATATAATAAAATCGAATTAATATTATAATATATATAATTATTTAATTATAATTATAAAATATTTATTAAATAATTTATTTTTATACTTTTTTTTAATCGATTTCAAAATAATATTGTTTTATTTTAATAATATATTTTAATAATATTTATCTCCTTTAAAATTATTTTATATATAAATATAAAACTTTTTGAATATTAATAATAATAAATTATAATTAATATAAAAGAATTGAAATATATTCTTTTTGAATATAATTAGAAGTATTTTATAATATATATCCATAAATATTTCTATATATTATAAGATTTTATAAAATATTGAAAGCTTGAAATCGAAATTGTTATTATTCTTATTATATTTTTTATTATTAATATAGAATATTGATAAATTAATAAAAGATTATATATTGAAATATAATATTGATATCTTATTTTTTTAGAATTTACAATTTTTGTTATCTCTATTACTATTACTATTTTTATTGTTAGGATTTCTTATATTATTATTCTTATTGTATTCATTTCTATTATTTTTATCCATATATTTGAAATTGTTTTTAATAAATTTATAAATAATTCCAAACTTAAACTTAGATTTTTTAATATTAATATTTTTCAAAGTTTTTTGAATTTATATTTTCATTCATTTATTAATAATAATTTTATAAAATTGTTTAAATAAAATTATAGATATTTCAATATCTGTTTTTAATAAATATATTTCTTAAATATATAATATTATATATAACTTTTATATATAAATCTAATAGATTTTCAGAAATTATATAATTATAAATATTCTGAAATTATAATAAAAGATTTCTACTAAATTATTATTATTAATATCCTTATAATTATACTATTTATATTTGAATTTAATATATATAATAAACTCCTTATTATTAATAACAATAGCTTTCTTATTATTTAATATTGTTTTTAATAAATTAAATTATTTCTTATATTCTTCCTCTTTCTTTTTTATATATATATTCTTATTAATAATATTTTTAATAGTTGAAATAATATTGTTTTTCAATATAATTATATATATAAATAAAAGTATTTTGAAAGTTATTATTGAAGGTTTACCTCCTTAATATTCTTATCGCCCGCGAGAGCCGAAGGTGTATATGTGAGGGCGCACAGACCCTCTCTGCACGTGACCGGCTATACTAGCCATTTTAGCTAGTCCTTTCAAGTATAAGTTGGAAGCCTCGCTTCCAACTTCCTCTTAGATCTTTATTAATAATTAAACCATTAAAACAACTCCTTTCTAATTTATAGTTCTTACAGAGTTATTAATTAACCCTTGAATTAAATAGAAGTTGTTTGTATACAAAGTATATACAAAACAAATTGAAATTATTCTCAAAGAAAATTACAATAATCTACAATACTACCTAAACAAATTCTAGATTACTTATAGATTTTTATATAATAAATTAAATTAACAAAAATAATTATTAGAAATATAAAATTATAAAAATTAATAAAATCAAAAGTATCATTTAATCCATTATTTTTTAAATAAAATAAAACTTTTTAATCAAAACAAATAATAATCGAAAAAATGTATATAAAAAAAACCATCAAATAAGAAAAACAATTAGAAATAAATATAAATTAAAACGAAAAAGAAATAAACTATCCAAATCTTCGAATTTGATCTAAGGAAATAACTAATATAAACTTTTAAAAAATGAATTACCCAAATCTTCAAATTCAATCCAAAAAAAGAATTAATATAAACTCTAAAAAAAAGAATCAAATTAAAAGTTCTATATTATTCGAAATAAGTGAATCTAAAATTTTTATTTTAATATATTCTCATTTATCAATTACTATTAATCATTATTATTAAATTAATTTATAAGAAAATATAAACAATCAAGCTGCTATAAGATAAAGGGATTCCTTATTTTATTCAAATATATTAAAAGAATTATAGAAGATTATAATTCAGCAAAAGAGATAATTGGAGGTATAAACTGAGAAAGATAAAAAAAGAAAAGCAAAAATGATAACAATGGAATATTAATTAATAATATCCATATATAATATTTTGATTAATAATATAATAAGATCTAATAATCTATAATTCTTTATAAATAAAAAAATCTTTACAAATATTAAATCAAACAAATTATTATTACCAAGTATCTGAAATATATTAATTATTATTAATATTAATATTCTATTTATACTATTTATAGAATCTTTCCAAAACAAATTTAGAATCAAAGTATTTTTATTCTTTAAAAAAAAAAGATTGATATTAAACTATAGATTATAAAATTAAAAAACTATTTTATATTAAAAAGTATTTCCAATATTATATAACAAATAATACTAATAAGAAATTATATTAGTGAAAATATTAAAAAATAAATTATATTAATATAACTATATAATGATTTTTTAATCATTATAAAATTCAAGAATTGAAATTTTTTAAAGAATTAATTATTCAATCAATATAGTTTTATTAATATAAATCTAAAAACTAACCTTTGGATAACAAAAGTTATTATATTCGAAAAACAAATAATACAAGATTTCAATAATTATTTCAAATTAATTCTTTAAAATATTTTGTAGATATATAAGAATCAAGCAATAATTATATATTACTTTATAAAATTAATTAAATCTATTTTTTTATATATTTATACAAATTATAATAAAATATTACCTATAATATTTGAAAAATTAAAAACAATAATATAAAATATAAAGAATTTTCTATATATATAAGAATGATTATTTTTAATTAATAATAAATAAATAAGATTTGAAAAAAAAAAGAAAATCAAATGAGAATATATAATATAATATTTCTAATTTAATTAAATCTAACAATAATTTATATAAAAAAAAAAGAAAAAAGATAAGATTCCCCGAAATCTTAATAAAATAAAGAAAGAAATATAAAGAAAATAAAATATATTTTAAATATAAAGAAATAAATTATTAAATTAATAATTATAAGAATTAATCAATTAATAGAAAAGAAAATAAATAGTTGGAAAACAATAATCCTTCTTAATAATAAAAATATTAAGATAAAAGAGAAATAACCATTTTAGAAAAAGCTATATTAAACTAAGGAAAAATCTAGAAAGATTTTTGATTGTTATTATAAAAAAGGATAAAAACTTATATAATTATTAATTATCAAATCTAATATAAGAAACATTAATCTAATACTAAATATTTGATATTATATAATCAATATATTCAAATCGAATTAAAAAAACATCATTAATACTAGCTCTAATATAAAAAAGAAAATCATAGTAATTAATAGTATTAGGATTATATAATATAGAATTATTAACAAAAATAAAAAATCAACCATATCAATATTATAATTACAAGGATACTATAGATTTCCTTCAATTATTGAATATAGAAAATCTTTTTCAAACAATAATTATTACTTATCTAAATAAAAATAAAAATAAAATATTATTTATAACAATTATTGATTCTACTACAATAACAAATTTCATTTTTTAAAAAATAATAAAACAAATCCAATATAAAAAGTTAAATATATATTGTTTATTAATTAGAAATATAAATAAAAACATTTTAGAATTAATATCTATTTTAATTTATAAGGAAATTAATTTCAAATATTTATTAATTAAAGATAATATATTATCAAAATTTAGAATTATACTATTAAAAACAAACAATATTATATTCGGATTTCTATAATTTCAATAATACAATCTGAAAATAAATTGAAGGTTAAATAAAATATCCAATAATAATATTACAGAATCATAGATTATATTAGATATATTTGATTTCTTAAATTTTATATATAATGTAGCTGAGAAAATAAAAACTATATCAAAAGAGAATATAATCACAATAATATTATTATTCCTAGTATTTATAGATAATAATAAGATAGATTATACAATTATTTAAAAAGTATTTAGAAAAATTCCAAATATATATTCGAAATATTCTTTATTATTCAATAAAAAAGAAACAGAAAAATTATTATCCTATAAATCCAGAATTGATTATAAAATTGTTTTTTGAAAAGATTTTTAATCAAAATTTGGATTACTATATAATCTATTCAAATATAAATTTAAAATACTTAGGAAATACATTACAAAAATACTTACATTAAAATTTATAAAATTATCAAAATCAAAAGCAAAAATACTACTTTTGTTTATATATAAAAAAGATATTAAGGAATTATATCTATATATAGATTTTAGAGATATAAATAATAGCATAATATTAAATCGATATTCTATTCCATTTATTTCGAAAATATTGAATTGCTTTAAAAAAATAAAGATATTTATAAAATTTAACTTATATAGGATTTATAATTTAATAAAAATTGATTCAAATAATAAATAAAAAACAATCTTTTATATATATTTCGAATTATTCGAATATTTAATATTATTATTTAATTTATATAATACTCCAATTATTTTTCAAATATATATTAATTAATATCTATAAGAATTTGTTAATAAATCGATTATTATATATTTGAATAATATTTTAATTTATTCAAAAAATGAAGAAGATTATAAATCTTATGTGAAACAAATTTTAAAGAAACTATTAAAATAAAGATTATTCTATCAACTCAAAAAATATTAATTCAATATAAAAAAAATGGAATTTCTAAACTATATTGTTTTAAATAAAAAAATCGCTATAGATTAAGCTAAGATTGATTCAATTACAAAATAGCTAATATCAAAGTCAATACAAAAAATATTATTATTCCTAGAGTTTTATAATTTCTATAGATAATTTATATTCAGTTATAATAATATTGTATTATCAATAATAAATAATACAAAAAAAAGGAAAAAGTTCGAATAAATCAAAAATTATAAAAAAGTTTTTATTATATTTAAAATTACTTTCATTAAGGTTTTATTATTATATTATTTTATTATAATACTAACCTATTTTTTGGAAACGAATATATTTATTAAAATATTATACAGAATATTATTATAAATCTAAAAGGATATATATAAACATCTAATTGTATTTTATTTTCGAAAGTTAATATTGGTGGAAATGAATTATATAATATTTGATTAAAAATTATTTATAATAATAGAATTTATTAAATATTGATATTATTTTCTAAAAAAAGTTTAATATCAAATAATTATTATTTTCGATTATAATAATTTAAAGTATTTTATAATCTTTAAAATCCTTATAAAAAGATAAGTTAAATAGACAATGATATTATCAACAATCGATTATATTATTATATATAGATTGGGGAAAAGAAATCTTATTGATAGCCCTTCAAAAAAAGCAGATTATTAATATAAGATAATAGAATTAATACCTTTTTTGAAATTATAAGAATAAATTATAAATTCATTATTATTATTAAATAGCCAATCTGATATATTACATTTAATTGAAAATACTATAAAAAGGGAAATTGAGGAAGATATATTATATATATTTAAAGAATTGTAAAAAATGAATAAAAATTATATTAATATAAAAAGAATCGAATTTCTTATTATATTTTAAATTAAAAAAATATTAAAGGAAAGTTTAAACAATATCCAAAAAAGTTCAGAGTAATAATTAGATCTCATTGATTCAATTCAATATTATTAGTAATCATACCCCGATTTAATAGAAATTCAATTCAATTTAAAAAAGGGATTGTGATATTACAATAAAATAAGATTATTTATTCTAATAAATAAAATATTACAAAAAGATTTAATAAAGGAATTCTATAATTTCCTAACAATAAAATATTTCGGCAAAAATAGAATAATTAGAATAATAAAAAGAATATTATATTAATAAAAAATAAATATGGATATTAAAGATTATATATACTTGTATCTAATTTGTTAATATAATAAACTATTATATATAATAATTATAGAAAAATTAGTTTCAATATTTATCTCAAATAAATCATGGGGAGGTATAGTATTAGATTTGATTATAAATTTATTAATATCAAAATTCAAAGTAGATTTCAAAAAAAAAAAAAGGAAATATATAATTATACCTTATTTATAATATTATATTAAATATAATTTATAAAATAATAAAGGAAGTAAAATTTCTATTATATAGAAAGAATATAATATCAATTTAATTTGCTTATTTTTTTTTAAAAGAAATATTTGTAAAATATAAAATATCAAATTCTATTATTATGGATAAAACAGATTTGTTTATAAATATATTCTGAGCGATATTTACAAAATATTTAAATACAATTCGAAAGTTATTTATAGTATTTTATCTATAAATAAATAATTCAATTGAAAGATTAAATCAGATTATAAAAGTATATTTTAAAATATATATCAATTATAAACAAAACAATTAGGTAAATTTATTATATTTAATAAAATATATATATAATTCGATTTCTGTTTTAGATATTAAGTTATTGCTTTTTAAAGCAAATAGAAAAAATATTCTATTATTTCAGATTATTATAATTATAAATAAAAAGCTAGGAGATATAAAATAATTAGTAGAGAAATTGAAAGAATTACATTAATAATTGATAAAAGATTTAATATATATACAAAATATATAAATAAAATATTATAATATAAAGTATTACTTACTATTATTTAATACTAAAGATCAAATATGATTATCCTATAAAAATCTAATAATAAATCAAAAATATAAAAAGCTAGAACTCAAAAAATTAGAATCTTTTAAAGTACTTAAAAGTATTGATTTATAAAACTATTGAATTAAGCTTTCAATATTTTATAAATATTATAATGTTTTCTATATAAGTTTATTGATATTATATAAAATGATAAAAAGAGTGGATAGATCTGAAGATATATTGAAACTATTTATAACAGAAATAATTATAAATAAGGTTTATAGAGATAAGATATTGAAATAGAAAATAAAAAGAATTCTGAATTCAAGAATATATAAATATTAGAGAAAATTAGAATATCAAATATATTGGAAAAATTATTTCTAGAATAAAAATAGTTAATAATTATTAAAAGATTTAAAGAATTCTAAAAAAGAAATTATAGAATTTTATAAAAAAAAATCTTTTGTTTTAGATGGAATTATAAAAGAATAATTATATCGATTTTATTTTTATTTTTTTAAAGAAAGAAAATCTGATAGGATTTGAAAGAATTATAATTAATCTCTGTTTTACAAAATATATTATGAATATTAGATTATAATTATTTATTAATTAATAGTTATAATTCAGATTTGATAATGTAATTATTTATTAAAAAAAAAAAAAAAAAAAAAAAATTTCAAATTTGTTTAAATCGAAAGTGAATATTAATTATATATTTTAAAATAAAGGATATAAAATAGTTAGTAGATATTAGGGTAAAGTTTATAATATAAATAAGAATATGTAGAGTAAATCTTATTTTCAAATAAAATAAAATAAAAAACTATAGTTTTTTTTCTAATATAATTAGATAGAAAAATAAACTCTTGATTGTTATTATCAATTTACAAATTTGAAGTTTTATCAAAAAATTATGTTTCCTGATTAATATTATAATATAACAGATTATAAATAAAAAAATAAATTATTAAATAGTTTTTTTATTATAATTTAAACTATTATTATTATTTATTTAAAAGTAGAAATCAATATAAAAATAGAATAACAAATATAATTAATCCGAATAAACTTGATATCATTTTGAAAACAAAAATAAAATCAATCCTATTATATACATTTTGAATCCAAATTGAAATATAGAAAAAAGAAATCGAATATTTATTTATTATAAATTTCGAAAAAGAAAACAAGAAATATTGAAAAAAAAATAAAGTAAATAATCATCAAAATATATAGAAAAATATAGGTTTGATTTCAATTAAACCTTTAATTGAATAATTATAGGTAAGTATAGATATTGATAATAGCCTTTAGTTTATTCAAATCTGGATATAAAGAATTTAATTAAAAAAATCAGAAAAATCAAAATATAATAATAAAAGTGTTTTTAGAATATAATTAAGTGATAATTTATAAAATATATAAGAAATATATCAAATATTAAGGATTTATTTTGTTGATTTCTAACAAATCAAAAGGATTTATAAGAATTATTTAAATCGAATAACAATAAAAGCAATTATTAAACAAAAATAATATTGAAACAAAATTTAGAAACAATTTAAAATTATTTTGTAAAATCAATAATAATCATATTTATAATATTATAGAAAATTAGAAAATAAATAATATTATATTAAAAAACCAAAATATAATTATAAAAAGAAATAATTTAAATTATTAATATTTGAATAACAAATTTGAATGATTTATATTAAAATCTATAAAAGAATTAATTGAAAACAATATCAAATACTTTTATAATAAAATTAATAATTTATATTAATTAATATAATAATATAGTGAAAAAATAGAATAAGATTTTTTATAACAAATCTTTTATTAATGGAATATTATATATAGATCTAATCCAAAATCAAATAAACTAGAGAAAATTAGTAATAATATAAATATAATTTGTGGATATTTGCAAATAGATTTATATATACAAAAAAAAAAAACTAGTAAAACAAATAAACAAAATCCTAAAAACTATAGGTTTTAAATTATATTATAAAGATTTATAATAAGAAGTTTTAGTATTTATTAAAATCTGATTAGATAAAACAACCCTATATATAAGTTTTATTAATAAATTATAGAAATTTATATAAAACAATTTAATAATTATAAATAGTTCATTTATTTATAAAGACTATATACAAGAAATATTAATGAATTATAATACAAAGGATATAAATTCTTATAAAATAATTAATATAAAGATTATAATATAATTGACCCAAAATTGTTTATACAATTAATATCAACTATAAAATACAATACAATTAAACAAGAAAGTTACATATTATTTATTAAAAAAAAAAAAGAATTTCAAATCAATTGAATTTTTTTGAATTTATATTATAATGTTTAATTTATTATTATAAAATAATAAATATAATATTAATATATTAACTATCCAATCAAAAAATCAAACCTTGAATAGCATTAATAAAGATAGTGTCGTTGGTCACTCGCTTAGCGTGGGATAAGCTAAGCCGAATTGGGAATAGTATTAAAATAATACTATATTGGAAGCTTAGACTAGTAGAATAGATAGAATTTATTATTGAATTGTATTGTATTGTATTATATATTCATGTGTATATATAAAAGTGGGTATTAGAAAAAGATCTGAATATAAAGATCCAAACCACTTATTTATACTTTTTCCTATCTTTTGTATGTAGATGACACAAGTCTATAATATGTATGTAACGTATTTGAAATTTCTGATTTTGTAATCAATTTTATCAATTTTCTTTATTGATTTGTAATCAATTTTTATAATAAAGAAAAAGGAAAAATAATATTGTACAAAATTACATCTATCATTCTGCATTCAGATTAGCTCCTACATTATATTTCAAATTTTTCAAAATAATGAATTATTATTTTGAATAAAGAACTAATAAAGGATTTTCTTTTTAATAAAGAGTTCTTTATTTTATTTTTATAATAATATTCTTCCTTATATAAAGAGAATAAAGAATATAAGAAATTTTTCTTATATTATTGAATTTTTATTATTTTATTATAATGATAGAATTTTATTATTATAATTAGTTCCCTTAATATTATAATAATATTAAGTGATTTAATTAATATTTATTAAAAACAACACTCGCCCTTAATAAATACATAGTTTAAATCTTTTAATAATAATAATAATAATAATAATTTTTATTATTTATTATTTTATTATTTTTGAATTGATTCGATCCATTTTAATAATTTAACTTTTACTAATAGTTTAGTTAGGCTATCAGCTAATTGTTCGTTTGTAGGGATCCAGATTAAGTCGATTAATCCTTTATTTATTAATTCTCTTATTAAATAATATTTTGTAGCAATATATTTGCTTCTTTCATAAAAAACAGGGTTTTCTGAAATACATATTGCTGTTTTATTATCTGTATATAAAGCGAATTTATTCTGTTTATATTTATTTAATTCTTTTAATATTTTTTGAATATAAATTGCTTCTTTTGTGGCTAAATTAATAGCTATTAATTTAGCTTCAACTGTATTTTGGGCTACTACAGATTGAAATTTAGTTCTCCAACTAATAGGTCCATTAGTATATATAAATATATAGCTATTAATTGATTTAGTTGAATTAATATTCTCTGCAAAATCTGTATCTGAATATCCTTTAATATAATTATTAATATTATAATCTTTAATATTAATATTATCATTAATATTCTTTATATATCGAATTCCTAAATTTTTTGATTCTTTTAAATATTTAAAAATTCGTTTAGCTTTTATTATATAATCTGAATTAGAGTTTGAAACGAATCTGACTAATTTTAATATAAAAAAGTATATATTCTATTTAATTCCTAAAGTTATATAAAAAGCTTTTCCTATTAATTTTTGAGCATATTTTATATCAAAAATATTAATTATTTTAGGATTCTTTTCGAATTTATTTTTAGAATTTATTAGAATAGAAATAATATTGTAATTTTCTATTTTTAAATCAATTAGATATTTATTAATATAATCTTCTTAAATTAATTCAAGAGAGTTATTATTAATTTTAACTTGAATGTCTAAATAGTCTTTTATAGAGCCTAAATCCTTCAAATCAAGATATTTTTTAATATTTTGAATGAAATTTTTAATTAGATTTTCATTAGATCCTATTATTACAATATTATCTACATATATATTTAATATTAATTCTAATGTTTTATTAATAAAAATATATTTGTTTGATATTAATAAATTAAAATTTAATTTATATAATATATTTTTTAATATATTATATCAGATTCTAATAGATTGCTTTAATCCATATAATACTTTATTTAATTTTAATATATTATTTTTATTATAATTTATAATTTCAGAGAATTTAATATATAAATTTGCATCAATATCACCCTATACAAAGACTAATATTATATCAATTTTATATATAAATTAAAATCTTGATATTGCTAATACAAATATTAATTTTCAAGTTATTTGCTTTATTACATTAACAAATATATTTAAATAATTTATTTTATATAATTTTTCAAATCCTTTAACAACGAATCTAGCTTTAAATTCAATAAAATCATTAAATAAATATTTAATTTTATAAATCTATTTAGTTTTTAAGGGTTTAATAATATTATTCTTTTTGATATTTTTATTAATAATATTATTATTTTTATTTTTGATAATATTAATATTATTATTATTAATATCGATAATATTTTATATATTATTATTTTCTAGGGTTTTAATCTTATAATTTATAGCTTTTATTCAATTTTCTTTTTGATTTGAATTTATAATTTCGATATAGGTTTTAAAACTTTTTAGATTAGTTTTATTATCAATTTTAATAATAATTTTCTGATTTTCATTTGTTTTAATATTAAATTCTAATAATAATGATTGATTTTTATCAATATTATTTATTTTTAATTTAATATTATTATTTAGATATTTGATATATACTAAATAAACTAGATTATAATAATTTAATTGAGATTCTATATCTCTTATTCTTTTTGATTGCTTTAATAGAATTAGCAAATTTGAATTATAAGGGATTTCGATTATAGAACGCTTATTATTTGTATTTAGCTTCTGATTTATATTATTATTTTTATTATTTTCATTATTTATATTATAATTTTTATAATGAATATTATTTTTATTATTTGTATTATGATTTTTATAATAAATATTATTATTTTTATTATTTTTATGATTTTTATAATAACTATTATCTTCTTGAATTTCTATTTCAAAAGGAATAAAATTATTATTAAATAGATTTTTTAATTCTATTTGTTTTAAATCAATAATATCTTTATTAATATTATTATTATTATCATCATTATTATTCTGATAATATTGAATATTTTTATAAATAATAAAATCTCTTAAGCTAATAATTTGATTTATATCAGGGATATAAAATATTAAATTATAAGGTGATATATATGATAATAATATTCCTTTTTGTACTTTAAAATCCAGTTTATTATTTCTTTGCTCTTTATATTTATGTATAAAAGCAAAAGAACCTAAGGTTTTTATATTATTTAATTCAGGATCTTTTTTATATAGCTTTTTATAAGGAGAAGTTTTAATAGTTCGATTATATATCCTATTTTTAATATATATTATACCTTGAATTAAATAAGGCCATAATTTTATAGATACTAATAATTCTTTAATTATTATTAATAATCTTTTTATTAAATATAAATTTAATTTTTCAATTATTCCATTTTGTGAATGGGTGTATGGGCTGATGTATTTTATTAAAATTCCTTTTGATTTTATAAAAAGCTCCCATTTATTTGATTTAAATTCAAGAGTATTATCAATTCTGATAATTTTAATTTTGATATTAAATTGATTTAATATTATATTATAGAATTCTTTTAAAATTTCAAAGGCATTAAATTTATTTTTAATTGAATATACTTATACAAATCTAGTAGCCCAATTAGTGAAAGTAATTATATATTTTTCTCCTTTAAAACCACTTTTTATAGGTCCTAAAATATCAATACTTATTTTATTAAAAAAGTTTAGATTTATTTTTGATAAATTTTTATTGATATTTTGATGCATTTTCCCAAAAGAACAGTTTTCGTATACTTTTAAATCTAATTTTAATTCTTTTTCATTAAATTTAATAGTTTTAATAATATATTCTTTATTTATATGTTTAAGGTGTTTATGCTATAGATCTAAAATATTAAGATTATTATTTTTTCTAGTATTTAATTTATTAGATTCTTTTTTATTATTCGAATTTGTATTCGAATTAATATTTGAATCTTTTTCAGAATTTTCTTTTTGATTTATTTCATGGATATTATATTTATTCTTATTATTAATAATATTAATAATTTTTTCAGAATTGTATTTTATTAATAAATAATGATTTATATTGCAATTTAAATAGAAAGCATTTTTAATCCATTTTGCTATAGCTTTTATATTTAATATTTTATGGTTAAAATGAAATTTATCTTCAGGGGGCTCTATATAACTAATCCAGCCTCTTTTTGCAGCTAATTTAATACTTATTAGAATCGACTTTAGACTAGGAATAAATTTCACATTTTTTATTAATAATGATTTATTATTAATAATTAATAAAATATCTCCGTATCCATAGATTGGAACGGTTTCATTATTAGCTGTAATAGCGAATTTAAGTGAATTATATATTTTATAATTTATTAACTAATTTTTATTAAGGCTATAATACTTTATTGCTTCTGAATCTAAAATAATATTACTATTTTTAATATTATCTTGTTGATGATCTTTAATATTAATATTTTTATTAACATTTTTATTAATATTAATATTTTTATTAATATTTTTCTTAAGTCTATTAATATTTTTATTAATATTTTTATTAATATTAATATTTTTATTAATGCTTTTATTAATTTTATTATTAATTTTATTAATATTATGTTTTTTATTATTATTTAATAATAATATCATAATAATTGATTCATTTTCAGGGGAGCTAACAACATCTAATATATCATAATTCAATGAATTATTATTATTATTATAATTTATATCATAATTTTTATTTAATCCATCGAATTTCAGAATAGATTCCTTAGGATTTTGATTATTATAATCCTTTTTATTATTATTTTTATTATTTTTTATCTTTTTATTAAATAGCTTCTTGAATTTATTCTTTTTAATCAATTTTCTATTAATAGTTTTATTAATTTTGTATTGATTATTTTTATTATTATTTTTAGAATAATTTTTATTGAATAATTCAGGATGCTTTTTAAAGCATTTGTTTTCTAAATAACCTTTTTTATTACAAAAAGTGTAATTAGAAATAATATTTAAAGGTTTTATAATTTTATTTATATTATTAATTTCTAAAGAGTTTTTTATTCTAATCTCTTTAGAATTTAGTTCAAAATATAGTTTATTTAAATCAATTTTAGGGTTTTCTTTTAATAATTCTTTTAATAACTCTTCAATTTTTCTTGATTTAAAAGAGTTGAAATAATTATTTAAACTCTTAAATATAATCCAAATTAATAATTAATCTTAAAGATCAATTTTAATTGATTTTAAATAATAATTAGTGGATTCAATATGATTTGTATATTTATCAATATTATTAAAATCATTATAATTTAAATTAATAATTTTATCAAAATATTGATTTATTAAATCTAAAGAAACCTCTCCGAATATATTATTGATTATATTCCAAAGCTTTGTAGCAGATTTAATATTTTTAAATTTTTTATTTAAATCAATATTTATTATTAATCTAATAGCTACTAATACTTTATTACAATGTTGATTATATTCTTTCAATTTATCATTATATTTTATTTAAATTTCTGTAGATTTAAATTCTGTAGAATTTCTTTTTAAATATATTAATATTTAAGGTTTTTCTTCAGAATTATTAATAATATATGGTATATAATTATTAACTTCTAAATATAAACTAGCTTTTTGAGTCCATTTTATATAATTAGAATGTTTTGTTAGTAATTTATTATTAAAACATACCCCTATATTCATTTTTAATATATATTTTTATAATAAAACTATTTATTTAAAAATATATTTAAAAATATAAATAAATTAATAAGAATATACTTATATTCTATTTATTAATTTATTTGGTAAGATAGCTTTAAAGCAGATCTCTAAAACGTTTTTTAATAATGTATTTTTAGAATTAATATTATAAATATTAAATTATTCTTTTTTATTATAAATAATTTAATTTTAATACTTTTTTATATTAGATTCTTTTCGATAATCTTAATTTTTATCGAAAATTCGAATTTTATCTCCCCGATAATTTTAATAGTTCCTAATAATCTTGATTTTTTATTAATATTTCGAATTTTATCTTTCTGATGATATTATATTTAATTCGATTTATTTGAATTATATTATTTTTAAATTAGATTTTGATATATTTTTATATTTTTTAAGAATAAAATATATTATATATTATTTTTATCAATCTTTTATTGATTTGAAACTTTTTATTTTATTAATGAAAATGCTTTTTTAAGAGTATTTTTATAATATTGTTAATAAACTAGCTTTAGATTTTTAGTTTTTAAAGTTTTTATATAAGGTTTTATTGCTTTTTATGGTTGATATGTAATGCTTTCGATATTATCAGCTAATAATGCAACTATTTGCCCTTATCGAATAATTGAATTATTATCTAACTTTAAATAAGTTTTTTCAAAATATGCTTTTTAATCTCTATATTTTATTGATTGTTGAAAAAAGGGGTCCAGATTTTCGAATTGTTTTTCTTTAAGTATATTTTAATCGAAATTTAATTTGAGATATGTATTTAGAATACCTCGAAGCTTAAAATAATGAATTTTATATTTTGTTTCGAAATAGAATTAAAATTCTATAAGAATTTCACAGTTTTTTGATTTATTTAAAAAGGTTTCTGAAGATATTTTGTATATAGTGACTATATTGTAGATTTCCATAGATATATAGTATTTTAGAATACTAAAGAGTTGATTTTCTCTTACCAATCTCCTATATATTCAGCGAAATATATTAAAGAATCGAATTTTGAGACTTTATAGAACTCTAATTCGATTTTTATTCG
Organism: Botryotinia globosa; assembly: GCA_014898425.1. Classification (NCBI taxonomy): domain Eukaryota; kingdom Fungi; phylum Ascomycota; class Leotiomycetes; order Helotiales; family Sclerotiniaceae; genus Botryotinia; species Botryotinia globosa. The sequence continues at coordinate 2,227,547 of RCSZ01000003.1, read as the reverse complement.
ATTTTGAAAGCTTTGATCGTGTTTTTCTTGTTTTTCTAGTTTTTCAAAACAGAGATTATATCAGAATATATATATTCCTTTTATTTCAATAGGAATTTGAGAGGAATTAAACGAATTGAATGAATTAAACGAATTAGATAGTTCAGAAGTATTTCCTTCGTAATTTATATATATATCGAATCCGTAGAATAAATGATAAAAAAAATCGAAATCTTTTTCTTTTTTGAGATCTTCGGCTAATAGCCTATAAGATCGATAAGTGATTCCTTTTTCGTAGTATTTATGAATAGAATAGATAGGATTTTGATGGTTTTCTCTTATTTCTTCGTCAATTTCGAGGGTTATTTGAAAAGCACTAGAGATTTCGTTGTTCAGAATAAGATTCTGAAATTCCTCTATACTGTTTTCGAATATGAAATATTCGAATATTAAAATACTCTTCATATAGATGAAGATATTGCATAAAAAGATAAAAAGAATTGATTTTGAATAATAGACTTGAACAGAATAGCTGTTTTTTGAAATATTTTTGAATTTTTGAATGTTTTATATTGAAAAATATGATTTTTTGATCTAGAATGAATAATCTAATCTTGAATTTTATTTAAGATTCGAATTGTAATTGAATAAATAATAATAAATTATATAGTTCTTAGCTATATTGGGCTTATAACCTATCGTTGGTCATTCGCTTAGTGTGGGATAAGCTAAGCCGAATTGGGAATAGTATTAAAATAATACTATATTGGAAGCTTAGATTAGTAGAATAGATAGAATTTATTATTGAATTGTATTGTATTATATTATATATTTATGTATATATATAAAAGTGGGTACTAGAAAAAGATCTGAATATAGAGATCCAAGCCACTTATTTATGCTTTTTCCTACCCCTTGTACGTAGATGGCGCAAGCCCATAATACATACGTGGCGTACTTGAAATTTCTGATTTTGTAATCAATTTTATCAATTTTCTTTATTGATTTGCAATCAATTTTTATAATAAAGAAAAAGGAAAAATAATATTGCATAAAATTGCGTCTGTCATTCCGCATTCGGACTAGCTCCTACGTCATATTTCAAATTTTTCAAAATAATGAATTATTATTTTGAATAAAGAACTAATAAAGGATTTTCTTTTTAATAAAGAGTTCTTTATTTTATTTTTATAATAATATTCTTCCTTATATAAAGAGAATAAAGAATATAAGAAATTTTTCTTATATTATTGAATTTTTATTATTTTATTATAATGATAGAATTTTATTATTATAATTAGTTCCCTTAATATTATAATAATATTAAGTGATTTAATTAATATTTATTAAAAACAACAGATAGAAATTATTATTTAATAAAAAAAAAAGTTTACCACCATCATCATCAAAAATCAATAATACAAAACCTAATATTAAACAGATTTTAAACAACAATTAAAAAAAATTTAAATAATATATAAGATTCTTTCCCAATCAATTAATCAATTTCCTTTGTTTTATTTACAACCAAGCCTTAGTTTTTATTAAACAATTATTAATATAATAATATTAATAACAACGAATTTATAATTATTATAAACAATAAAAATAATTTAAAATATAAAGTATTATAATTATAAAAACAATTTGGAATATAAAATATTACAATTATAGAAACAATTTGGGATTTGATTAATAAAGTTTTTTGTAATTTTTTTTTTGTTTTTTAATATTAGTTTTTTATTACCAATAAAATGATTAGAAACTCATTTACAAAATAAAAGTAATTGTGAAAACACACAAACCCTCTCTACACATGACTAACTATATTAGCCATTTTAGCTAGTTCTTTCAAGTATAAATTGGAAGCCTCGCTTTCAACTTCCTTTTAGATCTTTATTAATAACTAAACCATTAAAACAACTCCTTTTTAGTTCACAGTCCTCACAGTATATAGACACGAAAAAAGAGAACCTCGCTTAGTGAGACCCGATTCAAGCAATCTGATTGGCTGGATTCAGGCGATTTGATTGGCTCGACTTTCTTAGCATTGTGGCCATAGCACAACTCCTTACTTTTTCAACGAAATCATTTAAATTAATTTATTTAAATTAATATAAATTGAATGAAAAAAAAAGAAAAGTGATAATTATATATAAAAGATTAAAGGCTTTTAAATGATATATTTTTTATATTGCTAGCTTCAAAACTAAGGGTTTTATAAAGGATTGAAATTGAAATAATATAAATTTTGTAATATAAAATTCTAGGCTTTTTCAATAAAATTATTTAAATTAGCTTATTCAAGCTAATATGAATTAAATAAAAAAAAAGAAAAGTGGTAACCATATATAAGAAGCTAAAGGCTTTCAAATGATATATTTTTTATATTGCTAGCTTCAAAACTAAGGGTTTTCCAAAGAATTGAAGTTTAATTAGTATAGATATAATTAGAGCTTATATAATCAATTGAAAAAGGGTTATATTGAATATAGTGAGTCTAAAATTAATACAAATTATTTTAATACTATAGCTTTCGTGGTTCAGTGGTATAATTGATGATTCGAAGTAAAGTAATCCATTAAAATGTAATAAAAAATAAAAAATAAAAAATAAAAAATAAAAAATAAAAAATAAAAAATAAAAAATAAAAAAAAAATAAAAAATAAAAAATAAAAAATAAAAAATAAAAAAGTAATATAAAAAAAGTAATATAATAAAGTAAACCGACTTCGCCTGCAAGCTTTCAATAAAATTTCTTTTTTAGATTTTTATAATAATAAATATAATTATATAATACTTTCTCAAAAAGCAAGGGGTCCGGGGGCTCGCAGGCCCCTGGTAAATATATATGTGAAATATTTATATATATAAAAGAATTTCTTATAGATGTAAAAAATAATAAAGGTTTTTGTTTTATTTAGTATGATATATAATATAAAGATGAATACATAATGAATGTAAAATCGATTTATTATATTTGATAAAACTAAACTTTTTAAATATATTTTTTCGATATAATTATCTGAAATACATTTTCTAATATTACAAAAAGAGATAGTGTATTATATTTAATACAATAATATTTTTTTAATAATCTTTTTAGAATTTCTATCAATCCTAAATATTATATAAAAATATTTAATGCTTTTAATAAAATCCAAAGCTTTAATTTATAATATTATTAATTAATATTGATATCAATTTGATTGATATAAATATAAATATTTAATTCTATATAATTATATTCGTTTTTGATTATTATTATCTATGGAAAGCTAGGTACTAAATATATAGGGAAGCGCTAGCGCGATGCTAGTTAATATAGTGCCCTCCTTGATCATATGATCGATGTCCCGACAGTTATCGAATAGTGGCCCTTAGATTTACTCCTGAAAATCAAGTTTTAATATTGGCAACATCTGAGAATTTTGTTTCTTGGTTGGATATATCAAAAGAGGAGGAAAAAGGTCGCGTATTCTGGCATGAATCGAATGATGATAGAAAAGAGAGAATTCAACAACCGCCAATCGAGGTTGTCATCTCACCGGATCTAGAGATGATTGCAATTAGTTCTATGGCAAGTCCTATACTTCTTTTTGATTTGTTTAACGAAGTAATGTGTGGTGAACTTGTTCGAGATCGAGAGCTCATGAAAAGTGTGGGTGGTACATACTATCACGCATCGGTCATGGCTTTCAATCCAAGTCCCGAAATCAACTTACTAGTCGTCTCTTATGGAGATGGAGAGCTTGTTGTATTTGACCCAAGAACAACCGAGCTTAAGCATCGTATCCCGAAGTTCATGCCCAAACGTTAGCTTGCTCTCCCGATGGCAGAACATTGGCAACAGGCAGTCCTTTTGGTACAATTCGGCTCTTTGAATTTGACGGCACAGAAGATGCAAATCTATCTTTGATATACCGAATCAATGTATACGATGAAGGGATCCGATCTCTGGTTTTCAGCGGTGACGGTTCACGTTTTATTGACATTCGTGGTTCCCATTGCAGAGTATGGGAACCTGCTGCACTCGTTAGAAAACCATTTAGTAACGGTAACAACATCGACACAAGTGCTCCAGAAAGAGCGTTAGTTGAGACCGCGGGAATGATTGAAGGAATTTTGAAGCCTGAAATCACGGCAATCGCAGTAGATTCGAGTGGAGAATGGGTTTTCTGTGGTAGACAGGATGGCTCTGTTGCTGTCTACAATACGCAAGATGGCCTCGAGAATTCACGTCTCTACCAACATGCTACGAATATTTCAATTAACAGAATTGTGTGGGGAGATAATACTCGCATAGTAGCTACGGCGGACGAGTCTGGTCGTATGCTTATACAAAGACTAGTCAAGTCTAGTAATATATGGTCACTGTCTGATACAATTTTCGACTACCGCTTCCCTGATGTTATCACAGGGCTATTGTTTAATCCTGGGAACAATGTGCTCCTCGTTACCACTGTCAGCTTCAGGTACATTTGGACAAGCGAAAGTGGAGATATCCAACATCGTGTGCCCACTGGCCACAATCTCGAGAATTACAAGATAAATACTCACACCCAAATATCAGATGCATTTATTGCGTTTTATCCCAGTTGTGCCCGAATATTCGAATGGGGAAGTTTGAAAGAAATATCAGACCCTGATGGCATCAAACTTGACGTTCCTGACGTGGCGTCATTACCAGCGACAATATTGGTATCAACTTGATTGATATAAGTGTAAGTATTTAGTTCTATATGGTTATATTCGTTTTTGATTATTATTAATTATAAGAAGTTAGGTATTAAATATATAGGGAAGTATTAATATAATATTAATTAATATAATATTCTTTTTGATTATATAATTGATATCCTGATATTAATAATTTTTTAAAAATAAATGCGATTATATATTCTAGTTTATAATCTATTTTAGATATAATATTCTTTTAGCTCTATTTAGTTTTTATATTACTATTCTTTTTCTATTCAATATATTATTTTAATAATTATTTTAATAATTATTTTATTAATATTAATTAAATCTTTTAATATTTAATATATATTATTTTTGATTATAATATTTATAAAATTTGATTTCTTATTAATTTATTTAATCTTTATAATCTTTTTATTCTTATAGTATTGTTTTAAAATTATAATATTGATTAGAAAATGTTTTTCTATATTTATATTGAATTTAATCAATAGGTTATATAATGATTTTGAGTTTGTATAGAATATAAATAGTATTAGTTTTTTAGATTTGAGAATAATATTAATAATACCTTTAATAATAGTTTTAATATTAAAGTCTAAAACCAATACATATAATTTAAAAGCTAATATACTTTTAGTGATTCTCTTATCTTTAATTAATATTTAATATATAATATTAGTATTATTGTGCTTATTTATTAAGTAAATTATATAATCAATTTATAATAATAAATTAATATTATTAACAAATGATATATTAATAAAAACAATTAATTTAATGGAATTTATATCTAGAAATACAAATATAAATCCTCTTTTCAAATTGTTCATTTATTATTTAATAATTTTATTAAATTTATTTATATCTTTTTCCTTCAGATCTATTATCTAAACAATAATAGAAAAATAATAAAATACTTTTGATTGATATATAATTGTAATATATACTCTTTTTATATATTGAATAATATATTAATTCTTTAAAGTAATATTTTTTTAAACTTTTCCTTTTGTTTTATATATATCGATATTCCTGATTATAATTATTCTAATATTATTATATTATTTCTTTTGATTAAAATAGATTTTATTATTTTTGAAAATAATTAAATAGTTGTTAAATCTAAATAAATAATCTTTTATAAATTACTTTTTATCTTTAATTATAAAATTAGTTTTATTTAATTGCTTTTATTTTAAATATATGAATTTTTTATTTATAATTATAAATATATTATTGATTTGAAGTTTTATAATATTAATATTATTAATTAAGTAGAATAGGTAAGGATTATATATAGATTATATTATATTTAGTTTATCTTTGTAATAATTATAATAAATTCCAAATTAATAATTTCCTATTTTAGAGATATTATATAAAAGTTTTATAATATATAGAATATATTTATTTTCAAATCCAATTTTTTTCAATATTTCTATATAAATAGATCTATTCAAAATTGTGATTGATTGAATGTATATTTGTATAATATTTTGTAAATAAATTTGAATATATTTATTTGATATTTGTAGAATAATAGTAAATATAAGAATGATATATTAATTAATATATTGAATAATAAATAATTATATTAAAATAATGGTTTTACTTTTATTTTGATATATTTAAATTATTAATTATAACTTTATATATATTCTATTAATATCCTTTTCTTTTATTTTATTAATAAAATATAATTTGAAGAGTTTTATTTCAAATAGAATATTATCTTTTAAAATAATCTTGAAGACTCTATTCTCCATTAGTTCATCAACTTCCTTGTGTCGCGACTCTACATATCTTATAGGATAATACGTCCATCAACTTCCTTGTATTGCGACTCTGTATATCTCATAGGTATATTATTTTGCAAGAATATAATTAATTACAATAATTTCGCAATATATTCTTCATCAATATTTATTATATTGATTATTCTGATCAAATTGTTTCTTATATAATAATATAGTTGTATATTTGATTGTATTATTAATAATAATATTTAAGGTTGTAATATTTCTATATATAATATATTAACAATTATAATATCATTATTATTATTATTTGCATAATTATTCTTCAATTCTATTCCTTTAGATTCTATATAAAAAGATTGTATAGATATAAATCAGAATTTAATTAATCTATTAGAAAATTCCATTTTATATATCTCCTTATTTATTTCAATCAGAATATATAATTTAATTTATTTATTTGATATATTATTATCTTTTCTTTCTTTCTATATTAAAATTTCTAAATTTAATAATAAAATAAGAATAGATATTATAAACAATCCATTTCTTAGTTTCAATATTTTTATAATTTATTTTTTAATTCGAATATAATATACTTTTATTATAGCTTTTTTTATAGCTTTTATATATTAAATAATTATTATAATTAATAAATTAATATTATTTAATTTGAAATATATTTTATAAATTAATAATATAAGAATAAATCTATTTGATTTTATTATATTATTTATAGTTTTTATTATCATTTGAAAACCCATTATTTTAATTAGATTATTATTTTCAAATTTTTTTATTAAAATTTTATATATATAATATAATAAATAATAATATTTTTTAATAATATTTATAAAATTATATATTTTAATAAATATATTTTTAATAATAATCGATATAAATTTTATATTTTGAATAAACTTTTTATTTATAAAATTCTTTTTAATATTATAAATAATATAATCTAATAATCTAATATATATATTAATCCAATATTTCCTAAAATTATTGAATATATATTTAACAAAAATATTTTTAAGAAATCGAATTGTTTAATAATATATTATTTTATTAATAATATATAGAATCAAATTGCTTTTAATATATATAATATTAATATAAATAATATAATTGAATTCAATATTTTCCAATAAAATAAATCTAAAATATTTTGATAATTTATTATATATTTGATAATACTTATAATATTTAATAAGATATTTAATAATATTATTATTTTTATTATAATTTGTTTATTATAATGCATTATAAAAACATTATATTAATAAATAGCTGAATCATTAATATAGATATTATAATTTTGTAATTATTAAATAATAATTATTCTAATAAATCGATTTTTAAATAAATTGATTTATATTCATTTTTTATATTAAAAATGTATATCCATATCTTCTAATAATAGAGTATTTATTTTTTGGGGTAATAAATTAATTAATAATATTATTATAAAACATTTTACAATAATTTATATTTTTAAAACTTAATAAAAATAAAATATCAATATTTATAATATAAAAATCGATATCTTTAAATAATACAATAATTCAAAATAATTCTATTGATATTACAATTCCCTTTTCAAAATGTATATTTATAGTTTCTATTGTTAATGGATTATATTCAATTAAATAAATTCACTTTTATATATAATATTGTTTAATTCCAATTATAGATTTCCCTATATATACTATATCAATATATATATCAAAAAATTCTTTATTTATATAATTTGTATAAAAGATATTTATTATATTTTCTATAAATAAAATAGTTTTAATAAAGTTTCTAATTATTATATACAATATTATATTAAATAATAATTAATTAAATATTTTCTAATTATTGATAGATTTGAAATTCACAAAAAATGTTTTATTTATATCATCTTTAATATCAAGATTTACAAAAAACAGATTCATTTCAATTTCTAAATTAGATTTTATATTAATAGCCTTTTTCTTATATTCAATTATCTATTAATTATAATACTTATTAAATATATTATTATTATTATTTTTAATTTTCTTTTTATATTTATATTTGTTTTTATTTTGTTTTTTTTTAGAATATTTTATTAATCAATATTCTTCTTTTTTGTATATTTAGTAATAATTATATTAATTAAAAAAATCTGAATGTTATTGTTTGTTATATAAATTATTTCTAAAATTATTATTATTTTTGAAATCTCTGGAATTATTTCGATTATTGCTGTAGTTATTATTATTATGGAATTTTCTGTCAATGAATAATATTATATTCTCTTTGTTTTTATATAATCTTTTTTATATACTAATAAATTATTATAATTAATTAATTAAATTAGATATTTCTTTTTTAAAATTAAAACAAATTAGATTATATACCTCTATATTTTCACAAGTAAATATGAATTTATTATAAAAATGAAATATTTATTATATAACAGGATTGAATTGGTATTGTAATATATATAATTATTTGATTATAATTATAAAATATTTACTGAATAATTTATTTCTATATTTTTTTCTAATCGATTTCAAAATAATATTATTTCATTTCAATAATATATTTTATTGATATTTATTTCTTTTAAAATTGTTTTATATATAGATATAAAGCTTTTTGAATGTTAATAATAATAAATTATAATTAATATAAAAAAACTAAAATATATTCTTTTTGAATATAATTGGAAATGCTTTATAATATATATTTATAAGTATTTTTGTATATTATAAGATTTTATAAAAAATTGAAAGTTTGAAATTGAAATTGTTATTATCTTTATTATATTTTTTATTATTGATATAGAATTTCAATAAATTAATAAAAAATTATATATTGAAATATAATATTAATATTTTATTTTTTTGAGATTTATAATCTTTATTATCTTTATTATTATTATTATTTCTATTATTAAAGTTTTTCATATCTTTATTTTCATTGTATTTACTTTCATTATTTTTATTTATATATTTGAAATCGTTTTTAATAAATTTATAAATAATTCCAGATTTGAATTTGGGTTTCTTAATATTAATATTTTTCAAAGCTTTTTGAATTTATATTTTCGTTTATTTATTAATAATAATCTTACAAGATTGTTTAAATAAAATTATAAATACTTCAACATTTGTTTTTAATAAATATATTTCTTGAATATATAATATTATATATAACTTTCGTATATAAATTTGATAGATTTTCGTAAATTATATAATTATAAATATCCTAAAATTATAATAAAAGATTTCTGTTAGATTATCATTATTGATATCTTTATAGTTGTATTATTTATATTTGAATTTAATATATTTAATAAGCTTTTTATCATTAATAATAATAGCTTTTTTATTATCTAATATTGCTTTTAATAAATTGAATCATTCCTTGTATTCTTTCTTTTCCTTCTTTATATATATATTCTTATCAATAACATTCTTAATTAAAATAATATTACTTTCCGATATAATCGTATATATAGATAAAGGTATTTCAAAAGTTGTTATAGATATATATATATTTATATATATAAAAGAATCTCTTACAAATATAAAGAATAATAAAAATCTTTATTTTACCTAATATAATATACAATACAAAAATGAATACATAATAAATACAAAATCGATTTATTATACTTAACAAAATCAAACTTTTTGAATATATTTTCCTAATATAATTATTCAAAATACACTTTCTAATATTATAAAAAGAGATAATATATTATATTTAATATAATAATATCTTCTCTATAATCTCTTTAGAATTTCTATTAATCCTAAATACTATATAAAAACACCTAATATTTTTAATAAAATTCAAGATTCTAATTTATAATATCACTAATTAATATTGATATCAATTTGATTGATATAAATGTAAATACTTAGTTCTATATGATTATATTCGTTTTTGATTATTATTAATTATAAGAAGCTAGATATTAAATATATAAAGAAGCACTAATACGACGTTAATTAATATAATGCCCTCTTTGATCACATGATCGATGTCCCGACAGACAACAACCGAGTCGGTCGAAAGCCAACATACCCTGATTACACTGACAAAAAGTTGATTTAAACAAACACCTTCTCAACTTCGATATTGGGACACGTCCACTATTAACCGCCACTCGACAACTATAAAAGCATTTCCTGGTCTTGAATCTCTTGGTCCATACATCTACCACATTATTGGTCTGAACGGCAGAGATTTGTTCTTCTTAGCAACTGATCTTTGGGTCTGTAGTCTAAATATAGAAAAGTTCTGGTTGTCCCCGGATGTGAAACGCCATTTCTTCATTCCGGCCGATTGGATTCATCCTACAGACGAAATGCAGTTTTACTTGTCAGCCAAGGAAGAATTTATCTTCGTAAAGAAAAATGAGCTAGCGATCATCAAACGAGGGTTAGATTCACCACAGATAATAAGACCACTGCAATTTCTACCTGGAAAGAAACTTTTCGGGGCTTGCTATACTGGGAATTAGTCGTTTCCATCACATTAGGAATACATTGAGGAGACACTATTTCGATCTTTATACAAACTCTTGCGCGTATGAATAGGGACACAATTTTAAGTTCAAGCTCTCTTGGGAAATTTAAAGTTATGCAAATCTTGGATGGACCAAGCTACATTTTCTAGGACACGATTGATTGGATTATATTGTTCGAGTTAGAGCCGTGTAACAAGCATATATTGTGCGATTTGACCTAAACGGATGAGGGTGGGATATGAGATTACAAGTCTGAAGAGAACAATTGTAGTGTAGTGCCTTGTATGATCTGGAATTTGAACGATGAGCTGAACTGGAATCTTACTTGGGGAAGATGATGAATGGCTCTGGGGACAGATTAGAAATAATCGTGCAGAAATCTTCGAGTGATCGGTGGCACGATATTTAACAACGATATATTATTCTAACGCAGTGGTGAGGGATCTATATTATTATCAGCGGTGATCTTGACCCTAAAATGTCTGCCTAATCAGACCCCGACGACAGTATAAAAACTTCAATCCCAGCTAGTTTTCAATTCTTGACCTCCAGCATAACCCAAATTCTCACTTCCAGTACACCAACACCAAAGAAATGATTTACAACAGCAAAAGTACTAGCATGCAGCCCATCCACCATCCACTGCTCTCTCTGCACAGCATCGAGTCGAAGGCTCGAGAACGCGTTTTTGAAAAGGAAGTTCAAACTCATCACATCTCGGTAGGTATCGAGAACGACAAATTTCCCATCTGATATACGCATTCACTAGAACCATGCAACATCGCAGCATCCCACCTCCCATACAAAACTCATAGCGCATAGGCATGCCCAGCTTTATATGGCCCACAAATCACGGCCTTCCTCAACAACAACCACCAACAACGCCCGTTTGGCTTAGCGGTAAAGCGCATCACTAGTACCTGTTCCCAAGTGATAATGATGAGATCCTAGGTTCGATTCCTAGAACGGGCAATCCACGCCGTCGATAAAGCTTTTGTCAAATAAAACTATTTTGCTCAAATTTTAGCAACTTTCAAAACGCTTGTTTTCAAGTGCGCAGTCAGGAAAGAAGACGATTCGAGAAAGAGACAAAGAACTGGAAAGGCCAGAACCCAAATTTTAGGTAATGGAATAGTGAGTGTGTGGGTAAAGGGTGGAGAGGTAGTGGGTTGGCGATGGATAATTTAGGGCTGTGGGGTGGGTGGAAATGTGTCGGTAGTCCGAGCGGTGAGAGTTTTGTGCAATTTATTTTGCAGTGGGCGGTTGGATTTGGTGTGGAATGAATATATGAATGAATGAATGAATAGTATTGCAATTGTAGATACCTAATGTTGGTTAATATGAAGATTCTTTGTTAAGACGATATTGTAAGAATAGAGAATAAATGCAATTGTGGTGTAGTGGAAATCCGGAAATCATTCATGGATGTGTGATTGGTTCAACCAACACATTAATTGAATTCAGAATTTTGCTAGACGAACGAATAGTCGAATAGATAATAATTGACTTTATTGCGACATGTGTCTTCCAACTACATTTGAAATAGTCGAGGGGTGCATGTAACATTAATTTCAAATGATGTGTTAAAGTTCGAAGATCTGTGGTGGGAGGGAGCAAAACGCTGAGATTACATTTGGCTTTGGCGAGAGTATCAAGTGTTTGTTTGTCCTTGGGAGTTTTTATGTGAGAATGAATACTTATTCAGAAGATCTGGATACACTCAAGCACAGGAAAATAAAGCGTCGTGGAACTTCACGAGCTCCGTTCAATATTCCAGAGTGAACAATAGTTTGCGGGAATGAAGGTGCATGAGAAATTGTATTTGGGTATATATATTTTTTAGATTATTATTTCATAGCTTTTCTAGCCCATTATATATATGTGTGTGTGTGTGTTGTTTACTATGAAAGATATTAGTACCGCACTTTGAGAATATCTCGGCGAATAAAACTTACCTCGGAATCAGCAATCTTAAGAACCGCCTTTCCAAAGTTCTTTCCTGCAAGCATACCAATGAATCCCTCTGGTCCATTATCGATTCCATCAGTAACGCTCAAAGAAGCCTTGAAGCTTCCATCCGCCAACCACTTGGCAACATTCTCATCTCTTGCCTTAACATGTAATGGACCCATGTCAGCATCGGAGACGATGAAACCTCTCATTGTGATTCTCTTTGCAACAATGTTCATCAAATTCTTGATGGGGTATCTGTCGGCTTCTGGTGTGCTGTACTCGCTAATCATACCGCACGCGACGATTCTACCGTAATCGTTCATGGCGTTGATAGCAGCTTCTAATTGTTCTCCCCCGACATTCTCGTAGTAGATGTCGATGCCGTTTGGTGCAAGACGCTTGAGAGCATCTGCTGGCTTCTCGGTCTTGTAGTTGAAACCGCCATCGAACTTCAATTCGTTGATGATGTAGTCTAATTTGTCGTCAGAACCAACGGATCCGATAACCTTGAGGCCTTCGTGCTTGGCGAGTTGTCCAACGACGGCTCCAACGGCTCCAGAGGCGGAAGAGATGAAGATGGTCTCGCCCTTGACAGGCTTGCCGATTTCGTAGAAAGAGGAGTATGCGGTCAATCCGGGCACTGAGGGAGAAGGACATTAGTTTGTTTCTGGGTGTGAAGGACATCAAAAGGACTTACTGCCTAATGCTCCAAGGAAATGCTTGACGTCCAAGTTGTGTGGGTTCTCAATTTTGCTTGCACCATCTGCGACTTGTTTTGGAAGAGCAGAGTACTCTTCAGTCCAGATGAAACCGGTGAGGAGATCTCCTGGTTGGAATTTAGGGTTGTCTGACTTGATAACTTTGGCAAGGGAGCTGTTGTTGATAGGTTGTCCCAATGGGAAAGCTGGGGAGTAGGACTTGGTCTCTGCAGCCCTCATGCGTCCACGTTGGTAAGGATCGAAGGAGGCATATAAGTTCTTGGTTGTGATTCCTCCGGCGGGTGGTGCTTGGTCAAGATCGAATTCACGAGTCTCAACTACCAAATCCTTTCCTGCAACAGGAACTCCCTGAGGAACTTGCTTGAAGATAAGACCTTTGTTTTGAACCATTTTTGCAGTTTTAATTGAAGTAGATATAGATATATTGTTGTAGGGTGGGATTGTCAAAGAAAAAGCAATTGAATATAACGAAAGAGAATGAAGGGGGGGCAGACAGATAGATATATATGAATAGTCTTTGTGAATGAAATTTCCTGTAGTATGACGTTCCTGCTAGTAAACGTCTTCATCCAAGCTCAAACCATGCAAGTTTTGTAGAACATTCTAAAGACGACCTGACCTACCTACCTTTCAGGACCTTTCAGGGTCACTGTATCAGATACATCTTCTCATTCGTCGCCCTTTGAGAACATCTTCTCTCCATTGAAACGAAATCTCCGTTTTCTGATTGCGTGAACGAGACATGACTTGAGGTTTGTGTGAATTGGTAAGCTTTTGTCGAAGAATGTGGATACGAGATTCTGTTCTTGCCCATCGTTTTCTATGCCGAGGTTGTCGGACCTAAGGTTATATCATCATTCAGAAAAACACCCCGCCAAAGCCGCCACCTTGACAACGAAGGGAGAAAATGTTCCACACATTATCATAAAATGGCTACTTGAGGAAAAACATCCGCTTCTATGTACTTGCGACGTAGGAGTTAAGGGTGACTCGGCAATTGACTTTGTCTGTCTCGGAAGTTGGTACAGTATTCGGACTCCAAGGGGTGAGTAGCGAACCCACTGATGAAGGGGTAGGTAAATATAACCAGGTTTGATTATACAGCAAAACCTCTCTATAGGAATCCTCTTTATAAGAATAACCTTTATTATTCTTATTTTTTAAAATCTCAAAAACTTTTAGATTCAAAAATGATCTAAATCCTGAAAACCTTTTTATTAGGATATCCTTATATTTTTTTATATTTTTTATATTTTTTATATTTTTATCTCAAAATCCTATATATTCTAAGCATATTAATTAGATAATTCGCTTTATTTTATATTCTTATTTTTTTCTAATATTTTTTATTTTTATTTAGTTTCTTTGATTTTTCTTCTTTCAATTTATTATTCATTTAATGATATCAATACTAATATTATAATTATTTAAAAAATATTTATGTGAATAAATGAGATAAAATATTAATAATTATTTTTTATTTATAAACCTCTATATGAGGATACCTCTATAAGATACCTCTATATATCCTTAAAAAAGATTACAAAAACCGATATCCTTATAAAGAGGTTTTGTACATTCAATACATCATTAGTATGTGAATCGCCCCGCTTCGGAGAGTTCTATCATGCGGCAAATCATATCTCTACACGCGAGTCAGATCCAATTGTTGAGCCATTATTATCTGATGTCTCTCATTCTTTCCTTCGGCCGGATTCGGCGGAAAGTTCTTTTATGTAAAACGTTATGCTCATCTGGGCGTCGTGGAAGAATTGTTCATGTTGTAGGTACCTAGGTATTATTATTCCCTCTTGAAAAGTAGATACACCAGTATAAATTGAGTTGATTCCGTTGGCATTTATGCATCGATTTTTGTGATGGACACGTGACATGCACCAAAGTATCATCGAGCGGTTGTCTTCCATTGGATTCCAAGGTTATACATACCTACCCAAGCATCAGATGAGAATATCCGACTGTTTGTATGAAAGGTTGAATCTCTGTAGCGACGGCTTGAAACAACATTGGATCAGTAGTTTGCAGTTTGCAATCATCATCTTCAGATACTCACCTAGCATGAAATGGAGGACAACATGCACTGAAACTTTCATTCAGATGCGATATCTTTTCCATTAATCATTCAAAGCTTCAGAGAATATGAATTTCTGTTGAAATTGATCATCAGTCTCCTCATTCATAAGGGATGGTTCAAATACAGGAGAGATGCGTTATTGTCCCGTGGGTAGTTTCCTATCGTTAATCCCCCAGTCGAACCATCAGACATGCACCATTTCCCCTCAAACTTCTAGACACTCAATAAAACGACTTCTCCTCAAATGTATGTAAGATATTCTGGTTTTGATATTAATGTACGGTTCAAGATTACTAGATATCCTCCATCATTTCCACATGAAATTCCTTTCTCGTGTCCATTTCCGTCCGTTTCTCATAAACCATATATGCATTGCACAATATATATTCCCATTCCCAATTCCAAGGATTTTCTTTCCGTGCTCCATTTTCGATTCCATATCCCAAGATATAACTCCAAGGCAATTAAACATTCAGCTATTAAATCCTCAACTATGACGTTCTTCACTCCTTCTTTTTAACTCTCCATGGATTACATGTAACTTCTGCCCTCATCCTCTCCAAAAAGACTCTGCACATGATACGTTTCCCAATTCAAAAAATCCCCCAAATCATGTCCCAAGTTGTATCCCATGGGAATATATTCATCCTTAATTTTAACCAAGTTGATCGGCGAAGGAGGTAGCGAATCATTATCATCATCATCGATTTTTGGCTCTGGAACAGTCACTTTGAGCGCCACATCTCTCCTCGCTGTTAAGGTAGGTCCAGATACGGATTCCACTACTTGCGGAGCACTGTCCCGATGCGTTTCTACCCATAACCTGCCTTGATATTCTGGGGTTCTAGGTCTGCCACTACTGCTTTCACTAGGAACACCAAAACCCAGTCCAAGTCCGATTGTCGTCGCGCGATTATCCCTCCCATCTTTTGTTTTCCGGGTACTTTTTTCTGCATCGGTAGCCGCGAGAGATTTTCCTCTCTTGCGTCGAGAAACAGGTGCTTCTTTGACTAAACGACCAATTCCAGGATACCCGAATCCGCTCCACCAATCGAAAATACTATCAACTTCCGCTTCATCTGCTTCCCAGATGCTTTCTTCGCTGGCGCCTAATGTACCATCGTCCATTGTGCCTGAGATTGCCATCTGGAATGCGGTCCAATCGAGTGCTTCTTCAAACTCGGGCGCAGAGAGAGAATCGCGATTGGAGCGATGATAGACATTTTCGAGACGGATAGGACCGTGGCGGAAAAGTGGGGATGTGAGGGTATATGGAGTGGATGGTAATTGAATGTAGTCTACAGAGGATGTGCTTGAGTCTTGGGAATATTCCGAATCTTGCGAGAAGGATCGTTTAGGGGTTCGTGGGGCTGGGGTGTTCAGGGGAGAGATTTCGGGAATGGTGGGTAGGAGACTTGTCATTCCTGTGTTGGAACGACTTCGTGGGAGTCTGGGTGGAGAATGTGGAGAATCGCGGGGTGGAGAGGGGAAGTTGAGATCTTCAAAGGCTTGTTCGATAGCATCGATTTCGGCATAATCGGGATTCGATACATCGGATAATGCTCTTCGACCTCTTTGGTGGTCATTTTCCAAAGATTCGGATACATCTACCGATGTGAATGGTAGTGGTGAAGAAGAAGCGAGAGTTTGTGTTGAATTGGATGTTTTGTCCTTGTCATTGTTGATGCGAGGTAATAGGTGTTCCAAATGAAATGGTTCGGTCGGTGATAGATTATCTGGGCTATCCGACGATATAATGCTCGTATCAAGCTTCTTATCCGCACCCATTTTTCGTGAATGTCCCGCTGGAGTAATCCCATCCGCATCTTTGACTGTGTCGGCATTGCGAGCGACATCATTTTGAGCATTTTCCAATGAGGCTTTTCGTTCATGATCTAACTTTGCCTTTTCCGCCTTTTCCTCTAGTTGCTGCAATCTATCCGGAGTCAACATTTCATCGGCTTCCAGTCTGGTGAATTTTCCTTTGAAAACATCAGCCATACTGGCTGTGACATCTCCCAAGTTCCATCTTGCACTTGAATGCGGATGCGGTAAACTCTTCCTCGAAGCTTTATCCGAAGCGGTACTTTTCTTTTGTTTAGGAGAAATGGACTTCTTTGCTTTTGTATTAAATGAAGATTTTGGTACAGGGGATTTTCCCGAAAGACTGGTTGAAGACGGACGTTCTTTCAAAAAGTTGGAATTCTGCATTTGATTGCGCTTCGAGATTGAATTGGTCCGTGCGAGAGGTTTACTCGAGTAGGTTGATCGGTTTTGGCGGGTAACGATGGTATTGTTGATATTCTTGACATTCATATTGTTCAAATCATTAACACTCATACCAGTTATCCTCGCTGCTTTGCTATTTTCAAATTGCTGAAATCCTCGAGTGGCAGCTTTTGCGTCACCCAAGGCAAATCCAACTGCTTGGAATGCTTGATCCGTTTCGCGAATTAATTGTTCGACGTTATCGGTAAATTCGACCATCTTTGGTAGATTCGAACATGAAGCAGATGTTGATATATTATGACTGGACGGTTGCGGGTGATCTTGTTGTTGATGAGAAGTATGTTGATGAGAATGAAAATGAAAGAAAGACTTTTCCTTTGATCTGAGAATAAATCTATCGTAGGACTTGGTTGATGGTATTAATTTTTTGGTGGTAGCAGGAGTTGTAGGAATACTAGGAATACTGGGAATACTAGGGATACTAGTAATGGTAGGAGTTGGATTTCCTTTATCATTAATAAGATGATTTAACAACGATGAAGTATTTGGATTATGGAAGAGATTAATATTTGATCCTGCCTCTTCCTCTTTCCCTTTCCCTTCCCCTTCCATAAGCTTATCTGACGAGGTAGCTTGCGCCTCTCTTTTATAAGAATGTAACCTCAAGTTAGAATTTCCTTGTGCCTGCTGCGGAATTTCTTTTTCTGAAAATACCATGCCGGTGTTGCTGCAAGTCTGCGCTTGTGTTGCTAATGGTGCATCACCTGAGTCCAATTTTGGGGGCGCCAGGGTTTGGGGGAAACAATGGTAGCGGGGCTGACGATTGTGATGCTGATTATTATCATTAACCGGACTGGGTTGTAAGGGACGAGTCGCACTTCTTAATGAAGCACAACTTTTGGACTTGGATATAGTTGGAGACAAAGAATCAACATTGTCCTCAATTGGTGTCGATTCTACAAGTACCTTTGTTAGGTTCAGTGTCCTCCTATTCCCTTGGCCACCCACACTTTCATCCACACTTTCATCCATACTCCCGCTCGCCGAGTTATCGTTAAAACCCCAATCGAAATGTAAAGGACTTAAGGGTGACTGTGCCGTTTGACTGGAATCGATCCGGATCTCAGGAGGTTTTCGTACCATAATAGCTGTATTCCTTCTAACCGCAAGTTTGTCGGATTTTGGATTTTCTGATATCCAGAAAAGGCTTTCTGGTTGCCTATTACCGGTATTACGATCGTATTCGAAAAATCCATCAGCACTGTTACTCTCTCGATGAAAGATCATCCGCTTAGGACGCGACCCTGACTTTTGAAGTGGCATAGTCGCAGGCTATTCAATGGAAAATATAGCAGAAACAAAATTTGAATGTTAGTCCGCCGTGTATATCAATTGAACGAATCTGGGTGGATTTCCGGTTTCGAGATGATGCACAATACAACTTGATACACGGCGCAATCATCTGTACGACATTGGCACTATACTTTAACAAGGGATACACTCGGATACCTAAGGTATATCTACAAACATCTGATGGGAGTGGATTTCGCATCCACTTGTAGCATTGGGGCTCATCTTTAGAGTTAAAGATCTAGCTCAAAGAATATATTAAAGATAGCCTGCTAGTGCACCGCGTGACGATATATCACAAAACTCGCGTGGTTAACAGATCAACAAGATGCATGTCGGATAGCACATCCACACCGACCTCGTGGTACTGGATTCCCAAGGCCAGATTCCTTTGAGTGACAAGCGCCGCCCATTTCAAACGCAAAATACCAACAGCTTTCATAACAAATGAGTGATAGGCTGTACTTCCGATTCATGCAACAGAAGGAAGAGTGGAGTTGAGTTCCTTGAGGCAAATCTCAAAGAGACATCCACTTACTGAACTTGATTGCGGGGATTTGGAATTTCACAGCAGCGGTAAGGGTCGTCCCCCAGAACTCCAAAGACTCCCACAACGACGGATAAGCGCATAAACATGTTCGTGACTGAGGTACTGCGCTAAATTTAGATGCTAGCGACGTGATTGTGTACAATATTTGAAGATGCTTATCTAGCAAGGATGACATTGACTAGTAGTTTGCATAAAGAATGGGATGGTTCATGGTCTGAAGGAGGCAAGGAATCTGTACACAGATGCAAGAAGCCGCGTGAAGTTGTGTTCAAAAGGAGTTTGTTCGCTCCGGCACAAGAAGAACGAAATTGATGAAGAGATATTAGGTAGCAAAGAAACAAATTTCGATATCCAAGGTTTCCAAATGAGATGTGCAATCGGTATCAGCATGTAGTGGAGAAAAACGTGGTAGTGCTGTGCGCGATGTGCACTGGTAAGTTGTAACTTAGCGGCAGTTGAAATAAATTAAGAGTGGATAATCCCATGTGTGACGAGTTCGCTCTACCCATTTCAGTCCTCACTTATTCTAATTGCAGTCCCTTTTGCATTGGTATGCTCTTTTTGGACTTATACAATCGAAGAGAAAGGAGAGAGCTTGCTGGATTGTATCTTTCTAATCTATCGTCATGTTCCTCTTTATGGGAAAGGCGACGACGACGGCGACGATAACGATGACAACCTATCTATGTGTAGCTTCATATCGACTGAGTAAATAGTACTATCCAATGAAATTCAATACCAAAAACGAATGAATTGACATTACCTACCTAGGTATTGCCTAGGTGATTGTTACGCAAATAGGCAAGAGTAAGATACAAACATGCATGTGGTGCACGTGATAGTGGCGCTCTTTCCCCAAAAGTACCCGACCCGGGCGGCTGCGAGTACCCCACCTAAGCCATTTAGCAAGAGGCAAGCAACAGAATAGCTACACCAACACCAACACCAACACCAACACCAACACCACACCCACCGCAATCACAGCCCAGGCTCTTTGATATTCTCCAGGACGACAATGAATACGAACAGGACTGATTTCGCTTTCTAGGCTCCTACCTTTCGGTGATCACATCACCAAGCTCACAAAGTGGAACTTTGTGCCCCTAGACTTGTTAGATGAACTAATATGTCAACAAAGTTGTAATTCAACATGCAGCCATTCAAAAATACAAGGAATGCAAAGCAACAATTGGACTAAAGTCAAGGCAGCACCGTGAATAGACGAGGTAAATCTATAAACATCACAAACAAGAAGGTCAACCCAAAGGACAAACAAGAAAACATACACTCCGTCGTATATAGCCAAGTCAATAGATATGCCGAGTTCATACATCATGTACATGATATCAACGCACCTGCTGGTCCTGCAGCTTTCATATCTAGCTAAGATGCACAGTCGTGGTTGGCTGACGAGTCTGACTTATGCATTGCCGTCCGTACCATGTACTGGGCAATTCCAGCAACTATCGAGTCTGCGCCACATCATCGCTGTTTTTTCTGATTACCTACTTAATCTAGATAAGTCAACCCACTGAAGTATATTTAGATTGTTCTTTCTTTCTTCACACGGCAAACCCTAGCCCATTGGCTAGTTGCCTACCATACCTACACGGGACATAAGATATACAGGAAATGTACGAATTCTGATTTACGTTTTTTGTCCTGCGCAATGTGCATTGAGACTTTTGCTTGGAGATCAAATCATTTTCAAGCCGTGGTTACGATCAAGTTATCAACCCCCGTTGGCGCATTCCCCTCGATGTTACCTTGATGAGCTAAGCCTCAAGTTTGGGAAGGTAGCACTCAACACAATCCGTTCAAGTAGAACTTGGAGAAATTTGAAAATCCATTGAAAATCTTGGCCTAAGACAAAATCAACCAGCTGAAACAAAATGGAATAATTTTGTATGCAGGATTACCCCGCGAGTGTATGTGTAATGGATTTGCTTACCCGGCGTTCTCCATCTCATCAATAACTCCGGCAAGATCAAAGTACTGATTTGCCCAAGGACTTGTTATCTGCCTTTATCCAGAGGCACAGGATACTACCACAGTGTCTTTCAGGAATACCATGCCCAAAAAGATATTCGCCAAGAGACGACACAATTCATTTGCTCAGTTTAAAATGTTAACCCAATCATAGAACAGGCCAGTAGCATTAAGGGTTTCGTCAACCATTCGACATTATTACGACCCAATCAAATTGCCAATCCTTCTACATAAAATCTATTGCACAGCATCTCTTACGGTTGCACAATTCCATCGTAGAACGGCCCTTGATAATCTCTTTCATATCAAAACGGTGCAGTCGCACTTATCCCTCCGCCTTGCGATCAATCCTGCAAGGCTATTTTGACTATCATCTCTTGGATTTCGAATCCATTACCTTATAGTACATTGCCGCAGATCATCCACGTGCGTCTCAAACAAATAAATACGAGCTTCAAGAACCCATCCAATCAATCCATATCCGCAACAGTTTCTGCTCACAAATTGCCGACATAAGCGTCTAGCAAGCTTCTATGAGAATCCGGGCCTTGACAATAGTGAACCTTCTAGCTTCAACTTGGAGGATTGAAAAGCATGGCATTTCGAATCCTCTCTCAATCTTGGGGTTCCAGCGCTAGCGAGTTTAAGATACTATCTCCTCGGAGCAAAAGCGAAGTACCATATTGCTTCCCCCCTCAATCAATGTATCTGTGTATTAGTATCATAGGATTTCTTGGTAACGGCAATTCAACAACGTGAAACGCTTATCGATGTTTCCTCTCCTCCCCACAGTAGTAGATGTGGGAGGGTTCAATGCTGAATCAAAATCTTACTCGTACCTGCTTTTTATACCTACACGTTGTCATTCCAAGACATAACGTTTTGTGTTAGACTTGGCCGTCTATAATTTTCACGTTGTCTCTTGTTACAAGTGGCGCAGAGATGTTGCCTACCATTAATACTACGTAAATAGCGTCGTTTAATATGACCAACGAGAGGTGTTTTTGTACTCCTCGCCATTATTTGGCAGCATTGTAGCCTAGGCGGCCAGACTTCGGCAGTGCTCGAGACAATCTTTTATGCACTTCAATCATGGTTTGCAGTCAAAATTCTAGTGTTACGTTTGGTAGGATAGTTGAAAGCTGTATCCTCGTCTTGACATGAAATACCACATTACAGACAGTATGGAGAATTATCCGCGCCACCGTCTCTTTATCAGCCATTGTCAATTTTTGGAATAGCTGATAACAATTGAACGCCAATCTTGAAACATATGCCATTTTAGTTTAAATCCAAGATTCATTCCTGACTGTAGACTTAACGAGCGTCTCGAGTACGAAGTTTACACCCGGGCTAGTGATTCCGATCCCAACCTGTTGGTGATGAAAATCCATCGCCCTACATCACGGTCAGGGCTTAACTAATTCTATTTCTACAAATCAAACAGAGTCCAACCACACCACCATAGTTGGTACTACTTTTTTCTTGATAAATTTGTCTCGCATGTCCACGTGGAATTTCAGGCTTATTCCAGATCATTCATGAATTAATCGCGGCATCTCACACAAATACCAATGGGGGAATGAATTCGTCCGGCTCCGATTCCCAGAATTACGGTACTAGTACTGTACATAATAAGCACTTGAGCCATCCCTCAATCCCGGAACCTGAAATGATTTGTCTTGAAAATGATTTATGATGATTACTGTAATCTCATTGGATGAGGTAAGATGTATGGAGAAATGGTGAGATTTTGATTGGGTCTTGGTATGCTTATGTGATATCTTAGTTGATATTTGGCAATTGCGAACTTGTTTTTGAAGATCTACTTATTCTTTTGTACCTGTATGCCGGATTCACCGAGTATTTTGGGGGCGTGAGTGCGTTTTCGTTGATTATTCATCGCGTAGGTTGATGGTCTATAGGGAGATATCGAAGGGCGAGATTATAATCTAGTGCTTTTAGTTTTCAGAACGTTCTGAGCGGTCTAATCTGGTACTGGTATACATGATTGTTATGACTACGAACTTTATGTGGTGTACTGCCTTGGACTGTGTTGTCTTTTTTTGGTGATGGTTGTTCCTGAATGAATACACTGAATCTGTTGGGATTACCTCGGTGAAGATTATGACATCTTCATAATCGGTCTAACGTATTTATTGATATTCTGTCTTCTCTCTTCTAGGTCCTAGAGCTATGAGAGCTTTATGGAATACGTTTGTGCGCTAATTAGCACTAGCGTTCGCGCTCACGTGCGTAATCACTCAATTACAACACTGCACCGCGCTGTCTAAAACTTTCCCCTCCTAACAGCAACATCCGATGTCTTCAGTAGCAACACATCATTTTGCCATCAACGTCACAGAGATATGATCCTGGAGGGTTCAAGATGCCGGACTGTGCCCCTGTCAGTGTCCTATGGCAAGCTACAGAACGAAATGACATTATTCAACTTACACATTGGCAGCTGTTGCTCTCTTCGGTGCAGCATTCAAGGCTAGATGGGCAAAAATCATGCAGATTTGAGGCACAAGGGCCGAATAATGCTGCACCTGCTGCCATGCTGGCCGTCAGGACAAGAGCATAGAAGATCGAGGTGAATTGCATGATAAAGGTTGATGTGGTGAAGGCTGATGCGAAGAAGGGTGAAATGGAGGACGATAGTAAGAATGATTCAAAAAGCGAATAATTCTACCGTACGACTTGGTTTATACTGTAGACATTATAACGTCAATGGTTTCTGGCTTAGTCGTATTGAACTCCGCTTGTAGCTGCTGGTAAAGAGAAGTGTATAATTTGTGATCTCGATAACTAAGTGACTGTACACTGGACGGAAAAAATGGTATAACAAACCCGCCAAAATTGAGTATCTTTTCAAAACACTATTACTCAGAAATTGGATAACAACTTGGAAGTTCATAAATTGATTAAACAAAACATAGATTATTAAATTATAAGTTTTTGATATTTGAAGTCTAGTTTCAAATCGAAACCAATAAATTTCAATAGAATTTTGAAAATAATAATTAATCTTCATGTACTAATTCTCTAGATTAAGGGCGTGGTGATCTTATTGACTCATAACGTAAGGAAATAAATACAGCCAAACAAAGAGGAGTACAGAATTCATCTACACGAGGCCTTTGGCACTCTAATTTGATCTCCTTGAACGTGACTGCACTGACGTTGACAATGTTGCTTATCTTGAGCGTGAAGGTGAGAAGTGTGGTTGAGGGTGCATTTCTCACGAAGAGAAATTCAACTTCTCTCGGAATTCCTCATCCTATCACTCAGTAAACTGTCTCAACTAGCTATATAAACTAGCCAACTTTGCTTTTTATCTTCATTACATTTCAAATTTACACAGTCCCATTTCCAACCTCTTCGCCCCATAAGCACTGCAGTTTGAATGGCAATTCGCATCCAGGTTGTGACTATCGCTCTCTATCAAACTAAAGGATGTCTAGAAGAATTTGTAGAGCTACCTGATAGCGATGACGACGCCTGCTTCGATATTGACCTGGACACTTGTTGTGGAATGGTCAAATCGGGTGGTGAATCCGTCACAACTACCTCTGGGGTAGTCACCAATCCTGTTGCAGCAAACCTTGTTGCCTACTCACAGCAGGGAGGTCAAGCCGAAGACCCTTGCGCTTTTTTTCTCCAGCTAACCTCGGTGGACCAGGATATCACCAAGTATGTCTCTTTATCAATCGACGCGGGTACGCTCACTGGAGCAAAAGTCATTGCGAGCACTGGGAATGCGACTGAGAAGCGGAAGCCTTCCCATGCCGAGCCCGATTGATACGTCACGGTGGTTATTGAGATAATCTTCGGGATTCGTAAAGCTTCCACAGCGCGGGAGAAGTATAGAAAGCTCAAGACGCGAAAAGAGAAGCGGGCTTTATTCTGGAGTACGCTGAAAGGACCGAGCCTCTCCATCTCCGCCTCTGAATCGAATAAATTGCTAGGAGAAGCTGGTCTCTTGAATTGCTGGCTTTGAGACTTGAGAGACTGGTTATGGGATGGGGTTTCGTGGTTATGAAGACGCCTTTCTTTTGATGTATCTGTGGACATGCAATTCAAATGATTGTATGTGTAAATGACAAGTGGGTGGGAGTGTGCAATCAGTGGATCTAATGCGAGGCTTAGTGTAGGCTAGATGGATGATTGCAGCCAGTCTTTACCGTAAAAATGCTATCAAGTTTACAATCGCACACCAAACCGCCTTTGTGCTAATTATATATTGATTATTCATCATGTGACACATACTTAGGACACTATACAGGCGAGCGAATCGGAGTGCTGTGATAGGAATACTCTCCTCTGGCATCTGTTGGAAGAAACGAGGAACTTTGTGATGTAACTAGCGATTTCAAGGCATATAAGTCATATGATGCTTATTTCAATATGTTGTGCCATTTCATCCCGCTACAACTATTACTGATTCATCTTATCCTGCCACGACTACATTTTATTTCATCTATCCATCCAAATTTAAGCAGCAGTCAATATATCTATCGGGACATCAATCATATAATCAAAAAGGGCATTATATTAACTAACATCGCGCTAGTGCTTCTCTATATATTTAATACCTAGCTTTTTATAGTTAATAATAATTAAAAATGAATACAATTATATAGGATTAAGTATTTATATTTATATTAATCAAATTGATATCAATACTAATTAATAATATTATAAATTAGGGCTTTAAACTTTATTAAAAGCATTAGATATTTTTATATAATATTTAGAATTAATAGAAATTCTAAAGAGATTATAAAGAAAATATCATTGTATTAGATATAGTATATTATTTCTTTTTGTAATATTAGAGAGTATACTCCAAATAATTATATTAAGAAAATATATTCAAAAAATTTGGTTTTTTTAAGTATAACAAATCGATTTTATATTTATTATATATTTACTTTTATATTATATATTATATTAGATAAAATAAAGATTTTTATTATTCTTTATATTTGTAAAAGATTCTTTTATATATATAAATATATATATATCTATAATAACTTTCAAAATATTTTTATTTATATATACAAATATATTGAAAAGCGATATTACTTTAATTGTTAAGGATATTATTGATAAGAATATATATATAAAAAAAAAGAGGAAGAGTATAAAGAATAATTTAATTTATTAAAAGTAATGTTAAATGATAAGAGAGTTATTGTTATTAATAATAAAAAGCTTATTAAATATATTAAATTCAAATATAAATAATATAATTATAAGGATATCAATAATAATAATTTGGTAGAAATTTTTTATTATAATTTTAGAATATTTATAACTATATAATTTCCAAAAATCTATTAGATTTATATACAAAAACTATATATAATATTATATACTTAAGGAGTATATTTATTAAAAATAAATGTTGAAATATTTATAGTTTTATTTAAATAATCTTATAAAATTATTATTAATAAATAAACAAAAGTACAAATTCAAAAAGTTTTGAAAAATATTAATATTAAAAAATCTAAATTTAAATCTAGAACTATTTGCAAATTCATTAAAAACGATTTCAAATATATAGATGAAAACAATGAAAGTAAATATAATAAGAATAAAGATATAGAAAACTTTGATGATGGGGATAGCAATAGTGATAGAGATAATAAAGGTTGTAAATCCTGAAAGGATAAGATATTAATATTATGTTTTAATATACAATTTCTTATTAATTTATCAAAATTTTATATTAATAATGAGAAATATAGTGGGAATAATAATAATTTCGATTTCAAATTTTCAATATTTTATAAAATCTTATAATGTGTAGAGGTATCTATAGATATATATTATAAGATATTTCCGATTATATTTAAAAAGAATATATTTTAATTCTTTTATATTAATTATAACTTATTGTTATTGATATTCAAAAAAATTTATATTTATATATAAAATAATTTTAAAAAAAAAATATCAATGAAATATATTATTAAAATAAAATAATATTATTTTAAAATCAATTAAAAAAGAGTATAGAAATAAGTTATTTAATAAGTATTTTATAATTATAATCAAACAATTATATATATTATAATATCAACTTAATCCTATTATATAATAAATATCCCATTTTTATAATAAATTTATATTTATTTATAAAAATATAAAAATATATAATCTAATTTATTTTAATTTTAAAAAAAAAGTATCTAATTTGATTAATTAATTATAATAATCCATTAATATATAAAAGAAATTATATAAGGATAGAAAAAACATAGTATTATTTATTAATAAGAAATTCCGTAATAATAATAATTATAGTAATAATTAAAATGATTTTAGAGATTTTAGGAATAATAATAATTTTAGAAACAATTTATATAATAAACAATAATATTTAGATTTTTCTAATCAATGTAATTATTGTTAAATATATAAAAAAGAAGAGTGTTGATTAATAAAATACTTTAAAGAGGAATAAGATAAGAATAGATGTAAATATAAAGAGAAGATCAAAAACAATAATAATAATATATTTAATAAATATTATAACTAATAAATAATCGAATATAAAAAAAAAATTATTGATGTAGAGTTTAATTCAAAAATCGAAATGAATTTGTTTTTTGTAGATCTTGATATTGAAGATAATATGAATAAAATATTTTTTATAAATTCTAAACTTATTAATGGTTAGGAAATATTCAATTAATTATTATTCAATATAATATTATATATAATAACTAAAAACTCTATTGAAATAGTTTTATTTATAGAAAATGTAATAAATATTTTTTATATAAATTATATAAACAAAGAATTCTTTAATATATATATTGATATAATATATATAGGGAAGTCAATAATTGGAATTGAATAATATTATATGTGGAAATGGATTTATTTAGTTGAATATAATCTATTGATAATAGGGGCTATAAATATACATTTTGGGAAAAGGATTATAATATCAATAAAATCATTTTAAATCATTGTATCATTCAGAAATATCGATTTTTATATTATAAATACTAATATTCCATTTCTATTGAGTTTTGAAAATATAAACCATTTTAAAACATTTTACAATAATATTATTAATTAGTTTATTACATTAAAAAATGAATACTCTATTATTAGAAAATATGGGTATATATTTTTAATATAAAAAGTGAATATAAATCAATTTATTCAAAAATCGATTTATTAGAATAATTACTATTTAATAATTATAAAACTATAATATCTATATTAATAATTCGATTATTTATTAATACAATATTTTTATAATATATTACAACAAACAAATTATAATAAGAATAATAATACTATTAAATATTTCATTAAATATTATAAATATTATCAAATATATAGCAAATCATTAGAATATTTCAGATTTATTTTATTGGAAAATATTAAATTCAATTATACTATTTATATTAATATTATATATATTATAAGCAATTTGGTTTTATATATTATCGATAAAGCAATATATTATCAAACAACTCGATTTCTTGAAAACGTTTCTATTAAATATATATTTGATAATTTTAAAAAATATTAAATTAATATATATATTAAACCATTAGATTATATCATTCATAATATCAAAAAGAATTTTGTAAATAAAGAGTTTATTTAGAATATAAAATCTATATTGATTATTATTAAAAGTATATCTATTGAAATATATAACTCTATAAACATTATCAAAAGATATTATTATCTATTATATCATATATATGAGATTTTAATAAAAGAATTTGAAAATGATAATTTAATTAAAATGATAATTCTTCAAATAACAATAAAAGCTATAAATAATATAACAAAGCCAAATAGACTTATTTCTATATTATTGATTTATAAAATATATTCTAAATTAAATAATATTAATCTATCAATTATGATAATTATTCAATATACGAAAATTACAAAGAAAATTATAATAAAAATATATTATATTCGAGTTAAAAAATAAATTATAGAGATATTGAAATTAAAAAATGGATTGTTTACAATATTTATTTTTATTCTATTATTGAATTTAAAAGTTTTAATATAAAAAGAAGGAAAAGATAATAATATATTAGGCAAATGGATTGGATTATATATTTTGATTGGAATAAATAAGGAGATATATAAAATAAAACTTTTCAATAAATTAATTAAATTCCGATTTATATTTGTACAATTTTTCTATATAGAATCTAAAGAAATAAAATCAAAGGATAATTATATAAATAATAATGATAATAATATTATAGTTATTAATACATTACATATAAAGATATTATAATTTTAAATATTACCATCAATAATATAATTAAATGTATAATTATATTATTATATAAAAAGTAACTTGATCAAAATAATCAATATGATAAATATTAATAAAGAATATATTGCAAAACTATTATAATTGATTATATTCTTATAAGATAATATATTTATAAGATATATAGAGTTGCAATACAAAAAAATTGATAAATTAATAAAAAATGGAATCTTCAAGATTATTTTAAAAGATAATATTCCATTTGAAATAAAACTTTTCAAATTATATTTTGTTAATGAAATAAAAAAAAAGAGTATTAATAAAATATATGCAAAGTTATAATTAATAATTTAGATATATTAAGATAAAGGTAAAACTATTATTTTAATATAATCATTTATTATTTAATATATCAATTAATATATTATTTTTATATTTATTACTATTTTATAAATATTAAATAAATATATTCAAATCTATTTATAGAATATTATATAAGTATATATTTAATCGATTATAATTTTGAATAAATCTATTTATATAGAAGTATTAAAAAAGGTTAGATTTAAAAATGGATATATTCTATATATTATAAAACCCTTATATAATATTTTCGAAATAGGAAATTACTGATTTGGAATTTATTATAACTATTATAAGAATAAGTTGAATATAATATAATTTATATATAATCCTTATCTATTCTACTCAATCGATGATATTAGTATTGTAGGGTTTCAAATTAATAATATTCTTATAATTGTAAATAAAAGATTTGTATATTTAGAATAAAAACAATTAGGTACGGCTAATTTTATAATTAAAAATAGAAAACAATTTATAAAAAATTATTTACTCAAATTTAATAATTGCTTGATTACTTTCAAAAATGATAAGATCTACTTTAATCAAGAGAAATAATATAATAATATTAGAATGATTATAACTGAAAACATCGATATATATAGAATAAGAGGAAAAATTTGAAAAAATATTATTTCGAAGAATCAATATATTATTCAATATACAAAGAGAATATATATTATAATTATATATCAACTAGAAATATTTTATTATTTTTTTATTATTATTTAAGTAATAGATTCAAAGAAAAAAGATACAAACAAATTCAATAAAATTATCAAATAGTAAATAAATAATTTGAAAAAAGGATTTACATTTGTATCTCTAAATATAAATTTTATCAAATTAATTATTTTCATTAATATATTATTTATTAATAATATTAATTTATTATTATAAATTGACTATATAATCTATTTAATAGATAAGTATAATAATACTAATATCATATATTGAATATCAATTAAATATAAGAGAATTATTAAAAGTATATTAGCTTCTAAACTATATATATTGATTTTAGGCTTTGATATCGAAGCTATTATTAAAGATATTATTAATATTATTCTCAAATCTAAAAAGCTAATATTATTTATATTTTGTATAAATTCAAAGTTATTATATGATCTATTAACTAAACTCGATATGAATATAGAAAAACGGTTTTTAATTAACATTATAATTTTAAAATAATGTTATAAGAATAGAAAGATTATAAAAATTAAATAAATTAATAGAAAATCGAACCTTGTAAATATTATAACTAAAAACAATATATATCAAATATTAAAAGATTTAATTAATATTAATAAAATAATTATTAAAGTAATATATTAAATAAAAAAAGAATAATAATATAAAGATTAAATAAAACTAAAAAAATATTATATCTAAAATAGATTATAAATTAAAATATATAATTATATTTATTTTTAAAAAATTATCAATATTAGGATATCAATTATATAATCAAAAAAGATATTGTATTAATTAATATCGCATTAATATTTCTCTATATATTTAATACCTAGTTTTTTACAATTAATAATAATCAAGAACAAATACAATCATATAGAACTAAGTACTTACACTTATATCAACCAAGTTGATACCAACAATATCAAACGAAAATAAAAGAGGAATAACAAATGCATATGGATGTCTCGATCCCACAACTCAGATACAGTGTATGATTCTGCGTGATTCGGATCTTGGGCGACAAGTAGCCATGTTTACTGATCGCGCTGAGCGAAATGCGTTTGTCATAAAAAACGGAACGAAAGCAGGCCAAAGATCTAGTATCTCATCACCTCAAATCAAAAATCCGGATTTGAGATGGAATGGGCAAGAGTGGGAGAGCAATGTTGTTGAAACAGAGGAAAAGAAGCAAACATGAAATTACTAGAAATCTGTAAGTAGCTGTATCTGAGGCAATTATCTTCTTATTTTCGAAGGCTCAAATTCTGAGACATTTTAGTATGATGTGAATAGACGGATGGAATGATGATTGTACAAAGGTTGATATAAGATTGTGATTCTTGTGCTTTTGGGGATCTTGGGGATGATCATAGTGATCAATCAAGTTGAGGTGTTCTCTTACCGAGAGTCAAACTGTGAGGTTGGCTTGGAATATCGGACTTGTTGCCTCAACAGTAGACTTGGCAAGATGATCGGGATTTAACCATGTGCTTTCATAACAGTTCCACTATCAATTGATTCCAATCAAGATTGACTCAAGCACATGCAAAAATCTTCAAGCTCAAGTCAAAAACATGAAACTATATGTTATTTATTATTAAGTGTACTTGGGTGCAAACCAAGCTGTCTACATAGCATGTACATATTTGGATTCGGATTAGCGACAATGTTACCTCAAAGCATACCCTCTGACTCCTCCCTCGCCACCATCAAGAGACTGCTTATTTGAATCAATTACAAAGGTAAATTCCAACTAGACTCAGACTAACTGATACCATACATAATCATCGATTGCATAACTATGATGAAACGTGTGTATAATCGTTAGAATTCTCAGCCATCGGTGAAACCCCCGAGTGAAGAAAGATATATCTATCTACAGCCGCTGGTTTTTCCTTCACAGTATATAAGGCGATTGCTAGGACCGCTTTCTCTTTATTCTCTTCTGATTTCACTGGGAGTAGCTCTTGTAGCTGGCCTTGGGTGATCTCAACTTGATCGAAGATAAAGCGTTACAAACCAGTTATAATTACCTCAAACATTCCATAGCTCAGCTATTCTCTATTGTTAAATCAAATAATATATCTAAGGTCTATAATCATATCCTAGGTTTTCTCGCTATATCTTAAGATATCAAACCACTATAAACTCCGAGTTTATCTTGATGACTTTTGTTATATACCTAGGTACATAGTAGTATCTCAATATTACTTTTCTCAATTATATATGTAACTTTTATTACTATGATCACTTAGGTTTCTAATTACAGCATCGGTATTATCAAGGAATTCTTTTCGATATTTGTAATAATTATTTTAAACGATTTTATAATTGTTAAATCAATCTGTCAAGGTCACAAGGTTATAAGTCACGTGAGATCATATGGCGGGAGACCCTCGAGCCCCTTTCGTATCACGGACTCCTTTATTTCAGAATATTTCACAAACCCCTTTTTTTTTCCAAGATATCCCGAAAACCTAATCTCTAATTTCAGGCTCTTATATCGAAATTAATTCATTTATTATAAATTATATATTTTCAATAGTTTTAAAGAAATAATAAAAAGTCTTATTTCAAAATATATTTAAAGTTGATTTATTATTATTTTTTATTTTAATAATTCTTTTTATTTTCTTTTTAAAGTAATTCATCAATTTTAAAAACTTTATTTATTAATCAATTATTGATATTATTATAATTTCTATAAGAAGAATTTCTGGTAATATTATAGATATAAAGTTATGTGATATAATTCTATTTTAATTAGGTAGAGATATTGATTAATTCCTATAAGATATTGATATCGATATGTAGGCGATCTTATTATAATCAATCAATAAAAAAAATATAATCTTGGTCTAATAATTTTAAGAAATATGGGAAGATATAGTAATTATAAAAAAGGTTTATAAAGTGGTTATAAATAGTATTTTATATGTATTTATTTTAATTGTTTATAATAATTTAATATTTATATTGAATATAATCTATTAGGATTTTATCTCTTTTTTGGGAAAACTTTTAAAGTTATAAAGGTTAAAGTAATATAAAGGAAAAGATATTAGAAATGTGAAAGACTTTTTCTTTCAAATAGAGGTTATATTTTAATTCGATAGAAAATATTATTTTGCAATTGATGAAAAGAAAATGTATTATATTATTTAATATTTTGAAAAACAATCTTTAGTGATATAGTATCAATATAAAAATGAATTAGTTAATAAATAAATGAACTGGAAAGATTTTAAAGAATATATATATAATACGATTATAAATAAAGAATCCTGATAGTAATTATCAATTTAGAAAATGATATATATTAAATAAAAAGAGAGTAAAATAATAAATGCTTTTATTATTTATTTAGAAGAATTAAAAGAAGATATTGATTTAGAAATGGATAGTATTTAGAAGGAAAGGTTTTTATTGGAGCTTTTATTTAAGATAATTTGAAGGATAATAAAATCTTTATAACAATTTGAAATATATAGTGATTTTATAAAATAAGCTTGTAGATTAGAAAGTGTAGATAAGTTGTATTAAAGATCTGAAGTAGGGGAATTGTATTATAATCGAAAGTATAATTAATCTCTAATTCAAAATGGAAATTTCTATAGATATTTTTATTAAAAAGCTAATAGATTTATAAATACAAATAATAAAAATTAAGAATTAAATCAATTCTTAAAATATATTTTAAATAAGATTAATAGATTTCCTATTTATTTATTGTATACAAATCGTATGCAAATAGTTTAATACTATTAATATTAATAAAAAGGATATTATATTATTTATTACTAAAAACTTTAAATATATAAATATTGTAATAGAAATTATAATAAAATTAATTGTTTACAAAATAACAAATCTTTCGAATCTATTTGTATAGGAAATGTTTAGATTTAATAATAAAAATAAATATTTTGTTAATATTGAATTTTTAAAAGGAAGGATAAACGATATTTATAGTTATAGTGATTTTTAATATAGAAAGTAAGTTAATAGTACTTTGATATTTTATTGATTCAGGAGTATAAGTTAATATTATTTAATAAAGTAAGTATATTGAATAGGATTGGAAATTCTTTTAAAAAGGAATTCTGTTTGTATTTGCAAATAATATTGTAATAGTATTGTATAGAGACTATACTTTTTTTGTTGAAATGAAAGATATTCGAGAGAAAGTAAAGGATTTATATTTATAAATTTATATTAGTGGTATTAGATTTATTTTAGATAAATATAATTCTTGATTTTTTTTAGCTATAAAAAGTTAATTCTAATATTGATTGGAAATTGATATTATTTTAATATCAATTTCAAATTAATAATTTAAAGATAATTCTAATAAAAGAGTTTTATAAAGAAATAAAGAATAGAGTTCAAGTTTTTATAATATTCTTAAAAGATAAGATATTATTTTAGAAAAACAAAGATAGTTATTTAATATTTATATTTTCTTTATTTATTATTTCTAAAGAATTTGAGAAATATAAAAATACTTTTTTAAAAAACAAGAATAGTTTTTTATTAGATTATTATTTGATAGAATATTATATTAATCTCAAATCTGATTTGATATTTCCTTAGAATCTAATCTATATTCTATCAAAATAAGAATTTGTAATATTATAAGAATATTTAAATAAATATCAAAAGAAAGAATAAATAAAACGATTTATTAGTTTTATAGAAATATCAATTATATTTATTCTCAAGAAAGACAGAGGTTATCGATTATATATTAATTATAAGAAATTAAATCGAATTATAAAAAAGGATAGAATCCTTTTGC
The DNA here is from genome assembly GCA_014898425.1 of Botryotinia globosa. NCBI lineage: Eukaryota > Fungi > Ascomycota > Leotiomycetes > Helotiales > Sclerotiniaceae > Botryotinia > Botryotinia globosa. The sequence continues at coordinate 2,191,571 of RCSZ01000003.1, read as the reverse complement.
TTTTTATTAGTGAATTCTTAAATTGCTTTTAATAAGGTATTATATTTATCAAATTAGATCTAAAAGATGTATATTATTGTATTTATATTTGAGTAGAAGATGAGTGGAAGATAGTGTTTTATATATAATATAATTAATATAAATATAAAATAATATTTTTCAATTTAATCAATATTTCAATTATATTTCAAATATATATAAATCAAATATTAATAGGTTTAATAAATAATATCTATATAATATATTTTAATAATATTTTTATTTATTTCAAAAACCGAGTTATATATATAATAAATATTCGAAGAGTTTTTGTATAATTCCTTAAATATAAGCTTTATATCAAATTAAAGAAATATATCTTTTATATCAATAAAATTGAATTCTTAGATTTTATTGTTTTAATTGCAAATGTAATTATAGAATTTAATTGGATTTAGATTATTATTGAATAATTTATACTAAATAATTTGAAAAATATATAAATATTTCTTAGTTTTATAAACTTCTATTATTAATTTATTAGAATCTATTTGATAATAATTTATAATATAATTATATTAATAAAAAGTATTTATAAAAAGAAAATAATAATAATATTCAAATAGATAAATAAAGTTTAAAAGATATTTGAAATATTAAAAAAAGCTTTTATTTCGATTTTTATTCTTCAATATTTTAATCTATTATTTCATATAATATTTGAAATCAATATATCAATATTTATATTAAATTGTATATTATTTCAATTATTTCTTGAAGGGATTCTAGAAATATTGATTCAATAATAATATCTTGTTATATTTTATTCAAGAAAACTAATTTCAATAAAACAATAATATTTTATTCACAATTAAAAACTATTGATTATATATATTGTTTTTATAAAATAATATTATTATATGATAGACAATTGATATATTATTATAATTATATCGAATTATAATATATTTCAATATTTTATAAAAAAAAAAGTTTAAATAGTCAATAAATTAAATAAATTAAAGTTTTAATAATATATAATTTCGAAATAAAATATAAAGCAGAAAAGCTAAATTCTACTAATGAGCTATTATATTATTCAGATTACATAGTAAATACAAAAGGTATTAATAATATATTATTCATATTTCAAAATAAATTGAAAAACAGATTAATAATAATAAAACTATTTCAAAATATTCTCATTAAAAAAGTAAAGTTTTTATATAATATTATAAACCTCTTATAAAAAAAAATATAGTTTACTATTCTATAAACAATTACATTCATTAATTGAAATTGATTACAAATAATTAATACCTCATCAAATAACTTACATTTTAATAAAAAACAAAATAATATTCGAATGAATATTTAAAATAATAAAATCTGCTTTATTATAGTTCTAGCAAAATAATAATTTTATAAAAAATAAAGAATATTTGAATCAAAGACTATATTCCATTGAAATCGTTTTATTTTAATAAATAGATATCAATAGACTTTTTAGACATTATAAAAACGCTTATATATTGTCAAACTTTGTTCTAAAAATAGAAATTCTAGAAACCCATTACAATAATTCTACAAATAAACATTAAAATATTACAAAAACATTTGAAATCTTAAAATCAAAATACTTCTAACCTTCAATAAAGAAAGATATCAAAAATCACATTCAGATATATACAATATACTAATAGATTGTTATTAAGAGATATAAATTATATAATAAATTATAAATTCTTTTTATACCTTATAATTTTTGGAAAAAGATAATTATAAATTTCATTATAGATTTACCCCCATTAAAATTAAGCAAGTATATTTATAATACAATTCTAATAATTATAAATAGATTTACAAAACTTGCTTAATATATCTCTATAATTAAATCAATTATATTATTGGAATTAATATAAATATTAATATAAAATATATTTAAAGATTTTAGAATCCTAAAAGATATTATTTTAGATAGAGGATTACAATTTGTAAATAAATTCTAGAATAGTTTTCTATTTTATCTGAAAATACAATATAAGTTTTCAATAGTATTTTATTTATAAATCGATAATCAAATAGAAAAATAAAATTAAAACCTAATTCATTATATTAGCTGTTATGCTAATTATTATTAAAACAATTGAATATTGTTATTGTTATTTACAAAATTCATATATAATATAATGTAATATAATACTATAAACACTACTTCTTTTTAAGTAATATATAGATTTCTATCTATTTTCAATTATATTAGTAAGAATACCAATATTATAAAAAAAACCCCAATTATATACAAATGAATCGCTTCATTCAATAAAAAAAAAGAGAAATTTAAAAAATTATAATAAATAGTTATCAATTATAAGGCAAATAAAATGAAAAATATAACCTTATATCGATACAATATTAAAAACAGAGTAATATTGAGTATTCGGAATATTAAATAATTTTAATCAAAAAAGAAGTTTTCAGATAGATTTATAAGCTCCTTTTCAATAATAAATATAAACATTAATAGTTAAATATACAAATTTAAGTTGCTATTAATCTATAAAATTTACAATATTTTTTATATATCTTTATTAAAACTATAATATAAACAATCGGATATCACAAATCTATTGCTATTGAAAAAAATAAACAATTATTTTAAATATAAAATAAAACGAATTATAATATATAGAAAAAGGAAAAGAGATTTTCAATATTTAATTCAATAAAAAAACTATCAGCTAGTAGAAGTTATATAAGAAGCCTTTTACAATCTCAACAATGTAAAAAAAGTATTGGAAGAATATAACAAAAAAGAAAAACTATTAATATAGAATTCAAGAAAAAAGAAAACTATAATATAATAGGATTCTATTTAATATTTAATAACAAGTTATCCCTTTTTCGAAATTGAGTTTGTCTTTCTTCCCTCTATAATTATTTATTTTGATAAAAATAAGAATATAATTCTTTAAATACTGGTATACCATAGATTATTATTAGATATATCAACTCCTACTGTTGTCTCTTATATACCTTCGATATTAATTCATAAATCTCAGAATCAATATTAACAAAATCCTTATTAGAATTAGATTTGTAAAACTAATACTAAGCTTTTTATAATATTTTATCCTTTATAAAAGTTCTCCTTAAATCAATATATAAACAATATTGAGGAACTATTGTTATACCAATACAATTAAAGGATTTTATAATAAAATTAGATTTTTAATACTATTACCCCAAAAAATCCGATAAGGAAAAAAAATATCTAAAATTAATAGTATCTATTTTACTATTATTATGTATTTTCCCTACAACTAATAAAATAATTTCATTTTCAATCTTATCCATATTATTATCTTTAAAATTCTAAGAGTTTTTTTTTCAATATTGTTATCACACTAATTCAGCAACAACTAAGCAATTATAGTCCACAGCCTTTTGAATTAACAATTAGGATTTTTATCAATTTGATAAAACTTTTTGGAAAAACCCGTTTGATTATTAGATTCTTTTATATAAACCTTTCGATTGGAATGAAAAGTTTTCAAATCAAAAAACGAATCTTTTTTAAGATTAGGAATGCAATAACTAAATACTAATACATTATTAGAAACAAGCAATAAGGTCTTGTATTGAGTAGCCTAAGGAGTTTTACAAACAAAAGAAGAAATAAAAGAAATTGAATAATAAAGTATAATTAATGAATCAACAATAACCTTACAATATATCATATATAATACATTTTGAATATTATTTTTGAATTGAGATATAACAACTATATATAAAAAAACAACAGAAATTTGATAAAAAACCTAAAAGCCTTTATTATTTATTTCCTCATCTTCATTTTAGTATTTATTATTATTCAACCCAAAAAAGGAAAAAGATATTTCAAAAAATCTGATTCTATATCTTTTGCATAATATACAATAAATACAAAAAAGAGAAATATCTAGCATTTTATAAATAACTCAAAAAGAAATAGAACCCAGTATCCCTACCATTATTGAAAGTATATTGGATTCTACAAATACAAATATAGAAAATACAAAAACCATAAATATTATAAATACAAAGATTAGAAATAATATAATCGAAACACTTATAAAAACTATACAAAGATATATTATAGAAATAAGAAATTCATTTTTGTAATTCGAATTTATTGAAGAAATAAGATTAGTAATAGATCTCAATATAATAATATCCAAAGAAAACAGAATATTCTATATTTCCAAAAATATTAATAAAATATATTCGAAATTTAAACAATAAATAATCTGTCACGAAACAATAAGAATTCACAAAGTACTCTATTAAATTATCAAATCAATTCAATCTATTAATTATCAAAAGATTTAGTTCTTTTATTAATTAAAATTTATAAATACTTTTTTATTTAATTTTCTTATACAAAAAAGTTTTTATATTCTTTATATATTATTTCCCTTATTGAATTGTAATATTATTATTTATTTTTTTCTCAATACTATTCTTTGAAATAGTATTGTAATATATATAACTTTGATATATAAAATTAATATCAGGAATATATTGATTAGGTATCAAAATACAAAACTTTTTTTAATAATAATAATAATTATAGAAAATAAAAGAACTATTTTCAAAATAATAAAAATTATTAGTTGAAATACTAGCAATATATTTAAAACAATATAAACAAATGGGAATAATTAAATCTAGGGAATTAGTAGTAAAATGTAATATAATAAATAAAATATCATTAGATAGGGGAGTAATTATAACAAATTATATATTAATTAAAAGGAATATACTATTAAAATAATTATATTATTTAGGAAAAAGGATTAATTTTATAAAATATTTGATGATCTATTGATAAGGTGGTGAGATATATAAGAAACACTATATTTATTATTTCAATTATTTGTAATATAAAAAGCATGGGAATTTCTTTTATTTTTATTTTTTATAAAAGTATAAAAATACTTTTAATTTTATTTTTATAATAATCAGAATTTATAAGTAATGTAATAAAGAATTACTTTTTATTTTATAAAATATAAATAAATCATTTCTTGGAATACAAAGTGTAAAGGGAGGGAGTTTTATCAAGATTATAAAATTATAAGTTATATGAGATTATATGGTAGAAAACCTTTAAATCCCTTTTGTATTATAGATTTTTTTGTTTTAGAATATTTTATAAATCCTTTTTTTTTTAAAAAATATTTTGAAACCCTAATTTCTAATTTTGGGTTTTTGTATTGAAATCAATTTACTTATTATAAATTGTATACTTTCAATAGTTTTAGAGAAGTAATGAAAAGTCTTATTTCAAAATATATCTAAAGTTGATTTATTACTATTCTCTATTCTAACACAATCACAATAAATTAATTGATAGTATGACTACATCTTACTATCCCTAGTTCATCTATCAAATCTCAAAGACTTGATTGAGTATTAAGTTTTTCCTATACTTTGTAATTATTAAAAGTTTATTAACCTTTCTATTTAACCACAAGGTTATTAAGGAATATAGTATATAATAAACAGCTAGTTTTAATTTCGACATCGTTTCAATCAAAGTAATATATAAAGAAAATAAATAGTATTATAATATCGATTAAGTTAGTTTTCAATGGCGTAATTAGCACTTGTACATTCCAATCGGAATTGAAGTTTAAATATACTTAAGCCTTTTTTTAGATTCGAATTCCCTACAAGATGAAACAAATTTAATATGAACGAGACTTCTCATAATTATAAAACAAGGTGTCTTGATGTAAAAGAAGCTTCATGTACACGACCCTGGAAAGTCTCACATGATGAAGTACTACGGAGATGTGAATATTGATAATATAGCTATAGTACTAATATATATTCGAATTGATACAGTCTATATACATTTAGAGTGCGTTCGAATCGATTTATTTCGGTTTATTTCAATTATTAGATTCGATTTATTTAGTAAATAATGCTTAGTAAGCTCAAATAATAGGTTTATTGAATGTTTAGTTTGTGAAATAAATTATTAGGAATTATTTGATTTCTGATAATTCTAATAAATTAAAGTAGCAAATGCTTTCAAGATTGTTATATATTAGTTATAAAGCAGCTTTTTGAAGCTTTATAATTAATTCTTTATTAAATCTTTATTATTATTTACCTCTATCATTTTTCAACATTATTCAAATATCATTTAAATATCACTCAAATATATTAGTCTTAATACCCTTGCCATTTTATATTATTAAAAATCTTATGAAATAAATCGAAAATCGATCCGAAAGCACCCTTACATCGGAGCAGCTCAACTCTCTTAAATCCGCAAGGCTCATATGATGTCATGTTCATTCAAATGACCCTCGACCGTGGCACTTTTCGGCCGTGCTTCGCGGCCTCTTTAAATGCCCTATCAAAATATGAACTGTAGCGGACCCGATAAACCAGGCTGCAGCACCTTGAGGAACTTTCGTCTATATCTGTTGTTACAAATGCGACCACTGTCTATGATATCACTCGCAAGCGAGATTATATTTTGCGCAGCCTCAGCACACGCTAGCGACATCGTTTACATGCACGACGCGAACCCCAACCCATCAAAATCCATATCCCTCATCTATCCCTTCCTCTTTCCCGTTTCTAACAACACCATTAAAATTAAGAGAGAATGCACCTCTTTGGTATTTAGACTTTCTTTATAAAACTAAGCCTTGATCGGATAAACCCAAGGAACTTTACCTTTGAAAACTTCTTCGCTGCGTACAAAGTCCAAGATCTGTCCTTCGGCTATGTGCGGGGCAGCAAAGTAATTCATAATCATATCGTCGAAACCCGGTATCAGAGGAATTATATGTCGATCCAGCAGTCCATACCAGAAGTTAGGCCAAGCAGACATCCGGGTCACCGTTGCGGAAGCGTCGTAATCCGTCTTCACATATTCCGTCCGGGTAGACTGATAGCGTTGAAATGCTATGCCTAGCTCCTCTTTGGAAGGCTGGCTACGGGCTCTGACAGATTCTATACATCGATGCAACTCGTTGACCAGAGCAACAGCGTCCTGAATGCCGTTATTGAGTCCCTGCCCATGATTTGGGGTAAACTTGTGTGCCGCGTCACCTGTAAGAACAATCCGGCCCCAACTCCAGTGTTTGATTATCCCTTCCTCCAGATTTGCCATGCCTGCATGATATTTCTTGGAAAAGGCGTCCTTGACCTTGAGGTGATCGTTGATAGGCATTTCGGCATGCTTGGCAGCGAACGATTCGACATCTTCCTGGCTATACCACGCCCTCTTCTTTGTCGGGTTCTCCAAATGTTCGTAGATAAAGATCCAGGCACGGTCCTTACTGGTTAAGTACTGAACCGAAGCGTTGCTCCCGTCACTAGAGCTCCCCAGGCCAGTCTCTGAACTCTCTGGCTTGGGAAATGTGCACCACATTGTGCGATATTCGGTTGTGAAAGGCTCCTCATCGTTAACAGTGTCTTCTGGTGAAGTTTTGAGAGTTAGACTTCGCATAAGTTGACGCGTCTGGCTATGGACCCCATCGGCCCCGATGACGATAGACCCTTCGTAGGTTGATCCATCTGCACAAAGTATCTTTACTCCGACTTCATCGCTTTCAATGCTGGTAGCCTTTTTGTTCGTCAACACTCGTGACTTGTCCTCTGGTTTCAAGCCGTCATATATAGCTTGAAGAAGCTCGGCACGATGAAAGACACGCGGAGGCGACCCATGACTGTTAAAAGGTTATTAGTTTGCTTTAAAACGTCGAAAGAAAGAACTTACTTCTGTTTCATGACTTCAAATGGCCAGGCTTCCTTGAATTTCTTTCCATCCATCGAGTAGCTTGTAATATGCACTAGCTCCGTGCTAATGACTTTCAATTGGTCCAGAAGCTCTAGCTGCGACATAATGCGAAGACTTTGAGGAGCCAAAACTAGGCTTGCACCTACATCCTCAACAACCACCTGTCGTCGCTCAAGCACCACGAAGTCGATTCCAGCTTTGGAGAGAGCATGCGCTATTGTGAGGCCGACGGGACCAGCACCTACGATTATAACTTTGAAGTTGGGCATTGTGGGTGGGCGTCGAATATACGGCAGTAGTAGAACAGTTCGTCTGGACTGTTCAGAAAATTCCTAATGGGTTTGACAGGAACTCTGATTTCAGGCAGATAACTCTTTGCTTTTTAGATGAAGGTGTGATTAAGTTATTTTCTCACTTCTTATAGTAAAATGTACACTCGATACTTTAAGATATCTCGGAAACCCGCAGTTTTTACGGATTCTAATCTATCTCTACAAACGCCCCATAGGGTCCCGAGTATGCATTCTATTCCCTAGAGCACTGAAATTGTCTCCAAAACTTATGCCAGTGTTCCCTTGAATGACAAATCCTGATGACAAAGCCTGAATAACAAAGCCTGAATGACAAAGCCTGAATGACAAAGCCTGAATGACAAAGCCTGAATGACAAAGTCTGATTGACCGAAAGTAAGAGTTTAGGCCTCGGCTTATCGCACACCACCCTATTTCGTGACAAAATCCCTGCAAAAATGTCGTTTTTTTATATAAATTAATTATTTTTATAATTCTTTAATGAATGAAAGATATAATTTGAAAATTAGTTATTTAAATAATATCTAAAATTAGTTTCTGAAAAAATAAGTAAAATATTTTTAAGAATTTTTTGGATAAAGTTATAAGTATTTAAAGTTGGAAATCTTCAAATTTTCTAATATGTAATGCTTTTCCTTTACAAAAAAAATAGATTTTTTTTGAAAATTTTGGGAATTCCAATTTTAAATACCTACAATTTTATCAAAAAAATTATTAAGAATAATTCACTCATTTTTTTATATAATTTCATTAATTATTTATTATCAGAATAAATTTTACAAATCTAATTTGAAGATTGATTGAAATAATATATAGTTCAAAAGTTGAAGAAATGAGGCTTTTTGGTGTGTTTTCGCTTAGTGTACAATAAGCCGGGGCCTAAACTCTTACCTAGGTATCTATTCATAATGAAATTTCAAGAGATACTTTTCGAACATCTACTATACTTAATTAAGTTAATAAAGAATACTAAAAGCATAGATATTATACTAGCTCGTAATATTTGTTATATATACAAACTATTATTATTTATTTCAATTATTCTAATTATATTAACTTTAAACACTACTTTTAATACAAAGCTACGATCTATTTAAGATCTCTAATAGGATTATAATCTATTAGTTATTAATTTTTATTAATAATTTATTCAACTAAAGTCTTTAGAATCTATAAAGATGATATAACAAAAAGTATAATTTTATATTTAAATTTATTAATTTCAAAATTTAATTAAAATTATTTAAATTGAAACATATAATTTTTAAACATAAAAAATATATAATATTAGAAAGTTAAATTTGAAAAAGAAATATTAAATTTGAAAATTTAGTAATACATTTTTTTATTAAAAAGTTTAATGAAAGATTATATAATTAATTATATAAACTAATTCTATTAATAATTTTTTTATTATATAATAAATTTATATTTCAAAGTTTTAAAGCTCAATTTCAAATAAAAATATTAATTGTTTAGATTTTGATTAGATTATTAAAATAGCTTTTTTTGATGTACAATTTATTGTGCTTTCTTTTTAAATGTTCTGTGAGTCTGTGCACCCACTAGTGGTCTATAAAATATTACTATTATAGAAAATGCGTAAGTTATCATTTATGGCAGGAGTGTTATTCAAGTAACATCGGGATTTCGGAATTTACTTGATTGAATAACTAACTGCCTTGGCGTTCCACTATTATTTCGGACGCTCCCGCTTTTCTCCGATTAGGAACCAACGATTCTATACGTCGGGGGCTACTGCCCGGCAATTAGCATGACTGATCATCAAGATCCCCGTTAAGCGATGAGCACATCTTGGTGCTCTAGGGGATAAAAGGCTATAATTTCACTTCAATTGAAAGAATTTAAATCAATTAGAAAGGCTGCAGAGCATTTTGAAGTCCCTAAGTCTACCCTAGCTGATAGACTGGCTGGGAAGAAAACACGTTCCCAAACCCACGAAATGGCTCAAATTCTTTCAAACGCAGAAGAAAATACTCTTGTACGATGGATTTCACGACTTACCATCACTGGATTCCCTGCTACACCTATGTTGGTGAAGGAAATGGCCGACGAAATTCGTCTTCGACGCGTTCGGGTCGCGTCATCTCGAAATCCTACCTCGACAGAAATTCCACCTATAGGCCACGAATGGATCTATAGATTCCAAAAACGACATCCAGAACTTAAAACATGCTATTCACGTCAATTAGAGTCTAATCGGGCTAAAGAAGCAACTCCGGAGAATATTCAGGCTTGGTTTGACGCGTTTCGCACGCGTCTCATTGAGCGAAAGTATGAATTAGATGATATGTATAATATGGATGAAACCGGATTTGGAGTTGGAAGTACTCAAAGTACTCGTATAATAGTTGATTCTACTCAGAAATCGAATTGGAAAGTTACAGCTGGCAAGCAAGAATGGATAACTGCATTTGAATGTGTCAATGCAGCTGGAAATGCTCTATCACCTATGGTCATTTTCAAGGCTCAGAATACGAATTCTGCATGGATTCCAAAGGACACACCTCAAAGCTGGCAGTTCTCTACTAGGACAAATGTATGGACCTCAAATAGCCATGGATTAGAATGGTTAAAAAGGGTTTTCGAACCAGAATCCAAGAAAGTGTCAGGTGACCGACCTCGACTTTTGATCATGGATGGCCATTCAAGCCATATTACAGGTAGCTTTATTGCTTTCTGTATAGATAATGATATTGATTTACTTATATTACCTCCTCATTGCTCTCACTTGCTTCAGCCATTTGATATTGCAGTGTATAGGCCAATGAAACGATATCATGCTTTAGAGGTCGATCGATATTCTCGAGCTAGTGTAAAGCGAATCCAAAGAGCTGAATGGGTAGAACTCTTTCAAAATATTAGAAAAAAAGCATTGAATTCTTCTAATATTAAAGCTGGCTGGAGAGGAGCTGGTTTAGTACCTTTTGCCCCACGAAAAGTACTCGATTCATTACCATTTAATTCCTCCCAGCAACCTTCTACTCCACAAATGAGAACCCCCAATCAAGACCTAGACTTGTCTATACTCAGGAGTTCTCCTCCAGATGGAACAGAACTAAGGCAAGCAAATCGGATCTTTAATACAGCTCTAGCAAGCAGTGGTTCTCCTGCATCGCCAACTCGTCGATATGCCAAGAGAATGACTAGGCTTGTAGAATCTCAAAATGCTGAGATAGCCCTACTTCGGAAACAGCTCTCTGATGCTCAGGAGGTAATTGAGACTCGAAAGAAGAGAACTAAAGGCAAAAGAGTCAAATTACAAGGTCAATTTGTCTTTAGTACTAAGGAAGTATTGAAAATGGTACGTAAGGCCGAGGAAAAACCGAAGGAGAAAAAGCCACGAGGACGGCCACGCAAACGCCCAATTGAAGAATCAGAAGAAGAGATTGAAGAAGAAGAGCTAGAGAATAGTTCAAGTGATTCGGAATTGGAATTGGAGGATTGTGTGGCTCGTAGAACAAGATCGCGTGTAGAATAATTGAAAAAGTGTCCGAGTTCCCCATATGTCCGAGTTCCCCATATGTCCGAGTTCCCCATACGTTACGTTATATTATATTATTTTTATTTTTAAAAACAATATTTTCAAAGCATGGTGTTGATCCACCACAACATCGTCCACTTGAGACCCTTCAATGCTCCCTTATCCCGCTCATCCAACTGGCCGACCTCAAACTTCTTGATCAAAGCCTCTAAAGAATATCTGCACCACATGATAGTTCCCAACCTCCACGCCCGATAGATAGACCACACACTAGATATACCGAGGCCAGCGAGTAAAGCAAGACGAAGCTCATTATGCTTCGAATACAATGCTGCATTTATAGTCGAGCGCCAAACAATCTTGGATATCCCGTTGACCTGCCGGGATGAACGCAAGTTGTGTATATCGTTTTTCACCATGCCGGTCTCTTCATTGCTGTCTGCTACTAGAGCTTGTGCCCAAGCGCTGAGAAATCAGCGAGAGTTAGTCAGTAAGTATACTTGTCAAAGCATCGGAACGGCGCGATCTGGACTTACAACCCGCACATAAAGAGTAAGCAGTAAGGGACATATGGGAATCGTCTGTAAGGCCATTCAGAGTACTGGATTTGATGAAGCAAGCTCCTCATTGATCTAAATTCGAGACGTAGAAGATCCCGTGCTACCTCGAACGCCGCCCTAGCAGGATCTGAGAATTCATTGTTTACTATAGATGTATTTAATGGGAAGCTCAGTTGACCGCAGTGACGGGACTTACTCAAGGCTCTGCTTTCTGAATATTCACTATAATAGGTATGTTAATGATTGCATCTCAATTTGAATATCGAACACTTACTTATGAGGGGCATCATGTGGACGATAATTGATCAAATCCCTCAAGTCAAAATCCGCGTCACGACGCCGCTTTTCGAACTGAATACCGAGGGGCTCATTGAGTGCGGAAAAACCTGCGTCACCTTGGTCGAAGTTGGACATCTTGATGATGAAGTCTTGCAATAGTTATTAGTCAAGTGTTCAGTGATAAATCATTTCATTAACTCGCAGTTGACAGTTTGCAAAATAAGGAATATTCTAATAATAATCTATATACTTTTATTATATATATCTTATTAAATCTGTTTAATAATAAATAAATAAGATTTATATTTTCAAAATATATTTGAGACGATATGTCTTAAAGAGCTAAATAAACAGGGTTCATTTCATTCTTAGAATCTAAAGCTATAGAACTATAGCTCTCTAGGAGGCTCTTTATATATAGATTCTCGCATACTAACGGAGCGGCTTCGACTGCGTTCTTATTCGATCTTATTACTATTATTTTATTATAGCAAATCACCTAAATCTGATCGTATGCGAACGGAATATATATATATACATTTTTATAAAAAATTAGTACTCTTTTTCCCTTAAAAATATATATATATCGTTTTAATTAATAATAATATAATATATATATCTTTATAAAAACATTCGATCTAGTATTAGCCTATAGTATGATCGAATCACGTGATTATCGCTTAGATGAAGCTTTTAGTCCGGAAACGGCCTTGAAGAGATAAAGAGTAATTAATTCTTTATTAGATCTTTAAAGAAAGCTTTATTTTATAAGGAATGACCGGATTAGGAAGTGATCGACGAAGAGATTAATAAAAGTAGGAAAGCTAGAGTAGTAGGAAAAAGTATAAAATAAGACCTTTTTCCCTTGAAAATAGAATAAGAAAGTAAAACTATTCAATATAGAAATTTCGAAATCACGTGTTATATTTCATTCTAGTCGTTAATAAGAGCTAGCTTCTATATTTTCTTATTAGTTAGTGACCTACGATAATTCAAAGATAGTCAAATATATCTTATAAATAGTTGAAATTAGTAATAAACTTCGAGTAGGTTTTTATACTCAAACCTAAGCTTTTTACTAAACTAATCTTTATAAACTAAAACTTATTAATATAATTATAATCTGAAAATACAATTTAATTAAATTTATAATATAAAGCTTTTATATTAATTCAAACTCTTTATTATACTTTCACTTATATACTAATTTAAATCAGATTAAATATTGAATTAATATCTTTATAAAAAAATATTTGCTTAATAAATTTGATTGTTTTTTTATAAGTATAATAAAAAACTCTTTAAAAAAAATTAAAATTGATTTTATATTAACATTATTAAATTATATAAAATAGTTTGATATAAAATATTAGTAAATAATTTTAAAGATAATTAATATCTATAATTTATTTCTCTTAGTATTTCCAGATCATATTATAGTTATATAATATTAGAGGAATAGATAATAATAGCTTCTTTTTAAAATCCTTAATTTTAAAATCTATAAGTAGATTCTCGAGTAAAAGAGCTTATATTATTTTCGTAATAGTAATTTGAGAAAGAGAATAAAATAAAGAAAAGAGAGAAAATTCGTTTGAAAGAATTAGTACGATGTTATAGTATAATAAAAATTATAAATTCGAATACAAAAAAGAGAAAAGGAAAATATTTAAATAATAATAGAATATAGAATACTATACTATATATTCGTATTTCTAATATAATTGAAATAAAAGATAATTGATCGTTATCTTCTTATAAAACAACGAAATTCTTTTTTGAATTCTAAACTATTTTAAATAAAAAAATATCTTTTAAAAAAATCGTATTACGAAAATAAAGATATAATATATTCGTTTACAGAAAACGGTTTATGAAAAACGATTTCAAAAGCAGTGGTTATTAGGAGTACATAAAGTTTTTTATCGATATTCAGATATCAAAAAACGGGCTTGTGGTTTAGTGGTATAATGTTCCCTTAGCATGGGAGAGGTCCGGCGTTCGATTCGCCGCTAGTCCAATACTTTTTGTCTTTTTATTCCTATCCCCAAAATCCTCCCATTTTCTATTTCCTTGTTCCATTCTTTCCGATCAAATCATGTATCATTTCGAGGTTGTTACATGGTTGTGAAGATTTACTCTTTTGGGTGATGCTGGTGGTGGCCCCGGGGGAATAATCATTCCTCCTCTTCTCTTTTCCCTTGCGTGGATGTGGGGTAAGAAATTTTGTGGGGCGCGTGGGTTTCGCTTGTGGTTTGCGGTCTCCTATCATTTTTGTTGTGTAGTGTTAGATTTTCTTTTGGGGGCTGAAATAAAGATATAAGATCGTGTTCTATCATTTAAGTAAGGAATGATATAAATTTAGAGATTTACGCAATTCTGATTCAAAACTCCTCTCCTCAAGCCACTATTGACAGATTTTTAACCTCAATTTTGCATTTTGATTCATTACAAGAGTGAGCACCATTCCTTGAAAGCCTGTTTTTAAAGCTCGAAAGGAAAATTTTACCCAACATGATAGGATGCATGCCACATTTTTGAACGGCATACTTCCCGGCTCTAGATTTTGAGTTGTACTTCTTCAAGCTCATGTCTCATCCACTGAAGACAATAAATTTGAGTAAAAACTTCGTTTCCGTTATGCTTTTCATATTGTTCATAGCTCAGGGTAATATACGCACTATACACACTATACACTTTCTGACATCTTCCCAAAATTATCTCCATGGCCAACTATTTGACCTCCATTATCCACTCCCTTGAGTGCTCCTTCGTATCAAATTTGTAGAATCTCAACTCAAGATCTCGTACGTCAGAATGCCCATCTTATCTTTCATCAAACATAAAGCACATATAATAACATGCAATTGCTCATCCCTCCAATTCACCCATCATACTTGAATCCTTCGCTTCACTTCTTTACCCCCCTCCCCTCCTCTCCATTCCTCACCTCGTACTATCATCCGAATCAAAAAAATCCTACCACTAACGCAATTTTGTAAAGAAAATAATCAAAAATGCGACAAGGCAAATAGCAATAACACACATCCAACAAGCCAATAGTAACCATGCATATCTCTTTTGTTTTAATGCAAAAGATGAGAAATCCCCATTTGTCCACCACACAATTATTCCATCCATTCGACCAGTTGCATACAATAATAGAATTGGAGGAAACAAATTACACAAAGCCAATACCATGATTGAGATGCTTCTCTTGCGACGAGCTTCAATAATAATATGAGCAGGGTTTTGAGACCAAGGAGATAACTTGGGGTTTTCGAATAGATGCTTCCATGTATTTCCTTTCGAATCATGAGGGTTATCACCAAGTACAGGTTGGGATTCAAAGAAACCATCGGAAATTGCAGCATTTCGAATTTCCTGTAATTGACGAGGACTGTACAAATCCTGCCAGCTTGGACGCTTAGGAGGTGCAAGAGGTGATCGATAAATGAAGTCATTTGGAGTATCACTTTCAGCCCCCCGGTTCTTATTGCTACGAATAGGTGTTGAGGGTTTCTTAGCAATCGGACGATTTTCGATGTTTGAAGGTTTATTAGTAGCAGATGCCTGCAGTGCGAAAGGCCGAAGGGTATTTGTTGGGTACTCCTTTGTTTTGTTATTCTGAGCAGGAACTTTAGCAGGTCTGTTTGCCTGAATCAAACTAACACGCCTTGGTTCATGCTTCGAGTTCAAATGTAAATCCCTATAGAAGGCACCTGGAGGACCTTTGATGAAAGACTTTTGACCTTGAAGCTTTGAACTACCGGTAGCCTTCAGTTCGATGTTGAACTCTTTGTGCTTGCTGCTGGTTGTTGACGTTGTCGCGAATAGTTCTTTTTTCGGACTAGCAATCTTCTCACCAAGGGCCAACACATATTGCCACGAACTGGATCGCTTTTTATTCAATGGTGGTAGATTATCACTAGAACCACCCAAAGCGATTCCTGGTTCCAACTCACCTGTCCAGTCGAATCTCAAGCGATCATTTACGTGACCTTGATTTCCGGAAGGGACTTGCTGGCCTTGATTTGAATTTGTAAAGTCTGCACTTTCCTCGCTTGTGTGTAGGGATGGCGGAATCAAATTGGTATTTTGACCACGAGCTGGCTTCATTTTTGGCGGAGAAGATTTGAATGGATTGGTATGAGTTTTGAGAAGAGGTTGTGGATTGTAGTTGTAATAATTCGGAGGTGGCCGTGTCCTATTTGAATCTGCAAGATATCCATTGACCTTATGTTCTCTAAAAACAGGCAAAAACACAGGAATATGAGTCTTCTTTAGATCTCTTTGACGATAATCTCCATAGTATTCAACGTTGCCTGGATGATGGGGAATACGGTCTGAAGATCCATACTCATCAATATGTAGTGGTTCCGTACTATCTGTGCCATCATCTGAGTTATCCGCAATGCTGCTTCCAGCTCTATTTACAAGACCGCCCATCATCATTGGTTCGTTTGGTTTGGAACGACCAAAAGGTCCCGCAGCACTGTCTGCCACAGTTTCCCAATCCTCGGCCTCAGTAGGTGTGGTATGTTTTTCGGACGATTCATGAGGTCGATCGTTAGGAGATTCTGGGGGAGAATCTGGAAGATTAACACTGTGACTAATCGGGATACGAACAACATTCTGATGATGAGCAGTAACCCAATTTGGTGCAATTGCTCCACGGTCATAAAAGGCTTGCGCTTGTGCTATGAAATCTCTTTGCTCAGTGCTGAGGCTTCCAGAGTCAGATGGGGGGGTATCTTCGACGTTGATTTTCCTTGAGAAATTTAATCCAGACCTCTGAGGGCGAGGATGCTCATTCCGGCGAGTTAATGAAGTCGATGCGCTTTCCATACTATAGACACTATAACCACTAGCACGACGGAGGGCTTTGCTGACTTCCCTCTCCAATGGCTGTCGCATGATAACCGGGTCCGTCCAATGAGGATCATCTCCATATATCGAAGGATCGTCTGCTGGAGATATTATGACTTTTGGGGTTGCTTGAATTTTTGGTGTTGCGAAGGGAAACGAGGGTACATATAGTTGCGTGGCAACGTCTGCTTCAGAGTCATCTACATCAGAATCCACATCGTTAGTTCTCTGCTGCAAAACTTTTCGAGATACCCCTTTAGTTGTTTGAGTGAGTTTGTGTGTACCACCGTACGAAGGCTGACCGGTTCCTTGGAATGTATTTGGAGCAATTGTTGGCACATCCAGAATTGGTATTTCGGGCAAAGTACGAGTCGGTGGCTGACAATTGGGTTCTTCGGCTACCCTAACAACTTTGCGCAGTTTGTGTATATTAAGAGCGGTGGGCAACATTTCTTCAGAGTCCAGTCTCATATTCAGGTCGAATTCGCGAATGTACTTTTGTTGATCTGAATCTTGAGTGGCGATTTCTCCTCGTAGAGGGCTTTTCTCGTTCATCTCTTCTTCACTATCGGTGTCAGCTCCTCCTCCACTGGAGTGAAGATATTGCTTATAGATATTGCCAACAGTGCTAGTAGCTCGACGGAAATCATAGCTGTGTCTCTGAGGAGTTGTGCCAGAAAAACTCTTGCTTATTGGTGATTGAACATCTCCTTGATTTGGTGTATACAAAGAATGCCGTGTCGGATTTTGAGGTTTTTTACGCGTCAGATCACCCAAACTCTCTCCTTCATCACTAATTGACGAGCCCGATAGTGCTTCACCAAGAGGAGAATGATCAATGGGAAAGTCATGACCTTGACATTGAATGCTTGGTTTGTCTCTGACATTCCCACCATGACCTGGCTGTCGAGTTTCTGGAGTAGATGGATCCTTTTCATCGTTTTCTTTGACAAGCGCCATGTAACCTGACGCTTTCTTCCCGAAAGTGCCCTTGGCAATGTCGAGATTTTCTGGTGGCCGATGCGGAGCTTTATTTTCTTCATCTATTATATCCTGTGTAATGGGTGAAGGTACAGTTGTAAGTGCGGTTTTTGTGTTGCCACGTAAAGAGCCAGACTCGCCATTGACTGCTGATGGAAGACGTTGTGATCTTGAGCGAGGAACCGGTGTGGAATTTTCAATATCAGACCCATAACGGCCTCCGAACAAGGCAGCAGGAGGTGGAGGAAGCGGTATATTTTGAAGAAACGACTCGACATTAGTACCGTGCTTTCTCTCTATCTTCTGGAGTGGAATTGAATCGGATCTTTCGGGTGGTTCGAAGAGATTGTGTGAAATTGCACGCCGTCCACTCAAGGTTCTTTTATTACCTGATGTAATTGAGGAGTGAGCCGTATGCAGATCATCGAAGACTGCCCTGACTGGTGTTGGCTTATTGGAAGCAGAAGGACACTCGACTTCGTGAGACGTTGATCTGGATCTGGGGTAGTCAGATGAGTCTGGTTGCTGACGGTATGGGTTCTTGGATAGATTTTTGGAGATTGGTAGGTCTGCAAACCCAACCATAGAATGAGACATTATATTAAAGAAGACTGTCTATTGACAAGCATTGATTGACAGAAATGTGGGGGTTTATTATTGAAGTATTCACCGTGTTGATGGTGGCTCGACTTGCGGCCGAATATTAACACACGATTCAGTCGGGCAAGTAGAAAATTGACTCAATGATCGATTGAGAGACGGCAGACTAGGAAACTAGGAAAAGAAATCATTCATAGTGCTTGGTACCAAATAGAGATGTACAGAGCAGAAAAACGGATCCTATAGTCGAAATCGCGTGTATCGTTGATGATGTAGAGTTCCTTGAGTTGTAGTCGAATTGGAAATGAATGGAAAAATACTCTCTTGTCGTGTTCAGCGGGTTATACAAGAACGAGAGACTTTTTTAAATGAAAGAACGAATGGAGTTGGTAGCTGCGAGTGAATCGGTCCTCAAAAGGTTTGTCGTATGTTGTTGTTGTTGTTGTTGTTGTTGTTGATATTTTTTGTTGTGATGTTGATATTTCAGGTAACTTTGAAAACGCGATCGGTTCGCCGGCATGAACAAATCATGTTTTCCCCCAAGCGAATGAGGCGAAGAAAGATTTTCAGTTCAAACAAGCTTCACTATCGTGCGATCTACCTAGGTAGGTACTATACTTTTGATAGGCCACTCGATACCTCTGGCTAATACCAGGAGTGTATAATGAAGAGAAATTTATGATACAAATGAGAACTTGAGCATTGGAAGTTGGAGTGATAGAATGGATTCATCTTGTTAAGGAAAAGCTATTGAATTCTCCAGCTCTCTTTGAATTCCAGAATTGAGAATAATAACCGAATTGATATCATGATCTCATGATCTCATGATCTCATGATCTCATGGTCCGACATCGTTCCTTCCAATTCCAGACTAAAAAGGAGGGAACTCACAGTCTTATACTTTTTCAACCCGCATGACTTATCAACGTTGGCGGATTCTTTTGACCACCTACTATATAGGTATATGTATAGGTATAGGTATAAATTGATCCGCTTTCTCAGATTGTGAGAATGAGAAGATCTTGGATGCTTATAATGATGATTTACTACCACATCATTATTTCCTTGCCAAGTTTCTTAGACTTCTGCTCAAGTTGTTGGGAACTTTCTCTATCACTTATTAGTTGCGCCGAAATTCTCTTCAGGAGATGCAGAAGACTGCCCAAGTTTTGAGGAGAAGCTACCAAATGATACTTTCCGGCTGCATCTTCAATCTCTTGCCAGCATCCCACGGAAGAAGCTATTCCTACCTTCCTTCCCTCTCTACGAACTAATGAGAAACCTGGCAGGCGTTTGCTCCCCTTCTTAGCAGATCAATATCCACTCATGCCCATGCCCTCAATAGACTCTATGCATATCTAGATACTGTACCCCTTTTATCGAGGTCAGAATTCGAATGTTCTCTTGACGTAATCTCATGGGAGAACAGCAGGAATAGTTTACTTATATTCATAAAGGATCCCGAGTGAAATCAGCTCCTATCGTGATTCGGACTCTACAGTGCCATCAAGTCTGAGGGGTTGGCATCATGATTCGAATTTGGACCTATTGAATGTTGTCGTATTTCGTATTTCATATTTCGGTAGTCATTGTCATTGTCATTGTCATTGGCGTCGTTGTCGTTGTCGTTGACGAGAATATGGAGTGCAATAAAAGTGGAGACCAGATGTACCTTAACCATACTAGCGCCTCAAGCTCGGATAGTCTCGATTAGATAGCAAACGCTACATCTCCATCAATTCACAATCTACCACTACACAAACATTATTACTTTGTGAAAAAGACTTCTTCTTCCCGACTTCAATACGAAACATACTGCAATTCGATTCTCGAGAGTATTGCCTGTACATTCCAAAATTCGAGACATTACTTGACTCTACAATATTCGAAGCTCTTCTTCAATAGGCAACAAGCTCATACAAACTATACCAATACTCAATAATATAAGATGGAGCAAATCAAGGCTCTGAATGCTTTGGAGGTACTTATGATTCTCAACTGGATTTACTCGAAATTGACACCAATGTGCTAACTGTATCAAGCCCTTCCTAGCTCTTACTAAATCTGCGACATCACCCCGCGCTGCTATCGACCTGATCACTCGAGCGACTGATGCTCCAGGAACCTACATATTCACCGAGCTTCTCCTCACTCCCCAAATTCAAGCTCTTTCTACCGCCCCTCCAGAGCAAGCAGCCTATCTCGCCCTTCTTAAGATCTTCAGTTATGGCACATATGCCGACTACGCTAGCGATCCATCTCTCCCCACCCTTTCCGCAGCTCAAACCCTCAAACTCCGCCAGCTTTCTTTCCTCACCCTTGCCAAAAACCCCGCCGAATTGACTTACCCCAAACTTCAATCTGCCCTCGCTCTCTCCACTCCCCGCGAACTCGAAGACCTTGTCATCAGTGCTATATATGCCGGTCTCATTACTTCTACATTGGACCCATACAATCAAACGGTACTTGTCTCCTCCGTCTCACCCCTCCGCGATCTTCCCCACTCCACAATCCCATCTATGCTCTCCACCCTCTCCGCCTGGTCCGCTCGTTGCACCACTACCCTCTCTTCCCTCGAATCTCAAATCGCCTCCATCAAAGCCGATGCCCAGCGCCGTCACCGCGATGAACAGGATTGGAACGCCCACGTCGAATCTCTCCTCGAACCCACTCCTCCCTCTGAGAATTCGTCAGGACCGACTGGCATCATGGGCAATATCCAAAGTCTAACAGGCAGAATGACAAGATCGTCTGGAAAACGCCACAACCGACTAGAGGGACAGTCTAGTGATGAGGAAATGGATGATGTGGATCCAGCGGGTGGTCAGCATAAGGATACACGAAGTTCGAAGAAGAGAGGTTTTGGCGGGTTAGGATTTGGGAAGTGAGTTGTTTTGCTGTCGCAGCTTCGAGCTTGTGACCAGTAGGACTCTTCACTGACCAATTCTTTAGCGCAGAAAATTTAGCTTCTTCAAAGACTTCAGCAAGCCCAAAAGGCCCAGAAAAAAGTCCTGGTATCTTCCGCAAATTATTTCCCTACAGAAATTCGTAGTTTCATATGTATGAAGATTTCTTATGTTGTGGCGAGGTATACCCCAATTCGTTTTCGGGCGTGGAAGCAGGAATCCATGATAAAACTACAAGGTAGAAAGCAGCGCATACATTTTCACATTGGTTTAGTCAGGTTGTGCGGTTTCTATATGAAAATAATCATGCATTAAATGTATGAAGGAAGAGGATATCAAATTCACACGCTATTAGCTCCCACGCATACAAATAGATAAGTTAAGGAAAAAACATGAAAGAGGTGCCATCACATCCTCTTTAAAGAGACATCCAGTCCTTTTTGAGAAGAAGAATATAAAAACAAAGTTCCTCCGGAATGATGAAAACAAATCAACTCAACGCCATCAAATCAGCCTGTGATATCATCCTGCCTGTCTGCCAACCCTGTGTACAAAATCCCAAATCACATAATATGAAAGAGAAAATTGGTCCCCAGAACACCTCGCTCTATAAACAGAACTCCCAAAACTCCCTTCCTTTCCATCCCAGTTCCGAGTGTGCTTTGCTTATATTTCATGCAGTTGTTGTACTTTTGCATTTAGCCTTCATCCATCAATCAATCCTCACATTACAATCTCTTTCCAGGTACCAACGCAAATATCAGGACTAGTGCTGCATCGGTGATAGCTGTGACCATTAGGACCATGAGTGCACGCTTGTGGAGAAGCCTTCGAACAAACGGTTCTCGAATTTTGGAGAAAGACATGAATGTGTATTCACTGTATCCGGCCAGGGCAAGAATGGGATCGAGGGCATATTGATGAGAACAGAGTGCATAGACACCAATGGTGAAGGGAAGAAGGAGCTGAGATCATGTTAGTACGGGGATGAAGAGTATGAAGATAAATGTGAGATACGTACCCAAACACGAGTATGGTGGGGATAGTTGAGGAAGATTAGAATGAATCCAACCCAGAATGCGGCAAACATTGAAAGTAAGCCAACAATCAATCTCAACATCATCGAAGGAGGGACTAAGTTGCCTAAAGCTTTCATTCTTAAGAAGCCTGGGAAAGCATCCCTTTCCATTGCTTGGAAAACATAGTCCTTGGCTGCATCAAACACTTCCGGATCGTCGCGTCCTCTTTCCTCAATGGAAATGGTGATGTCTTGGGTGATGGAGTGTGGAAGAATAATCTCACGTTCAGCACCTGGGAGGAGGAAAGTATAGAGAATCTTCTCAGCAGAAGCTCGGATGTCGGCTCTCGCGACAGTGTGTGCAGGAGAGTTTGAATCTGACGTCAAATCCATAGGGCTGCTCATGAAACTTGGTCGAGGCCTTTCGCTAGACATATTTCCCAGATCGTGGCCGTTACCATTGGATCCCAAACTATGAGAAGGAGAGTGTCCTTGTGGGGCAATAACCTCTCCAGTATCAGATTGTTCTCTGAGGAAGGCGGACATCTGAGCATCTTGGTTTTTCTCCTTTTCTGTAGTGAACATGGATGGTCCGGCGGTATTTGACATATCACCAAGATTTTCTAGAACAGCAGAAGAGCGTTTGGATTGAGCATCGTCGCCTTTAGGTGTACCAATCATTACAGATCGTCGCAATTCGCGAACATAGTGTCGGCATAATGACATATGTTGAGCAACATCAAGCCTGCCCTCGAGTTAGTGATTGAATTAGACAATTCGATGCAAGGAACACAAACCAAAAATCAAGGTAATCAACAGAGCGCTGCTGATCTCTCATATAAATATAGAAGGAGAATAGATCCACTGGGGGTAAAGTCCTTCTACTGAGCACCTCGAATAGAGTTGGAAGCCGATTCCGATTTAGATCGGGTTGAGGGGAGCCGATTCCTGACATGTTGACAGAGACAAGACCAGAACTGGGTTGATTGGAAAGCGAAAGGAACCGAATTGGAAGGGATTGCTAGAACTTTTGGCTCTGATTCTGCAAGGAGTTCTCAGGTATTGTCGCAAATTGGTGGATTGTTGTGAAGTTGTTGTTGTCGTGGTAATGAAAAGAATAGATTGGAAAGAGCGTCGAAAGTCGGGATAAACTAAAAGAGTGAATAGGATCTGTTAAAAAAAACTTAGAACCTGAGGAGAGTTTTAAGTTTCCGACGCTCAGTCCAAATTGAAATTGAAGTCATAAACGTTATGTTATCGGCGTCGCACTGAATCCATTGACAAACTGAGGTTCGCGGTTGTGGCCTCATAACATTATGTAATCAAACTCAAGGCATCAGCAATTTATTGAACTTTTCGGTTAACTAGCGCCTTCCACACTGAAGGAATTTCGAAATTCTAAGACTGCATTATTGAAGCTCAGACAAGACAACTTTTCACGACAAATCTCGCGACGAATCCTTCAGTACGTTAATATACCTCCCAGCCGAATCAATCGAATATCGAGAATCGAAATCTCTCAATTCTAACAAATATCTCAGAAATGTCGACGACCACCAAGAAGACCGGCGGCAAGGCCCAAAGATCCGCCATCGCTGATGTTGTTGCGCGCGAGTACACCATCCACCTCCACAAGAGAGTATGTCGAAATTGCGAAGAATAGGGCGTCGAAAAAAGGCAGAAGACTGATAGTTTTGTTCTAGTTACATGGTGTCTCTTTCAAGAAGCGTGCCCCAAAGGCCATCAAGGAGATTAAGGCATTCGCTACTTTGTCAATGGTATGGATTTCCATCTAGCAAATCGGCAGGAGGATACAACAAGGAATTAATACTGATGTTGGTATTTCATTAATTTATAGGGTACCACCGATGTCCGTCTCGATCCCCAATTGAACAAGAAGGTCTGGGAAGCTGGTATCAAGGGTGTTCCATTCAGACTCCGCGTACGAATCTCGAGAAAGCGTAACGACGAGGAGGGCGCCAAGGAGAAGTTGTACAGTTACGTCCAAGCCGTCAATGTCCAAAACCCCAAGGGTCTTCACACCGTTGTTGTTGAGGATGCATAAATGATAAAAATCAAATGGCACGGGGGATACTTCTGGAGTTGCTGCATTTCTGCTTGCTAAGGTAGCGGAAAATGAAATGGTCTAACTTTCGATACCTAAATGCAGTCAATTGTTGTGGGAACATTTTCATGCACTTGTGATATTGGTCTGTGCTATGAGGCTGGGAAAAGGCAGACGGGGTCTTTTTCCGAGGAGTTAGGGAAGTAATGCTTCTCCAGGCCATGCAAATGTGCAGTGGAAATAGTGTGAGGTTACTTTTTGGGCCATCGAAGCATGCAAACAAGTGATGCATCAGAAACCCCTTCGACATAATTTTGCGAGCTTTGCAGTTCCCATATTTCATTGAGCATAGGAATCTTCAAATTTCGATACCACATTGCCAGACTTTTCTGCCGAATATCTGAATGTTTTGTTTCCTGTTTCATTCCACCACGCATCATACATAGCCCACAGCAATAATCAGTACGTTTGCGACCTTGAGCGATGGCAAATAATCCTGGAAACCCCAAAATAAGCTGCGCATGTAAAGTCAACATGGCTATGGCCAGTGGACGAATGGTTGAAGGACCGAGTTTCCAATCAAGGTTAAGAAGCCCGCATTGTGCATTGGCCTAGGTAGGTCCTTGAAAGGTTTTTCTATCGCGACGCCCTTTCGTAAAAAGCAGCCATCAGACTCGGTCAAAATCGACAATCCGAAATAGGTTTCATGAAGTAGGTCTCACGTCATAACGCATGCACATCAAGT
Source organism: Botryotinia globosa (assembly GCA_014898425.1). Lineage (NCBI taxonomy): Eukaryota > Fungi > Ascomycota > Leotiomycetes > Helotiales > Sclerotiniaceae > Botryotinia > Botryotinia globosa. Next base: position 2,165,946 of record RCSZ01000003.1, on the reverse strand, counting down.
AGAGTTCAAGAACATTTAAAAATGCCTTCGTTTGCATTGATTGAAGGTCCAAAATAAGGATACACCCTTCGAAGTCCCAATAGGACTACGCCCTCCTGTACTATCCTGAGAATGCAGCAACAACCCAATGCCCGAGCCGAGACATAGACCAAAGTCCATTATACACAATCTCCAATTCATAAACATATTGACGCCGGGTATCTGAATGACGATGTTTTTTACTCCTCCTTCCCTTGAAACCTATTCGTCATCAATGTCTTGATGACGACCATGAACTTTCTTTTGAAACTCCTCGGGGTTTTTGTCCCACAACTCTGCGGCTTCGCCGTTCAATGGTGAAGCACTGTAGATATATATATTAGCCCTGATCTCATACTTATTCACTCGTTCCGTAATTTATCAAACGTACTTATTAGGTTCGCCCAAGAGACTCTGCAAACTCAACAACACCGTTTGAATATTGTAAGCGGCCGTCCACTTATCCTTCAGAATATCCAAGCAGATTCTACCGGAGAAATCGACATTGGGATGATAGATAGGAGTCTTGAAGAGAACGGTTGGTGGTGCGTAGGGATAGTTTGATGGAAACGCAAAAGATAACTTGAATTTCTTCGATGCATATGGGGTATCATCTGGTCCATCGATTGTCGCGGTCCAGGAAAGAAGATTGCCATCTGCGGAGGGGAACGCGGAGATACCAGGGGCGGCCGAGGTCATGAGTTGCATTAATTCGGTTTGGAGACTGGAAGAATAGAATGAGGGATTAGTATTGGATTTCTGGAATGCAGATTGGGAAATGGGAAGCGGTCAAGGTATGCAAGGGAGAGAACAAACCGTTTCGTGGTACTCTGAGCATCGGGACCTTTACGAGGAGCAAGTTTGGCAGCTTGAGCGGGTGGCACGTCGCCTGGGGAAGTGTTCTGTGTATCCTCCATAGCGTAATTCATGATGATAATCTTTTCGGGAGGAAGAATAGGAATGCAATCCAATTAAGTATGTGAAGTATTTGTAACTGAGAAATTGATCAGTAAGGAGTACTGGTGGAGAAGAGAGACAGAAACGGACAAAGGTGGTTTAGTGGATGGGGAATGTATAAAAAGAAATGCCAATCTGAAAGCAATTGGCAATTGTGTGGAAAGAAGCAAACGGAGGGTTATTTCTAGAAGAAGAAGAAGAAGAAGAAGAAGAAGAAGAAGAAGAAGAAGAGAAACAAAGAAATTCTTTTGGGAACCTTCTGGGTGTTTTTTTATCGATTTGAATTTTTGGTGTATATGTGTGGTGGTGAATGTACAAAAGTGTTGTGATGTGAAGTGATGTGAAGTGATGTGATGTGAAGTGAAGGAAGATGTAAGAAAGTGTGTTTATTATGTAGGAAAGAAAGGGTTGAAGTTTATTGTTTATTATTAGAGGAATAAAGAAGGATTGGAGTCGAGGGAGGTTGGACTTTGTTTATTTCGACTTTCTCTTTTTTTTAGGCAGGGTAGCCATAGAAACGCGAACGGACTGGACTGTATTAATAACTGTATTAACCTGGAAGTCTTTAGTACGAGTTTTGCCTCTCCAAGTTCTATGTAGTAAGCAGTCATCAGTCATTAGTCATCAGTCATTAGTCATCAGTCATTAGTCATCAGTCATCAACCATTAGTCATCAGTCATCAGTCATCAATTTTCGCGATTCGCGACTAAAAGTGTTAATTGAAACCTCCAGCTAGACGCATCAAGACGCATCAAGACGCGCTTCATACATTCAATTACTGTCTGTATTAATGATAATTTCCCATTGGTTTATAAGAAAACGATCAATAGTTCAATAGTTTGGGTTTCACAATGATTCACATTAACTCACATTAATTCTCACTTCTTGGATCGTCAATTGGTCAAGTTTCTACTCTAGTACCTGTTCTCCCAAGGTTCTTCCATTGGCATCCACGTAGCTTCATTCCTTTCCTTCTACCATATACGTTTTGAATCAAGCGGTGGGGTTTGCAAAGACATCCATGATCCATCCCGCGTTCGTCCATTTTTAACGTCGTTCTTCTCAATCTAAAAATTATGGCAATGCAGATGTCACAGATGGACCCGCTGCCCCGCGACCTACCTTTTCGAATCATTTCGAAAACCATAGGTCGCGGTGCTTATGCATCGTAAGTCGAAAAACTACAATATCAGCTCGGTGCTCTTTGCTATATTCGAAATTATATATGTGTATGCTAATGATTACGTAGAATCAAGAAAGCCATCCCTCCAACTGATTCCACTCCAGTATTCGCAGTCAAATTCATACACAAAGCTTATGCAGTCAAGCATGGCCGGATTTCGTCGAAGCAAATCGCCATGGAGGTTTCACTGCATTCCCATATTGGACGACATCCAAATATCATAGAGTGGTTTGCGACGGGCGAAGATGCGGTTTGGAAATGGATCGCTATGGAGTATGCAGAGGGGGGAGACTTATTCGACAAAATTGAAGCAGATGTTGGAGTCAAAGAAGATATTGCACATTTCTACTTTACACAATTGATTGGGGGAGTAAATTATATGCATCAGAAAGGTGTGGGTCATCGAGATATCAAGCCTGAGAATATATTACTATCGAGTAGTGGCGATTTGAAGATTGCGGATTTTGGATTGGCAACACTATTTGAATATAACGGAGCGAGAAAACTCAGCACGACTATGTGTGGTAGTCCTCCATACATTGCACCGGAAGTTATCTCTTGCTCTAGAAGTACTCAAGCCAAGGTGAAGGGTGCAGGATACGCTGCAAATATGGTGGATATTTGGTCATGCGGGGTCGTCTTATTTGTGCTCTTGGTGGGAAATACACCTTGGGATCAACCTACTTCTGAAAGCTGGGAATTCGATGAATACGTAAAATCCAATGGACGAAGTTCAGATGAATTATGGCGAAGATTGCCGACTTCGGTTCTATCATTACTAAGAGGCATGATGAATGTCGATGTATCCAAACGCTTCAACTTTGAACACATCAAACGACATCCATGGTACACACGCAAGAATCCACTTCTCACCACCGATGGTAAGATGAGCGATCCATTAGGTCTTGCTACTCAAATGTTAGCAAATCTTCGTATCGATTTCAAGCAAAAGCCAAGTGCATCACAGCTTAGTCAAGATGCAATGCAACTCGATAGCCACAACTTTGCATTCACCCAACCAGAAGCTCCAGTCATGGATATGCAATTTGACTGGGAACGACCACCTCGTGTATTACCCACATCTCAACCCGCCGAGACTACATGTAATTTCCAACTTCCATCACCAGTGGCATCGAACCATGGAGACGCCACACTCGCGGATGAACCTTCCATGTCTCAATTTTCATCCAATCCTACCGTCTCCCTTCGACTCACACAACATGCGCGTCAATTTCAAGATATTCTCCCGAATTACTCGCTTACGCGATTCTTTTCCCATCTCCCCGTTCCTCAATTGCTGACTCTTCTTTCTGAATCTTTGCATGCGATGAATATACCAGTACCACCCTTGGCACAATTGCAAAATAGTCAATTGCATGCAGCGTGGATCAAGGTACGAGCGGTAGATAGTAGAAGATGTGGGATGAATGGGGAAATCGTTTTGGATTCTTATGAGACGGAAGAGATTGAATTGGTGGAGGTGAGATTTGTTAAGGTTAAGGGAGATCCATTGGAGTGGAGACGATTCTTTAAGAGAGTGGTGGTGGCATGTAAGGAGGGAGTCTACATACCGGATATTGATGATGTATAGAGGTATGAAGTTGAAGGTGGAGAGGGGCTTTGGAGTATGGTTGGATGAATGATGGCTGGATGGGTTTGATAGGAAATGGAGGGACTCACGAGCTATCATATGATATCTGGATTATAGGATTGGAGAAGCTGATTAAGGTACGGATTTGGATAACCTGATAGTAGGTTACCTAGGAAAGGAAAGGAACACAGACCACCCATGATATCCCCTTCGAAGCGAAACGAAACGAAACGATGATGACTTTACGTAGGTACTTAGATTGATTATTCGTCCATATTCTATTTCTAGAAAGTAATTAATGTTAATTTGACTTTTCTTCTTTGGTACACCTGCGTTATGTCTGGTTTGAGAATTGATGTTGTAGAACGGTATCTGAGATCGGAAGGGGAGTATTGGGAGAGGGGGGAATAGGAGGGGGTGGAAACTTGGGGATTTGGTTTCATTGGAATGGTTGGGGGAGCAATATCAACAGGCAAGAATTCAAACAATCAAATAACAATCCTGCCAATTCGACCCTCAATATTTCTCTAAACAAGCCGTACTTGGAAGGGTTCAGCGAATAAGCACTCATATGTCTATTCGAGAACTCTACAGTATCTTCATATCGCGTTGCTCTCACGGATAGCTGTCTGGAAACCGCATCTCTTGGGTCCTGTTGATTGTTCAGATTGAACAGATATCAGCGATGGATCTTGATAATTTGCATCTGATCTAGCGTTAGTCAGTTGGTTAGTTAGTGAGTGAGTGAGTGATTTTTCCAGCGAGTAATGACATTCTTTTTGTTCTTTTTATAATATCGCAGTTGTAATCTTATCATCTTTGTGAGTTGTGCATAGGTAGGTAGGTGGGTAGGTATATGCATCGATTATTGATTACTGACTACTTCGGGGTGAGGGTGAAGAATCTTCTGTATTAATCTTTTGGTATCGCATTTCGTGAAGGCTATGATGGAGTGAGTTGCGCATTTTCTTGGTTTGTGCGTGGTAATCTAAGAATTGGTGGAACTAATTGTATCGTTTATCTGGTTTGGGTAGTTTCTTGCGTTCTGGGTTATTTGGGAGGGTGGTTAGGTAGTCTCGAGGGGAGTTATATGTTTATGGTTTTATGTGATGGGAAGTGTGATGGGAAGTGTAAGTAAGTGTTGAAATTTGAAAAGGGGATGGAATCTATCCATCTGTCCTGACTCCCGAGAAGAATATTATAGTGTTGCAATGCAATGTTCGAAATTATGGGAATGTTATTGCTAATGGATATGATGAAATGACTTTCTTAACTAGGTAACATGTAGAATAAGTTTGTCTTTCCCAACGTGCGTGCGTTCCCTTTATACGATCTTTCTTTTTGAGATAGATGGGTGTTGAATCTTTATATAAATCAAATCTGGGTCTACCAATCCTGTTCTGAAACTTGGAGGTTATGCATGTGGTACGTATGTTGCAATATACTTAAAAAATCTGAGCTTTTGGAAGTACCTAGGTATACATATGTACGCTTTTGTTTTCATAATATTCATCTACTGATTTCATTGCATAACCGATATCACTCCGCGTGATGGTATTCCCCCCTGATATAGATATCAAGAAGAAATTCTTCGTCTGAACTTGCAGTTCGTGTGGTCATGTGTAGATAGGGTAGCTTCATTCATAACTTGATATTGCAACCGCGTGGAAGTGCCGTACGTCTCACACACACTACATGTCCAGCAACCTGAAGTTATAGCATAACGATATATGTACTGTTAGACAACAATGATAACAATCATGATAATCATGACCAACAAAGGGGACGGTATCCGAACTCCTAGTACAGCAATGTCTGTACAAGACCCAAACAACTCCAAACAAACACTACATAAATCCACACCCACACCCTCACAACCAAAATCCCATTCTTCATCTCCCTAGCACTCTAGTCCTGCATCCCCAAAGCAGAACCAACCTACCACGACACAAACCACAAACCACACACCACACACCCCAACCCACACCCACACCCAAACCACAAACATGCCCGACACCCCCCGCATCAACGAGTACCTAAACCAGATCTTCGATCTCAAAGGCGCGCTCATGGCAAGCGAAATGCGCATCGCGCAACTCTCCGGCCTCGAGCGCGAAGCCCAACGCATCTACGCCCGCGGATCTCAGGAATTGCTCGAGCTGGCCGAGCGCGTGCAGGAGAACAATTCGCGACATCTTCGTCTGCAGCAGGAGATGGAGCGCAAGCGAGCCATGTTGTGCGCGTGCGCCGTCGTGGGCTCGGTGTTTGCTTCGGTTTTGCTGGCGCGGGTTTGTGAGATTTTGTGATTTTTTCTTCGAGGGAACGGGGGGGATGAGTCAGATTTAGGTTTGGGTTTCTTTCGGTCGGTTTCGTCTACTTACTGGCTACTTTTCGATCGCACAATCTCCTGGTTAGTTTAGTGATTCGAAATTCCTTATTGCTGTTTAATTCTTAAGTAAGAGATGACCCTCAAAAATTAAAAATATAAAACAAAAATATAAATATAAATAAATCATCAGCCCACTCATTCTCCCTCCCTCCATCAAATCAAGTATCACCCAACCAACCGAATTTGAAAATCCATACCTATTAACCCAATTCCAACTTCCAAGCACCTCATTAAATACACACTCTGAATACAAATAACAATAGCTCATTAGAGAGAAGCTTTCATAGCATGTATATGCATTGACATTGATATCAAAAATCCAAATAATGTAAATCTAACCGCACCCTTTCCCCAACCCTGCGTATGTTACACAGATGTATCAAAATTACTTTTGTGGAGAGATTGATGCTTAAAAGTATGCATGATTGATGACTCGCCACTGAAATAAATTTTTGCCTAAAAAATCATGTGGTCGCGCGCCACAAACGCGTCTTGACTCACACATGGATATAGGTATATATATCGAGACTTACCTAGGTAGGTGGTGCATATGGCCAATCATCCAGTCTCAAACTATACAGTCTGCCTAAATCAAGGTAGACAGGTAGACATGGCAAAGGATAAGTTGAGCTTCGGGTTTGTATTTCCCCTTCTAAAACATTCCTCTCCCTTTAATGTTTTTTTCTTCTTCATCAACAAGAAGATAAGAAGAAAGGAAGACTAATCATTTCATAATATCTTCAAAAACCTGGACAGGGCTCGCCGAAGAAGAGCTTCTCCATGAATTGGTAAAAGCTGTGGATATATCTGAGAGTGCAAATTATTGCTGCGGTGGTAGCATTCCTATCGCAGCTCCTGAAGATTCGTCTTTCAACCAGAAAGAGCCCACAGAAGGCAAGTAATCTCTTTTCAGTCCAGACCTTACTCTCTTAATTTCTAAACAAAGTTAACCCAGTTCTCGATCAGATTTCGACCAATCTTTTCAGCAACAGGTGCCCCCGGTCGTGCTTCGCTGGGACTCCAAGCCAGGAAATGTATGCGAGAAGATAGTGTTCCATGTTTCCACGACTTCCAAGTCAATGGAAGCGCTCCTTCAGACTTGTGTCCCGGCGTCGTTCGGTCTCGGAGGAAAAAAATGTGCTTGATGAAAGATATCGTAAAGCCGGCAAGCTCGATAGAAGCCAGTTTCCCATCGACTTCCACCCGCACGACTATGGAGTCCTTGATGTCATTGCTCAAACATTGCTAGAGGATGTTTCTCAAACAGACTTTTTGCGGAACAGGGGAGATCATCGAGGTGTGCTTGCCGAACTATACAAGCTCAATGTAAGTGCCGTTCGTTTGGGGATAATGTAAAGCTTTGTGGAGAAAGCCCAACTGACACAATGCAATGTGGTTCAGATCTATTCTGGCCCTAGCGGAAAATTTAAAGCACATGTAGACACGCCACGTGGCACGAGACAGTTTGGTTCTCTAGTCGTCTGTCTTCCATATTCTCATCAAGGTCAGTATATCCATTTCTCTCTCCCGACTCGTTGCTCTCTTCACCTTCTGCAACAAATATAGATCTAATTTCATGCAGGTGGACAATTGCGCGTCACCCATAGAGGCTCTAACACTTTCTTTGACTGGGGCAATCAATCGGACAGCATCCAATGGGCTGCGTTCTATAGTGACTGCGAGCACGAGGTACTCGAAGTCACCAGTGGTCATCGTGTGACGTTGACCTATAATCTCTATATCTCGCAGAAAATTGGTATCCCCTTGCAAAAAAATCTGGTAGCAGATCCGACCTTGTCGCCGTTATATGAAGTTGCGAGAAACGTTTTGGTTCAGCCTGATTTCATGAAAAGAGGTATGTGCATTATTGTTCTGCCATATCGGAAGGCATCGTTGACGTGTTGTTAGGTGGTGTGATTGGATTTTATTGTGAGCATCTATATGCCCATACTCAAGAAGACACAGATGACATCATGCCATATGCATTGAAGGGTATTGATATGACCATCTTTAACACGTTTCAATCGCTTGGTCTAGCGGTCAACGCCTGTCCTGTGCTGTGCATGGATGATTACCTTGAGGATGAGGAACATATAACTCGAGCAGGAACTCAATTGCATACAGTTGAGAGTGCCTTCAACGAAGAATATAAAGATGATGTTCGAAGGGTAAGCACTTAGCATCCCCGAATCCGTCGGCACGATTCCAATTTACTTACCAAGTAATGTAGTATCTCAAGTCGGAATGGACGCATAAGAAGTATAAGAATGTAGCTTGGCTTGATGGTAGGGGAAGTACCAGTATGCCTGCATTCTACGGATTAGCATATGGGAATGAATCCAGCATCATGTGCTTCCACTCCAAGGCTGCTATTCTAGTTGAGGTACCACCAGCCTACGATGAAAGAATGGCAAAGGACTTGGCATGAAGGATTAATGCTATGGCTTCCAAACACATTGAAATCTTGAGCTGGATGTGTGGCCTCCAACATAAAATTGAATAGCTTGCAAAGCTTATGAGCTCAGAGATAGGAATTTTAAAGTTTAGTGCGCATCTATATGACTCCATATGATGAACATGGCTGTTCAAAAACAATGAGCTCAATCAAATTGAAGCTGAAGCTGTATTCAAGATTTTGATATGTAGTATTTTGGGTCGCCTTGTTATATTGATATTGATGCCACTGGTGTACCCATCTCGTGGACAACGAAGATGGATGTCCGTGAATGTTCGATGTCCAAGTGCTTGTCACGTGATACGGAAGAGCCCACCGAGCCACCCAATGAAAAAAGCCACCGACGACCTCGGGGGGTTAGGTAATGATTTCCTACTTCCTACCGACAAATCATTCGAAAAAATTCATTTGATGTGGCACGTGATGAGGTCTATGAGGTCTATTTCGTGCACAGATCATTCACAGACCCTTACATAATCGGTCTTATCGGATCGGCTAGAAGCTCATGGTTGATTGATCATTGATTATGATCTCAATGTCCTGTCAAGGTCAGTCTTTCAATGTTTAACATTCTTAACATTCCTTCTTCCAGTACAAGTATATAGCTACTTTTACTATTCTTATTAATTATTTAAATTAAAAAAATGACCAAAATGGATGACCTCCCTTCAGAGATAGTTTTGAATATTACTTCATGTGAATTTCTCTCACATCCTCTAAATGAGAATCGAATGCTAACATTATTCATTTTTATAGATCTAGAACCTTCAGATATCGTCAAACTGCAATTTGTTTCCAAACGATACCTGGAATTAGGTCGCGATGATACACTGTGGCGAGAACAATGTTTTACCCATTCTTCCTTTCTCGAAAGACTTCGCAGACGTCAAGAATTAATATCTACAGAGTCAGAGGACGAGTCAGGTATGCGGGATTTAGCCCTAGCTCTTGCTACGAACAATGGAACAGGCGATTCGAGACTACACAGACCTCGCCATGAAGCTCGCGACCTCAAAGCTCAATCCAATGAGCGAGTTAGGATATTGGCGAATTGGGATCCGAGTTATCCGACTGAGAAGGTCAAATGGTATGATGAGTACATAGCGAGAAATGCGCCCATTTCAACAAGTTGGGTGCAACAGCCTCGTCATCGCGAAAGTGCTAGTCATGAACATTTGGAGGTACGAGGAATGGCATTGTATACACCGATGGGAGAAAACAAAAGCACGATGGTGGTTGCGTAAGTTACTTGGTTTCTCATTGGCATATACTATGAGATAAGAATTGTACTAAATGCCATGCCATAGACCTCTTGATGATGGTTCCATTTGTATCTGGGATATCAGTACTGATACCCCCAGAAAGGGTAGCATTATTGCAAGAAGCAAGTCAGGGATTTTGTCGGTGGATGAGGATCCAAAAGATCTTGAGTCAAGATCAAAGATGATAAGTACCGGTGTCACAGAATGTATTAGTGTTGACAGTACTTTAAAGAGAGCCTATGTTGCTGTTCAAAGTGGTATGTAAAACCCTTCTCTTAAAAGCTACAGTATCTTAGTGCAGCATTTCGACTACTTGAAATGATGATCTGATGACGAGGGCTCTCGATCATTCAATCTCATGTTAAGTCTATCTGGAAGACGAAGCCCATTACCCTTCTTCCAATAGCTACTGATATTACTACAGGTCTTGTCGAAGTTGATCTCGAGACCTTACAAACAGTCAATCACGAAAGATACCCATTTTCTATCACTGCTCTTTCCGAGGCAAAACATCCAACGCCTCTCACTGTGGGAACCAATCTATCTCTCTACCTTCATGATTCTCGTCAAAGAACAAATGTTGGGTCGCCCAGCCAGGCTGAGCAACTTGATTCTTTTAGCGGCATATCTGGCTCTGCTAGCAATCATTTTAGTTTCAAAAGCTTGTTAGATTCAGAACCAAGCGCCGAGTACGCCCATCTGTACCAGCCGGGCCCACTCAGTATTGTCCATCTACCCAGTGCAGGAAGTGAATGGAATGGTAATGGAGATATATACGTTGCTGGTCGATTTCCTAGCATTCTCAACTATGATCGTAGAAATTTTCCTAAGCTCCGCGGGACGATCCATTCTGGCGCACGCTTATCTCAAATCGCTAGTCTTCCATATCCTTTTGCTTCAATGGAGAAAGACCTCGCCCGTCGGGGTGAATTGTCTGTCGAGCAAGTATGGCAAGCAAAGACTAGACCAGGGAACACGTTGATTGCTTGCGGTGAGTATAACAGCAAGGGCTCTTTGGAGATGTACGGTCTATCACCTGACCCGAATTTCTCCAATATATCTTCCCAATTTTCTGCCGGGCGCCTGCAAGATTCTACCATGAAGAATCGTCAAACATCATCCAGCTCAAAACTCTTATCTGTTGCCAATCATGGTACCCGCATTGTTGTTTCTGATGGCGGGGGCAATCTGAAATGGTTTGAGAGGGATGGATTTACCGAGTCACGAAGATGGAACATTTCTCACGGTTCAGTTGCAGCCCCGAGAGGCATATTTGGCACATTGGGCGATTCTTACATGGATTCTGGATCTGGAGACATTGCGCTCAAGATTTTGACAACTGACTCTGGGCTCCATGATCGATCGGTCAACGAAAATGATCTTGTTCTGTGGACGGGAGACAAAATAGGGCTATTGAATTTCTCTAACAAACCTGGGTTCACGGCCGACTCTTTTGAAGAAACCCCCAAGACAGCTGAGGAGGCTCTGCGAGAAAAGGAAGAACATACCCATTCGGAAACTATGAGAAGAGCATTGGAGATGCAGGCGAACGAGGTCAGGTACGTGAGAGGTTTAGGAATGGGATCCGTGTAACTTCTTTAGCTGGTTACTCTCCCCAAGTATTTTACCAATGCCTGTTCACCCTCAAGCCGGACATTTGAGACGTAGTCAGGGTCAATGGTCTGTATATTCTTGCTGCACAACAACGGAATAGGCATTGTACATACAGACTATTCTCGATTTTTAGACCATTTGATATGGTCAGCCGATATTCTGCCAGCACAACAGGGAATCCGCGATACCCTGTGACACAGGCTAAGTTCCCAGGACCACATTTTTTGTGAAATGTTGACCACAGCTTTCTCAAAAGGCTCTATTTACTACAAGGTAAAAGATTGACAGTATTTGTATGCCGATCGGAGAATAAGGCTGTACGATTCCACGCATCCTCGTTCAACGAAACTTAATCTCATTCAAACTGGTGAGATGAAGGTACATTTATACTAATCGAGTGACGCTTGGGCCGCTGGGGTACTCCTTGATGAATTTTTAACGGAATCGGATATTACGCATCCCCATCTTGGTATTCCATGTAGCAATCGAAGATTCTGGACCAGTTGAGACATTTTGGGACGAAGATCATGTACCTTACAACCTTGAGAATTTTCGGGCCATTTTTGTATGAATTTGAGTGGTAGCCTTGTTACTTCAGATATGCGGTAGTAAGGTTATACATTTGTATACGTTAAACTTATTGGACTGTTGTGACTAGCTTCTCACTTCGTACTCACATATCAATTCTCACAGGGCGGTACAACTTGATCATCCATTCTAAGAGGGTTGATCCGAATTGTGTGGCAATCTCGCAATCAAAAGGATATTCTGTCTAGCATTGGCATGTAAAGTTTGTGGTCTGTAAAAGATGGATTCGAAGATTTAAGGAAATGTCAGATTAATTTTCGACCTATCATTTCAAACAAGGCGAACGAAATGCGGCAACCAAGATCAGATTAAAGTTACATTAGCGTCAGGGAAATTGCTTGATACTGTGATATATTTTGAATACGACAGTGTACTCCGTATACCTATGTTGAGACCCTGAAGAGTACCAAGCTTGGGATTTAATTATACAGTACTCCGTACAATATCGATTTACTAGCTTACCAACTTACTAAGTAGTAAGTCATAGACTCATAGTATTATATTTCTTAATACGAAGTCCTTTTGGTACAATTAGACAATTAGACCATCAGACAATTAGACGAATTAGACACCTGAAAGTTGATGAGGAACATGTGGATCCAAGCAAAATGGCCACGATGATGCTAAGAACCCAGATACATACATACATGATACTGTACATCCTTTGTACATACACATGTCCACACATGTGTTGATACTTGGATTTGGTTGACCTTGTGGGCCCGGTTCTAAGTTTCAACTTTCTTACCTTACATTTGATTGACCTTGTTCAAGCCGTTAACGGTACGAAACGTATCTTTTTCCTTTTCCCTTCTTGAATCTCACACATGAGGCGAGGCGGTGTGTAACTTTCCAATTGCTCTGCTTGGGGGTTTCGGATCGCCCGCTGTCACTGCACACACAGCACACGCACACTTAGGAACCTTAGGAACCTTAGAAACCCTAGAAACCCTAGAAACCCCAACTAAATTTACAACCTTGGTAAAAATTTCCGCATAATCCGTTCAATCCGTTCATCAAAGATCCACGATTCGCAAGTGAGAGAGTCATTGAGATTTAAAAAGGATTATGGTTGTCAAAACCTTTCTCCGCATCTGACGTTTCCTCCCACCTATCAATTGAGATATATGTGGTAAATGGTCAACTTTTATCAAGGAAAGTCCTAGATACTTGTAAAAGATATTCCTTTCAGCCTCATGCCAATGTTTTTGGAATAACAAAATCACGAAAAAATAAATCCATATTGTCATTCCCTTTTCCTTATGTACTTCGACAGCTCTGCATCTCAGAAGCGGTGACAGGGCTAATTCAATATTAACCCGAGTAAGCCTCACTGCACTGTGCATGCGTTGTGTGGCATATGCAGCTCCTCATAGTAGTGTGAGCTTTTGTCCGAAAACGATATACACCAGCTTACCTTCCACTCCCAACGTCACCAATTTCGTATTCCGTCCGTCGTTTTTCTTTATTTCTCATGGCTACTGCTTCGATCAAAAGAAGTGCAAGTACGGATGGTAAAAGGCCAAACTCGCGGCATCGTTATGAGAAGGTCAAGGCGAAACTCGAAAGGGAACCTCGTTTACAACGCGAAAGATCTAGTCCAAATGCCTCCCAATATCGGCCTCCTCCACGACAAACTTTGCAATACCATCAACGAATACTTACCCCAATGAAAACACCTTCTCCATGTTTTACCTCCCCCTCACCGCCTCCTAATGTTTACGCTGCTCCGGTCATGGAACGAACGCTCTCCGGTGATTCGATTGTCTCTGATCACAACATCTCCATACCTTCTCCTGCTTTACACGACCATACGATATTGAGCGATGACCAAGCAGCCAATATCGTTGAACACCACTTTCTCTACACCCGGCCTCCAGACCATCACTATCTCGAAGTCGAACTTCAAAATCTTCTCCTCAAAGCTCACCTCTCTGATCCCGCTATAGACCGCATCATCTACCTCATCGATACGATATTCTTCCACAACTCCCTGCACAACCGCGTTCGACTTTCCTGGTCCTCGCCGTCCCAGCCTCGCTATTCGTCAGAACTCATCGGTACTACTGCTCTTCGTCCTTCTTCTCTAGGGGGCTTCGAAACTCTAATAGTTTTATCCGAACCCATTCTTAGAGATCCGAAATATGATCGGAGATTATTGTTAAGTGCGCTGTTGCATGAGTTGGTGCATTGCTATCTCTTTGTGAAATGTGGGTGGGGCGCAAAGGAGATGGGGGGACACACGGATGGCTTTCATAGGGTGGTCGGTGTTATTGATGGGTGGGTGGAGAGCTGGATCGGAAGGGATTGGCTGAGGTTGTGTAGCATGAGGGCAAACTTGGAGCTTTTTAAAGTGAGGCGGGAAGCGTATGGACCGGGGTGGCAAGGGGGTGGAGAGTGGAGGGTAGACGAGCATGCAGACAGAGAGATGAGACATCGGGAACGGATTCGGGGAGTACATCATCATGGACATTACCCCCATGACGGATGCGGACAGAGTCCTGGCCCGGGAATGGATAGGGGACTGGCCTATACACGCCACGCTCTTCCCTTTCTCCCTAACGCTGGAGATGAGGGATTTCGATAATCTATCTCGCTTCTGTGCGTGATGGGACGACCGGAGGCTTACGTTATTCCACACCTTGGATTTATATTTTTCTTTTCTTCTCTTCTTTTTTCTTTTTTTTCGTCTTTCAAAGCATTTTCTTCCGTATGGATCACATCACTTTAGCGCGGCGAACGATAGGATCCGGAGCGTTTGACTTTCACAACCAGCATCAACGGGTGCATTTAGAGGCGTTGGATTATCATCACGGGGGGGTTTCTTCTCATGGGGAACTTTTTAGGAGGTTATGATATGATGGGTTTTTTGTACATGCTAAAAGTTCACGATACATGGATGGATGGATGGACGGAAAGAGGGGGATTGGATTTGCATGAGGGATTGGAACATTATATTGGGTTAGATACTTGAGGGGGGCGGGAATGGGATTAGCATTAGGATTTGGAGATGGGGATGCTTGTGTAGTTTGTATATAATAAATACGTCTATTCTAGAGATTTCTGTGGAGTGTTTCGAAGTTGGTGGTGAGGAGATTAACTTAGAAATTCTAATAAATAAAATATATGTATGTATATTCATTTCTGTTAATTCAATTGGATACAATACGTTGGCTTTTTCCCAGTGAACTTGTTGAAAGAAAGTGATTCGAGGAAGATATCCCTTTCACGTTTCTTGCATGTTTGTGTTCTATTTTTAGGGCATTTGACAACAAACAGTTTCTTGAGGATTCTGTGAGCGCCCGATGGGAGAAGAGGGAAGCAGGTAGTGTCTCTTTCAAGAGGTGCTCTAGTGTTGCTATTAGCCCCGTACTTCTTGCCAAAAGAGTGTGAGGGAGGAGGGCAGTATTCATATGTGAGTGTTATTGTAAGATGTACTTGTTATTTCTCTCAAACAGAGCAGTAAATTAGAGAAGCACAACTCGAGATCGAAATGGGTTAGACAGCCTTCTTTCCTTCGGATTTCCACTTCACGTGTCATTTCCACACATCAGAACAATCCCCACTCAGCACATTCAAAATCCAAATCGAACAATTAAAAATTTATATATACCTACCTACATCTCTATATACGGTATCCCACCTACCCCAAGAAAATCATCCAAGAAAATAAAAGAAAAGAAAAAATCTAATAATACCTCACCCTATAAACCTCCGCCGCACACTCATCCAGATTCCAAAAATTCTCCAGATCTAGGATCTTCACATGAGCCATTCCGCTTCTCCCCATTTTCTTCGTGTTCCTTTCTCTGTTCTCGTAAGTAGGTTTGCTTACCTCCATCCCTATCTTATATTTTGCATTTATACTAGGGATATTAGGATTGACCGTTCTCTGTATGTACGGATATGCTTGTCTTGATTTCAGGTTCTGGAGGTATTTATTAGTAACCGGGCTGGGTTTTACATTTCGAGTTGCGAAATGCGTTCTTCGGGCGAGTAAAAAATTAGGAGAGGGTTGTGAAGACGCAGTCGCATCTTCACCATCTGATCGAATCGTCGAAGTAGCAAGGTGTTTGCGCACGGGATTCGCCATCCTCTTGAAGATCTTCCCATTCGCTCTGCTGCTCATTCCTCGTAAACTCTCATGAATACGTGCTCTATGATTCTTTAGCAATTGTCTTTCCTTCGCTTCGCGTTCGGGTCTTTCTCTTTCCCATTCTTCCTTTGCGAGTTCTTCCTCCTCTTCTCTTTCCACTCTTTCATGTTCTAATTCCTCCAATTGATCTTCCTTTTCCTTCTCAATCTTCTTCCTTTCCTCCAACTCCTCCATGAAAACATGCGCAAACCAATCCATCTCCCGATCCACAACCTCCCTATCCATCCCCATCTTCTCCAAATCCACATACCAAATTTCCTGATCCGCAATCACCAATTCCAATCCCAATGCTTCCTCCCTCCCTAACCGAACATCCAATCTCAGCCCCTGTCTAGCAAAACTCTCAACACTCCTCGCCGCTCGTTGCCATTGCATTCCATGCCCCGTCATCCCCGATTCTTCGAATTCCAGAACCTTTCTCCGACAGCTCGTATTGCATTTACACACATAGATGCTAAAAAAAGCATGAACCATTTCATGCAACATGGTGCCCAGATAATTCTCCAACAAGATCTTACTCTCCTCTTCATTTTCAGGAGGCGGGGACCTTACAAATACACTAATATAACAACGGACATTATGTCTCGTGGTAGTCTTTTCTCCTCTTTTATCAACCGTCGTACCCAACACATTTCTCGCCTTCTGTTCCGCATTCGGCTCTTCGAGCTTCATCACACATCTCATGGTATTGAGCGCGCCTCCAAAAATCATAGCGTTGAAATAGGAAAAATAGAGATCGAGAAGATCTTGTTCTTTCTTACCTTTTAACCAGGGGGTTTTGATGACGGCAGCGAGATCAGAGAGGTTGGAGCGTCTCCAGTTTTCTTTGATTTTGTAGAAGGGGTCGTGAAGCGGCTGGCCAGTAGGGCCATGCAGAGCATTGGCTGTGTTGTCGGCGATGAGATCGGCGGCTTGCGAGTAGGTACAGCAGAGAGGTTGGAGGGGAATATGGGCGCGATCACCAGCCCAGAGTATGCGCCGGGCAGCGTAGGGATTGAGATGGCACTCGTGGATTGTCATTGTGAGAATTAGAATGGAAATTTAACTTACTGATCTATAAATGGATGGATAATGACTTTGGGCCTGCCCAATATTGAATGTGACAACAGGAAATGTGTTACTGACTTGATAACTGGATTTGTAAGGGGTTATGTGTCTCCCTGAAGTTTTCGCTTGTAATAATGACGACCAGCGTCTTGAATGTGAAATGTTTCTGCTAAGAATGAATGCAAGGATATAATATTAAGAGAGTGCAGAAAAGGTAAATATTGGCAAGCAAAAAATGTTTGTGAAGAAAGGTGGGAAAAGGGAAGACAATGGGATTGTCGATGGATATATGTTGAAGAGAACAAAGAGAACGAACAGATGAAAGGGAGAGCACCGCGCTTAGGGAAAGTTCAAAGAATAAAATATGACTATGTTTAAAATTCTTTGTGAAGGATATCTTGACAAAGCGAATTATTGTTCTTTGAAACATCGAGACAAAGAATCAGTGACAAAATAAGAGTCAAGTGTCCCAATCAGCGATCTCGGCATCCATCTCTTGTTGAATTTGTATTGAGGCAGCCAGATAGTAACCTGATGGCCCTTGATCTATTTTTCTGTTATTGAGCGAATGGAGATCTCAAACATAAGTATTGAAACCTTGCTCTGTAAATACTTACATTGTAGATACTGATAGTGAAAGAATCCAAAGTCGAAAATACACAAGTAGACTACCCAGTACCATCTTGACTTAAGTGGTGCGCAGATACTCGAGGATAATTCGTAATGACAACCTAGGCAAATCATTGCAGGTGCCCAGTTCACATGTCACCAGCCATACACATGTTGTCTTGGACAACCAGACACAAAAATTGGATTCCGAAAGCTTATCTCATTTTCGCACTCTACTCCGTTTATTTTCATAGAACGGAAGTAGGATATCACATTGCAGTTTTGCAAACGCCGACCATGCTCAAAATATCTTGACTGTGCAATCAATGTTTGTATTGTCTCATCCACTGCTTGAATCCATAATCTAATCCCAATATTCAGCCGTTTATGCGATTCTCTTTCCCTTTTGGTTCTTCTTTGGGGTATCGGCGATGGTGAGGTCTAAAGGTTATGTTAGTATTTTTTGGACCTCAAGCAGAGGAGGTGAAGGGATCATACTAGGTGGAAGGCTTTGCTTCAACTTCTCGGCCTTCTCCAAATCCTTAAGGACAAGGGTGTACAAGTACTTTTGGCATCTGACCTTGATCTTGATGGCGCTGGTCTTTCCGACATTCTTCTTTATGCGGGCAGCTATTGTGTATTATGTTAGCCTTTCCGTAGCTTTGCAGTTTGCGCCATTCTATCCCGCAGATTCATCCTTCTTCCAACAACCCAAATTCAAATGCCGACAAAACTCTCCCGTATTCGAAATCAAATATGATCTGTGCAAGGCGATGATAGAACAGGAATAAACACATACAGGAAGCATCCTTGCGTCTGCAAATCTCCAAGAACTATTTGATTCAATATTAGCATCTATCCAAACTTGTCCTCAAAACATTTTCCCGTTCTCCATTCCCAACAACCGCCTCAAAAGGATATAACTCACAGATTTGATGTCGGTGATTTCGCGAGGCATTTTGACGGATTGATTAGTCGAAAATTGGTGAGAGAATCGGGAATTGATGACAGGAATCGGGACTTCGTGATAATGAGGTTGATGATGTGCAAAATCGGGATTGTGTGGTGATTAGTAAGCAAGCTCGGTTACGATTGTACGGAAGGGTTTTGGGTGATAAGATCCATGAGCACCTGGGCTGGGCATCCAATGAGCTAATTAATGTGGCGTTAGTTGTCGCACCCGACCCGACGGTTTTGTGGCTTGTGAGCAGGACATCATTAGGCAAGCACCTGCACTTCTCTATGAATGATTATCTATTTAAAGTCTTTAAATTTTGATAATTGAAATTCGACACTTAGATTTGTTTTTCACGTACATTTGGTGAAAGATTTGTGTTGAAGAAAGAAAGACTTTTGAAAGTACAACGTTGTCCATATTTAAGAGACAAGCAACGCCACCCCCTCCATCAACAATGCCTACTCCTTTGGATAGAGCTCTTAGCTCCAAAGTAGGTTCCTCCCCCATAACTTCGCAGGCAAGTTAATAACAGATTTGTAGAATGCAGTATTGGCTTTCACTGGCATCGTAACTGCAGCCGCAGCTTGGTCCATTTGGGGTACTGATATGTTCCCAAAGGAAGAAGATCCTACCGGTGGTGTGTATGACCCGATTATCAGCTGATGAACCAATGTTAACTCGCAATAGATCCAGCAACGTGGTCAAAAGAGGAATTACGGAGATGGTTGGCGGCTGTTAGTACTCTTGGAGCTCTCCTTTTCCTTTCCTTCAAATATATCACTCATCGAAATTAACCACATTCTCTACAGAGAGATCTTCATCCACAACCCAAGGATACCAAAGAGCAGTTGTTGGAGAGAGTAAAGGCAAACTTACGAGTGCCAAGAAAGTCATGAAAGCCATGATACCTAGTGATTGTGGGTCTTTCGAGGCAAGGGAATAGGGCGTTGGAGTCAGTACTCCGGATTTCACGATTATGATTAGGGAAGGCGTCAGGTCACTTATGTTCTGTTCAGTTCAGCATGCATTGATATCGATAAAATTTCATAAAGTAACAACTTTCTCCGGGTTATTTAATGGTTCCCATTGGACCTCATGACCTTCTTGTCATGCAAATTCGTCTTTTTCTTCTTGATCTACCATCGTTTGTTTGATATCCCAATGCTACCACCATGAAGAAAGGTGTCAAATTCCGCCAGAATCTACGCCCATAAATTGATGTATGCTGTGCTTGCTGCAGCCCACATAGAGATCAAAAGGAAAAATAAAGAGAAGCAATAAAACACTCTCACTAATAAGCCTGGGGCCCAGCATAAGTATGCTAGATATTCTGCTATTTGCTCGAAGTTGTTGAAGACAGCCATCCATATCAAATATTGATTGTCAACTTCAACCTGCAAAAAAAAATCTAGCTATTTTGGTGTTGTCTTTAGATAAGAGAGTTTTAGTATGAGTAGGGAATGATCATGCAACAATAAACTCTTTCGAAATCCACAGAATAATCAATAAAGTAAATGTGCGAAAGAATACAAGAAGGTTTGTAATTGGGAGTTGGCGTATGATAACGAACTATTCCTGGATTTGGAATATGGTTATCATAAGAAATGTTGAAGTTGGCTTTGCATCACAAGGGCGCCGTTCGGCAACCTATTTTAAATCGATGGAGTAAGCTCATTCGTCATCCATTTGTTCCATCGCAATTTTCTTCTATCACATTATGAATTAGCACACGTCGATCAAACTGGGAAGTGTAAAGCTTACCTCTAATTCAGCGACTTCATCTTCAAAAGCCTGTGCCTCTTTGTTGATTCTATCAGCCTGTCGATAGGTCAGTCAGTTGTCAAAAAATCGAAGCATGGCAAACTTACCTCCCTCTCCGCCTTCGCTACTTGAATTGCCTTTAACTTTTCTTCTAAAGCTTGCTTCTTCTCGATAGCTGCTTGCTTTCTTGCTTCTGCTATGGCAATCGCACCCTCAACGGTAGATGTTTGCTTCAAAGCGGGAGATATATTCGTCTTGTTCGGTCCCGAACTGCTGCTAGCGGAGGTCATTTGATCAGCCTTGCGCTTATCATTCACTCCAGCCTTAGCCCTGCTTTTGCCCTTGGGTTTAGGTACGGGCTCTTCAGGAACAACAGCTGTTGGTGTCTTTGAAGTCTTTGGGGCACTTGCGGCTTTGGTAGTCTTTGGAGAGGGCTTCTTTGGCTTGGCTTGAGATTGCTCAGGTTGTGCTGATGCAGCCGAAGAGCTTTCAACTTTTGAAGTTGACTTTCTTGGCTTAGCTTGAGGATGTTCGGGTTGAGTGGAGACATTTGAATGTTTTTCAACCTTTACAGCGGCTGTCTTAGAGACCGACGAAGGCTGTGTCTTTGGAGCAGAGGAGGGTTTGGAAGCAGCTGGGGCTCTTTTATTTGATTGCGTGGCTGGCTTGGTGGTACCGACTGTTATCGTAGACTCGTCAGCTTCAGAAGGAGAGTCTTGCCGACCATCTTGTTGGTTTCCAATGTCGGATGGTGCATCATTGAGTCTGCTATTAGAATCCGTGGCTGTGGAATGCAATTTATTATTTTCGGAATTGGTCATCTCAGTGTCTGATGAGACTCCAGCTTGATGAAATTCGAAAGCTCCTTCAGTTTCCGCTTCAGGAATAGCACTTGATGGGAATCGTTTGGCCCTCTGAAGTCTTTGAACTTCCGCGATTCCTTCAAGAATGCTCTCAGGTATTTCTTGTGTTGATTTCTCAGAGTCATTTTGACCATCTTGCGAGGCATTCAATTCTTGAGATCCAGAGGGTTCGGTTTTATCCACAGCATCTTGATCTTGGTCTGCGGTTGTAGATCGAGGACCAACCTTAGGAGATGGCGATCGTGATGCTGTTAACTGTGCTTCAGGTTCGGCTTCGACGGCGTCGACCATTTCTGTGTCTTCAGGCTGGGGTGATGTGTGAATGAACTCGTCAAAATTTGTTTCCAGGTGATTGACGTTTGAAGACTGGCCAAGTTTCTCAATATTTGAAGCTTTTGTTTTCAAGGTGAAATCTAGGCCGTGTCGGCTTAATTCTTCAGCTTTGTTTTCTGGAACTCTCTGGTCTTGTTTGACTGAGGGACTTGCTTCGCGGCTATCATTGTCACTATAATTATCTTCAGTGATAATAGCACGAGCTGCTGATTCAACTTGGATTTTGCCATCAGAATCTCCAAACAAAACACGTCTTTCGGTTCCAAAACGGTTGAAGTAATTGGAACCCGACTTCTTTGACGATACTGGTGGGGTCAACGGCTCCCAGGATGGACCACCCACCTGAGTACCAAGCGGCTTAAAGTAAGTGACAGTCTCTTCCTCGGCTGCCCCTCCAACTATGCACGGCACAGAGGGCTGTTTCAGGCTATCTGGGTCATCCGAAGATACAATTTTGGATTTGTTCGATGAGGTAAGATCTCCCGCGGCTTGGCATCGATCAGTAGTGAGCGTGAGAAAATCATCCAAATTTTTGCTTAAGTTTCTTTGTTGGTACCATAAAGAACGATCAGGATCATCCCAGGCATTGCTTGCCGGAGCTCCTTCCATCCCAGGCATAGAAAGTGGCTTTCCCTTGCGGTTTGGTTGAGTTCCATTGCTTTGATCGGTGCCATTACCTGTCAACTCATCTCTCTCGACCTTGACAGTTGGTGTAAAGACTGCGGTATCTATAGGCTCGCTAGCATCTTCACCACCAAGATCAATAACTTGAGATACTTTTGAAAGACGACCGGGCTTTAACACAGTTCTGTTTGCTTCAGCAGAGCTTTCGTCGAGGGTTTCTGAGTACTGAGAATCTTCGATGACCCTAGTATTATTCCCCACTGATTTCATCGACTTGGTTGCTTGAAAAGGAACTTCGATTTCTACAGAAACACTGCTCCTAACGATATTCCTACCAACTTCTATGCCTTTGGTAGGTTTTCTTGACTCGTCCATTTTAGTCTTTGTCTCAGGTGTAGGCTTATCAGCATTTTCAACAGTATCAACATCATCATCATGATCACTGCCGACATCGTCGGGGTCAATGACCGAAGAAGCCTTTGATGCTCGTGAAACATCCTTTGCAGTCCGCTTTTTTGACGATGCCCTTGTTCCATTCCACGGTGTTCCAATGTATTCTGGGGTATTTAGGAAGCCCAACGTATGGAAATCAGCGGTAGAGAAGAGGAGAAATTTAAATGAAGCCCAAATCTTGTAGTCACCGGGCCATTTCTTCATAACGAGGCTTTTTGAGTTCCCCTGAAACTTCCTATAGCCAACGCTGCCAACTTCAAAGGGGGGAGAAGGAAGAGTGTCTTCGTCAATACAAGGATTAAGAGTCCACCATTCAGTATGGTCTTCGAACGTCGGTGCACGTTCTGCATAGCCGAGATCTGGAGTTCTTTCTTTTGATAATGAGGAATCATCAGAATCAGAATCAGTCGCGTGGTCCTTATGAGCGTTGGGATCTTTGCGGAATATTTGTATTTCGATACTACCGACAGAATGAGGTGCGCCACCTTTGACATTTCGTGCTGTTTCACAGTCAGTATAAGCTATTAATTAGAGAGAACAACTAACTCTTTTCAATGTTCCTCTTTGCTATTTGTAGCTGATAAATTCTGTCGACATATCTGTTCCTCGATTTAGTTTGACCAACAACCCATTCAAACTTCTTGCTGAAGTTCCTGGTGCCAGCCTCGTTGCTATGAGAAGCTCGTAAGATACCATCGACGACAACGTCAGTGAACTCGACAACACCTGAATTCATGTTGAAGCACGGTACGATAGCATCGTCTTCTGCGGTCAGAGCGTAGCAGGTGAAGTGATTACCTTCGCGCTTCACGCCCTCTTCAAGTAGCTTCGTCCGGTTACCTGGAGGACCTGAGTTACCACTTGTCAAGTAGACTTCTCCCTTGAGAGCCTTCCCATCAAAGCCAGTCAAGCCAGGTGGGATTTTCATGTTTGTGGATATTGAGAAAGCCTTTTGAATTTACTTCTATGCTTTGACGTGTTGAAAGCCCTTAGTGAGAAGGGCAATATTGATTTTGTTGGTGGGATCGGATCGAGAGTCGTGTATGAAGATAGTCGATGAGATCGAAGGATGTTGAAGGAGAACTGAATAAGCCTTGACAGGTAGATAAATCGTGAGAGGGCGAACTTGAATAGTAAATAAGTGCCAATACGCGCAAATTTGCAAGAGGCAATTATAGTTGAAGTGACTTGAAGATATTTGAAATCATAAATTTCGATAGGAATCTGAATGAAAAGTGATCAACAGGTGTTGAAGAGGGAATTGGTTGTTGTGGGGACGAAGGTTATTGAAGATTGAAAACCGAAGTTAAAAGTGAATATGGAGGGAGACATGAGAATGCAACTCGAATGGTTTGAAGAGCTTAAATTTTGCGGGTGCTCTAAATGTATGACTTGACATAAGATACTTGGTATGAAGAAGGTTCTTCGTTCTTCATACCCTCTCACAATACAACCAAATTTCATTGTTTTCTTACGAACAATGTTCGGGAAGGACCTTTGGAATCGAAGATGTTTTGTATGCACTCACATATCACTGTTGTTCAAAGGAGTATTATGCATCAAGATAAATGGCATATTGCTTTTATACTCTCAAAATCGACGGCGCGTCAGCTTGTAGATTTGCAACTCTTTTCAAGGTACTACCTGCGTCTTTACCAAGATGTCAACCTATTATCTTGCCCGAGGACCTGAGTCTGTCCACCGCCGAATTTTTGGGTCTCTTCTAGTCTCATCATCTGACCAGATTTGATGTCAAATTTGAGACGTTTGAGGGGTGCCCCCAAA
Organism: Botryotinia globosa; assembly: GCA_014898425.1. Lineage (NCBI taxonomy): Eukaryota > Fungi > Ascomycota > Leotiomycetes > Helotiales > Sclerotiniaceae > Botryotinia > Botryotinia globosa. The sequence continues at coordinate 2,141,299 of RCSZ01000003.1, read as the reverse complement.
TGAATCGACCATAGGTTGACCGACCAAGATTGCTTTCCGTAGGGTAGCATTACATCGATTCGCGGAGCAATGCTGCTTCCTGTGGAGAGAGCCCTCTAACCTGCTGTCCAGAATAGGGTTCTCCATATCATCTTCCATATTTTCTTCATAATATCTAGATTTCAAGACCTCAAAGAACCAATCTAAATATCTGACTCTGAATCAACCATTTCCTAATCCCCTTCGGCGCCTTTGGATTTCTAGCCTCCACATTGGGCACCAAGACAAAATTCTCCATGAAACCTCGCTCTTCCCCCTCATCCCCATTCTTCGACGTATATTTCACTTGCCCGCTAACCATAACGGCAATACTAATTTTCCTCCCATCCTTATCCGGCCCAAGCTTACTTTCCTCAACTCCTATGTTGTAGTTTGGGTTTATGACATGAGCATCGTATGCTTGCGCTTCATATGAGGTTTTGCCTATTTTGTTCTCGAACGTTTCTTGGAAGGCGGACGGTGTTGGCACGATGTTTCCATTAATGGTTATGGATGCTTCAGCCGGGGCCAGAGCGGAAGGCTTGATATAGAAGGATGTGATTGTTGAGCGAAGATTAGGCTTATTCAAAGCTTCGTAGAAACTTTCAACAAAAATATCAGCCGCTGGAGTATCCATATTAGCATAATGTTTCATACTTTCATTGAAGAATAATTACACGATTACCTTTGGTAGCCAATTCGGCTTGGACATCGTTTGTAGGATTAGACATGATAAGTCGCACAGATAGTATGTAGTTATGAATATCCAAGAAAAGAGGATAGATCACAGTATATTAGACAAGAGAAGTTTACTTAAATAACAATCCAACAATTCTCTAGAGTGTCTTTGTCATTCTCAGAAAGAATGACGCACGAAGTGAAGTTTGAATTTATAGTTTTGACAAAATGCGGGGGCGGAGAAGCGGCCGCATCGCCGCTTTCCCGCAATCTTACTGTTTTGTCTTGGATCATGCTAAATCAAGTCTCTGTCAGCGCATTTCGTTCAAATGTATGGCCTCAATCCTCTACTGCGGGGCTCTTTGCAGTCCAGGACCAGATCAATATTAAGGGCTGGCTGGGTTTGTAGCTCATGTAGAGCAAGACCCATACCGAAAGCTAGCTATTCTGTCGATACAAAATCGAAGAAGCCATACTATGTGACCACACCAATTTTCTACGTGAATGCTGGTAAGTCTGAATGCCTTTGCGCCGGCGCAGCATTCTGAGCTAATTGGTCCATCTTCAGCGCCTCATGTTGGTCACTTATATACTATGGTCCTCGCGGACGTCTTCAAACGATGGCAGGTTTTAAAGGGCGATACCGCAATCCTATGTACAGGAACAGACGAACACGGCATGAAAATTCAACGAGCTGCTGCGCTAGCAGGAGCATTGCCAAAAGAATTTTGTGATATTGGCGCTGAGACGTTTAAGGAATTGGCACAGCGAGCAGGACTTTCAAACGATCATTTTGTGCGCACAACTGATCCGGATCACATGGAGACAGTTGAATACATCTGGTATATGCTGAGGGAACGGGAATATATATACGAGTCAAAACACGAAGGATGGTATTGCGTCAGTGATGAAACTTTCTATCCAGAATCGGCTATTGAGAAGAGGCTGGATCCCTTTACAGGGAGGACATTTATTGCTTCTCAAGAGACTGGTAAAGAGGTTGAATGGACATCGGAGAAGAATTACCATTTTCGATTGTCTGCTTTCAAGGATCAACTGCTTGAGTTTTACGAGAAGAATCCCGATTTTGTTGTCCCAATGACTCGAATGAAGGATGTTGTCAACCAAGTATCTAGGGGCTTAGAAGACCTTTCAATATCCCGTCCCTATGATCGGTTAAGCTGGGGTATTCGAGTTCCAGATGATGAGACTCAAACTATATACGTATGGCTTGACGCACTGGTCAACTATATTACAAAAGCTGGCTATCCATGGGCGCCAGGGAAGGAAATAGCAGGAGGATGGCCTGCAGATGTACAAGTCATTGGAAAGGACATCGTTCGATTTCATTGCATATATTGGCCAGCATTCCTTCTCGCTTTGAATCTACCACTACCAAAGCAAATATTGACCCACGCCCACTGGACAATGGACAATCAAAAGATGTCCAAATCAATCGGAAATGTTGTCAACCCACTTTTCGCAATGGATCGGTTTGGGGTCGATGTGATGCGATACTACCTTATTCACGATGGTGGAATCAAGGAAGACTCCGACTACGGCAATGAATATATTGTTGAAAGATACAAGAAAGGACTGCAGCAAGGTCTAGGTAATCTTGTCAGTCGATTAACCAGACCAAAAGTATGGAATGTTCGTTCTTGCGTGGAAGCCACACACTCTCAAGGCTCGAGCAATCCGAATACTACAACTAGTCGACAGATTGATTTCCTGAACAGCGTTCGCGATAAGGCCAATGAGAAAATGCAAGAGCTAAATGCAGGAGCAGCTTTGCACGTTATTATGGATACCGTATACGAAGTAAGCACACCATCTACATATTTCTATAACGCAAAATACTAACCACAAACCATCAGACCAATAAATACATCCAACACGAAGCACCCTGGAGTCTCGCCAAATCCGAAGATCCAGAAGCAAAAGAAAGGCTCGTAAGCGCTGTATATCATTCCGCAGAGGCAATCCGCATCGTCGGCATTCTCCTCCAGCCATACATGCCGGGGAAAGCATCGCTATTACTCGATATGATTGGTGTACTACCAGAGCGTCGAACATATGAATATGCGATACTGGGCGCCGATCATTCTTATGGTGATGCGCAGGCTCCATTAGGCAAGGGTGCGTGGGATGGGCTATTCCCTCCTTTGGCTATTGAGAAATGAGTTACGTAGCTTGGATTTTTGTTCTGTATTATATGTGAAAATACCCGTATGGCTCTGAATAAATGTTCTCACTCTACTTTCAGGTGAATTATTGGGCCGGGATTTGTTTTTTGGACGTTACTATCAGCAAGGTCTGTTGTATTGATCTGAGCCGAACGAAATCCAAGCGTGGAATATATTCATGTCCACGTGTACGTGAAGCCTTTTCATTTATTCCGAAGGAAATCACCAAATAAATTCCAAGCTTCACGGACGGAAAATTACGTCTATCAATGACGGTACATTCCCTAAGCACGAAGGTTATAGGATTTCAGAAGCCACAATGCAAACCAAAAATGGAAGGATAAAACGATCTTCTTATTTCCCATCTTTCAATACTTCCCTAAAATACATCTCACAAATTAAAGCTATATACATAGAACATACATTCTTCTCCTTTTTATATACACTTCCCCTCTCTTTCGGTTCTTCTTTCACATATCCAATATAATCACTACTTTCCATCCTTATATACAAATCCAACTAACCATACATTCTTACACCCCTATGCCGCAACACACTGCGAATACCAATCATTTTGCTTAACACACTTTGTGCCAGACGCACAAACGGTACTTCCGGTCCAAGTCCCGCCGCCACACTGTCCGTAAAGCGCGACCGCGGCGCCTGTTCCCGAAGCTGCGGCTGTAGAGGTGGTTTTTGTGCTGGAGATGATGGTGGTGGAGGGAGCGGAGGTGGAAGAGGTCTTTGTGCATTTTTTTAGTGTGCTGCTTGAGGAGATGGGAGATGAGGAAATAGGAAGTGAGGGAACAGCGGAAGAAACGGCTAGAGAAGAAGTAGCAATTTGTACAACTGAAGAGACGGAAGATGCAACCGCAGAAGCGGGGACAGAATCAGTACTAGCGCTCAGAGCGACCGGCGCAGATTTACTAGTAGAAACCGCACTGGAGATACTTACTTTTGCTGTAGAAACAGTGGTGGAAGTAACGGGGGAAGCGGTGCCTGCTGCGGCGGCAAGAGCAGCAACCACGTTGTTGTAGGCGGGATGAACGGTATAGTTAGCGTACCAGAGACAGGCGTCGCCTTGGCCGGAGAAGGTCGATGGGATCCACGAGTATGCATCTGTGAAATCCCAGATGGTGATACCGACGCAGCCGTCGACGCTGAGACATGCGTTGACGGTGTTAGCGTAGTCGACGCCTTGTTGAGCGAGCCCGGCAGCGGTGGGAGGGAGAGTGCTAAAGCGGACGTCGAGTTCGGTGTAGGCGACTTCAACATTGAGAGCAGTGAAGGATTTCAGGGTAGTGGCAAGGGCGGTTTCGCTGGCGGTAGAGCCGACGATGAAGTGAGCTTGGAGACCGACACCGTCGATCTTGATACCGCGAGCTTGGAGAGATTTGACGAGGTTGAGGGCAGAGGTTGCCTTGGCACCGGAAGACTCGATGTTGTAGTCGTTGTAGTAGAGCTTGACATCTGGATCGTAGAGAGCGGCGGTTTCGAATGCGATTGGGATGTATTCGGGACCAATGGTGTCATAGAACTTGGATGAGTTAGTTTCTGTACTGGGGGTTTATTCGAAAGTTACAAAAAGTATGATGAAAACTTACGATGAATGATCGCCAAGTGCCATCATCGTTGAATGCCTCATTGACGACATCCCAGGCGTAGCATTTGCCCTTGTAGTAAGTTACTTCATTTTTGATGCTGCGTTATGGTTAGCTTTCAATGTCCATAAAGAGCTGCGGGAAACCACTAACTGATTCTTCAAGACCGCAATCAAAGTCTCATTTGTCCATGTGCCTGAAGTAACCCATGATGGCAATTGATTATACCAAACCAAGTTATGGCATCTCAGAATTTGATCGTTCTTCTCCGCGAAATCAACGACAACATCTCCCCGAGTATAGCTGAACGTGTTTTGGGTGGGTTCGATGTATTGCCATTTTTGTGTATTTCCAGGTGTGATTTGTCCGAACTGACTGTTGTTTGACAAGATAGCAGTATATTGAGCATCGGTAAGTTCACCGTTGTCTGTAGCGGAACCAAAGTATTTGAGACCAGCAGCCTTGGCAAGCGTGTTAAGCTGACCATGAGCTAAAGGCAAGATAGCAAGAGGTATAAGATTTGAGATATGCATTTTGAACAGAAAGGTATGATAAGAAAGGAATAACAAAGAGTGTAATTTTCGAGTAACCTGACTCGGGAATGGTGATGAAAAAGGGATTTGGGAGGAAACAGAGTGGCTATATATATATTCGCTTGCCCTGGAAGTTACGACGAGCACATAAACGCCCCGTCAAATAAACCAACTCATCGTACGGATCGCTTTAGAGAAATACGGCAAAACGAAATTTGCCTGTTTCGGATAAATGACCCAAGGGGCATGGTATTTTTCCATACTGGGTCACGGTGGTCATCTAATATATCCGGAGCGCTTATGCGAAGAATAGTGGAGAACCGGACATGAATTAATAAGTAGTGTGGAATAAGATTAAAGTACTTCAAATACGCTCGATATACGACGAGAACCCCCGACCTAGCATTGATCTCGTCTATCTGACCGGTTGTGAGGAACAGATTGACCTATTACAGGGATGACTCTAACCCAAACTCGGATCCCACGTGTTGAATGAAACAAGCTTTTTCTCCATACAATAGAACTTAATTATTATATAAATCAACCACCCTACTTTCAGACCATCCCTTTTTAGGGCTACTCTTTTACACCAAAAATCACTTTTTAATTTAATAATATTTCTATCAATATTGAATATAATTTAATAAAAATTTATATATATATAATTCAAACTATTTTAAGTTTATATTCGAACTTTTATATTTTTAGGATTTTTCTAGATTGAGATTTAAAGTTTCAAAATATTAATTTTTGAATTTATATAGAAATCATATATAAATTTCAAACTTTTATATAATCTTTAATAATTTTTTAAAAATAATTATTAAAAAAATTGTATATTTTTTGAAAAATTTAAATATAAATCTATATAAAAATTTCAATTTTTTTTTAAAAAAAATGAATAAATATAGAGATATAATATATAGTGAGTTTAGAATAATATAAATAATCCTTGTAATTTTGAAGCTCTTCTTTTCAATATTTATTTATAAGAATTTTTTTTTCAAAATCTTTTGAAATAAATATCTTATAAATATATAACAAAATTTAATAATTCATTTTTAGTTATTTTTTTTAAAAGTTATTATAGATTTTATAAAATTTTAAATTTATATAAAAAAATTATATAAATTGAAAATCAATATTTTGAAGCTTTAAAAATCGATTTATAGAAATCTTAGAAATCTAAGAATTTCAAAATAGATTCAAAATAACTTGAATTATATAAACATAAATTTTATAAAATTATATTTAATTTTGATAGAAATTTTGATAGATTAAAAAAGTGATTTTCAGTGTAAAAGCGTGGCCCAAAAGAGGGGTGGCCCGAAAGTAGAGTATTCGACTTATCGAAATAAATAAAAAATGACTAATCAAATCCGATATAAACAAGATTCCAGTATAAAAATAATAAGATATCAAAGCATTAATATTTTGTAGGTCAAAATAATTAATTTAATTGTATATTGAACTAATTTAATAAATATCCTATACTCTTTTTTAATCGAATTTAAACTTTATTTTATATCTTTTTTATAAATCCTTAATTAAACTAATATTAGAAATATTTTGTGTGTAAATAATTAATTAGAATCTAAATAGTTTCAAAAACCTAAAAATGACTAATGATTTTATTTATTTATTTATTCTTTTATTTTTTAATTACTTTTTTAGTTTGAATTATTACGATCACATACTAGAGTATATTATAAAGATCAAATAACTAGAATAAAAAAGCTAAAGAGGAAAAAGATCCCTAAGGGATCTCTTTATCTCTTATATAATAACAATCGTCTTAGTTCAAACTAGTCTTAAATTGAGATGTTACGTGATATTCGTTACATCGAGAAGCTTTTTTTAAGATTTATTAATTTTAAATTATAAAATAATATTTGTAATAGGTTTTATATTAGGATAACAATTATATCAAATCTATGATTCAAATCAAGTTTTTTTTTTAAAAAAAATAGAATAAATAAAAGGTTAAGTTTTGACTGAATCAATTTGTATTTTAAAAATTTGTTATATTAAATCATTCGAATTTTTTATTTAAAAAATGACTAATAATCGATTTCTTTAGTTTTATACTATATTAAGGCTTATACCATGCTATTATATTATTATATATTCTATTCTCATATTTAAAATCGTTTAATTATACTCTTAAAACTCTTTTTTATTGATTTATTAAATTAATTTAAAGGCTGTAGCAACCAGCTCTTTTCAGCTTTTTAAATAATTGGAGGTTTACCTTCTTAATATTCTTATCGCCTGTGAGATATTAGTATTGTATATATACGAAAAAAGAGAACTCTCACTTAATGAATCCCGATTCAAGCAATCTGATTGACTTGACTTCCTTGACATTATAATCATAGCGTAGATTCTTAGGGGTTTTCAACAAAATTATCTAAATTAGTTGAATAAAAAGAAAATAAAAGTAGTAACTATATAGAAGAAGCTAAAAGCTTTCAAATGATATATTTTTTATATTGTTAGCTTTAAAACTGAGGGTTTTATAAAAAGTTGAAATTAAAGTAGTATAAAATTCTAGGCTTTTTCAACGAAATCATTTAAATTAGCTTATTCAAGCTAATATAAATTGAATGAAAAAAAAGAAAAGTGATAACTATATATAAAAAGCTAAAGGCTTTCAAATGATATACTTTTTATATTGCTAGCTTCAAAACTCAGGGTTTTCTGAAGGGTTGAAGTTTAACTAGTATAGATATAGTTGGAGCTTATATAATCAATCGGAAAAGGGTTATATTGAATGTAGTAAACCTAAAATTAATAAAAATTATTTTAATATTATAACTTTCGTGATTCAGTGGTATAATTAATGATTCGAAGTGAAATGATCTACCAAAATGTAAATAAAGATAAAAAATATGAATAAAAATGAAAAATAAAAATAAAAATGAAAAAATGTAATATAATGAGGTAAACCGACTTCGCCTGCAAGCTTTCAATAAGACTTCTTTTTTAGATTTTTATAATAATAAATATAATTATATAATACTTTCTCAAAAAGCAAGGGGTCCGGGGGCTCGCAGGCCCCTGGTATTATTATTAATAATAATTAAAAAAAATCTTTTAGTATATAGTATATTGATTAATAATCAAAGTGAGTGAGTTTATACTAGAATTTAATTAATTTAATCTAATGTTCCGATTTTTCATTGAAGTTCTAGTATTTCTATATAAATTTCGGAAAAACTAAGAAAAAATCCGGTATAAAGATTCCGGTATATCCCTGTCCGGTGTCGTCAAGTTCTACTGTAATCAAAACAACTTGACGGCCCGCAACCTTTAAATAAAGTTCGATAACATCGTACTACTTGTGGCAAAATGCAATATAATAACCGTCCAGTTTGGATAAATTCAAACCCCTGTTACCCCGCATTTCGTCTTGTGAAGATATCTCCCCTCAGTTGTAGATCTCGGGGTCGTAGATTCCGGTATCAAATTGGGGTATCTGTGGCTATTACTCCACTTGAAGTTTGATGCTTCAATGCTTTGATAAGTGATGCCTCATCTGATCTATCGAGGACATGAACATCGATAGAGGACTGCAATCACTCGGGTCCGTTGCCTAGTATCCTATAAATAATCGAGGAAGTATCGAAATCCACCTTCGTCACTCTTAAGCAGATACTCTTTCAACTTTAAGAGGGTCTGGTAACTTTGAGAACAGCAGTGGAATGATTTGTCCGTTTTGCAACGACGGCGCGTCAGAAGATCAGGTGGATTCTATGATAATTAGCAACCGATTTGAGGCTGAATGACGGTAGTTGTACATTAAAATAACGTATGACAAGATATTGCATCAGCCTTGTCTTTATTTGATTCTCTTGGAGAAAAGCCGTCTAGCCTTTATTCATCTTTCCATCAAAATCATTGATGGCATTTTTCGCACTGCTAATACGTTCGGCGATCGGGATTGGCTTCCGGAAAGCCAACGGAGGTTCCCCGTTGACATGTTTGAACTGGCTAAGGTTGTATGACGGCGAGTGTAAGAGTCGTTGTTGCTTGATAGAAGCAGGAACATGTGACTGGAGTTCATCGACAATTCTATGAAGATGATTAGACAAAATTCGGCTAAATGATGATCCATCGTACAAACGGGGAACTCAAGACTTACTTCTCCGATCCATAGTAGCCTTGCATAGAAGATGACAAAGATTGAGGCATGGTGATCAAGTGATAAGAAAGTTTGATTCAGTAAGACCGATGGGAATTATGATTGAAAGTCAAAAAGTGATAAGCGTGATGCAAGTCAAGTCAGACGAGTGAGTATCGGGATAAGAGAACACAAAATAAAGATATTTGGATGTAGCTTTTCTCGATTGTTTCAACAATGATGTTGTTGGAAAGGCGTGGGGGAGGCCTACTGATATATAAACATTTCGCAAGTCGGCGGAGTGAATGACTTGGCTGGTGACAGACATCATTTTCTTCACCCTGACTTTATTCAGTACTGATGAAAGATTGTCAAAGAGAATGGGCCGTTTTCCATTGGCCGGCAAGGAAGGCAACGGATCGTTCCTTTACATTTCGTCTCCGCTCCATCGTCTCGATACAGCATTTGAGATGAAGCGCCAAGGAATAGCAAGGCTTTAGACGAATAAGTGAACGTTTCAGCAAACTGCAACCAATCCCCCCAAAAAACACCTTAGTATTCGGGGCGTTTTTAAATTTGATCAGAAAGGATACCTTACTTACGACCAAGCAAAACCCCCTCGCTCGTCGGCCCGGATACTTCTGAATTTGGATCGGTCTGTTGCGCGTTTGCCGGGTATGTTACACTTTGATTCGCAGAATCTGCGAGTACTTGAGATATAAACAAGGCTGAGAAATTCGCTGCATTTTGATTCGCACGACGATTGCCCTAATGCAGCAAGCTCATGTGTAGATCCTCCGTGGAGAGCGTGATCTGTACATCCAAGTGCGCGAATAGATGATAATTATAAGGTGGTCACTTGTACAACATCTGTAGGCAACCTCGGAGCAATCCAAAGCTCTGGTTCGATTGAGAGCCACCTCGGCGTCTAGTCCTTACTATAAAGAAACAATATTGATGTCGATGAGAGATTAAATCGAGTGTTCATCTGATTAGACGCATTGATGTGCGTCAATAAAGATGATATCGCAAAGTCGGTTGCTTATTCGTCCCAGCCAAAACTCATAATCCAACCACCAAGTGGTACCAAGGCGTTCGTTCACCATGGGCGTTTGGCCAGAACATTCGAATTGTTGAATCAATTTATAAAACTCGGTATTGCATCCAAAGTTTGAGGCCTCAGTACTCAGGCCCTCAGTCTGCAGAAGAATGGATGAACTTGGGTGCACAGACGTAGTTATGGTTGGTTGACTCAAAGAAGCTTAGTCTTAGATTTACATGCACTACTGTAGGTACCTAAGCTACTACCTCACTAGGTTATCTGCAAGTAGCCATCATGCTCTTCTTCCCATCCTTCCCATTCTTCCCCTTCTCCCCTCATACATCCTTTCATCGACGCATCTCCATTGCCCTATTCTTCTGATTGTCCTATCATGTCAATTCTCTCAACTTTTCAGATCTGAGGAGCAGCGCGGTATCTTGAGGGAACGTTCTAGACCTCTGCAGCCATCCGTTCCGTTGATAGGTGTTGATTAATCCCTCGTAGGAAGCTGGGTGGTAAGCTCAAGGTTCCTGTAGAATTCTGCAAAGGTCTAGACTCATTCCCTCATCGCTGGGTGGAAAGTTCATCATTCAATCTACCGCCGGCTTGGAGTTGGAAACAATCTTCATGAAAGATGCCTTAGAAGTCTGCCCTTGGTGACCCATTCAGGTAATTCCAAAGGCTTCGCGTTGTGGATTTTAACCATCCGGATTACCATCTAGAACTCGGTCGCCTGATTAGATTCTATGCCAAGTAGATTGATTCGGCTCAGCATATGGATTCAATGATAGATAATCTCTCATGGTTGAACCGCAGACTGCGAGACCGAGTACTACAGTCTAGACTCATCGAACCCCCACTCTGCAGATCAACACACACGCCCTACCTTCTCCGTCTTATCCGTCTTCACTACCTTCCCTTTCTTGTCTCTCCTTCCCTTCTATTCCCGATCACTTCTATTGTTGCCGGATCCGACGGCAAAGAAGAAGGGAGGTATCTAGACATTCAGGAGAATATACATGCCGAGTATGACCAATGAGCGCCAAGAAACAGCTCAGAGAAACAACAAGCACAACAAGTACAAACTTCAACCAGAATCACCTGAAAGTGACCTCCTTGTGGAAATTGATTCGAGACTCGAGCTTCGCCATTCTCGTCTGAAAATGTACCGAGTGTTTGCTGGATCTAACAAGCATCGATGTCCCTCGGTACTAGGTAGTACTTTCATGCCTTTTGTACGAGTATCTTCGTACCTTTTTCTTTTGGTTCCTGCAGCCGAAAAAAGGTAACCATCGGCACTCTTCTTCGCACTAATCCACAGTACCTGTTGTCTGTGACATGCCAAGATCCATGGTCGAAAACTATTCTGAATAGTTTAGTACAGTCTCAAGACAGTGCACACGCGATAAAGTAAACGGTCGGTTGATAGTTTTCATAGCTAATAACTACATAACTACTCTCAACTACGATATACTAATCAGTTAGGTCAAATAAAGTCGAGTACGAAATAAATGCCCAGGTGTCGCTACATCTTTCACGTGTTTTTTCAAACAACAAATTAAATACATCAAATCAAGCCATGAAGGCAACAGAACCTGAATCATGATCGCGAACGACGTGGCAGCTGACACGTGATCATGACTTCACATTATGACGTCAAATCCCTCGTCATCCTGTTTTTGAATTCGAGAAAAACCAACATACGATTTTGATTTTATTATCATATATCAGGATCCAAATAGTCGCTTTGACTTTAAGTTTCCTACTAGTTTCTTCCACAAAACTTACACGAAGATAATAAGCAAAGCTCAATAAGCAAAGCTCATCGAAAGATTATCGCAAAATGCCCTTGACATTAAACACCTCGGCATCTTTTGCCCTTACCTCCTCTACAGCATCGGGAAATGATTGGGGTCGCGCATATCAAACAAAAACAACCATCAATAAAGACGGTACTACACGTACAAAACGTACTCAGCGTCTTGGAGAACCCATTATTGAAGAAACACGACGATGGGATGGAAAGGGACGGAGAGTCCTGGAGGATGGAAGTATCTATGAGAAGAATGGAAAGGGAAAAGGATGGGTACAAGTCCAGGGACCTACTGTGAAACCAATCCAGAATACGAATAAAGGGGGAAGTAGGAGAAAGGGAACGATTTTGGGAATGACGTGTGAGCCGAGTAAGAATGTGGTGGGAAATGGAAATGGGTTGGGGAATAATTTTGGGAAAGGAGGGGTGGGGGGAGGAACGGAAAATTGGATGAATGGAATTATGGCGAGGGTCGCAAATGATGCGTTGGAGAGTAGAGGGAGGGGAAGGATTGTGCAGGAAGTGGAGAGTGAGGAAAGCGAAGAGGAAAGCGAGGAGGATAGTGAGGAAGAATATGCTGATAGTGAGGAGTACACTAGTGGAGAGTATACGAGCACCGAGGGAGAAGAGGAGGAAGAGGAGGAAGAAGAAGATGTAGAAGAAAACCCGAAATCCAAGAAGAGTGCTACGACGACAAAGAGTAAGAGTAAAGTCGCTACGCCAAAACAACAAACCCCTAAGAAAGAGGTGGGGAAAAAGCAAAAGCCAGCGAAAAAGCAACTTGTACAGGAGGAAGAGTCTAGTAGCGAGGAGGAATCTGATGATGATGATGATGATGGCTATGTAATTGAAGAGATAACTTCATCTGACGGAAGAGAATCATCTTCCGAGGAAGAGGAGGAAGAGGAAGAAGAGGAAGAAGAGGAAGAAGAGGAAGAAGAAGAAGAAGAAGAAGAAGAAGAAGAAGAAGAAGAAGACGGCGACGAGGAGGAGGAGGAGGAGGAGGAGGAGGAGTACGAGGAGGAAGAAGAAGAAGTGAAGAAGCCAGAACCCAAGCAGCCAGAACCCAAGCAGCCAGAACCCAAGCAGCCAGAACCCAAGCAGCCAGAACCCAAGCAGCCAGAACCCAAGCAGCCAGAACCCAAGCAGCCAGAACCCAAGCAGCCAGAACCCAAGCAGCCAGAACCCAAGAAGCCCACAGAGAAGAAAACAGCCGAGAAGCCGAAAGGAATGCCGAAAGGAAAGTTTTCCAAGAAGAGCGTCGCGATTCCATAAGATCGTAGTCCTTGTTTTATATACTGCATTACAATATCTGATTATCCAATTTGGAGTTTTGGTACAAAGATAATGAGATTTAATTATGAATAAATATAAAAGCATATGCTGTGGTCGGTTCCCCCTGAATATCCCGCATCGTATGTGCATTGATCTCTAATTTCACTCTCACACTCAACCTTAAGATCTCAACATGATTACCTAGATATCATCAGCACCTCAATATCCCCCTCATCATCATCATCATCCTCGCCCCCATTTCTCGCCCCCACGCATCCGAGTACCCGCTCACTCATCTGAACACTTCATCTGGTGACCCGCAAATAAGTAAGTAAGTAAGAAAGAAAGATACCCAGTAAACTATCCAACACAACACAACACTCCCGATGTCCGAACCGTACCTGCATGTATGCATCAAACCAGCGCGATCAAGATCGTGTACACATACATGGGTACATAAATCTCACTCTCCACTACAACTCTACACTTCCGAAACAAGCTGGGGTCCAAAGTTCTGCTCGCCTGTGATTTTATAGACCTATGACCTAATTTCACTCGACCCGAATGATCAATCAATCCAAACAATCCAAACAAAACAAAACAATTACATTACATTAAATTACACTCTAACCACTACCTAAAACCCAAGATAAAAAACAGAAAAATTAACCACTCTCGTATGCGTACCCCCTTCCCCTTCTCTCGTATCACACACATACACACATACACGCAGGACATAACCGATCGCAGGGTCCAAGACCTCACAACCGCGAAATGCCATGCCGTTTCCACGGTATGGTCCGTAAGTGGTGTATATTTATATTTCTTATTCTTACTACTATTTGCTTACTAGGTATTTTCTCTTCCCAACCAAAAAAAGGGGGGTAGGAGGAGAAAAAAGGGATTCGGGACCGAGAATTGGTTGTTTTAGCGATGGGGGGATTGATGGATGGATGGAATGATTATGAGAACGTTTGTAGTTTGTAGTTTGTAGTTTGCGTCTGAGGTTAGGTGGTAGGGAGTTGAATATAGGGTCGGTGTATATGTGTATGTATATGTATGTATATATTGATTAAAGATAAGATGGTTCAAAAAATGAGAAGATGAGATAAGAAATGAAAAAAGATGAGATGAGATAGATGACAATGACAGGTTATTTTTAGACCATTGAGTATATCTTGTCTTGTCTTGTCTCATCTTGTCTGTCCCATCCAATAACATATAGGGTTGGGCATATATAATATAATATTTGAACGTATTGATCAACAAATTATGATATATAATATTAATCAAGCAAATTATATATCGATTTTTCTTATACAATAAATTTAAAAGAAAAATCAAGCCGAAATCCTTAAAAATAAGATTTTTTCCTGAAATTATATGATTTTATATTATATGATATGAATCATGTGATATAAAAATCTATAATAGCTTTTTTGATAATCTATTGAAAAATGTCTTCGAATTTTCCCTACTTTTATTCATTCTAAAGGTTTGATTGGCTGTCAAATCATATGTATAATTTTAGTGTAATATTTTATACCAATCAAAAAACGTTATATTATAAAAATATGTAATCCTCAGCCGGATTATATAATTTGCCCAACCCTAATAACATAATATAACAAACCATACATCTTATAATCGGAATATGAGACTAAATTACCGATTGGTTGGATGAAAGCTATTGCACCTAGTATTTCCCACTGATCCGATGACTGAATGTTCCAAAATTATTCGAGAAGGTGATGTGTATGCTATCTGCAATATGCAATATGTATGTATACCTGAAATGTATGTTATATGCACGATACAGCAGAGTTCGCCGCTACCTGCAAGGCTGAAACGTGTATGTAATCCACTTCGGATACTAACTGTATTTAGTAATTTGCTCTTCGCAAGAGGCTATCGCTGATGTCCGTCTCTTTGCTTGAGGTTTGGAATTGAGAGTTGGGGTTTGCTGTGGACTGGTGAAGGAAGGACATGTCTCGTGGAGGAGTCATCAGTTTTGATCTCGACGATGAAGGATATTGTAAGATGTGATTGTTGAGCCTGGGAGGATATATGCGATGAACTATAGAGAGGAGCTGAAAAGTAATGATGCGAGGAGATACAATGGGGAAGTCGTAAACGAGAAACCGAGTTCGAACCCGAGGCTCATGGAAGAATCGGCAAGGCAAGCGAAGTATCTTGGCGACAAAGGTTGGACTCGGGGATGCCGTTAATATTGAGATGTTTATGTATCGTTAGCGTTGGCGTTGGCGTTGTGAATAGATGCATGGATGGATTAAATTGCGTTGCTCTGTAACCGTGCATGAGAGCCTCGTGGTTGCGGAGATATTGCCGTAGTACAACATGAAGAAGTCGCATGGCTAAGGAGTAATGTGACGGGTCGTTATAGCTCTGGGAGGCCTTGTTTTGTTGAGAGATCTGCAAGTAACCTTGGAGTCGCCCGTTACTTGAAGGATCATGAGGCTCAAAAGTTGTGCGATGTTAGGCTGTAATCCATGCCAATCCTAGGTTGTTGAGTCGTTGGGAAAGGTAGTTGGATCTATTTCTTGATTTGTGATGTATTCAGTGGAAAAAGCTGTATAACATTCAAGACGAGAGATAGCCACTGAACTAATCTCAGAAGTTGCCCGGCGCTGAAATCATGAAGTCTAAAAATTAGTTGTGTATTTTATGTGATTAATTTCCTCACAAAGTTATTTTAACCCCCCTTTCTTGAGTAGACTTAAGTTGAAAAAGCGTAATCTTCTATAATTTTATACATGTTATTAACATAGAAGTATTTCAACCACTCGGATGGCGACCTGAAATGTAAAGACCAGTAACAAAGCAATAGCCTTCCAGAAACCAAGGGGTAGGTACGTATGAATGTAGATACAGCCATGCCAACACACATAACTAACTTATCTTAGCCGTCAGGTGAACAGATAATCATGACTGATTGCTCAAACAACATATGCATTACCCATATCTGCCTATCAAGAAAAAGATAGGTAACAAGAAATGCGAAACCAACAGGGATGAAAGTTACCCTGGGTAACTTTCCCATCAGTTGACTACGAGTAACCTACGTCAAAGATGTCAAAATAGCGCATCAACGTTTTTGCATGGAAGCTACCTTGTAGGGATTGCGATTGCAAACTAAACAAAAAGAACACTGCCCCAGTCGCATATCTATGCACATGCATATGCAGGAGTCGACTTTCGTTTGCTGTAGGTACGTACGATTTGAGGACGGATGACGGCCAGGGTTGGGTGCTGCAGTTAGTTTCCTTTGACGATGCAGAGTTCGTATAGACTTGGTGTTGATACTCGAAAAGCTGTGAATTTTGGCTTTGAGAAAGACGTGAACTCGGTTTCATTGTAGAAGCCAAACTCAATGCGTATGGAAACACCAACCAAGTCGAGTATTGCGATCGTTCATTCTTGGAATTTCTATCCTCCGGCAAGGAGATGTACTAAAAAGATCTTGATGACATGTATCCTAGCGGGTGGTGCACCCAGACATAAAGCATGGAAGGCTTCTAGAAAGAACTGCGGTACCTGGCATACATCGGTAGAGACAGCGTAATAGCATGGATCGATAGATACGCCATTCATACAAGGATTGCTTCTGAGTTGATTGGTTGAATGATATGCATCAGTACATTATAAGATCTGACCCTTGTAAAGAACATTGGAAAACCAGCTTTCGCAATATCAAAGAAGGAAGTCTTGTCCGAAAGGATCTGGCGAGCGCTGAATCTTCTGGAGCTTTCTGGAATCTGTCCTCGGAGACTACTACTGCAAGTGATGTCAAGGTCAGGGGAATTTTCAATCCCCGGTCTCTATTTAGACCCTGCCTGGCTGAAGAGTGCGAGGAACCTTCAACGGTCGATTTGAGTAAAAGGGTTCATTACTTCGACACTCCATTACTCACTCGAGGGCTGTTAACATGCCGACCCCACAACAATCCTTGAGCTCAGTACTGGTTTCATCATTAATCTACCATGCATGATGCTTCACTTGGGGTTCAAAATGAGTTCTTGTGAGTGAGATACCAACTATCTTTTTTTTGCTTACAGGCACTCGATGCACCACTCAGTCTGTTCTGGTCGTATGGAGTTTTTGCAAGCCATGGAAGGTATTAATTTGTTCTTGCTATGAGGCTCTCGAGGGCATAAATTCTGATCGTTTCCCACTTCATTGAAATACTTTTTCTTGCCATCCATACTTGACTCACAACCAGTCTCGGAAGAATACACAAACGTTTCGACTATCAAAGTCTTGTCTTTATTCACGTGCTTGAACCCACAAGCTCTGTTGAGCTTTTCATCCACTACAATGGCCCACTCCGATACTTGGTCCACAAAAACCAATCATCCATCTGTCAAAAGGTTCGTTCCCTCAAATTAGTTGAGCCAGATAGTAGGAGAGTTAATCACTAACAATCTTCATTTCTCAAAGCAGCTCTCGTTCCAAGAACTCTAAGGAGAAAGTGGAATCGCAATCGAGAACGAAACCCAGTTCGCCTGACAACGAAACACAAGATACTTCTCCCTCGCAACCCATTGATGAAGGATACTACTCATTTCAAAGAGCGTCAAGATACGCCGCAGACCTTATAAATCCAAACCCGGCATACGAACATTGGTCAGCAAAGAAGAGTATGGATGCCCATAAAGCCGACATGAGACAGTATCTCGAACGCTACGATGATACCTGGAGCCACGTCTCGCAATAAGTCGGGCATAGCACTAAAATCCAGGCGCGGGAAAGAGGCGTTGAAAATTGGGATGAATGTATGTTACGACCCCAGGAAAATAAACGGTGCTGATGTCTCTAGAAGAAGGACCGAATTCTCAGCCTATCGGATACTGGTTGAATCTTGTATAGTGCTTTCGGATATACAACCACGCCTTCAATCCACATGGCTGCCATGTTTATTTCATGGTTGCAGAAGATCGTCGGATACGACTGCGACTGCACCACGTTTTACCCCTTCATTACCCCAAGCAGCACGATTACCACACACATGAAACTTCGGCCAAGAACACCCAACGAATGATAGCTTTTGGTCCCTCCATACCGTCAATTATGCATATAGCTATGGTTAGCAATAAGACTGAGTACACTCGGGACATCGGGGGGTTGCCTCCACGGATCCGGGATTACTGCCTTCAGCTGGCACGAACTTTCGCGGGGAACAAGAAGTACCCCTAACCCCACGCGTTCCCAAGGCAGTACAACATTGTCCCTCTGCCTCCATGGCGAAACTTCTCCTCCAATAAAAGTTTACTATTTTATTTCACATCAACGTGGCTTTGTTTGTAAGCTTCGTCATGCATGCGCAAAGCAAGGCCGTTGAACATCATAGCTGCGGATTATCTAAACACGACCAGCCCCTAAAGCCAGATCGACAGAAAATAATGATTGCATGATTGCATGAGTGCTTCTGAGGCTGAAATACATCTTGAAATAGATTCGACTAAACTCATACTCGGTGATCTAACGGCCACAAGGCACATCAAGCAATCGTTTGCATCTCTGGCAGTGTTGTTCTGCATTTAATCTCCATTTGCTCAAGAGTCTTCTGATCGAAATCGGAGATGAGTAGTGACTGGCCATGATACCCTTCTCATATTGGCAGGCTTTCTACTGTGAGGGTCAGATTGAGGAAGACGTTGGTATAGGCGGAAACAGATTGGAGAGTTCGCATGGAGCGATTCAGTAATTGTACATTATCATTGAAAATTAGAGGAATATATCTAGACGTTTCCCATGCCTATGTAGACCATTTATTCTAGCCCGTACTCCAACGCTAATAACGATTCAAAAAAAGATAAGGAAAAGGCGACCAACATATCAGCGCACCCGGGGTATATTTAACTCATAAGGTAATGACTCTCCAGTCTGAACTTTGCTCAACTTGATCACGCTTGTTTGGCTTATAGATCTCAAACTCGAACTGGAACTTGAGCTGCTGCTAGTATAAAAGCCCCTGGTCCGTCTTTGCGATCCAGGTAGTTTAGGCCTTGTGCTTCGGGGAGCAACAAAAGCTGTACCGACATGTGACCGATTCGGCGTTATATGATCCGTACCATGTCTATGAGAACGTGCTGTTCGGATGGTTCCTTCACTGCCACTACGTATACTGACACTCCTCAAGGATGATGCGAGGGAATGACTTTGTGGTGTGGTGGGAGTGGGACTAGATGACGCATCGCCGTCAATGTCGCTCTCCTGGTCGTCGATGGCTAGACTCATCATTATCGCAGGACTGAGTGGTTCCATATCGCGAAGAAGTTCTGCGAAATGTTTCATCAGATCGCGGAATTCGACTTCGCTGATAGCGTTAGAGGAAAATCGAGCGTACTCGTAGGCTGACAGAAAAGATGTGGCGACGGAGGAATCGTTGACAACGCCAAATCCAGAAAGATGACCGATGTAGTCGCGCAAACACATCGCCGTAGGTCGTTGAAGGACATCCACTGCTCTCAAATCAGGCATGGGCGGTCGAGACGTCGATTCTGGGTCAGGGGGTGCTAAAGATACGGCCTTTGCTTCGATCAAGTGAGGCAACTCGAGAATCACAGTGATGTACTGTAAATTTGGCAGAACCGCGGCGGTTGGAGAAGACCATCCATCGTGGGAAATTTGACCCCAGACGGGTTCTTTTGTAGATATACCAGTTGTAGATCCATGAGACCTTTTCTCGTCCATTTCCCTCTCAGAGCGACTATTCTCAGCAGCGATTGTCGCTTCACCTAGTGTGTCTTGCGTCGATACTAGTGTAGTCGCATGTTGATCTATTCGTGGTCGTGAATCCCATGCTAGTGTCGCACTTCTCGCCAGGCTCGCCACAATCATTTTTCGAACTTTTTTCTCGACATCGCCTTCTTCGATAGGTATCCATGTTTTCGGTATCGCTTTTATGATTTCCTTGTTTGTGTAGATCCGCGTGGCGAAGAGCACGAAGGCCGAAACTAGAGTGACACCGTAGCATATAAGGATTACAAAGGTATTGTATAATTGATGATTTGCTTGGGCTTGGACGACAGTATCGAGAGGAGTAACAAAGAGTAGACCTCCAATTACAACGTAGAGGATGACAAAAGTCGAAACATAGGCGACAGAAGCCAGTGTCCAAGTACCCGGCTTCCAAGTACCCAGCTTCAGAGAATGCAGCTTCATATTGACGACATTGTCTGTTTGGGCATTAAGCTCCCTGCAGGTCTTAACAGAAGAGGGGCTTATCCACCTTAAGTATGCTATGCAACTATATGTATGGAGCTATCATGTATGGTGTAATGAATACTCTCCTCCTTGCAAGAAAAGGGAACAACTGTGAGATTAAGTCGAATGAATGATATCGATCTCAAAGGGTAAGCAGTTTGTTGATATGTATTTTGGTGGTAGGACTGGATGACGATGATGATGTTGATGTTGATGTATGTTGAATGTAATAAGATTACCGTTACAGTGTATTGATAAAATTGCGATGAAAGGGAAATTGGAAGTGGGCCTGGTTAATAAGGGACAAGGACAAGGACAAAGTACTCCGTACGTACCTGGCGAACCTGGCACTCTAACAATGATTACCTTTCTGCCTTTGTATGCTCGAAGCAGGTACGTACATATATATATATATTATTATTTATGTATGGACAAAGTATACAAAGTATATCAAACAACAAGCACGGAATCAAAGACAAGCAAGTGCTTTATTATTACTTACTACCTATCGTACTTGTTGAAAATGTTTAAAAGCTTTCGCATCTTGCACGGGATCCTGCTATTTCACGACTACTCCAAGTCGAACCATGGCTACCGTGCTTATACCATATACCTACCTACTTAAAGTTCGACCGCAACACAAACCCAAGAACTTTTGGGTTTGCAAGTGAGAAAATAACCGTCGTCACGAGAGGCTAACTGGTCTTCATTCATTCAGTCAGTCATACTGTCGTTTATTTGCTCTTACCTCTTGCAGTCAGTCCATTGCTGTACATGCAACCTACAACTTTAGTCCTGCACACTCCTGCACACTCCTGCGCGTTGACAATCGCAGTGTAGTGTGTATGTTAGTACGATGTATACTTATAAGAGCTTTATAATCTCTTTGGTCCGCCATACGCCATAGCCATTTGCTTTAAACGCTTCGCTTTTCATCTATGCACGAGCGTGCATCGTATCACGCGCATTACTCTCATGGAACTCTTTGGCATTCGTCATTATGCTGATAGGCTTTGGTGGTGAAGGGACTCTTATTCTTGATATAACAGTTTACCCAACCCCCCACCCCCCTCCAGCAAGAAGCAATGAGTCTTGGGCATGTTATGTCATTTGCCTACAACATTTGGGACTTGGGTCAAGCAAGCTGTGGCTGGTTTCCTAGCATGGGACTCAATGTGTACCTAGGTACCTAGTAGTCTTCAGTGACTCCAGCTTCAAATTACTCCGATTGCCCTTCTAGCTTCCACGTTGGCTCCAGCGAAATCGAATTACTTAGCGGGTGGAATTCATACTCACGACAACAACGAGGGATGGCGATACGTTATATACACTACAAGGTAGGCTCCAGAAAACGCCTGAATATCTACTCGGAAAAGAAAACGATGTCCAATTACTGATGCATTTCAAAAGATGGCGTTGGGATACCATCGCTAATGCTCAATAATGATTGATATGCTTGACACATATGGCACTATTGGATCCGTACACAGAAGCAATAAGCTGTCGATCTTCGAATTGACCATACAATTGAAAGGACTATCTGCAACCAATAAGTTGCTTTATCAACGTGAATACCTTGCTTACCATGGACACTGATAGTTCTGGCGTATCCCCTTTCCACGGCAAATCATCGATTACTTGGTCACAAACAGACTATGGTCATCGGTGCTCTGATCACTAGTAAATTCTTTACCATTGCTCTGTCATTCATCCACCGTTGATCGAATTCTCGCAACGTTTTTCTTTGCTTGCACGCAGGTCTAAACTGTGCCTTTTGGAAAATGGGGGTAGGGATAAGATATGTAGGCGTACCTAGATAACGAAGATTATGACAAGAACGGTAATGATAATAATAGAGGTTATGGCATAAAAAGAATTGTGTTATTGGTTTAGAACAAAACGACTTTCTTGTTGTCTATAAACCCGGGGAGTTTATCTTTTCTTCCAAAGGGAATCTTAAGTAGATATCAAAGTCGTATCGAGAGACTTGACTAGATGTTTTACTCGCAGTCCAGATCATGAAAAGGTTAGAGAATATGTTGGATTGCGAATTGGAAGGATGTGTATTGTCACGTGATATACTAGCTCAGGACATAGTCGGGCGCTAGGTATCCAAGCTTGAAATCGTTAATGATGTGCTTGCATCTTCCAACATTTACAACCTCAAAATCAATCCTACAAACCCACCTCCACTTGCTTGGGAGGCTTCACATAATTGCCAAAACAGAATCTAGGGATCATTCCCAAGCTTCTCATTATGGCACCGTCGCAGGACACCATGTTCCGCTCAGCGGGCATGAGTTTGGTCCAACTCTACATCGCCAACGAAATTGGACGCGAGATTGTAAACGCATTAGGAGAGCTTGGGCAAATTCAATTTCGCGATGTATGTCTCAAGTCTATCAGATTATGATGAGTTACTAATGGATTGCGCAGCTCAACTCCGAAGTCACTGCTTTTCAACGGACTTTCACTCAGGAGATAAGACGACTCGATAATGTCGAAAGACAGCTTCGTATGTGCCAGCCTCCATCTCTTGTTTCATCGATACTAATTGATAATTAGGATACTTCCACACCCAGATGGATAAAGCAGGAATCCCTCTTAGAAAGCTAGATCTGGACATCGAAACTCTAGCCGCTCCTTCCGCCACCGAAATCGACGAGCTTTCCGATCGCAGCCAGAGCCTCGAGCAACGAATTGCATCATTGAATGACAGCTATGAAACTTTGAAGAAGAGGGAGGTAGAGCTTACTGAATGGAGATGGGTTTTAAGAGAGGCTGGGTCTTTCTTCGATCGAGCTCACGGAAATGTGGATGAAATTAGAGCTTCCACCGACAACGACGATGCTCCTCTCCTGCAAGATATAGAACAATCACACCAAAATGGGGACGCCGAGCGGTCGTTTTCTGGTATGAATATTGGGTTCGTGTCCGGAGTCATTCCCCGGGATCGTATTGCAGCATTCGAGCGTATCTTATGGAGAACCCTTCGAGGTAATCTTTACATGAATCAATCGGAGATTTCAGAACCCATTGTTGATCCCACAAATAACGAGGCTATCAACAAAAACGTGTTTGTCATTTTCGCACATGGAAAGGAGCTTATTGCTAAGATTAGAAAGATCTCAGAGTCTCTTGGTGCGGATCTTTACAGCGTGGATGAGAATAGCGATCTTCGTAGGGATCAGATTCATGAAGTTAATACTCGTTTGAGCGATCTTGGCAGCGTTCTTCGTAACACAAAGCAAACACTTGACGCTGAACTCACTCAAATTGCACGGAGCTTGGCTGCCTGGATGGTCATTATCAAGAAAGAGAAGGCTGTCTACCAAACACTGAACCTTTTCTCGTACGATCATGCGAGGAAGACTTTAATTGCTGAGGCTTGGTGCCCCTCCAACTCTCTGCCTTTGATCAAATCAACTCTTCACGATGTCAACAATAGAGCTGGCCTTTCTGTACCCTCGATTATCAATGAGATTAGGACGAACAAAACTCCTCCGACCTATCAGAAGACTAACAAATTCACGGAAGGCTTCCAAACGATCATTAATGCTTATGGTACAGCAAAGTACCAGGAAGTCAATCCTGGTCTCCCAACCA
The DNA here is from genome assembly GCA_014898425.1 of Botryotinia globosa. NCBI lineage: Eukaryota > Fungi > Ascomycota > Leotiomycetes > Helotiales > Sclerotiniaceae > Botryotinia > Botryotinia globosa. The sequence continues at coordinate 2,117,197 of RCSZ01000003.1, read as the reverse complement.
TCGTCACTTTCCCATTCCTTTTCGCCGTCATGTTCGGTGATTTCGGACACGGTGTTATCATGGTTTGCGCAGCTTCGGCTATGATCTATTGGGAGAAATCATTGAAGAAAGTTCGCGATGAACTTTTCTCGATGGCTTTCTATGGTCGATACATTATGTTAATGATGGGTATCTTCTCTATGTACACTGGTCTTATTTACAATGATGTATTCTCCAAGTCGTTCTCATTCTTTCCAAGTGCTTGGGCTTGGTCAGAAAATTACCCCGACTCTATTGAGGCTCATCTTAGAGAGCCAACAGGATATCGATATCCTTTCGGCCTCGACTGGATGTGGCATGATACGGAAAACGACCTTCTGTTCACCAACAGTTACAAGATGAAGTTGAGTATCTTGATGGGTTGGTGCCACATGACCTACTCACTGTGCTTGTCCTATATCAATGCCCGTCACTTCAAGACTCCTATTGATATTTGGGGTGTGTTCGTCCCAGGCATGATTTTCTTCCAAGCTATTTTTGGTTACCTTGTTTTTGCCATTGTCTACAAATGGTCAATAGACTGGCAGGCCATTGGCGAATCGCCTCCAGGTCTATTGAATATGTTGATCTACATGTTCTTGTCGCCCGGAACTATTGAAGGGCAGCTTTACTCTGGCCAAGGATTTGTTCAAATCTGCCTTGTTCTCATTGCCGTCGTCCAAGTGCCAATTTTACTACTACTCAAGCCATTCTATCTTCGATGGGAGCACAACAAAGCACGAGGAAGAGGTTACAGAGGCATTGGCGAAACATCCCGAGTGAGTGCACTTGATGGCGATGATGATGACGACCACACTTTGGACGGTAGAATAAGTATGAATAGCGAAGGTGAAGGTGTCGCTATGATTACACAAGATATTGGAGATGAAGAACGTGAAGAATTTGAGTTTTCTGAAGTTATGATTCATCAGGTTATTCACACAATTGGTATGTCTTCTTACCCCCATAGTTTTATCGTCACTAACATTGCCCAGAATTCTGCTTGAATTGTGTGTCTCACACCGCCTCATACCTTCGTCTATGGGCCTTGTCCCTTGCACATCAACAACTTTCCGTTGTGCTGTGGGATATGACCCTTTCCATCGGTCTTCATATGACCGGTGTTGCAGGTGTCTTCATGGTCGTGGTAACATTCACCGCATGGTTTTTCCTCACAATCGCCGTGTTGGTTGTTATGGAAGGTACTAGTGCAATGTTGCACAGTCTTCGTCTGCATTGGGTCGAAGCTATGAGCAAGCATTTCATGGGAGATGGCATACCTTTCGAACCATTCTCCTTCAAGCAAATGCTAGAGGATGATGCTTCAGCAGCTGATATTTCTTAAGAGTCGAATAGTTCCTTGTCTTTAATAGTTCTCTTTTTCCCCCTCGTAGATCCACCTGTAGAATCAAAATGTACTTTATCATACCTGTTTCAATATCAGTTATTGATGGCTCTAAATCTATCTGGAAAAAAAGGGCAGTGTTTTGCCTTCCTCTAACGGTGACGACCAACTTTGCACGCGATATTTACGCGAAGCGATTCGCTACGCTTTGCAGGACGTGACTAGCCTTTGGGTCGTATCCAAATTCCAGATATGTACCAGATAATTACCAAACAATCCCGGGCTCGTGATGCAGCATCAGAGTGGATATATTTGTTGGTGGCACCACCTGGTACACCAATCATTCTAAATCTTTTAGTCTCGTGGGGGGGGGGCTTCGGGGGCTTTAAGCCTTTAACAGTGGAGTACATAATGCTGTAGAGGCTCGAGAGTCGAGAGAGGGAGGGTACCTGGCCTGGATTGAAGACGGCGGATTTTATATTAAATTCGTATGTCATAACTTATAAGTGAGACATTCGTTGCATTGCATTGCATGCATTGTTACTTGTTGCAACGCTTTATATCGTAATTATATGAAGAACGGTGTATGGGGGAAATCGCTCCCTCGACAGTGGACACGTTATCTACACCGATATTCTAGACAAACGGCTCATTCTCATCTTTTTTTCGGGTTGTGCTGCGTAATCGATAAGGCGGAAGAAAACAAGCTTTTCCCTTGTCGGGTATCCCCTGCTCATCGCCCCGCGACCCACCATACCCACTAATTTTTTGGTCAGAGTTACACATAAGTTGTAACGGCAGAATTGAGAACCCAATCAACCCAATTTTTGTTACTCTGATCCTTTTTTTATTATAATAATAATAAATATACCTACTTGCTCCATTTTCTCTCCAACTGAACTCTTCTTCCCACTTTCCTTCCTTCTCCTTTCTCCGCTCTTGTTCTTAAGAGCTTGTTTTCCTCCATTTTACTGAAAGAGAAAGAGAAATAATAAGAACCTTGGAACGGTGCCGTTCAGTCATTCTTAATCATTCACTTCACCTCAGCCTTGTACTAACTGGTACATACCAATACAACCTCATTGTTGATAAGATTGCAGAAGAGCTTTCAACCTTTTGAATAATTAAATCGCATACAACACCAACACCAAATTGGAGAAAGAAGAAACCATAGACAACATGGCATTTAATAACAGAAAGTTTTCCATGAATAGGTCCACTGGAGCTCCAAGATTGTCGTCCAAACCAAATAGAAGATTCTCTACACATGATCCTTCTGCCAATGGTAAGTTCTTCACTTTATTTCTCAACGTTTCTTACGGAAACCATCTATAATTACAGAGAGCCATCGCATCTCTCTGAGATATCGCCATCATCTTCTAGAGCAGTAGCTCTTGTTGAACGGCGCAATTTCGGGGGAGATTCAAAGATCCTGGGGATTGCGGGGCAGAGATTGCAAAAGATGTCTATGTACTATCATATTCAGGTCCCTCTATGCATGTAGAGGAGGTCGTACTGTTTATTCACTTGCTTCTTCGAGCTTAGCTGACCATGGACGAAGAAATGGACTCCAAGATCCACAAGCAATTCCGCAATGCCCATGAAGGCCACAAAACTCACGCAGGACTCGATCCAACCCGTGCCTCTACCGGTGTAGTCTGGTGTACCGAAAGAGCCTATGAGCATGGATTTGCTGAGGAGCCTGAGAAATGGGCGAACCTTGGACAAGGAGCTCCTGAAGTCGATGACGAAATCGCTGGCAGTTTCAAGCGTCCCGAGAGCATCGATATTACTATGGCAGGCAGAGAGTACGGACCTACAGCTGGTATCAAGAGTTTGAGAGCTGCTGTTGCAAACTTGTATAATGTTCATCACAGAGAGGGCAAAGAAAGTCAATATACTTGGGAGAATGTGTGCATTGTTCCAGGTGGTCGTGCTGGATTGATCAGAATTGCTGCAGTATTGAATAATGCATATTTGGGCTTCTTCATTCCTGATTATACTGCATACAACGAGATGTTGTCATTATTCAAGAATGTAAGTCACCCTCATTTCTCCACTTGGTGGCCACTTGGTGGGAAGAATACTTGAAAGCTTACTTCGATTAGTTTGCGGCAATTCCATCCCCTCTCTCTGGAGAAGATGGTTACCACATCCACCCTAACAAAATTGAGGAGGAGATCTCTCGTGGTACCTCAGTCATCTTGACTTCAAATCCTAGAAATCCTACCGGAAAGGTCGTCAAGAACCCTGAACTTGCTGAAATTCAAGATATCTGCAGAGACAGAGCCACTCTGATTATGGATGAGTTCTATGGAGGTTATAACTACACCAGTGATTGCGATGGTACCACAATCAGTGCCGCTGAGAATGTTGGAAATGTCGATGAAGATGATGTTTTGATCATTGATGGTCTCACCAAGCGCTTCAGATTACCTGGATGGAGAATTGCGTGGATTGTTGGACCCAAGGTTTGTTTTACTCTCTATCTCTCAAGCATCGCTAGCCTTACTAATGGCCAAATAGGAATTTATCAAAGCCATAGGCTCATGTGGTTCATACCTTGACGGTGGTGCCAATGTTCCTTTCCAAGAGGCTGCTATTCCTATGCTTGAGCCTAACAAGGTTAGGGAGGAAATGAAGGCTCTGCAAAGTCATTTCCGTGACAAGCGTGATTATGTTATCAGCCGTCTTCGTGAAATGGGTTTCAAGATCAAGGAAGTACCTGACAGTACCTTCTACTTGTGGTTGGGTGAGTTAACAAGCGACAATATATTTTGGATACAAAAATGCTAACCTAATGGAATTACAGATCTTGAAGGACTCCCAGCTGCAATTTCCGATGGACTTAACTTCTTCCAAGCATGTCTCGAGGAGCGTGTCATTGTCGTCCCAGGTATCTTTTTCGACTTGAACCCAAGTAAGAGAAGAGATCTGTTTGATAGTCCTTGTCACCACTTTGTTAGATTCTCCTACGGTCCAACGATGGAAACTTTGAAAATGGGATTGGATGGTATCGAGAGAGTAGTTAATAAGTAAGTTTTTCACCAATATCTCGCAGGCATTCAGGAAAGTATACTAATAAGCGGGTAGATTTACAAAGCCAGGAGAACCATTAGAACAGGCGATAGAAGATGAAGAAGAATAGAGAATTATGAAAGCTTTTACATACGAAGAGATGATAGACAGCAAGTTATAGCGGCATGCCTGACTTTAAGCACGATGGATGGTTTCGTTGAAACAATAGCATTTGGAAATACGGAATATATATGATAAATAAAATACACAATGCACTTGAACAAAGATATTCACAACTATTGCAATCTCAATTATCTTTTGCGTTAGGACTAGAAATAGGGGTTATATCATAACGATCAAGTGTCTGCTTATGCACAACACATCTGTATGGTTTTTCTTTGCCTGATCGATCTCAATACCAGGCCGTTGTTTCCTTGGCATTTACTTCTAGTTTACTCTCCTTTTCCTCCATCATTGGTAGTTTAGTAATTTCGATTTTCGGTATCGAATGCTGGATTTCTGAGTACTGCTATGATGTGTAGAGAGGTATCAACCGATGTGCAAGTTCCTCTTCTAAAAGTTTTCAATACACATTCCTAATAGGTTGATTACACCCTTTAATAATTTACAGGACGTCTTAATACATACATTATAAAGAAAGACTTATAGGAATAAATATATACATGAAACTAAGGCTTTGCTCAGACGTGTAAGATACACAGGTCTAGAATAAGAGTGAACCCTAATGCCCTTACTCCACCAACCTACATTCCACCTCCACAATCACCAAACTACACTCTAATTAATCCCCATTCCTCATCCCCGCCGCAATCTTCTCCGCAAGCGCATACACGGTACTCTGCGGATGACCGGGCGGCAAAAGCGCAAAGGCGCTCGCATCCACGACTCTCAAGCCCTTGGTGCCAAACACCCTCGCCTTGCTATCCACCACGGCCATGGGATCGCTCCGAATCCCCATTTTACACGTGCACGAGGCGTGCCACACCGTATGCAGCGTTTTCTGAATCGTCTCGAGGATCTGCGCATCGCTGGCGACCCAGGGACCGGGGAAGTACTCCTGTCCGATGAGCACGGGGGCCATGAATTTCGAGGCAAAGGCGGCGCGCGTGCGTTTGTAGGCGGCGACGGCGACGGCTTGGTCGGTGGGGGAGGTGAGCCAGGAGGGGTTGATGAGGGGGAGGTCCGAGGCGGAGGTGGAGGCGAGGGTGACGGTTCCGCGGGACAGGGGCGCCACGAGCGCGGTGAGGATGGTGGCGTATTGGTAGCCGTCGCGGGGTTGGGTGGTGGGGAGACTGGCGAAGTCGCCGACGTAGCCGGCGCCGGAGAGGTATTCGATTTCGGGCCAATCGGGAGGGAATTGAGAGAGATCGTTGAGGGTGGAGGGGGAGAAACTGTTGCGGAGGGAACTGGGGAGTTTTTCCCAGCCGAGGTAATCGCAGATGGGGTTAGTTAAGGGGCCGATTTTTTGGATGAGATAGGGACCGATGAATTGTGCGGCGGTGTAGATGAGATCGTTGGCAAGTCTGGTCAATGTTTGCACTTTGACGCGATAAGTCGGACCGAAGAAAACATGATCCCACATATTTTGGCCCACGCCCTCGAGGATGGAAATCGCTGGGATATTCCATTTCGCTAGTGTATCTTTGGGGCCAATGCCCGAGAGCATGAGAAGCTGAGGACTTTGAAAGACACCCGCTGACATGATGACTTCTTTTCGGGCATTGATTGTGTAATGGATGAAACCGAGTGATGTGACTTTGACACCAGTGGCTTTCTTGTCGTTATCAAAAAGAATCTTTTGCGCCGTGGTGAGTGAATAGACTTTGAGATTTGAGCGTTTCTGCACTGTGGAGTCATAATAAGCTGTTTGAGATGACTCTCGTTTTTGGCTGGAAGGATCAATGGTAGAACTGCAATACTGTTTGCCCATAAGAGAACCAGTATTGAAATCTTGGATATCATTGATTCCGATTTCGCCTAGGGATCCCTCCATATAACTCGAAAAAGGTTGTGCATAATTAGCATACGAAACCTCCAGCGGTCCTCCCGAAGACGAATATGCAGACTAAAGATGTCAATCAGTATTCTCCACGAAGAAAATAATGAATCAGATATACTTACAGCGCTAAATTCCGCCGATGCATTGGATGCGCGACTCGATCCCGGAGGAGTGAAGCGAACACTCTTTTGAAAGAAGGGAAAGAGCTCATCAAAAGTATACGATTGATCATCCACTGCATCAGCCCATTTCTGATACGACTGCGTGGTACCACGCTGATAGATCATGAAGTTCCTAGCTGAACTTCCACCAAGACATTTTCCTCGGGCATACGAAATTGAGCGACCTGCTGCACCAGCTTGAGGAGTCGTCACAAATTTCCAATCCACGAGCGGATTGGTATCAGCTGGACTAGAGCCCGCCCAGAAAGAGTCTCCCGCTGGCGTTGAGCTGAGCGCGGGATTGGTGATCTAAATCTGTTTAGCAAATGCATGGTCTCGTGACGAAGATGTTTATTTGTACCTACCTGGTAGAAAGTTCCGGCTTCAATGACCGCCACTGTGGTCCCCGAATCTTCGGATAACCGTGAGGCTATTGTCAGCCCTGCGGTTCCACCGCCAACAACTACATAGTCGAATGTAGTATCTTCTCTATTTATTGGACCATCGCTTGTGGGGGCAGCAATGCTCAGAGGAATTGCAGCGGCAACATATAAGAAAGACTTGAAATGCATCTTTGTGATCACCGAGAAGAGCATGTACAGTTCTCAAGATGGATGCACATCAAAGGAGAAATGATCTTTAAGTTATAGACATATTCCATTTCCAAGACAACTTCCAGACATGAGATCATACGATGGAACTACCCATAGCACGAAAAACCACTCGCAGCCGAATCCCCATACTAAGCCTCTCCAGACGAGACTAAAACTAGAAATAGGGTTGTGCCAACCTACCAATAAGCGATATAGCTTTCCGACGGCGAGCAAACCATCATCAAAGTGAGCAGCATCAACCGAGAAAGTACAGCGATAGTAATAATTAGCACCAATCCCAAGACTCTCCAAAATATCCGCTCTAGTTCCAAGACGTCCATGCGAACAGCGCTAAATTCCATTTAGAAGAGACGAAGCCAAGCTCATATTATTAGATTCCGTGTTGCCCAGCTAGGAAACGGGACGATATTGTTACCGCAGCATTGCCAAAAAAAAGTAAGTTGTTCGATAATTCGCAAGTTGTTCCTGGGACCATGTGCCCAGAAACTTAAAGTGGACTATACTAGAAGTAGCACTCAAGCTATAACGATCTACCGTTTTTGGCGGGAGACTAAGAAGTGGGAAAGCATTTGGGAGGTTCGGGTAGGCGAACGGACGGGCCCTGGCATCGTGGTATTGAGTCGTGTTGTGAAAGACATTGGATAAACATGTCATCAGATCTGGAACCCCCATATGCGCATACTATCAAGAACAACGTCATTCAATATTTCCAAGTTACACGTTCTCTTCGACTCTGCGAGGCGAAGCTTCCACGTTTGTGAAGATTTGGAGACACAATTAACTTTCGGAGATATACTTAATTGAAACAACTCACAGCAGGAGCCAAATTTACTAGTGTCTGCAGGAACGAGATGATGCATATAGTGCGGGGAAATTCCCGCGTAATATTTGCCAATGAAGCAAGTTAATTTGACTACATCTACAGCCATCCAAACCTTATTCTATACAGATTGACTTCATGCGTTAGTATCCAAGAGGAATGATCTCTATTAGTAGCGTCAAAGCTCAAGTATCGCTCCTTAACGAAGCTACCTTCTCATGCAAAGCCAGGTATGGGAAATGTGACGATGCTATCCCATACCTTCACAGCTGCTACATCAGGCTCATTACCAGAACCCCGAGTTCTCGCCAATTGTAATATTTGTAGCGCTGTGGCTGTGAGATGAAGAGGATACCTGAGACGGCTTGCTTCCTCGATTGCTGTATTCTATTTGAGTGTGAGCACCATATACTCACATGGCATGATTTCGAATGGTTCTTGGAATTACTTACTAGACGAGCAATAACTTCATTAATGGAGGATTTCGAGGCACACTTTCCACTTAACAAAGCTGGCACTCTATCCACGAACATGGCGCTTGCTCCAGCCGCCCCTTTTACTACCTCATATAGCATCCCGGTGTCTAGACCAATAGCTTGACCAAAAGCCATTGCTTCTACTGCTGCGACTAAATGTACACCTGCTAGTATATCTTCAACTAGCTTCAATCTCGGGTCATCCGCACTTGTAGTAAAGGCTGCAGTCTGTTCGGAGACAAGACTTGGCCGGGTAGGCATATAAACTCTGACAAGCCCAGAATCATCGTCTAGACCAAACCCAGAACGTACGCCGGACGCCAATACTTGCTCGGCTGCAGAGCAAAGGAACAGTGGACATTTGACTCTACGGCCATCGGCTGTCACTATACCCATATCTTTAACAAAGATATTCAAAGCCGAAAACGGATGGAGATTATTCTCCAACATATGCGGTACTCTATTTCCTAACATCCAGCTCTCTCCAGATGATTTAACAAGATAGTCAAGAGCCTGCTTGGTATTAAGTCCCAGGAATGCAGCAAATCCCATTGCTTCTGATGCCATAATCATGTGTATACCCGCGAGAGCTTGATGTACCATTTTAACCTTGGTACCGGCCCCCAGCCCACCAGGGATTAGATGTAATGGATCTGCCATGGCGTCCAATACCGGATTCGCGGCTTTCAGCGATTTTTCCGGCCCAGAAGCGAGAACCACAAGCGTACCAAGAGCTGCTCGACCGGTCCCTCCGGATACAGGTGCATCTACCAGTTCCACATCTTTCCTGTTATATTTATTGTCGAGTAATTCTCTAACTTCCGGTACGTGTTCGGGGAAAGCGGTGGAGCTTAATATTATCGTAGCATTCGGTTGCAATTCGTGAATAGCTCCAGTGACATCGTCAAAAAGAACGGCAAGTGTTTGCGCAGCTGTCGCTACCATGATCACGATGTATTTTGCATTGGCGACGGCAGATCGAGGCGTGGTAGCCGTGTTTCCGCCCGCAGATCCGAATTTCTCGAGTGTGGGTTCGTGGACATCGAAGCCAGTAACAGCGAATGTTTTGAGGAGATTCGTAGCCATGCCCATCCCCATAGCTCCCAGACCGATGAAGGCCACAACTGGTTCATCAAATGAAGGCATGTTGTCAATGTGGGATGAACGATAGAAGAAGAACGGGAACACCAGAACAGCAAGAATTGAGCAAATGCTACTTAAACTTGAAGAGGGGTAATCCGAAGTTCTCCATTATGAATCTTCCCCTACCAAACTCACCACTTAAGACAGACACCATGTCAATGGATCCATCCAATATCGGTACCCCTCATAATTCATCCCAACGGCAGAACAAACATGACGTTCATGTCCACATACATAATACAGCGGGTCGGATCACTTACCGAGGCCTATTTGAATCATTTGTCAATATACTAAAAATAGAATTCTACTTGATACAAAGAATCTATAATTTGTATGGTGTATATATAGAAATCTTGAAAAGAAAAATTGTAATATATAGAATTATATAGAAAGTAATAATATTATAAGAAAATATTATATCATTAAAAAGCTTTTCTTGTTAATATTATTAATATTATTTTAAATTTTATTTCAGAATCTTTTATAGGAAGTATATTAATATTTAAATTCTTGTATATAATTTTTTTAATAGTTTATATATATATATATATAGATTAATAAGTAATAAGCGAAAGAATTTTAATAAGGATTTCTTATTTCGTTTATTTTAAATATAAGTTTAGATTAGATGATATGAATAATATAGCTTTTGTAATATTCAAAAGATATTTAATTCAGTATATATTTTGAAATTATTTTGAAAATTAAAATTTATATTAAATATAGAAATATTAAAATAATCAAAAATAAAATATTAAAATTGAATTATTATTCAGATAATCCCACTGAATTACTTTTATATATTCGATATAAATTTCAATTTTTGAGATAATTCAAAGATAATTATATCGATTGATTTCTTGAATATTAATTAATAATGATATCTGTTTTCTTTTTATTTCATCGATTTCTATAAGACTATATACTAAATTAAAAGTTTTATTTTAATATATATATATATATATATATTCTAAATTCTAAATACGTTTTTAGTTTAACTAGAATTATATTTTTAGTATATTAACAAAATGATTCAAATAGGCCTCGGTATTACTTATTATTTTTATTTCTATTTCGTAGGGGTTGTTGAATAAATCAACCCCTATAAACTTCTCCTGCTCCAATCAAGCCCACCGAAAAGCGATGTACTGAAGAAATATTTATACTTTTTGAATATACAATATCAAATCAAGTAATTAAATTTTCTATTTGTGAGTCAGAATAAAAAGTAACTAGAAGCTTTCAAATCATTTATTTCTTGTCTTTTTTCTTTACATTCAAGTGCATATTATTATTAATGTTTCTTTCCGATATCAAGATATCAACCCTGGTGTCTTCAATGTATAGGCTATTCTGAAGAGTGGCTCCCCTTTTTTCATTATAAAATCCCAGTAGATGAACAAATATACTTTACTTGCTCAGAAGAAAGTCTCGGAATATTATTATTCTCTCCATAATCACAATATGAGGTATTGAATCTTTCTATTTCATTTTCTACTTTTCTATACGAATCAATTTTCCAAATCCCAAGAATACCCATTGAAAATATTACCATGCCATCCCATTTCAACGCCATCCATATCTCATCCATGTATACCTCGCGGCATATCATCTATCATCTAAACATCACTACTGTTTTTTCTCTTCTAGTTCTCCAACCTTGTTTCTAACCTCAATCTTCCCTCTATTTCTATGACCCATCCCGATCATCTCTAAAAGGGCTTTCTCCTCACGAGCAAGTTCCAAATCCACTTTGACACCCAGTTCCACAGTACGTACTTGTACTACCACACCATCCATACTGCGAGCAGCAATTTCCAAACGAGCTTCCCTTGCACGTAAACCCATTACCACACGACGCATCAGTGGAGACTTTCAACGACGATGTTGCAGTAGCTTTTGGCGTCGTAGATGTAGATGTTGATACAGATGTAGATGTAGACGTAGCTGAGCTTATGGTTCCACTACTACCATTATTTTCGGTATTATCATCAGCAGCGCCAATACTCTGCGGATTCCAGAACACTTCATTAGGATCGATGGTTTGTTTAATGGCCAACAATTTGTTATAGGCAGTTTGTCCGTATCCGAGCATTGCGGCATCGTTTGCGCTTAGTTCTGGGTCTACATAGTTGAGATATACCCCAAAATCGCTAGATGCGCCAGCCGAAAGAGCGCTATTGAGAGAGTCGACGAAGGGTGTTATAGCGTCATCATATGGTGGCAAAGAGTTGGATGTAAAGCCGTAGTTCTGTCAAGTGTTAGTTGGGTGTGCAAATACTTGAATTGTCAAGAAAAAGAGTCTTACCTGGAAAACCCAATGAGCGTCACGATCAGAGTATGCCGAGGAGTCAGAAGAAGGCACATTTATCTGACTATCGGCACCTCCATACAAATCAATAATAGTATACCAAGGGGAAGGGGCACTTCTTCCTTGATTCAGAATGTAGGTGAAGTAGCTAGTTAGCTGAGCGGAAGTCAACGGCTCTGCATTCTTCGTAACCACAGATTTGGCATAAAATGTATCGTGAGCAGCATATCCAGTCAATGGTTCTTGAAGCTGCCCTCCATTGTTTGCACTGACTAAAGCATCTGTCCATCCTAGAGATTTAACACTGCTAGTATCAGCGGTGGGAAAAGCGGACAATATTTCTGGAAAAGTGACGCTCTCGAATTGGTTCTGATCACAGCTCATGCACCAGCCACTAAGACTGAATGATCCATAGTTGTCGATGTAAATACCCAATGTGATATTTTTATTGATCTTGGTAGCGTCGAGGGTAAGCTCTTGGAGTTTGGTGAAGGACGAGACAGCAGTGCTAACACTATCTAGTGTTGCCGGAATACTCGCTGCGAAGGTAAGAACGGACGATGGAGCGGCAAAAGTCTGGAGGTAGAAGGCTGTCGCGATAGCAAATGAATCGGCAGCTCCTCTCATTGCGTAAAAGATATCAGGATAAGCTGTGGCTGTCGTGTGGAGTTGTGTTCCATTGGCAAGAACTACATCGAGACCAACGATAGTATCAAGTGCCAGACCCCAAAATCTAGATGCGTATCCATAACCTCCATGGGTGAAATGTCCACCTATTCCAACCCCTGGACATGTCCCATGTGGAACAGCTCGTTTACCCTGACTGTAGAGTCCAAGAGCGAGATTTCCTAAACGTACACCTCCTCCAACGGTAGCAATATTGGTTTCTAGAATGTTTATGATTAGACATCGTTCAGAACGCAGATTCAAGATATCGTTCGAACTTACGAGCATCAACGCTTATAGAATTGAAGTTCTCGAGACTGACAATAAGACTTCCATCTTTACCACCAGTTGAATAGCTAGCATATGAATGCCCTCCTGATTTAGCCTGTACTTTAAGTCCGGCAGCGGCCGCACAAGTGATTGCGTCACTGACATGTTGTGAGGTGGTAGGTAAAGTGACAACAGCAGGGGTATATGGTAACCGAAGATTATAAGGGGAAATGGTTGTAGCCCATGAAGATGAGGAACTATCTTGATATGGAACAGAGTGCTGAGTCAAGCAGTCTTGAATGCTTGAAGCGCGGGTTTCGACTCCACTAAATGGGTATGAAGAAGCCAGCGGGATAACTAACAAGCCAAATGTGATTCGGGCCGTGATGGTTCGAAAGCCATGCTAGAAATCGTGTTAGCAACATGATCTTTTGACAATGGTACTTTACGTGATTGTGGCAACAAGTCTAAGAATCTTCAAGACTGTTAAGTACGATTTAGCTTGTGCGTGCTTACAATTTGTGGATTCGTCCGATGCATTGCGAATTTGCGATTTCTGGTGGGGAGCGATGGCTAGTCAGGTAAAAAAAAACCAAAAGGATGAAGAGTGATGTCGAACTTGAACAATGAAGGGAAATGTGAGCTTTTAAGAACACCACATCATGGCTCTCCTGAGAGGTCATGATTCAAGTCACTTTGATGCCGAACCATGGTACTCCGTACCGTTGGAATAGGAGAAATTGTGGATGGCTTCAATATTTGGTTGACATTTTTGCTGATCGCCATCTGCCAAGGCCCGCCGACAGGGACTGAGCATTTGCAGCAGACGCCAAAAAATAAAATAGGCATAAATATGTAAGGAGTTGGGCGTGTTTACAGGTTCCATTGTGTTGCTCTCGGAACAATTTGGCGAAAGCTGCGGTGAATCACTGTTGATGACAGGCATTGACACATGCGGATATCCACAAAATATCTTGTACCATAAAGTAAATACGAACTGCAGCCGCCTCCTAAGCTACTCTCAGCTGTGGACGCCACCCATTCATGCCATTTCCATATAATTTGACAAGTTCCATTCAAAACTCTTCCAAACGCCTTGTCCATACGATATTATCGTTGTCATACGCATTCCATGTCTCCTGTCATGTCGTACACATTCGTAAAGCTCCGTTGATCGAAGCCTAGGGTCAATCAATTACCTTCCCCCGGGTTTGGGATCCCATCCCCACTTCTGCTATGATATTGCTTTCTCAAAAATTGTTCAATTGGCACATCGTGTTGTGGCCGAACTGGGGGTGCTTCATTGCCCTTCACCGTTGTATCCTCCGGTCCTTGTTCCAAAGTTGATTTTTGTGATACGCTTATGCCTGGTATCCACGAAAATGCTTTCATCATTAGCAGTCTGCTGTTGGGATTTTATGGTTCAGCCTGATCAGCAGTGCTGATTTATGTGCCTACCTTTCTCTGTCAGGCTTTCTTCTTTCTTTTCTGGATGTCCTCCACAGGCAGCTTGATTCAATTTATCTTTAAAATCGCCCTTCCTAAACTTGTTCCCGTGCGCATCTTTTCCCACCATGTTCTTGTCTTGGTCAGGATCATAAACACCATCTTTAGAAATCGCAGATACACTGTTGGCCACAGTCTCGTATGCGGAAGAAGCTGTATTCTTCAATTGATCGATGGTCGAGGGTTGAGATGACATGTTGAAGAAGTCTGTGGTCAGTCAGTCAGTCAGTCAGTCAGTCAGCCCTCAACAAGATATGATACCATTCAGAGGATTGCTGGGTGGAAGGAGTGCCAACTGAGTCAATTGAAGGCTGGCAATGCTGTGAGAACTAGCCAACACGCGTAGATGTGAGGATTGAAGATAAAAGGTATATAATGGATAACGAAAAAACGAACGAGCCTGGAATTGAAAATAATCCGTTATCGATGCGATTGTATGGTTATCGCTTGCAGCGTAACATACAACATAATGCCCTTTGTCCTCGTCCCTGACAGAGAATATCACCAAGTTATCCGCTTGACGTCAGTGAGGGAGAAACAGCCAAGCAATTGCTTTAAGGTGTCATCTTCCGATTACCCGTTCGAGGCATATTAAAATCTTGAGAAAGTTGGTATGTTGGATAGAAAATCGAATCAATGAATCATAATAACCAAGCTGCCGCAACAAAGCTCAAAATAGCATCAATCAAATTCTTATATTGTCAGCCCTACAGGTTATTCTTCCATATGGCCCACCTACTGACAATAAGTACCGGTACAGCCCCTTTCGGTCTCTACCCGGATCAAGTTAATCGCCGCTATTTGGATGCTCCGTTCTTTTGTACTGTAATTTGTGAAAATCATAACAAGACAAGAATAAGAAGATTCTATGAAGATCAGGAACAACCTTGGAACCATGAAATTTACCCATCTGATCCAGGAATAGGTATTGCACAGAGTAAAAATACATACCTAGGTACTCTGTATGTAGGTCTTATTACATAGGTAGTATTCATTAGTAACCTTAAATACGGGTAGGTGATTGGTGGTTATGTGCGATACGATGCCACTCTTACTCGCGTAATATATAACTAATCTTTTATATAAGTCGATGTTGATTGAACGAGATAAAAGTAGAGTGAGTGAGTGAGTGAGTGAGTGAGTGAGTGAGTATGCTAGCTGCTCCATCCAAGCTTCATATGGCATGGGATATATAGGATTTATTTATCCAATATTCTCAATCAATCATCAGTAAGCAGCTATCTATTAAGCTTAACATCTCAAATAAATCTAAATAGATCACTACCGGAAGAGGAACATTAAAGCATTGTTGAATTGTTCTTCGGACTTTACTACTTCTGCCGAAATCCCCGATTTGGTTTTAGCTACTCATTTTTCATCAACGACTGACTACATTCTGGATGTGTTTATGTTAATACCAGGTGCTGGACCCATCTTGTGACATACATATATTTATACATAGGAGCTTATGGGGGATTCGCAAGGAAACAGAGCAGAGTGATACATACTCGGGGATCTATATTACACCCACGCCGAGGTTCCCCATTAACGTCGAGCATTAATTCCAGATTCCAGACTCGAGTGTGGACTGACTATACCTTTGTAACCATAACGATGGATAATGATGTCACAAGACCCGATAAAATGTTCAGTTCCTCTCGTCGCTCTCACCGGAAAACGAGGACGGGGTGCAATAACTGTAAGAGGAGAAAGATTAAGGTTAGTTGAAGCTGTCGTTTGACTGATCCGTTGTACATCCTTCTCCTACCCAAGCCGGCAACAGTACACACATAGGTAAGTTCCAGATCTTCATTACATATCCTACAAAACATCCCATTTGACAACGTGTATCTTTAGTGTCAATATCTTGTTGCGCTCACTCGAGTGTTGATAGGCCTTAGTTCAACGGTGGCTAATTCATCGACTAGTGTGGCGAAGGAAGACCTAGCTGCTTGAATTGTATCAAGCATTCAGTACCATGTGATTATTCAAAAGCGGACGCAGCAGCTTCAGCGAAGAATACATCACTCTCCTCTCCCGGATCGTCAACTTCAGTTTCAGCTCCAAATAATGTGCTGGGTCGAATTGTCGAGGGCCAAGACCCATATTTGAATCTTATGGATTTGGAGGTTTTCAACAACTTCTGCGTATCGACAAGCAACTCGCTGAACTCCAATCCTGTGGTGAGAAAGATATATCAAACCACAATTGTCCAGATTGCGTTTCAGCACGAATTTGTCATGCGTGCGCTACTCGCTCTATCAGCCCTCCACATGGCTCGTAACAGGCCTGATCGGAGTCAACAACTTCATGAGTACTCAAAGCAGCAACATGAGGCCGCACTCCGTCAAGGCACTGCGTTCATTCCTCAAATTACCACTGAGACCTGTGCAGCGCTTCATGTCTTCTCGATATTCACCGGCATGCACACATTAGGTCGACCTCGCTGCGTGGATGAATTTGTCATTGTCGGCGAAAATGGAATCACGTCATGGCTTGTGCTATTTCGAGGCGTAACCGCAATCATCGAGCAATTCAAAGATGCACTTTTAACAGGGCCTTTGGCCACCTTGTTCAAAGCCAGAGAAGAAAGAGTCACGTTGCGTCAAACATACGCAGATGATGAGGTTGAACATCTAAGCCACCTAAGAATTGCAATTGAAACCACAGTACCCGATGAGCATGAAGTACGAATATATACCGAGGCTATCCGCGGCTTGGAACTATCCTATAAATTCATGTACAAGTGTCCAGCCGAGCAATACGAGACGGGAGACATTTTCATCTGGCTTTTTCGTATACCTGATGAGTACTTGAGTCGTCTGAATGACGGCACTCAAGAAGCATTGGCAATTCTCGCATATTCGGTTGTGTGCTTCAAGAAGTTGGAAAATCTCTGGTGGATAGAAGGATGGAGCAATCATTTGATGGCCAACATTTATCAATTTTTGGATGAAGAACATAGACTATGGGTTCAGGCACCTATTGATGAGATTGGTTGGGTCCCATATCAATGATCAGAAACTGTTAGAATCGCAAATTCCAAGGATTTTTTGGGCTCAATTAGCATGAGAACAAATCAAAGTTGAGAGTCATCTTTACTCATATTTCTTTATTAATTGTATCACTTTTGTTTGTTTAGAAAAAATTTCAACATCACTATCATCTATATTCGCCATTATGAATTCTATCTTTATAAAGTCATTATATTCACTTCAGCTTTTATATATGTTCTTAGTGGTTCAATGTATAACGAATAAATCAGATTCAAATGATATATATACTATATAAAAGTATTTATATTATACAAACAGTTTTACATAATGTATTTCCTTATCTCATATTAATATCATATAAAGAGATTTATATCGTATATATATCATGTAAAAAATTTATTCGAAAATATAATATAATATAATACACTAATAGAATTGATTTCTAAAATTAGATTTAGCTTCAATTCAAAACAAAAAATATTTATCTAAATCTAA
Source organism: Botryotinia globosa (assembly GCA_014898425.1). Lineage (NCBI taxonomy): Eukaryota > Fungi > Ascomycota > Leotiomycetes > Helotiales > Sclerotiniaceae > Botryotinia > Botryotinia globosa. Next base: position 2,099,338 of record RCSZ01000003.1, on the reverse strand, counting down.
TATTGAAGATATATATATATTAATAATTTTAATAATTTTAATAATTATTTTTTTTAATTTTTTTTATTTAAAACTATCGTAGGTCATAGGCTAGTAGTATATTATAAAAGCTAGCTCTGATTAATAACTAAAATGGATTATATAAATAGTATAATATATAATTTAAAAGAGTTTGTATTAAATAGTTTATCTTTCTTATTCTATATTTAATAGAAAAAGACTCTTATTTTATACTTTCCATTTCAATCTAGCTTTTTGTTTTTATTAATCTCCTATAGATCTCTTTCTAAATCGATTATTTCTTCGAAATAAAGCTCTTTTTTATATTCTTTATTCTATAGTTGTTTTTATATGATTGTTTTCGGAAGCTTATAAGCAACAATCACGTGATTTGAGTATGTGATTCCTTATTAGTAGATTATATAAATATAGAACTATTATATATATATTTAAAAAGATATGTTTATTATATTATTTTTAATTAAAAATAATAAAAGCAATATATATTATTCACACTATACTATAAAAAATATTAATTTGAATAAAGAATTTTTATAACTTGAATTTATATATAATATTCAATAAAAAAATAGGTAGTTAAATAATTTTAATGCTTAATAAGCTTTTTTAGAATTTAATTGGAAGTGTATTGTTGAGACACGTGACTAATAAGGAGTCACGTTCTAACCCCACTTTCGCACGAAGTGCGTATGTGGGGTAGAACGTTTATATAGCTTAGAAATGCCCTCTTCATACGAAGGGGGCAGATAATAATACAATACCATTTTAACCCTCTATGCTTTTTGTACCCCCTTACTAGGTCAATCCAACATATGTGAAGAAGTCTATATTATATAAATAAATTATATTGTGTAGAGAATTTATATAATATATATACACTATATAAAACCTTTAATACTAGTTATCGGTTACACATAGCTTCACTAAGGGTACAATAGAATTATCAAACCTCTCGACTATGCCCATGCAAATCTTCAAAATGGCAACGCCCCCTTCAATCATTTCTCCTTCTCTTTGCTCCACCTAGTGAGTATTATTACTGGTATAGTTTTCCCTAGCAGCGAATTGCAACACGCCAGCCCCAACATCGAAAACGGTAACGACGTTCTTCTGGAAGGTGTCGCCCAAAATGTACAAATCATTGGCAGTATCACTTCCACCATCATTGATGCCGCTAATGCAAAGATCTTTTCCATCATCATCAGTACCGGTGTGGAGAATCATATCGAGAGGATTAGTATAGAAAACTGTACCACCAATCTTGATACCGAAAACAGGTGGAACAGCAGTACAAGACACGACATAGACGCCCTGATCACTACTGTACACCGCAGCCGGCACAAAAGCCTTGTTGATAGCATTAGCCATCGCGGTAGGGAGGTAATTAAGCGTGGTTCCCGAATCGACAATGTATTGAGGAGTCGCAGCGCCGGAGATGGCTTTTCCGTTTAGATACGCGGCGTCGATTTTGATAGTGTAGAAATCGTATGCTTTGGGGTATCCGGTGATGGATGTTACAAGGATGGGGGTGGTGGCAAAATCTTGCACGAAGTCGACCGGGGGGACACCGCCGAGAGCGAGGTAGCCGGCGGGGCCTGAGGCGTCGCGCTCGATGGCGAGACTGAAGAGGGAGTCGACGAGTCCTTCTTTGACCATAGTGGTGAAGATGGGGTTATAGACTACTTGGGTGGAACCTTTGTAGCCAGATGTGCTGATGGGGTGTTAGTATGAGCTTTTTTCTTTATATTGTTTGATGTTTGTTGGGGAAAACTTACATTGCAGGATAAGCCATACCGACCAAACCACTGGTGGTTCCATCACCGTTCCATGCAGCAGATGTGACCAAAGCGACAGTGGTGGTTACATTGATACCGGCAAAAGTCACGGGCTGCGATCCAAGAACACCAGTGAGATACTCTCCATCGCCATATGTAATTTTAAATTCTTCGCCCGAGATGGCTTTAAAGGTCGAATCTTTGGTGTAGGTTGGGCCAAATGCACAGGTGGCTTCCGAGGCATTCTTTCCGGTAGCGATATCAACACAAGAATACCCAGTCTCCGCTAACCAAGTATCACTAGATCCGGTATCGACACTAGATGAGAGGAGAAAAGTCAGTCTATGATATCTTCCAATCATCGGGTTAACTATTTCCAGGAAAGCACTTACATAACCTCGAAAGTCTGCGTTCCAAATGTGATATCCGCAGCAAATTCTTGTCCTTCAAACAAGCTGATAAGAGCAGTTGAGCTTCCATTAACAATATCCAAATTCTTTAAGAATTTAGCTGCGCTTCTGACTTTGGAGCCTCCGGTAGATTTCTTGCTAAGTTGCAAGACATTATCTGTGACGACTGGAATACTTCTAGGCCTAGAAGGAACGACACTACGAACAGAGATCTTTGAGTTTGGAGCGTGGGGAAGTGAGCGAGCGGAGGTAAGAGAGAGGAGAGAAAGAGTGGTAAGGGTGGAGAGGACGGGGAAATACATCTTGAAGGGCGTCCTATTGGAAAAAAATCCGGGAGAGTAGAAAAGAAGCTGGCACTTAAAAGAATGCTACAGGAAAAACTGGGGGGAAAAGCCAAGAGAGGCAGAGGCAAATGCTTCTTCATATACTCTTTCCTCATAACGCGCGCAAATCTGCAAATGATAGCATCATACATTCACCACTCTTTCGCTGTAAGATTAATACCACATTCCCTTGCAAAAGTCTCTTCGCATGCACGGTGCCGATCCAAAAAGGCAGCTGAAGAACGATGTCTGCAATGGTAAGATAGGGTAGTTTCCTATCATAGATACCATGATCCGCTGCAAGGCACACTAGCACCGACGCCCCTGTATCAAATCCCGATATCTAGATTGTTCGGCATTGAGACGACACATCTCACCAACGATCCACCATAGATTGGTGGATAAAGAGCCAAGAGAAACAATCACAAATCCAGGAACAGAGTAGTATTGCGGAGAAAGACAGCTCGTATGTACAGCAAGACTGGAGGTGTGCAAGACGAATAGAAATCCAGATAAAGCATTTCTAATACCCGCAGCAATCATGGGCACAATTATTAGCGCGTAGAACTGAGAGTGGATGGCGAGGATGGGATCATCCGAAATCCGCCCTTATCACACTGATTCACACACAAAAGGGAAGGAGATACGCGGTCTGTAGTTTGACAGGCGGCTGGTGCTTCCAAGCTTTTGTGGAGAGTTTTGCCGACCCGGGCCGTTGTATTATGCACCAGGGAGGGGGGGAAAGATGGTTGTCAATTACCGAAAGAGCTTGAACTGTGTGATGTTGTAGGGGGTTGAATGAGGTCTTGAGGAAGAATTGTGTACGAAGGTTGGAAGAGTAAGTTGTGTCAAACATTAAATAACCCTACAAATAAGCGAAATTGCGAAATACAAAGATTTTATTAATTGATTCAATCTATTCTAATACTACTTTAGAAATCCTGTTTTCAATTAATTCTAAAAAAAAAATTAGATTTCTTATAAAAAAAACCTAGTTTTTTTTATTTATATAAAAAACAAAATCTTTAAATCAATGAAAATGAATTATTATTATTATTATTATTATTATTATTATTATTATTATTATTATTGCAGGTCATGCGCTTAGCAAGGGATGGGCTAGGCTTGATTGGGAATAATACTAGAATAATACTATATGAGAAGCTTAGGCTTATAGAATATATAAATAGAATTACTATTATTATAAAAGCTTGAATTGATATTGTATTATATAATCTTGAATGTATATAAAAGTAGATACTAGAAAAAGATCTAAATACAGAAACCTAAGCTACTTATTTATGCTTTTTCCTGCCCCCTATACAGCCTATAATACGTAGGTGGTATATATGAAAATTCTGATTTGAAATCAATTTTCTTTATTGATTTCAAATCAATATTATAGTAAAGAAAAAGAAAAAATAATATTGCGTCTGTCATTCCGCATTTGGACTAGCTTCCATGTGATATTTCAATTTTTCAAAATAATAGATTATTATTTTAAATAAAGAATTAATGAAAAATTCTTTTTAAATAAAGAATTCTTTATTTTATTTTATAATAATATTCTTTCTTATATAAAGAAAATAAAGAATATAAGAAATTTTTCTTATTTTATTATAATAATAGAATTTTATAATTAAAATTAGTTCCCTTAATATTATAATAACATTGAGTGATTTAATTAATATTTATTAAAAACAACAATTATTATTTAACTTATTATCTATCTTCTTAAATACTAAATTTGTATTACTGTTTTTTATATCATTACTATCTTAAATCTTTGAATATATAAAAATAACTCGAAATTAATAAAGTAAAATATGTTACGATCACATACTAGAGTATATCATAAAGATCAAATAACTGGAATAAAAAAGCTAAAGAGGAAAGAGATTCCTAATGGATCTCTTTATCTCTTATATAATAATAATCGTCTTAGTTCAAGCTAGTCTTGAACTAAGATGTTACGTAATATTCATTACAAAATATATATTTATATTACTTTAATATAAAATTAAAAGAAATTCAACTATTCTCTATTCAAAATTATAATATTTTAATATATAAATAAATCAACTATATCATTAAAATATATATAATTCCTCAAAAACATATTAATCAAACCCCCCCTTTTAAATATTATTCAAATTGATAAACTCATTTAATTTATAAACCAATCAAAAACAAATCGATATATACTATTTTAAAAAAATTGTATATATACTAAATTGAAAAAATATAAATAAATATTTTAATTCAATTTACTTTATTTAAAATAAACTATAAATATTATATTGCTCTTCAAAAATCTTTTATTTCAAAAAAAGAATTAACAAATTCGACTTCAATTTATATCAAGATATATCAATTAGATTAATAAACAATAAAATATTATTCTATAATCTAATGAAATATAAATTACTACAAAATTACATCAAAAACATATATTACATATTACAAAACAAGGCTTTTAATTCTATATATATATATATATATATATTAAAAAAATAACAAAAAATCTAATAGATATTCTAAAATTCTTTTTCCAAAAAATAGAAAAAGAACTAAATATCTTTTAAAAAAAGGATTAAAATACTATTAATATTAAACCTTATTAAATATATATAATACCCCTAATATAAAATAAATAAAAATAAATCCAGACAATATATTTATACAAAACAAGGTATTAGAATACACTCTTAAATCTATTATTTAAAATCTTTTTAATAAATAAATTACAAAAATAAATTAGCTTTTTCATTCTCCTAATCTTAATCTTATTAAAAATAAAAAAAATTAAATAAAAAAATAGATTTAGAATTATTATTTTATTAATAAAATGATTTATAATAAGTTTAGAAAGATTATAAAAAATGGTTGGAATATTATACTATTAAATTATATAATAAGATTGCTTAGATTTATAAAAGAATTGTGTGAACAAGGGAATTCACCTATAGGGAATTCACTTCAAGGAAATGACCCCAATATAAAGGCTACTGTATTGAAAGGATTAAGCGGATGCGAAAGAGACTAGCTCTTTCAGTAGTGTCTATATAAGGCCTACTGCTTTCCCACTTAGCTAGCTCTTTAGATAGAATACAATTAGACATACAGGACCTATATATTTATGGGTGCTACGTCTTCCGTATCCTTCTCGAACCAACAAGAATATTATAAAATAATTATTATTATAAATAATATATATATTAAATTTTAATAAAAATAATAATAACTTTATATATTCAAATATTTCTTAATATTATTTTTATCTATTAAAATTTATTATAATAAAATTTAAAGAATATAATATTTTCATTAATTAAAATCTCTATATATAGAGAAAAGTACGACTGCTTTTTAATATATTTAATAATACTTACCCTTCCAATCTTATTAATTACATTAAAAAACAATCAAAAATTTCCTCACTTTCAAGCTTTAAATCAAACAAATCACAACGCTGATTGAAGATCTATATAGTGAAATTTATTAGGCGAAAGTATTATTAAAAACTACATTTCATTCAAAATTATTATAATTTTATTCGAAATCATTAATTTTAATTTGATTTCAAAATCCAAATCCTATCTAAAGTTTATTTAGTCTATTTAAAACCTATTAAAAGCTTTAAAAGCTTTAAATATTATAAAATCATTAGAATTAATAAAGAAATAGATGAAAACTTCAAATTTTGAATTTTAAAGAGGGAACAGTTCAATATCTATTCGAATAGCTTAAAGCAGCAATAAATTCTCTACAAGATTCCACTAAAAGTGGGATTGACATTAATTACCCTTTCAACCTTCGTAGCTGTGATATGGTTTTTACTGATCAATTTGGCAGGTGATTAGTGTTTCATGCTCTGAGACACGGTATACCCGATATTTAATCTCTTATGTGATCTGACGATACGACTATGTAGAGCTAAAATACCTGGCTTGTAGTTAACCTTATTCTTAGTCGATGATGAATAAGTCTCTTGTAGAACTATCTTTTACCAGGTATAACAGTCAATGTCATGTTATCTCATATCTGCTGAAATGCTATTGTTTGTATTAATCAATTCATGATCACCGAAGTCACTTATCAATCAAGGGGAAACTTACCATATGGGGGTTTTGTAGAATCAATTACTTTGAGGCTCTGAATGGGAAGAAGAATATCAATAACTTCTACTGGAGACACCAAGGCAATCAAATTGGTTTTGTGTTTTGTTAATGCAATTTCGATCTCATCTTCACTTACCTTATCACTAATGCTCATTTGAACACTATAGCCACACTGAAAACGAAAGAAAAGAGGAAAATTGGAATCACAAAGGAAATGGAAAGGGTAATATTGAAAAAGAAGAATTGTTGATTTTTTTTGGTGGGTTTTGGTGGGTTTTGGGTTTGTTTTTGAGGTTTCTCGAAAAGGAAATACAAAATCAAATGCAAAACTCCTATCACATCCCAGATTGTACTACAAATGAAAGATGGAAGATGTTACCATTGTGTTGGATCTGTGGATCTTGATACTGCGACTCTCGAGGTAGGAAACTGTGTTACAAAGGAAAGATGGAAGAAATTACCATTGTGTTAGACTGACCGGTGGTGGAGTATGGAATCGGGGTTCTCAAGGAGAACCGGCGAGGTTGATTCGGAACCAACCATTCAATCTGCGCTCCATTCTCGACCCGACTGTGATCTGTCTGACTTCCTGAGTTCCGACCTTGCTAAACAATTTCCATTGTTTGAAGCTGAGGCGGTAGAAGTGGCAGGCGTTGGTGAGCTGCGTGAAGTTTTCGTTCGGCATGCGAAAGACGACTTCGCAGCGGGCGAGGCGAGAGAACTGGTTGATGGCTGTGACGAGGTTAAAGAAGACGTGGCTGTGGTTAGACTTCTCGACGTCGAAGCGGTACTCGGGAAGTGTTACTGAGACCAAGCAGGTCTTAGTGAAAACCGAGTAGAGTGCGACGATGCGGTGGAAGTCTTGAACCTGGGTGTCTGTGGGATACTTCTTCTGCGCAAGGTTGATGGAGAGTGCGAGAGTTTCACCTCCGAAGGTGACCCAAGGGTGGTTGGGGATTTGTCCGGGGGCGAGTGTCGCGGTGGAAACAGGAGCTGGAGCGACTCTATCCTCTCGGATGAGACGCGTTCTGAGTGCTGGTGTGGCTGGCATCTTGCTTGTTGGGTGGTTGCGAGTAGGATCTGGTTGATAATTCTGATTGTTGCTTGAAAGTCTTGCTTGAAAGTCTTGATCGAATTGTCTGTAGATGAAGCTCGAGGAGTGGATGAGTGGATGGGGAATTAAATGATAGGGAAAGAGACAAGCCTTTAAATAGTGGAACAGGAGGTGCTATTTCAATCCTGTTTCGATACCTGAACAAGAAACTCAATGCGAGAATAACCTCACTGCTTAATCCAGCATTGTTTCGCGCATTCTTAACACGAACGATGCTGCGAACTTCTTGAGATTCATGTAACGCAATTGTTCAACTATTGAACAGAGCAACTGTGACCATAACCAGAGGCTAGCCCGCCAGTTCATCCCATCCATTGGACCAAGTAATAAATTGGAGACTTCGTTCGGATTGACAATGAAAGCCTCTCTTTGTGCACTGTGAACAAGCACCTACTGTTAGTAGAGGTTGTTAGGCTCCGATCTCAGGTGCGGGTGATGCGAATAATTTCTCATATTCAGAGACGTAGCATTTCGTTGAGTGAGACTTCTCACAGCTCCAACAGTATTTATATAAACTAAAAATGTCATTCATAACCAGCCAGTTAGATTACTCAACTGTACGGCAATTGTTTTAGGGGTTTGTAAAGCATAGAGACTTGAGTGCAGGTGCCTCTGTCGGTCTATAATCTATTTTAGTACGGCAAGAAAGCTTGTGGATTATTTGAAAGATTTTGTTATCAGCTTTCGGGAGGAACAATCCTTTCAACATGACGAGGAATGGAACAAGGACGAGTCTTCTTTGTGCACTTGAGTAAGAATAATGAAGTTTGTTTTCCGTCACAAAGGGACGTGGAGATAGTGTTGACAAAATTGACAGGTCACAATTTCAACCAGATCGTTCAATGTTAATTGTTCCTGCGCGCTAGCAATGTTGACTATTTAGTTGTTCTTCTGCTAGTACATATACATATGTGTAAAGAAGATCTTCCAGTTTCGATGGCTGATTAGTTGCAAAAGAAGTACTTTACTAGTTTATTTGCACATACAAAGACAACCACGCATCGCGGAATGGATGTCAAGACCGTAATACAAAATTGTGTAACAGACGGGCCTCGCTACTGTTCTCAGTGTACGCCATTCGCAGCCGCCATTCCATTCAAGGCCGGAGGTGGTGGTGGTACAGGTCCAAAGGGTCTTGGAGGCACTGGGTGAACATCTTCCTCTGTATCGTCGTCATATTCTCCCTCACTTCCTTCCTCACCCTCTTCGTACTCGTACTCGCTCTCCGTGCCTTCTAAATCTCCTTCAGCATACTCTCCTTCCACGGTTCCTGCCATGCCTTGGGTAAGACCTCGTCCTTGCCTCTGCATCTGATCAATGATATCTCTCAACTTTTCATTTCTCGTCTTTAATGCCTCGATTTCATGGGAACTCTTGGTACGCTCCTCGGCCATCGTAAGTATGTTCTTATTGGTAGCTTCGTGCTTTCGAGTCAAAGCCATGTTTTCCTTTTCGAGACGTTTCGTCTTTTTCGACATTTCTTCCATTTCCTTGCGAAACGTTAGAAATAAGTCATTGCTGTTGTTGAGCGTATCTTCCACCTGGCGGGCAATTAGCTCTAGGCATCCAATAGCAGAAAAAAAAACGAATATCACATGTAGAAAAGTAGGTCCTACCTGCTTGAACTTCTCCACATAAATGTTCAACTGATTTCGCAACTCGGTTTCGGTTTTGGAGAAAGTTAGAACCTGCTGATTCAACTGTTTTGCCCGATTTACCTCCTGTTCAGCAGCTCTTCGTTCACGCTCGAACCTAGCAAGATTATACTGAACTTCGAGCTCCTTTGTACGCAGTAGAGAATGGAAATGGAGCTCTCGTAATTCGTACTGATCAATCAATGACTTGAACTTTGCTTTGAAACTGCAAGGGCATTAGTGCTTGGACTAGCGTTAACATAGAGGAACTTACAGTTCGTCAAGCTCAGGATTGATAACCACAGTTTTCGGATTATCCTTTGTATGCTGATAGTCCTGGAATTGCCACAGAATTTCACTACACTTCTGATCCCATTCTTCTTTGGCTATCTTTTCATTATCTTGTAGAGTTTTGTTTTCACCCTAACCCCGCTTAGCATCTGTAAAATCGCATGCACCCAACAGAATGCGCACCTTGAGTCTATTGTTCTCTTTCTGTAATTCCCTGCAGAGCTTCTCCAACTTCTCTCGGAGGACGACGGCTTTGCCAAGGTCGGTTCTCGCGACGTCTTTCTCCTTCTGCAGCACATCACCACGCTTCTTGTTTTTCTGATTATCTCGCTCCAGTCGTTTCATGTCCGCAAGGTGTTCGGTGACCCTCTTTTGGAGCGTCTCGATTTTTTGAAGATCGTCCATTTTGGATATTGAGGAATTCAGTTCTCGATTCGCTTTTTTGACTTCGCGTTCTTGATAGCACAATACGTTAGCAATTTTTTCAAGCAGATCTCAATCTCGCATTGCCCCTCCATTTGCACTCGCGGGGGACTTCAGGAAGAGCATATCAGCCCTGTGGTCTCTCCAAATTGGGGAAATTAGGGCAGAGGCATTTCGATCTATCGTGGAACCCCCTCCAAAAAAGGACACCCCTCATTCTTGAATAGACCACACTCAATAATTCAGTTCTGAAGCGAAGCGCTTACCCCTCTCCTTCCACCGCGACGCACTTCGAGCAGACAATGCACACGACAGCAAAAAACTGGTGCAGCACGCAAATCGGTAATAGGGAGGGAGTTTCTAGAATGGACAAAACGAACCAATCTCTGCCTCTTGATCCTTCTCTCCAGCTGCATCTAGTTCCAGTTGCGAGATTTTGGCCGCAATAAGTTTCGAGGCTTCACTCGGATCCGTTCCCTTCTTCTGTTTTCCCTTCTTAACTCCAGCATCGTTATGGTGATGATGTCCATTGGGATAATCGGCATGGGTATGGTTCGCATTCATAGAGGTGGTTCTTGAATTCGTAGGGCCAGGTGCGTAAGTGGGATTTGCCCCAGTCGACATTGTTAAAATTCAAGTGTGAGTATCTAGGTACTTATCGTTTATGTGCGACGACTAATTTTGTCGCAATGCGATTTTCTGATTTTTCATGTATTGCCTGCCTCTCTGCACATTGACGTTCTTTCTCAAAATAAGATATTACGAGGTTGACTGTATAACCAAGCTAGTGTGGCCGAGCCGGACACTCGGGCAATCAAAAACACGAAAATTCACTGAAGCGAACCTTCCAATAGTGAAATCAGTAATCATATTCCTTTGCGCCTCACCATATTAATTCACCCTCGTTCCTTCCCTTCCTTCCATCGTCCTTTCATTACCTCTCTCACACTTTTTTTGTGTCTTTGATGACATATTGATACAAGAAATATGTTACGACAAGCTGCAAAAAAAGGTGTGACGGAACTCGCCCAATATCCAAAGCCAGGCGAAAAGCTTCATGGATTTACACTCTTAAGATCAAAACATGTTCAAGAACTTGAGTTGACAGCACTTCATTTGAAGCATGATAAGACGGGCGCAGATTATTTACATGTTGCCAGAGAAGATAAGAACAATGTCTTCTCTATTGGATTCAAAACGAATCCTCCAGATGATACTGGAGTTCCTCATATATTGGAACACACAACATTATGTGGCAGCAAAAAGTAAATTGTCTTCCTTTCTATTAGTATCCATATCACATTGGATCGCGCTGAATAGTTTGTAGGTATCCCATTCGTGACCCATTCTTCAAAATGCTACCCAGAACATTATCAAATTTCATGAATGCATTCACTGCGTCTTCTCACACATTCTATCCTTTCGCCACCACCAATGAGCAAGATTTCAAAAATCTCATGTCTGTTTACCTTGATGCAACATTGCATCCACTACTGAAACAGAGCGACTTCACACAAGAGGGATGGAGAATAGGGCCCGAGAACCCACGAGTGGCAATCGAGGGAGACACTGCCAAACCTGAAGATAGCAAATTGGTGTTCAAAGGTGTTGTCTACAATGAGATGAAGGGACAAATGTCGGATGCTGGATATCTTTACTACATCAGGTTTCAAGACCATATTTTCCCTGCCATCAACAACTCTGGAGGTGATCCCCAAAAGATGACCGAGTTAACATATGAGCAATTAAAGAACTTCCACGCCGAGCATTACCATCCAAGCAATGCTAAAGTTTTTACATACGGCGATATGCCTTTGGCAGATCATCTTGTAGAGGTCAATGCTCAACTAAATGCTTTTGAGCGCATAAACGGAGATATGGAAGTACTAAAACCTATCGATTTATCATCTGGTCCACAGACTATCACAGTTCCAGGGCCTATCGACCCATTGGTGGATGCAGATATGCAGTTCAAGACCTCAACGTCATGGCTGGTAGGTGATGCTACGGATGTCTTAGAGACTTTCTCTCTTTCAATAATGTTTGCTCTACTCATGGATGGATATGGATCTCCACTCTATAGAAACTTAATTGAAGCTGGCTTGGGAACCGAATGGAGTCCAAATAGTGGCTATGACCCTTCTGGAAAAGTTGGAATATTCTCTGTTGGTTTAACCGGCGTTAAAGAAGCCGACGTACCGAAAGTCAAGGAAGCAATTCACAAGACTTTCCAAGAAGCACATAAAAATGGATTTGAGAAATCGAAAATCGATGGCTACCTACATCAACTGGAGTTGAGCTTGAAGCATAAAACTGCCAAGTTCGGCATGTCATTAATGCAAAGAATTAAACCTAAGTGGTTTGAGGGTGTTGATCCTTTTGAAGCGCTAGCTTGGAACGATACTGTTGCCGCATTTCAAAGAGAGTTCGAGAAGGGTGGTTATTTGGAGGGATTATTGGAGAAGTACTTACTAAATGATAATACACTCACTTTCACAATGGCTCCTTCAACAACTTATGGAGATGAGCTTGTAGCCGAAGAAGCCACACGTCTCGCAAAGAAGATTGCAGAGGTTACTGAGAAGGCTGGCGGTGAAGCTGAAGCTCGTGCGCAGTTAGAAAAGAGGGAATTAGAGCTTTTGGAAGAGCAAGGAAAATCTAACACTCAAGATCTCAGTTGTCTCCCAACTGTTCACGTTAAGGACATTCCAAGACAAGACGAGAAAATAGAGTTAAGGGATTCGAAGGTTGAAAATGTCAATGTACAATGGCGAGAAGCACCCACAAACGGACTGACCTACTTCAGAGCCATCAACACTATCGAAAATCTACCCGAGGAACTGCGAGCATACATTCCATTATTCACAGATGCTATAATGCGTCTTGGAACAAAGGACATGACTACGGAGCAGTTAGAAGATTTGATGAAACTTAAGACTGGAGGAATTGGTGTCGGCTATCATGCTTCCTCGTCTCCCACAGATTTCAGGTCAGCATCTGAGGGCTTGAGCTTTTCCGGGACTGCTTTAGATCGAAACGTGCCTGATATGTTCAGATTATTGCGAAAACTAGTCCTCGAAACTGATTTTGATAGCCCTGATGCCGAAGTCCGCATCCGTCAGCTTTTGCAGGGCTCGGCAGACGGTGCAGTTAATAACATCGCTTCATCTGGGCATGTATTTGCCAGAGGCTATGCTGAAGCTGGCGTAACACAATACGGGCGTTTGAAGGAACAAGTGGGAGGATTATCTCAAGTCAAGCTCACCACCTCACTTGCCTCGAGACCTGAGGCCGAAGGACTAGCCGATGTTATTGATAAGCTCAAGACGATTCAGCGACTCGCATTTTCTGGATCTTCCACCTTCAGGACTGCCCTCACCTGTGGTAGTGAAAGTGTCACAAACAACGAAGCCGCGCTTCAGCAATTTCTATCATCAATACCAAGATCTGAATTGCCATCTCGCCTAGTCCCTCCCCCAGATTTCACAAGAAACACCAAGACGTTCTTTCCCCTGCCATACCAAGTATACTATGGTGGCCTTGCTCTTCCGACGGTATCTTATACTTCTCCAGCTGGAGCGCCTCTCCAAATACTCTCTCAGCTCTTGACTCATAAACATTTGCATCATGAGATTAGAGAAAAAGGCGGAGCTTATGGCGGAGGAGCTTACTCGCGGGGACTTGATGGCATCTTTGGATTTTACTCTTATCGTGATCCAAATCCTTTAAACACAATGTCGATCATGCGCAACGCTGGTAAATGGGCAGTTCAAAATGAATGGACCGAACGCGATCTTGAAGATGCCAAATTATCTGTATTCCAAAGTGTCGATGCACCTCAATCGGTCAGTCAAGAGGGCATGACCAGGTTCGTATCCGGAGTTTCGGAAGAGATGGTTCAAGAGCGACGTGAGCGTTTATTGGATGTGACTAAGGAGCAAGTCCAAACTGTTGCGCAAAAATATCTCGTTGATGCATTAGAAAACGGCCAAGGTAACATGGTTTTCCTTGGAGAGCAAAAGCCATGGGTAGATGGAACTTGGGAAACAAAGAATTTGGGACTCGCCCAAGAGCAACCTGAGGTCATGGATGAGGAAGATGTGAAGGACGCCGCTTTCGGATCATAGGACCTGCAGTTCTGTAACATATTGTATTCCACTCAAGTGCATATACTGGCGTTTGGGATGTACAATATTAATGATTGAATGGTATGTATGATAGGTAAAGACAAATATCAGCGATGTCCGTGACAGGTATCTGATTAGCATGTAATGAGCAATGACATATAACCTTTCGACATGGCTCTTTCGAACGAATCAAGTCAAAATTTTGAAGATGCACCTTGGTAGGCATGTTATTTCCTCTTTTCTTTGACTTTCAATTCTTTCTTCGCGCTACGAACAGATTATCACGTCTGCAGTCTTATTTTGATGGCTGTTAGATCACAAGTCACGTCTTCCTCTGAGAAGACTAGCGCAATAGCAACATTTAGTGTATAACCAGGCATATATGTCGTGAGTTGTCGCTTTATGGTTCCATCTTATTTCAGAGCTGTGGTCCCGGAGGCATGGGATGGCGGACTAAAGATGCGAGGACATACCGGAGCCATGTACTGTAGAAGGTAAATGAGGGGAAGTTATTGGCTACCTGATAGGATTTGGGCTGTGTGTGTGGTATTGCATGAGGGATATTTGGATATTTGGAGGTCTGTTGGCGGTTCATAAAGGGGTCAAAGAGGGGTTAAGAAATGGCGGAGGTGAACGTTTACAGCCAGCCAGCCAGCCATACTACAACCACCGAAGCACACTAAAGCTTATTGAGTAGGGAAATCTATTAAGTGTTCGCCGTAGAACAGTTTGAACGAATGCGATATTAAATACCGGTAGTTGATCTGGGGCGTCTCGGAAGCTTACAGCCGTTTGTATCGTAGATGATCGACTGTATTTTTAGTAACGATAACGATAGTCTTCATATTACAGATTACAGATTTATTACTTTTGAAACACTAGGTAAGTTAACCGGCATGCATATATGTAGAATAGCCTAATCTGAGACCAAATATTGCTGACCGACTCGAGTCTTTTGTTGTCTTAACCCTCGCTAACGTACCGTAGGTATTCAAATACATATTTGGTCATTTTATTGTTGTTGGAATTGACACCCGCAGCCCGCTCCACGCAGCCCACGAATAAGAAGAGCGAGTCATGAAAACTACTGGAGAATTCATTATTTTATCACCAGGTATTGGAATTTACTTCTTGTGCGTCATTCAGTCAAATTATTCAAATTTCCAAGACGTGCCTGAAGATGGCGGTAAAAATTGGAATTTGGGCAGAGTTGTAGAAATTCATGGATACCTGGCCTCGTCTCCGTACCTCATGCCTCCTTCGCATTCATCCTAAATCAAATTTACACAAGATGGTGAGGAATTAAATGAGATATAAATTAAATTCTATAGACGTGTAGATACTAGACAGAGATGTAACTATGTGCATATGTAATATGTAATATGTAATATCTAATATGTATTAATAAGTTGGGAAACCGAGAGGATCGGGAGAAATCATTATAATCGAGGCGTGAGGTATTTTTTATTGGAAAGGAGTGGGTCGGCTAAAACTCTTAGTCTAACACAAATTTTTAAACAGCCAAATCTGAGGTCAAGCGTCAAGCGTCAAGCTCAGCCGTGTAAAAGCTCCAAAAGAAGCCAGTCTAGCCACCAACCTTCATAACCTACTCAGTACATAACACAGAGAGTGGAATATACTGGCCACTTGCTGTGCTGAATCCTATCCATTTGTTTAACTTCATCATCTTCAATCAACCAAGATATCTGCGCGATATAGTCTTTGTCTGGACTATATTGAGAACATTCTTTCCGGGTACGTACATGAACAATAATCTTTACCCCGCCGATGAAAAATCTGTTCTTTCGCAGAGCAATGCCATTATCGTCGTTCAACGCATCTGTTTTTTCATCTTCCCATGGTGCGAGGATCAGAGCGATTTTTAAACGCCTCACGGATGTTACTTGGACGTAGAGGTGCGGCATTTCAAGACACTGTTGCTAATACCTCTCTCGCAGATCTTCTAACCACGAAGAACCTCCAATTCCCTCTCGACTGCCTTTGGTCTAATCAAAGGCGAAACATCCAGCACGGCTCCAACGGCCGCGATACTAGTTTCTGATCAAGATTACTCCGAACGTCCTAACCGGCACATCATCAACACCACACCACCTCCTTTTGCTGCATTTTAATCAGCTTGAGCGTTTGTTTTACGAGTTGTTTAACAACACCCCGTCTTCGTCCGAAACTCCTCAGCTGCCGCATAGGACGAGTTTAAAGGGCCTTCCTCTCGCAGAGGAAGAGTCGAGCCGACCTCGCCAGATCAGCACAGGATCTGATCGTTATAGACCACCTTAACATACCCTTGGGCTTTCAAAGTACAAGTATGTTTGATCACCTACTGGCATTGCTTGGCTACATTTTGACACTTTCTTGGCCATACTGACATTTACTAGTAATCAAATCACAACTATATCAAACAATCCTTGGTTAAATACGAGGATATGTCACCTTCCGCCACTATTACCTACGAAAACAATAACAATCTTGATAGTATCGAATCATACTATCCCAAAGATTCTTATATTGAACTCAATGGCGTGAATACCGCAAAAACTATAATTGGAAATGCTTTAAAGCAAAGGGTGGAAAATATTGATAACGATGTCTGCGAGGCAGATGACGAAGATGCGTTCTTCGTCGCTGATCTAGGCGAGGTTTACAGACAGCACATGAGGTGGAAGAAGAATTTACCCAGAGTCAAGCCGTTCTATGGTCAGTCTTTCATACCTACTCACCTGTCGGTTTCAATTTTTCTAACTTCAGAACAGCGGTCAAATGCAACCCAGACCCACAAGTCATTCGTCTCTTGGCAGAACTTGGCACAGGATTTGATTGTGCTTCCAAGGGCGAGATAGAGCAAGTCCTCAAGGCTGGCATCGACCCTTCTCGTATTATTTATGCTCAACCATGCAAGACGAACTCCTATGTTCGATTTGCTGAGAAGCAAGGAGTCAAGCAAATGACATTCGACAACAGCGATGAGTTATACAAGATTAAGAAATTGTTCCCAGGGGCTGAACTATTTCTCCGGATCTCTACCGATGACTCCTCGAGCTTGTGCCGATTGAGCTTGAAATTTGGAGCAGCAATGGATGCAACAAGCAATCTTCTTGCTTTAGCCAGAGAACTTGACCTCAACGTTGTTGGCGTTAGCTTTCATGTAGGATCCGGTGCCTCGGACCCTCTTGCATTCAGGAAGGCAGTTCAGGATGCTCACACCGTCTTCGAACAAGCTCGCACATATGGCTACTACATGCATACCCTCGATGTCGGTGGAGGTTTCTGCACTGAAACATTTGAAGTAATGGCTTCCGCACTCAGTGATGCCCTTGAGGAATATATGCCAAAACACATCAAAATTATCGGAGAACCTGGACGTTACTATGTCGCTAATGCTTTCACGCTCGCTTGTAACGTCATTGCACGCCGAACCGTCGAAGATCCCGAAACATTGGAAAAGAGCTATATGCTTTACCTCAATGATGGCCTTTATGGCAATTTCTCTAGCATTATGTTTGATCATCAAAACCCAATTGCTCAAGTTCTTCAAACTGGCAACCGCACTTACTTTGACACTCTGGCAAGTCAAGCAACCCTCGGAGGCACCGAATACTCGATCTGGGGTCCAACTTGCGACGGCATTGATCGTATCTCTGCTAGCATTCACTTCAATCACAATCTTGACGTTGGAGACTGGCTCTATTTTGAGAGTATGGGTGCATACACCAAGTGTTCTGCAACGAGATTCAACGGCTTCACGGACAGCCATGATGTTATCTATGTTTGTAGTGAGCCGGGAGTCAATGCCCTACTTGGAATGTGAAAAATTTCAGGTAGTCACTATCTTTTATAATACGTGGTTTCTGAATGATGGTTGGTGGTAGAAAAGAAGAAGAAGGGGGATGGTATAGATTAGCGTTCTATGCGTTCTATGTTTCTTGCCTGACTAGATTTCCTTGGATATGAGAGATTCATTGATTATAATACTTTTTCGTATCAGAAAAGTGAAATCGTTGTCTATATCGCTCTTTTCTAAGTTTATATACAAATACAGAGATGTTCCTAGAATTTGATCTACTTGTTGCAATGAGTGAATTTGATAGTAGCTTCCTTATTAAAACTGGTTAGTTACATGATACACACCTGTGCCATTCGATTTGATGTGATGAGATGAAAATCATGCACGGCCCCTTCTTTATCTTTCAAGGTTATCTTCCACGGTGAACTTCCAGGTTTCGTCAACATTGTGGTGACAATAAAATTCGAGCATCAAAACCAGTCTTTATTGTGCTTTTTCCCAATTTAGAGAGAGGTAACAAATATCATCGATGGTATCTGCCCGGACCCTTTTACTCTGGAACCCCCAATTCAACCAAGCCAAATTCTAAACTACACGCAATCTTCATCAAGAACCGTAACCCCAATACATTCCGATAAGAGCATATACAATATGTCATTAGAAAAAGGTATGAGGGAATATCTCCTTCCTCTAGACACGCCCTCAAAATACCAACGACGCCGGTATAGAGATCACCTGACATTCCTTCCACTTCTCGCCTCGGCCCTCTTTCTTGCAATGGTCATGACCTATTTCTCATCCCAATCTATTCATCGCCATCAGGAATTCCAGCTCACATCTGAATCTCTCCACGAATGCGCGTGGTCGCGTTTGGAAAAATATGAGCAACTTCTGGATGTGAAACCGATTGCTCGAGAAGAGTTTCTGGAGAGACAGAGGGTGTTGGCGGGGGTGTTGGAGAGGGACGGGGTAGATGCGTTTATTGCGGAGCCGTCGGCTTCGACGGAGTATTTTGGGAATGTTTCGAGCGCGTTTGAACTTTCTGAGAGGCCGTTTTTGGTTATTTTGGACAAGGAGGGAGGAGCGACTTTGCTGGTGCCGAAATTTGAGAGGGGGAGGATTGGGGCTTTGGATATGGCTTTTGAGGAGACGAAGAGGATTGTGGAGTGGAAGGAGGAGGAAAATCCTTATGAGGTGTTGCATAGAGAAATGGGATTGAAGAAGGTGGTGTTGGATGAACATGTTCGGTTTATGGTGGCGGCGGGATTGCAGGATGTGGGAGTGGATGTGCAACTGATGAGTTTGGAAATGAAGGAATTGAGGGCTGTGAAGAGCGAGACGGAGTTGGATATCTTGAGGGGCGTAAACGAGTTTACGGTGCAGCTGGTAAGGAGTTTGCAGAAATGTATCAAGGTGGGTATGAGTCAGGAAAGTATCGTGGAAGCTGCCGAAGGCCTTTTTACACAAGCGGGTGTTGGGGCTGGGTTTTGGTCAATAGTTCTCTTTGGCGAACAGGCTGCTAATCCGCATGGGGGTGGTAAGGGACGGGTTCTTGAGGATGGAGAATTTGTGTTGGTGGATATAGGGACTTCGTTGCATGGGTATGGAAGTGATGTGACTCGTACTATTCTGCCATCCACATCTACGGTTGATCAAGAATTGATGGACATATGGCATTTGGTATACGATGCGCAATCTGCAGCGATCGAGAAGATGAATATTAACGAGACGTGTTCGGTTGTAGATGAGACGGCTAGGAATGTCATTAAAGCTAAGGGGTATGGAGAGTTTTTCACACATCGATTAGGCCATGGATTAGGGTTGGAAATGCACGAACATCCATACCTCAATGGGGTTAATGGAGAGAAACTGAAAAAAGGAGAAGTAGTTACTAATGAACCCGTAAGTTTGCTTACTCTCTCTCTCTCTCTTCCCCATTCTCTCTTCCTCACACGCAAACTACCCCCCTCCCCTCAAAACAAACCCACAAAACTAACCCAACCCCCAAAAGGGAATCTATATAACCTCCTCCCAAGCCACCAAACTCGGTAAAAAAGTTGGCTTCGGCGTCAGAATCGAAGACGCCGTTTTGGTTACCGAGAAGGGAGGTAGAGTGATGACGGGATCGCGCGCAAAATCCCCTTACGAACCTTGAGGAATGGGGATCAGAAGAAAAAATATGCAATAGAAAGGTGCGGGTTGAAAAGGAAGGGTTGATCATCAGGGTGTGAGGATGATGGTATATCGAATACCTACCTAGGGTAGACTGTAGATGCGAGTCTAGACGAGTCAGTATAAATTGTGAAGAATGGAAAAATGTTTAGACTTTAAAATCTTTGCGTTTTTTCGTTGGTTTGAATAAATGTGAATGGAGATGAGATTCTGAGGAGAAGGAAATTTCTAGTTTGAGTATTTCATTTTTTGATATTTTTCTAACGGTGGTTTTGTTTATAAGTGACTGCTATACTAAATCAAAGTCGATCATCTATTCTAGCACATCATGAAACCATGGGATGCTTGCATGCATGCAGCATTCCCATTTCGATATATTAGGTTAGGTAGAAGATCTTAAGTTTCGGACAGTAGTGGACTCGGTTCTATAGGCAAACAGGTAGGTAGGTAGGCACTGAATGATGATAGCCATTATCTGTATCATGACAAGAACGATGGATTAATTTGATTTAATTTACAACATATACACACATCAGCTATAATTTCAGTACGAGACGAGAATGAGATTATGTTCTCCAGACTTCGATGAAGAACATATTGGCACATTTTTTATTCTAATCTGTGTATCTCTATCCCATATGTGTATATCTTTCTAGAAGCATTTCTTCCCTTTCCGCCAGAAGCCACAAAGAAAATTTGGGTATATTTTAGTTTCGCCATATTCTAACCTCTCTCCAGTTCGACCCTTTAAACTCCGCTCCCTGAAATACGTAGCCCAGAACGCCATAGTGTGACAGCCGCGACTTGTATACCACCCAGTGTCTATCAGTCAACTCTAGATCCTCTAGATCAAATTTTTTATGGCGTGTAGAGTAGAATGGAAAAGGAAAGGAGATTCGTGAGACATGAGTTTACCTCGATCAAGGTTGGCGAGGAGACATGAGCTGGTATTGTTGAATTTGGTGAATTGCAGATTGTTCACCGCGTTGCGAGGACTTTCGTTCCATATGTCCATCGGCAGGTTTGTCATGCTTAGGTCTGGAATCTTCAAGCTTGGATTTAGCAAGTGCGAGTTCAAAAGTCTCAGATTTAACAAACTCAGATTCAACAGGCATAGGTTTGGGGTCTTCAAGCTCAGGTTGGCCATCCTTAGGCTCAGCATGCTCGGGTGCAGCAATCCCGGGTTTAGCAGGGGTAAGTGCAAGAAGCTCCGGCTCAATAAACTCAGATTCAACAAGCTTGGGTCTGGGATCTTCAGGCTTGGATTTAGCAAGGGCGGGTGGAAGAAGCTCCCGTTGAATAAGCTCCCGTTGAATAAGCTCCGGTTGAATAAGCTCCGGTTGAATAAGCTCCGGTTGAATAAGCTCAGGTTGAATAAGCTCAGGTTCAACAGGCCTAGGTCTAGGATCTTCAAGCTCGGGTTGGTCAACCTTAGGCTCGGGTCCAACATGCCTGGGCCCAGCAAGTGCAAGTTCAAAAAGCGCAGGCCTAGTGGGCCGAGATTGGAAAGGCTTAGGTTCGTTTGGTGGTGCTTCATCTTGTACGACGTCCTGCAGTGCTGATATGGGTTCACGTGCATCGACAACGGCAACTTCTTTTTCAGAACGTTGAGGTTCGGAAATTTGACCTTTGCTTTCCTGAGAAATACTAGCTCGCTTTTTCGGGGCAGTCTTGCTCTCTCCACTAATTTTCCTCTTTCGATCGGCGGTGACTGCAGCAATATGCGCTTTCGTGGCTTGAAATTCTGCTTCTTTCTTTTCCTCAAGAGCCTTCTTTGCGTCATGCTGTTTTTGCAAATCTCTAGCCATGTTGAACCTTTCGTATTCTTTTAAAAAATCTAGGCCTATTTTCCATTGTTTATCTCTGGCACATTCACTCTCGGTTAGATGTGGTGCCCAATGTAAAGGTCTCTCAGCAGCGCGTCGCCAGAATTCCGCAGATTGAGAGCTAACAACTTGAGAATGTCCGTTGTAAACAATGTCTGACAATGCCTTATAGAATGCGGCTGCTTCTGCTTCTAATCCCAGAACGCGAAGAGAGCGAAGGATTCTGCTGATTCTCAAATGGTTGTGATCTCTCCTGATAAGCCAATTGGAGCATCTTTCATAGAAATTGGATGATTTAATTATCTGAGAGAAGATGTTAGACTTTTGCGATCAGTTATGGTTGCCGAATTGATGAAAAACTTACAACAGGCAGACCATTTCCATCCAAATCATCAGCGAACTTAAACCCATAGAAGTCCAACATTTTAATCAAAGAATCCTTGAGATGGCATCGTAATTCGGTGGAGGAATTGAATGCATGGAACGCATTGAAGACATTCTCATCAATCAAAGGTGCACCGGAAAACATAGACTCTTCTGGAAGAGGGAACAGCCATTGAATGTAGTCGTGTACATCCTCCAACTTCTCATAATCCCAAGACATAATGTGCGAAAGTAATCGACCTGCATTGTCCGGGGTCTTGTTTCGATAGAAAGATACAAGACGGCTTTCAATCTCGGGTGGCCCGACAAAATCCCCGAGAATAGACATGTTGCTTGATCTATCTCTATCGTTGAGTGATGATGTTGTAGTTCGTGGGGTGTTTGGCGTTGCTTGAGCGTTGTATTTTATATAAGTATCAGGTAGGAATAGATGTTCTCATTGTATCTGATGATGTATATTCTTCAACAGACTTTTCCAATGATTATGCCTCGTTTGAAACATTGCTTTAGAATGCATGAATTTGAATTTGGATGTTACGGGAAAAATCCATGACGAGTAAGGCTGAGGTAATAAGGCTAACGGTGGGAGTGAGCCACATGGGGTTAGTGAATAGATGTGAGCGGATCGTCCCTCTCTTTAGGCCAATCATATATCGTAATTATAATTCGATCGCCGAGATCATCTGCAAGGCTAATTGATGATGGACCAATCATAAAGGATCCTTCTATCAATTAATTCTCCAGCTCAATAAGATAAAAATAGACTCATATTGAATCGTAAATTATATAATTATTTATTATATTATCCAGTGAGATTCATTCTGCTGGAGATGAATAACCAATGATTTTGGAAGATCTTATAATGTCAAGCTTCATCGGCAGTTGCAAGGCTGCTACTGATTTGATTACTAATAAAACACACGACACATGAGTGGAGGGGTAAAATCTTCCGTCTACCTCTGTTTTAATTGCCATGTTACATTCATTCTGCATTCTGCATTCTGCATTCTGCATGTAAGCCATAGCCGTTGGAGCATTTCCGGCTTTTCATTTCCATCTTCACTATGATTATCATCCTGCCAACTATTCTTCATCAGGCAGGTAATGCACATTGTGTTAACTCCTTCCTTTACTGTCTTCCCTCATGCAGGTAGGTTGAGATAGAGATATTGCATCTGATCAATGCTGCAAGTTACTTAACATACTAGTCGAATATGAGCAAGAATGGTGTCAATAACCCTGTTGACCACCCCTGAATACACATGTAGCATTGCATGCAGCCTTGCAATACGTTACTTCCCAGGTTCTTAGCACTCTAGGAAGAGAGCTCTGTACCGATATTCGCAGTTATTTACCAGACATGGTAGGTGATAAGGAAGCCCCCATAGCTATTTTCATTGCTCCATAAGAACTTGAGCTCTCCCCAAGTGGTTGAGAACTCAAGTGAATTTTCCTTTTGCTCACATCATGCATTTCTCACTTATCGTTGCATACGGTCTCTTGACTGGAGTGATTGCCGCTCCAGCTCCTCAGAAAAGATATGTTGTTCATGAGCGAAGAGACCAAGCACCTCGCAATTGGGGTAGAGAGAATCCATTACACCCGGATTCAAGCCTCCCAATGCGATTTGCCATCACCCAAAACAACTTGCACAATGCCGAAGCATACTTGATGGATGTCTCCGACCCATCTTCTCCAAACTTTGGCAATCATTGGAGTGCAAAGAAGGTCGCTGAAACCTTTGCCCCAAGTGCTGAATCGCTTAGGGCAGTAACCCAATGGCTTGCAGAGTATGGAATCAAAAGCGACCGCGTAAAGCAGTCGCAAAGTCTCAATTGGATTCATGCCAATGTTACTGTTGCAGAAGCAGAGTCTCTTCTCAACACTAAGTACTACGTAAGTCCAACTACGTCTCTCATTTGCTTCTACCAGTGTTCGATTTTACATATGTATATCCATCACAACTCTCTTCGTCCATCCACAGCTCTGGTTTTTGTCTTTTCCCAAAATACTATCCGCTAGACAATCACTGATTCTCTAACTTGTAGTCCTATACACATGCGGAAAGTGGCCAAACCGCCGCTGCTTGTGACGACTATAGCGTTCCTGAAAACGTTCGCAAACACATTGATTTTATTACACCAACACTTCACTTCGATGCAAAGGTTGTACCTCAAAAGGAGAAGCGAGATTTGAGTACTCGTCAGAAAGATCAGCTTGCCAGAAGGGCAATTGGTAAAGGCCACAGAGTGGGATCACCAAATGATCCATCATTACCCAAGCAAGGCAAAATTATTTCCACTACATCACACGCTAAACTACAAGCTTCGGCGTTGACAACTTGTAATACACACATCACACCCGATTGTCTTCAAGCTTTGTATGAGCTTCCAACAGATGCTCCTTTTGCGGAAGGAAGTAAGTATGCCCCTCTGCTGATGACATCAAATTTAACCATTCATAGATTCATATGGTATTGTCGAATATACGCCACAGGCATATCTTCCTGGGGGTAAGTGTTGCTTTCCATTTAATATTGCATATATTGACATCAAGTATAGATTTGGATCTGTTCTTTGGTAACTTCTCTCCCGCACTTGTCGGGTCTAGACCTGTCTTCGATTCTATAGATGGAGGTGTTCTTCAGACAATTGTTGAGTCCTTCAGCTATAACGGAGAATCAGTAAGTTGATTCTGACATTCACTCATATTACCCACCTAATTCAGCCCAGGACTTGGATCTCGAATACGGGATGGCACTTGCATACCCTCAAGAGGTAACATTATATCAAACTGGAGACATTGCGCAGGGAGGTTCATTCAACAACTTCCTTGATGCTATCGATAGCCACTATTGTACAACAGATGGCGGTGATGATCCAGATTACGATGCCGTCTACCCTGATCCATACGGCAACACCAGCTACTATTACCAAGGACCTGCGAACTGCGGTGGATTCGCTGCTACCAATGTTATTTCCACATCCTATGGTTATGATGAGACTAATCTTTCCCCCGCCTATGAGATTCGTCAATGCAATGAATATCTTAAGCTGGGTCTTCAAGGTGTCACCGTCTTGTATTCTTCTGGTGATTACGGTGTTGCGGGCAATGGAGGCGCATGTGGCGCTGGCAACGGTGTGTCGTCTCGTCTCATATGTTGTCGGAAAATCTCATCTTAACAATTGCAACAGCATTCAACCCTTCGTTCCCTGCCTCATGTCCATATGTTACAGCTGTCGGAGCCACCCAAATCAAGCCAAACGCTACTGTTACTCAACCAGAAGAGGCTGCTGAGTCCGTCAGTAAGTACCGTCATTTCTCAATTGGTCTGACAATCCTCTTGATGTTTACTAATCACAATTCTCAGTCTATTCTGGTGGAGGATTCTCCAACGTTTTCTCAACTCCCGACTACCAAACTGATGCCTTAGCAACCTACTGTAAGTACACTCAGTCTTTGAATACCACGGCCGTCTTAACCCCATCCACATATACTACCTTTTTACCCCCAAAGCACGCATTAACCTCCCTCAAGTTGCCGAGCATCTCCCACCTTACACATCCGCCCAATACAACAACTCCCAAGTGACCCGCGGTTTCCCAGACATCTCCGCCAACGGCGTAAACTACGTTGTTGCTGTCGACGGCGTGTTCTCTCTCGTCTACGGCACCTCTGCTTCTGCTCCCGTGGTTGGCGCCATCTTTACCTTAATCAACGCTGAGCGTATCAATGCTGGCAAGGCGCCTATTGGCTTCGTAAACCCGGTCTTGTATGCCAATCCAGGTGTATTGAATGATATCACTAGTGGAGGTAACCAAGGTTGCGACACTGCTGGATTCACGGCAGTGGAGGGATGGGATCCCGTTACTGGTGAGTGTTCTTGTCTTGTCTTGCTTTTCTCTATCTTTCTCTGGTGTTTTGTCCACTGTTGGATTGATAAGAGTATAAGATCTTATGATTCCAGAATGGTGTACTAACGTCCGTGAAACAGGTCTCGGAACACCCAACTACCCCAAACTTCTTGAACTCTACCTCTCACTTCCTTAGAGGATGTTCATTTGCGTACATAGGTATACATATATAAATCATGGACAAACCAGACGACATGGACTCGCGGAAAGTCAATCATAATTGAGACTTTAGATCTTGGAATCGTTGTGATGAATATTGTATATAGTTAGAAGAAACACAGGATATCAGAAATGTAGGCTAACGACGCTTGTTTTGTTGGAAAATCTTTGAGGACTAAGTGTGTATCTTATTGAGTAATACATATACTATGCAAACGATGTATAATGTCGGGAGAGAATTATCAGCATACCATACCATATCATTTGCATCAAAACACTCTGAATATGCGCATTAAAAATATAGCCAATTTGATTCTTATTCAAATCCGCTTACATCTGACCGAGTGTTTGGCATATTAAATACCAAAACACCCTTGTGTTTCCATGTTTCCTTTTTGAGAGCTTCCCAAAATACCCACCTAAAGGGCAATTACTCACAACCTGAAGTTCTTGAGAACTTACGATTACAAAATAAACCTCGCTTGCCATCAGGAGAACTTTTGAAACTCACCAGGAGCTAGCTTTCGTATGACTGACTATAACAGTAATTCAATAGGATAAGTGCAGTTATGAAGTGGACTACAGGTAGTGGATGTCGAATCATCCAGCGGATTCTAGAGGTTTAGAGGCGTACTGGTTGGTCGCGGTCGAGGTGAACTACAAGATCGAGTGAAAGGAAATGGCATGGTTTACAAAAGAAACTGCAGGAGGATTATGCACAAATACACTGGATCATGGTCTGAGATCGATGTATTTTTGCAATGCGTTTGATTAGATTTTATGACATGCTCCATTTATTACGACGAAGCTTCATATCACAGCGAAAATATCAATCCTCTGCAAAGATAATCAGAGATCGTCATGCCACAACCAGAGACTCATTTCATTGAGAGCGGAATAACGATCAAGTCCACTCCTTTTGAACGCACAGGGCTTTCCCTCTCAAACCATGACGCATGAACGGTAATCGAGTATCTTTCCCTCATAAGTGCTTTCAGATTTTACCCCCAAGGAATACAGTTCATTGCGGAAACATCTTAATTATTTTTTGTTGGGTAGTGTGACATTTACCATTGCTCAGTACCGGAAGCAGCCCACTCTTGTCCAGCAGCAGCTGGTGCAGCAGCCCAGTCAGATGGCTCAGCAGCATCCCATGAAGCTCCACCAGCGGCAGCAGTGTTGCTAGCAGAAGTGAATGCACCAGCAGTAGCACCAGAGACCTCCCAGTCACCAGCACCTGCGAATCCTTGGTCCACAGCAGCGGCACCGACCTATGAGATCGAGTTAGCGATAGATCTCTCAAAATCGATCTGGAATATATGACATACCTCATCAGCACCTGGAGCCTTGGCCTCCTCAATAGCCTCCTTGTTCTCCTCAGCTTCTGGGTCACGGTAGAAGTACAAATCAACCATGGTATCCCACTCAGCCTCACGGGAAGCGATGGAACCACGGAGACGGAGGACCTCACGGGCCAACATCCACCAAACCAAACCAATGGAGTGACGACCCTTGTTGTTGGTTGGGATAGCTACATCGACGAACTCGGTTGGGGAATCGGTGTCGCAAAGGGCGATAACTGGGATGTTAACGTAGGAAGCCTCCTTGATAGCTTGAGCATCGGTACGTGGGTCGGTAACAATGATGAGGCGGGGTTCCTTGAAGGAGCGGGTAATGTAATTGGTGAAGTTACCAGGGGTGAAACGACCAGCGATGGCGACGGCACCAGTGTGGGCGGCGAACTTCAAGACGGCACGTTGACCGTAAGGACGAGCGGAGATAACACAGATATCAGCTGGGTTGTCGATGGCTGCGATGATACGGGCAGCAAGGACGATCTTCTCCCTGTAAAAAGAAATTTGTTAGATTCTAGATTTTTCAACTGGCGCAATAAAATTTCGGTCTGTTCAAACATACCAGGTCTTGCCAATGTTGATAACATTGATTCCATCTGGTCGAGTCTTCCAGAGGTATGGCTCCATGTGAACTTGCAAGTTCTTGGCTCCCAAATGGCATTGAGCAGCCAAAAGCTGCTCAATATCCTGGGAGGTAGGATTGAAAATCGCGGGGAGTTGAGAAGGTGCCATCTTTGCGATTTGATGTGGTTGTCGAATTTGGTCAAACCTTTGGAAGATGGTTGTCGAAAGTTGTCGATTTGCTGAGGACGAAGAATAATTTTGCGATAGTGCGAGAAAAAAGTATGCGAAACCCTAATCAAGATTGTCAATTGACCCTGGTTATTAGTGCCTTAGATACAAGGCATCAGAGTGCGTTTTCCGCTAGTTAGATTTGGGTTAGCGCGGAAATTTATCCAGATGGGAGCAAAGTACTGGGCTGATGGAATAAATGAGTTGATTTGATTATAAACACATCTACAATGCCTCCTCGAATATCCCTCATTTCGCGATTGAGTGCGACTCCTTGTAAGATGAAAAGACCGACAAATCCATGAATCAATTTATCTAATCGTAACAATAGTGTGTTTTCGCCCGATCTCAAGTTCAACAACATGCTCTTTCTCAACCACATCTGCAGTTAATGCGGCTACATTTGCCCAGCGGAGAGCGCACAAAGATCCTTACGCATTAGCACAATCTAGACAGAGAAAACAGTCCAATTTGGAAAGGCAGGCCGTGTTGAAGAAGGAGCGGGAATCATCATTGGGGGATCCGGTACGGGGTGTGTCGACACCATTTCTAGAATCTCTTGATGACGTTGGAGGATCCATGGTCAAACTCGATGCGACTATAACCAAAGGTTCTGGAGAGGGTGCAAAAATAAAAAATGTCGACAATGTTCTTTTGAATCACTTCTTGACCACAACTGAACTTCAAGGCGCCATTCAGCATTCATACTACCTTACAGAGCCTCTGTTGGCCGAGAATCGGGATCTAGCAGACGTTCACGCCGAGGAACAGGCAAAGAAACAGCACGAGGAGGCTCATGCGAATGCAGCCGCAGCATTGGCACGTATCGTAAGCTTAGAAAACGCAAGTTCGAAGGATAAGACCAGAGCGAATATCGTAAGGTGCATAAATACATTTGGACGCCACCAGACGGATGGAGTATTGAGACCCAGAGCACCCACGCGCGATGCTATCGAAGGCGCTGATCTGCCAGAGAAGACACCAAGAGCTGGTCCTGACACCGGCAGTTCTGAGGTTCAGATTGCGATTTTGACTACAAAAATCAGGGTCTTGGCAAATCAATTGGAATCGAAGCGGGGAAATAAGGACAAAGTTAATAAGAGAAATCTGCGTCTGTTGGTCCACAGGAGGCAGAAGCTGCTAAACTATTTAAGGAAAAAGGAGCGGGGAAGTGATAGATGGGAGAATTTGATCGCAACCTTGGGCTTGACAGAGGGTACATGGAAAGGGGAGATCAGTCTGTAAATAATATCAAAATGTATATCACCATGCCCAAAGGACACATCCTGAAAGGTATGAAAGTTTGTCTTGCAATTTTGAAATCAGTATCCGTATCTCCCTACGCCAGCTCGCCAACTAGAACAATACAAAGACCCAACAGCCAACTGTCAAGTTTGAAGAAAAGACTATTAGTAACATATTTATCCACATCCTAAAATACACTGATGTAGTTGCCGATTCGTTCCTTTTGGTTTTGTGCTATACACTCGGCGATCCAGGTGATGTTGCGAATTTCCTGTGAATGTCAGTGTCCATTAGTTAGCAGCTTACGAAGAATACACATACCTGTTCTCTCAACTTGACCCATGCATAGACAATAGCAAAGGTGAATTGTCTTGTGAATGCACCTTTGGAAATTTCCATCTCCTTTTGGTAAAACAGATCTTCTAAACTTTTTTCATTACCACCAGCTCCCCCACTCATGTTGCCTGCTCCCGTGGTGCTCTGGCCCATTCCCGTGGCATCAAAATAACCCTTGTAATCACTAACTCCCTCAACAGCAAGTCTAACACCTTCTATATCCTCTGCTCTCGAAAGCAAAATCGTTCCTGATGGAGAAAGGCGCCCAAAGCTTGGGTATAGCTTTTGGCGGTCTTTCTTTGACAGCTCTGTGCCGAAAGAGTTGAGGGTGATGTTGATAGCTCTTCTATCGGCTTCGAATTCAAGCATCTCAGACATAACTTCGGCTGTCGGAGTGTTGGCCATTTCTGGGTCGGTATTGACAAAGTTGTAGAAGTCCTCTAGGTAGTTTTTATACAACGTATTGCGGACAATCTCAATGTTGAGCTCATCCAAATCTTGGTGACTCAAACTCCCCTTAAAGTAGGGCGCCAATGGGGTTTCAATCAAGACACTGTTGTATAACTCTTCTATGTTTGTAGCCACACACAAGACAGGCATAGTTTCGAACCAACCAAGAGGATGGCATCGTTCAAGTAGTTCTCGGGTATCTCTTTCATGGAGAGTACCAGTAATCAAAAGGGCTACATTGTCGATCATGTATCCATACGTGAGGTAGTCCATAAACTTTGCAAGTGAGCCAACCGCATTTGCGCGTAGGTATCGAAATTCGGAGATGAGTTTGTCGGTCGTTTTGGCAGCGAGGGTAGATGTTGAAGGATTAGGTGGAAGTGATGCTAGGAAATCGCCATACGCTGGCCCAAGTTGAAGCTTAAGATCTAGCCCTTCGTTACTAATTGTATTTGATGTACAGGAGAAAATTATTTACCATCGATGGTCTCGCATTGAATCAAATTATTATAGTTCTGGCCAGTCAAGAGTCCGTTGCGATAACCTCTGACGATACCCTCGATATAGCTACGAAAGTATTAGTTGTTGATGGTGCAAGTCGTGATTTTGAAACCTTACCCATTCTGAACATTGAAAAATAGACCTTCCATTTTGTCTTGTTGTCTGCGAACACAATCTATTGTCGTTGCTTGAGGTTTGTCTGGACCAGTTGAGTTGCCTTCGC
Source organism: Botryotinia globosa (assembly GCA_014898425.1). NCBI lineage: Eukaryota > Fungi > Ascomycota > Leotiomycetes > Helotiales > Sclerotiniaceae > Botryotinia > Botryotinia globosa. The sequence continues at coordinate 2,067,940 of RCSZ01000003.1, read as the reverse complement.
AAGAGCTACTTGCATGGATTGCGAGTGGGTTCAATGAAGTTGGTTATTTATCACCTGACCACACGACTAAGCCACGGTGGGCACCCCTGTTTGGCTCGAGAATCATTAGCGTCTGCCACTATTTTTTGCTTGAACAAAAAATTATTCCTTGCGAAAAACCTCAAGCTTCAGAACTTTGGACGCCCATTGAACAACATCACCACGAAGAGACTTGGATTATTTCTTCACAATGGCGCCTTTATTTATTCTTACGGAGACGGCGGCTGGATTGGTCTTATTCAAGGCTGACAAAAAGCTTTTGAAGAAGGACGATGTTGCTTCAGAAATTGAGACCGCAGAGGGTATCAATGGATTGTGAGTGCAATCGATTCAATATCGCACATTTCCAATTGAGATATAGACTTCTAACATGTTCAATTACACAAATTAGATTGAAGCTCAAGCAGTTTCAAAAGTTCGACAGTGCCGCGACAGCTTTGGAGGAGGTTGCTTCGTTGGTCGAGGGAAAGGTTTCACCTATGCTTGCATCACTGCTCGATACCTTGAAAGATGAGAAGAAAGCATCTTTGGCAGTCGCCGATCCTAAATTGGGCCAAGCTATCAACAAACTTCCAGGTTTGACTTTGACACCAATTTCCGACTCGAAAACGAATGATATTTTCCGTGGAATCCGCGATCACCTCCCCTCTTTGATCCCAGGTCTCCTTCCCGAACACATCTCCACCATGTCACTCGGTCTGTCGCATTCTTTGTCGCGCCACAAGCTGAAGTTCTCTCCCGATAAGGTTGATACTATGATTGTACAAGCTATTTCGTTGTTGGACGATCTGGACAAGGAGCTAAACACGTACGCCATGAGAGTCAAGGAATGGTACGGATGGCATTTCCCAGAAATGGGCAAGATTGTTAACGACAACTTGGCCTATGCTAGAGTCATCCTGAAGGTCGGTATGCGCGTCAACACGTCCAGTACCGATCTCGCAGATATTCTCCCAGAAGAAATCGAGACTGCCATCAAAGCTGCTGCTGAAGTCAGTATGGGTACTGAAATTACCCAAGAAGATTTGGACAACATCAAGCTTTTGGCTGAGCAAGTTGTTGGCTTTACCGAATATCGCCAACAATTGTCCAGTTACTTGTCTGCTCGTATGCAAGCAATTGCCCCCAACTTGACTGAGTTGGTTGGTGATTTGGTTGGAGCTCGCTTGATCGCCCACGCTGGATCTCTCATGAACCTCGCAAAGAGCCCTGCCAGTACCATCCAAATTCTTGGTGCTGAGAAGGCTCTGTTCAGAGCTCTCAAGACCAAACATGACACACCAAAGTACGGTCTTATCTACCATGCTTCATTGGTTGGTCAAGCTACCGGCAAGAACAAGGGAAAGATCGCCCGTATGTTGGCTGCCAAGGCAGCCATTGGTCTCCGCGTCGATGCTTTATCAGACTGGAGTGCACAAGGTGAAGGCAAGGGTGACGATGTTGATGATGAAGAGAGATCTGCATTGGGTGTCACTTCACGTGCCAAGATTGAGCGTCACCTTCGAGGACTTGAAGGAAAGCCCCTTCTTCCTCGAGGTGTTGCTGTTGGACCAAATGGCAAGACCACCTCAGCTCCTGGTAAATGGGAAGTCAAAGAAGCCCGCAAATACAACGCAGATGCAGATGGACTTGCTGGAGATGAACCAGCTGCCGCAGTTCCTATTAGAGAGAAGAAGAGCAAGCAGTAAGTTGAAATGCTTCATCCTCACATGTTACGTTCAAAACTAACTATCTTTAGACTCATCGAAGAAGTCGCTGAGGAATCTGGTTCTGATTCTTCCGATGACAGTGATGCTTCTGAGAAGAAACCCAAGAAGGGAGATAAGGAAGCTAAGAAGGCCGAGAAGGCTGCAAAGAAAGCTGAAAAGGCCGCTAAGAAAGCCGCAAAGGAAGCTAAAAAGGCTGCAAAAGCTGAAAAGGAAGCGAAGAAGAGCGCCGTAAATGGCACACCAGAAGCCAACGGCAGCAAGAAGAGAAAGTCGGAAGACGATGGTGAAAAGTCTGAGAAAAAGAAGAAGAAGAAGAGCAAGGATTGATTGATTGGACGTAACTCTTCTTTCAGTTCTGTATCATAATGCTTCGGATATCATGAGTCTGGGCGTATAGGGTTGCTTGTTTATAAATTGGCGTAGGGACGGCAGTGTCAGGGTATTGTCTTTAGGCTTAGATGCTTTTGCACAACACATATTTTGCATTGACAAAATAGTCAGCACTTTCAATAAAAGCTTTGTTCAAAATAATCACTGCAATCAATCTTCTGTCTGCTACAAGAAAATAGTCTTGTGTTCCCAATTTGTCTACAAGGATATCACAAGAGACGAACACCATCATACTAATATAATACTCTTTACAAAAACAGGATAAGCTTTGAAGTGCAATGGTTATGATACTGTTGTAATCAAAATCTCAATCTCAAAGTGTCAAGCAGAATCACAGAAGATATGACACTGTATGGGGTTTTCCTAATATCACATCACAGATTGGTGGTTTTGAGAGAAGGACCGAGAATTAGCCGAACGGATACCAGACCAGAATATCGCAAGCCAGCTGCAATAGCTTCCTCCTCTTCATAATCTCATAAACACCATGGCAGGTCTCAAACTTAAAAAGCGAGCTCGCTCTCGATCTCCTGAACGCGATACCGATAAAACTTACCGCAAACGATCGCGATCGCCCAGAAGAGATAGAAAGAGATCACCAATTAGAGAACGAGAGCGCGAACGTGAGCGCGAACCTGAACGAAGAAGACCTTCGCCTCCAAAAGCTGCTGCAGATGATGATTTAGATATAGCTGGGAAGTTTGGTTCTTCTTCTTCTACTACTAAAGCGCAAAAGAAAGACGAAGAGAAACGAAAAGATGCTGAGCAGCCAGAGGAGGAAGATACACTCGACATAGCCAGCAAATTCGGCGCATCTGCATTTTCGAAATTTAAAGCTTCTTCTGCCTCATCTTCCTCCAAATTTAAAAATCAAACTACGGATTCTATGTCTGCCCCTGTTAGAACACCTGCAGCTTCGATATCTACACCCGTCACTGCTTCGGCGGCGCCATCGAATGAACCCATGATTATTGTTCATGTTAATGATCGGTTGGGAACGAAAGCTGCCATTCCGTGTTTGGCGAGCGATCCAATTAGACTTTTTAAAGCGCAGGTAGCCGCGAGAATTGGCAGACAACCGCATGAAATTATGTTGAAGAGACAGGGAGAGCGGCCGTTTAAAGATAAATTGACGCTGGAGGATTATGGGGTGGGTAATGGGGTGCAAATTGACTTGGAAATCGATACTGGGGAGTGAGCGGGAGATTATGGGGGGAAGGGGATAATTCGCGGCCAGTTTGATAGATTTTAATTTTGGAGAGTTCGTCTATAGTTTTGACTATGGCAATGGGGAAATCATCGTTGGTATCAAAGTACCTAGGTAGCCTTTGATCTGGCGGGCTCGGAAAAGCTCACGGGAACCGGAATGGCTTGCAGATCTGCCACGTATGCATTCGTCAAAAATATACAATGAGAAAAAGATATTAGCATTGATACATGAAACTCTCTGCTACTAATGAAATCTAAGTTATACCAAATCATCAATCCTACATCTCCAATTTTGCGAGATCCAAATCTTCGACTTTCAGCCTTGTCTGGAGCCAAAAAATAAATATCCTTATCGATAAGCCTCGTCTTCCTAAACCAATTTCCCATCACAACACACAATATGCATTGAGTAATTCTCAATCTTCTACTCTTTGAACCCTCCTAACTATTCTCGAGAGATCAGTTGATGCATCAACCATGCTCACCTGCCCCCCCACCCTCTATATCCGCCGCCCATCCCCAACAACAATCGAATACACCGTCAGCACCCGCCCACCTCTGGCCCTCCCCCTCCGCATTCTCCTAATCCTCACACACATCATCCGAGTGGTCCTTGCGCTCGCGATTCTTCTCCTCCTATATACCTACTACTTAACACTTCTCCCTCCCCCGAGTATCCTCTCCTCCCTCACCATCCCTCCGTCCATCCTCCTCCGCCTCCGAGCTCCCGCCACTCTCCTCTCGCCTCTACTCCTCGTCCCTATCTCACTGGTTCTCCTCCTCTTCCTCACCCTACGCCCTCACACCTCCGAGTCCCTACTCATCCTCCGCCATCTCGGTCTCCAAATCTCAAGTTCCCCGAAGACATACCTGAGTACTACGAAAACAAGATTTATCCCGAGCCAGAAGATTCAAGATATCTATATCAACGAAGTATTTTCGAATTTTGAGGTGCGCTATGTGTTAGTGGTTGTTGTGGAGGGAGAGGGAGAGTTGGTTGTCGTTTTCGAGAGGCTGTTGCCTGGGAGGGCAGTGTTGGAGAAGGTTTGGAGGGGAGGGAGAAGAGGGTTGTTTGGGGGAGAGGAGAGGGGTGGTGGTAATGGGGATGCGAATGGGGGAGTTAATGGAAGTCTTGGAGGAAAAGAGACTCTGTCATAATAAACGTCTTGCTGTTTGCTCTGACCTTGGGAATGCGGTTTGAAAAGTCTTCTAATGTGGATGGTGACGATATGCCTGGAGTAATCTGTACGAGATGAGCGGGCGTCTGGGCTGTTTACATGGCATCTACAAACTGCTTGTGTTTTGCGCTGGAAGATTGGCGTATGGCATAGAGAAAGAAGTGTCTTATTAGCCTTGCATTACGAAGGAAGTACTAGGAATGGGAGGATGGGAGGGCCCGACAACCAATTCCCAGTCAAGAACTGGAGAGGTTACCAGGAGACCTGATTATGTCATTAGCGTATTAAGGGCATCTGAATTAGGGTCGATTCTCGTCCCCTAGTCCGTAGAAGGGCACGCAGATGGGCAAGTGGGGTGTCAGGCGGGAGGAAGACGCATGATATGTCTCAGAGGCAAAAAGGACCCATATCTACCCCTCTCAGCCCATCGTCTATACCTATTCAGGTCACAATTTACACACATCAACCACTCACAGACAAGCATCTGCATTTATTTGAAGAGTCCTTGTATTTTACCAACTCCATATTCATCTCCAGTCCAGTTCTAACTCCAGTAGCCACCCAAAACTACTTGATAAATCCACGCCATTTCATTTTGCCTTACAAAATCCCACCCACCCCTCACGCCTGTACTCAAACCAACCTCGCAAGCCCAAGAAAAATACAGTCCAATCATTCTACAAACAAACCCTCCACCCGAATCCCACGGTCTCAGTCTCACACCATTTCATACTATCTCATTCCAACCACACCACATACAGCTCCACAGCTGCGGAACCTGGTTCCCAGGGGCCCGCAGAACCATGCATAAACGGGAACTACTGCAGCCCTGGCGTCCCTTACCAGCTGCAAGCACTAAAGTGCATGTTCAACCGGCGCTGCTCCATCCCCGCACTGGAAACAAGCGCTCCACCCAATCATAATCGTCGTTACTTCGTTAGAAAATGCTTTGGAGTTCCGCTTTGTGTGAAAATAAAAGCAGCGCAGATAATAATTCATGGGTTGCGGCTAACATGAACAGTATCAAGGAAAAGAAAAAGGGGCCTTTTTTTTCGTAAGCGATGGATAGAAGTAGGAAATATGCAATATGAAGAAATATGCTTTTAGTACTCTGGAGATGGGTAACGCTCGCGAGCTTGTGCATATTCTTTGGGGTGTCGTTTTGAGACTTTGGTTTTCATGGCTCTGGAATGTTGTTAGATTTGATGTTTAGAGGAATGATAGAAAATTTGACTCGCCCCATTCGATGTTGAGTCCACTCTAAATTCGCCTTTACCTCCTTGGCATCTTGATAACCTTCTTGCAATCTCGCTCTGGTTCTCGCAAGACGTTGTTGTGCCAATGCTTGCAAATCCATGATTTCTCTATGTTTTGCGTTCAACAGGCCAGATCTGATGGAAATGTCAGTGGGTGAAAATTGAAGGAAAGTGATCAGGACTCAGTTCTCACGTTTGTGCTTGAACTGCTAGAGTGCGATCTAGAGGAAGAGGATCAAATGCGCCAGAAAATCGATCTTGCATATATTCTTGCAAATCGACACCATTGGCGGAAGCGGTGCTGTCATATTCACCACTTGCACTCCCAGCATAACTGCTAGAGGTAGCAGAGTAAGTCGAATGTCCGTATGCAGGCGTCATGCCTGAACCTGTAGTGACAGATTCTGGAGCTTCTGGTGGCGAGACACCATAAGTTGTATTTTGTGGAGTGTAATAGGAAACTTGTTGAGATTTTGTAGGAACAGGAATGGGGAGGGAAGTGGTTTGGTAGTAGGTTGCTTGGTAGGCCATGATGTAATAGCGTATAATTAGAGTGAAGTTAAATTTTCGTAAACGACAACAAAGAACTTCAGACGAATGATTTTCTTCGATATGGATTCCTATGCAATGCAAGCAATAGGAAAGATGCAATTGTAATATCTTGATGGTGATATGATACAATGGTCAAGCACAGACAATAATGTAAGAGTCAATGGGTATGAGACGTCTTGTTTGTTAGACAAGATAAAGTTGTTTGTATGAAGCGGTGTAGAGTTGAGATTGGATTTGAAAATGGATTAAAAGGAAGAAGAAAGAGATCCTTTCGAGAAGGGTCTGAAGCTTCCTTTTATACACGGCCAGTTGGCCCAAATCACCCAGAGAGGACTAGCATTGAGGAGGGGGAATAGGAAAATTGTCTTGTCCCCGAACTTCCTTGCCTACTTATCAATGACCCCGCGTCAAGAAGGAAGAGATAGGCTGATCGTTTGCTCTCTTGCCCCTTTCCTTACTAGTCCATTACCATCAGCCTCCTCCAATCCACCCCTTCCATCCTCTCACGTTTAACCAGAGCCCCTCCAGACATGCAGTAGTATCTCTCGATGGGGTGACCCTTGAAGATTCTGGCTTACGCAGTTGATGTGGATTGGTGCAAGAGTAGAAAATGTTATTGATCAGAGATAGGCCATGTTGCTATTGCATATGCCGAGGGGATTGGATTGGTGGGAAAGGGTGGAAAAGAGGAAGGAATGGAAGGGTTGGTGGTAGTAGTGGTGGTGGTGCTGGACAACTTCATTCTCTATAATTTTCGCGGAAACGAACTATGCCGCAAAAGGATTTAGTAAGGCATGAAAACCGAAGAACAAACGAGCAAGCGCGCTCCCGCTAGAATAAAAGGATTAACCAAGTGAATTGAGGTTCCCGACGTAAAAGCAGCATTGGATGAATATACCATGTAGGATTTTCCTAGGGGTTTCCACATGAGCATCGCTAGTAAGGTTAGGTAGGTGATCATGTAAGGTGGTAAGTAAGGTGGTAAGGTATCAAGGTATTGGTAAGGCAAAGTAAGATAATCATGGCGGAAAGATTTCTGAACGTTCAATGGTCAATGGTCAATGGTCAACGGTCAATGGACTTTCATTTGGGCTTCATTGCAGGAATATTAGGCTTTAGGGCCGGAGAGAAGATCCTAACATGATACAATTGTTAAGTGACATATTTGAGTAGTTAGTATTGCTCAGTATCTTGGTAGGTACAAGTGGTACAACTCATTTGATAGTCTCATAGCTACCTAAGTACTAGGTACGTTGTTTCCAATTAGGAAATCTTGAAATTTTCTACCAAGAGAATTGTACAATTGGATAATTGGACAATTAGCTTTTCGCAAATCTCCTACTTACAGAGGATGACTTACTTTCGTTTGTTCCTATCTGTATGCGTTGTCAATTTGAAGATTCTACCGTTTAATGCCCTCCCAACACGCCCCCCTTGTCGGATTGGGACGGGAATCAGAAAGCAGGCGAATAGAAATGACACCGATGTTGAAGATTCCTGAAGGGATTAGACATCTAAGGAAACCAATCATTGTGATATCTTTCACCTACTTTTCGGTTCTTGAGAAACCACCAATACATGCAGGACAAATGATCACAGGATTGCTTTTGGTCCCAGAGATCTCGATTCCTTTCCTCGCATTGTGGACAACACTCCTGCACGTCGTGATGGCAAAAAGTACCAAAGACATTGATTTCTGTGACTAAGAAACCACTTTCATTAGTACAACATGGCAGCTGTATATTTGCAACTAATCCGAGGACCATTGGAGTGATAGTGGTACATTATTCATGAGGCCATCAAAGTGGTTTTATGTGTTACCAAATAGATTACATTTTGTTGTTCCGAAGCTGGGTCCTAGCCTGCAGATATATCATGTTCCATGTGCATTTTAGTGTTGAGCTACAATCAAACGGTGCGGCAGCAATGTACGAACGTGAGAACGGTTGAACTGGCAGGGCTGTGTTCATTTATCCTGTCAGCGAATGATATCGACCAATTCTTCGAGGTGGTATGCGTAGATTGTCCTCACATGCTTCAAGTTCGGAATTTTCGTCAAATTAGCCACCCATCTCTCACTGCATGCTTATGCTTAGCGTTTAGAATTTTCGAATCGTCCTACTAATACATCTATTTTGTACTCCCTCCTTACATGACATAAACTCGGTGTGAAGTGAACCCATATATGCACCTTAGAAGATGCCTGCGTTATCGCCCCATCTCATCTCTAGAACGCTCGCTATGTTGAGCTACCCGGAACGCCCCCTGTGCCTATGATTATATTGTCCTTTATCCTCCTACCCAAATATCTTTAAAAATCCCCACATTCCAATCCCACTGAGTACCGGGATGGTCAAGTTGTCATCCCACCCAAATATGTCTACCACCTCACTAGCTGCCGCTGTGAAACCCGTCCAAACACTGATTATACCTAAAGCTAACCCCCCAGATATGACGCTTTGAGCCTCATTCAAACCAATAAGATCTCGGATTCCCGCAGGAAGGACTAGGTCTCCCGAGAACATAAAGGGCCAGTCCAGATCATTGGGAAAGGGGCCGGTTCTTGGTGCTAACCACCCCCAAAATACGGCTGCGGTGACCACGCCAACGGCGAATGCAGCGAGAGATCCAGCAAGTGATTTACCACGTCTCAACCGAGGAGTGTATCTTCCGTAGGCCCGTCCAAAAGTACTCGCCGCTGTATCACACCAGCTCAAAAGAAGTATTCCCATTACACCAACATCTTTCGGAAAAAATCTAAGAACGATCCACGCGCCAAGTAAATACCAGATGACACCATTCCATCCATCGTACTCGGTTTCCCGCATAAACGCTCCAAGTAACCGCACGTATAGACCGTTAAAGGCCGGGTAATTATGTCGGACATAATCCACAGTTGCTATGGGTATCAGAGCACCCATTAGGTAAGGTGTAATAGCATTTGTTTGGACACCAGATATGTAAAGCCAAATCGTGAAGAATCCTATGGAAACGTGCAACGCCTTTCTTGGTATTTCGTGGCGATGTACAAAAGACCTCCATTGTCTGTGGATAGGTATAAGTCCCAAAGGACTAGGGCTTCTGCTGAAGTCTCTCCAGCTCCAGCCAGATCTTGCGCTGGTGGGGGATAGATGTCCATTTGATGCCTTTCCATTCGTACCGTTTGTTTCTTCAGGTTGGACATTATCTGTAGGCTTGGACGACTTTTTCGTATTCTTGACTGTGGAAGTTGCTACTTTTCGAGCTTTCAGAGGACTTCGGCTCCTTGTCCTGGACCTGTCCAACTCAATAGCCGAGTCCTCGGGGTCTGTTTCACCCTCATCTATCCCTTCGTCTATGGGTAGCGTTTGCGCTGACAGCCTCTTTCTCGCAGATCTAGTCATAGGTCCAAAATACTCTCCATTGTGGGATAATTCCGACGGGGTTGGAGAAGGAGATATCACACGCGGAGTAGCCGGAATGCCTGAATATGATCTCGACATTGCAAATTTGGGCAAACAAGGCACTGGAATGACACCAGCGAGTGTCCGTCGACCAAAGGCAAATGTTCGCAATAACGAGATGGTAGAGATTAGATGTCTGTCTTTCCGTGAAGAGCGTTCTATGTCGTTGTGGGGAGTGGTATCAAATGAATTTATTGTGTGAGCAGGCACGAGAAGTGCAGACTGAGCTGCATTGTTGAAGAAAGATATGATGACTTTTTGCGCCCCGTGAAGACGTGGCACATGAGATATATGGTGGTTTCTTTTCTACCTAGGTAACCTTGGAAGTGTCAACGGAGATTGAATTAAATGAGACACGGACTGATAAGACGACCCGGACGCGGCACAGAAGAACTGTATAGAAGATTATTACTCTGAATTCCTGAAAAACATGACTAAGCACGCGACCACGAACACTTTTACATGTGAAATTGATGCTGGATAACGAGGTACTGAGGGAAGAAAATGAATTTACTATCTATCATAATGTAGAATGGAATATTCTTTACCTTTTTCAATAATCCTCTCGTTGTCTCTATTTTCATGTCAATATCAAGTAAAGTATTATGTATTATTTCTTGCCTTCATCCTTCTGACGTAGAAGAAAAAGTGTTTGAACCTTGAATGGAGGGAGAGGTGCGTCCCCGACAAGGGTCCCGCTCGTTAACTAGGTAGTCGGACCCGGAAAAAAGTGTTGATCCCGATAAGATAAGAAAATTCCATCGTCGGAACAACTAAAAACGTAGAAAAATCCGACAAGCTTCATACCATTACAACATAATCATGGCTGTTGAGAGCGAGAAAAAGAAAGATCCAAGAGCTTGGGATGCGCTCACGCCTTCATTGGCGGAATGGGTATTGGACGCCATCTCGTCAATGGGGTTTGAAAAAATGACACCAGTACAAGCATCGACCATTCCCTTGTTTATGGGGAACAAAGATGTCGTTGTTGAGGTAGGTCTAGTATATCATCATGCAAACCTCGTACTAATAGCTTCAAGGCTGTCACAGGTAGTGGGAAAACTTTGTCCTTTTTAATACCCGTTGTCGAAAAGTTATTGCGATTGGAGGAACCTCTCAAGAAACACCATGTGGGAGCTATAATTGTCTCTCCAACTCGAGAGCTCGCGACCCAAATTCATTCGGTCCTCACATCTCTCCTCAAATTTCACGAGCCATCTGCGGAAGCACTGCAACCATTGGAGGAAGGCGAGAAACGAAAGCCCTCGTCTACCCTGAGAGTAATCCCACAACTTTTACTTGGGGGTACAACTACTCCGGCGCAAGATCTAAGCAGATTTCTTAAGAATAGCCCCAATCTCCTCATCTCAACACCTGGTAGATTACTAGAACTACTTTCATCTCCGCATGTTCATTGCCCACAATCTTCCTTCGAGGTTTTAGTGTTGGACGAGGCAGATAGGTTGTTGGATCTGGGTTTCAAGGATGATTTACAGAAGATTCTCGGCCGTCTGCCGAAGCAGAGGAGGACAGGTCTTTTCAGTGCCAGTGTCAGTGAAGCAGTAGGGGAAATAGTCAGGGTTGGTCTGAGGAATCCAGTGAAAATCGCCGTGAAGGTTAAGGGAGCTGGAGGGGGTGACAAAATGACCCCTGCGAGTCTGCAAATGTCTTACCTACTGACTCCACCAACCCACAAGTTTCCCGCGTTACTGTCTTTACTTTCAAAGCTTGAACCAACTCCTCAGAAATCTATCATCTATCTTTCGACTTGCGCCGCCGTCGATTACTTCCAACCTTTACTTGAGGCAGTATTGCCTAAACAATTTGGCTTGGTTTCCTTACATGGCAAGCACCCACCTAACGTAAGGCAGAGAAATTTCTTCAAATATGTTACAGCAGTCACCCCGACGATACTTCTCACTACAGATGTTGCCGCAAGAGGTCTCGACATACCTCAGGTCGACTTAGTGGTACAAATCGATCCACCGTCAGACCCAAAAGTGTTTCTTCACAGATGCGGAAGAGCGGGTCGAGCTGGGCGAAAAGGGTTGAGTGTCATTTTCCTACAACCAGGACGTGAGGAAGATTATATCCCATTTCTTGAGATCCGTAAAACCCCAATTACACCCCTTAAGCGGCCTGAAATCAGCACGACTGATGAGGCTGCTAAAATTCTAATTTCAAAGATGCGCAAAGAAGTTCTCGCAGATCGTGCTCTTTATGATAAAGGGCAACGTGCATTTGTTAGTTGGGTTCAAGCCTATTCGAAACATCAAGCAAGTAGTATATTCAGAGTTGCAGATCTTGACTGGACTGACCTGGGCAATGCTTGGGCACTTGTAAGGTTACCAAAAATGCCAGAACTAAAGAAGTGGGAAGGTGACAAAACCTTGGGCATCAAATTAGATATGTCTGAGTATGCATATAAAGATAAGATCAGAGAGAAAGGAAGAAGAGTGGCGATGGAGGAAGCGAAGAATGCCGGGCCATATGTACCAACTGAAGAGCAAATAGCAAAGAGAAAGCAAAGGGAAGCTTGGAGTCAGAAACACGAGAAACAAGATCTCAAAGAGTTGAAGCGAGAAAAGAAGAAGAGAAAGAGAGAGATCGAAAGACTGGAAAAGATGACAGACGAAGAAAAGAAAGAAGAGCAAGCAAAGGAGAAAGAGTTACAGGATTTGATAGAGCAGGTGAAAAAGAGAAAGATCGAGGATGATGCTGATGTTGAGTTTGAGGGTTTCGCTGATTAGCTGTAAACTCATTGTATTCTAGATCATTACTAAAATATACCCTTCCAATGTCTGGTACTTAATTGAATATTGCTATCAAATCTCTGGAGATGTTCTTGAATGTTACCCCGTTGTACAAAATTTGGTCTTGTTTCTTGTACGTGTAGCAAGGCAGCCGAAGTCCAACACCTCATCACATATCTGTGCATGTTTGCATATATTTCCACTTCTCCCCTTGGGCATCCGATGCTTGTTCTCATGCTACGGCAAGATTTATGCCGCAATTTACATCCCCTATCACGTACAGCCCCCAGACATTGTCTCCCTAGAACCAGAAGCAATCTCGGAAGAACGACCTTTATATATCCTCCTTTGTAAGTATCTCCATAACCCTTCTCCATTCAAACCCATGTACCCTTGGCTTCTAGTCCCATCCTTTCCTCCAATTTTGCCCATGGATTCTCGTTGAAACTTCGGTCATAGTATCCCTCATACCATGTCTTGTTAAATGCACCCCGTCCACTCGGCCTTGAGCTTGCCATGCTTCCTGCATCACTCCCTCCACCTTTTCCTCCCCTCCTATTCCCACTATTTCCTGGAAATCCTATATTACTATGCACCGGTCTTTCGGGAAGCCCATGTGGGTGTCCCGAAACTGGCTGCGACGTATTCGTCTCGGCAGAATCAGGCGCAGCAGCTAGAATTGCATTGATCTGCTCCTGTGCTTTGCGCCTTTCCTCCACTACCGCCGGATCATCTGATATACCATCCTGACCTAAGGCATTTTCCCCTCTCTCGATCCCATCAAATATTGGAGGCGGCGCACTCGTATCCAAATATCTTGGTCCCTCATCCTCTGCGTCTTCATCACCCCCCAGATCAATCTCTTCATCGTTCCTCTTCTCCTCGGCTTTCTCTCCCATAACCCTCATCTTTCCCAACGGAATTTGATTCCCACCACTTCCCTGTCCCTTCTTCCCTCCCCGATCAATCTTTTCTAACTCTGCGCCTTCGACAAATGCATCTGTCGCAGCATTGAATTTACGTTTCTTAGAACGAGAGTCTTGATTTCCGAAGCCAGAAAAGCCCATCATGGCTGCCATAGCGGCAGAATCATCTTCGAGTTCGATATCATCCATGATTTATAACGCAGTGATTATGGTTGTTATTGCTGAGAATAAAGTTGCGGGTGCTGAATTGGTAGGTCAGCCTCGCAACCTTCAACTTCTCGAAAGGTTTGTTGTTGCACGTCTGATGGAAAACTCAAATACGGAGCTTCTGGGAAATGTATAAATTTTATTGCGGATTTGAAAATAAGGAGATTGCGCGATCTCGAAAAAAATTGTCCCGGGGATTTTGACAGATTCTTTGAGGTGCGACGGCGAGGGGCGTTTTGATGGTTTTTTGTTTACTTTGGTGAGGCTAGGCACATAGCCTTGCAGAGGGTGGTTGTGATTGGATCCACAGGAGCTTCGCCAAGCTCTGATTCACTTGATAAGCTCCAAAGGTTCTCGATTACTTTCTTGCATTAACTTTGGTCTGATGAAGAAAAGAAACTCATTGTTCCTTGATAGGGAACACAAAAATCTTGCTGTCTTTTGCCCAAAATACATATAATTAAATACAGTCAATAACCATAATGTCCAGGTAGGGAGTGTACGATGAGCGAGCTTGTGCCAAAAGTGCAATACTTCGTGGCGCTTTGTTTCGATTGATCGTCACGTCTTAGCTACATCGCGCCTTACAAAACGAGAACCTCATTTTGTTCAAAGAATCCGGAATTGAGAGTACATGTTGCTTTCGCGCATCACAGAAATTCCTACATCATAATCTAATTACCTAGGTAGTCGCAGACATGAATGACACATCCAAAATAATCATCCGCTCTCCCCTCAAATACAACCACCCCTCACCTACCTTCACCACTCCACCTCTCGAATGGCTTCAACACACCTGGTCCGTCACGCATTCCACACTTCCCATGTGGAAAAAAGCGAAAAATGTTCGCATAACCTATAAAATCATACCACCCACCTCTCCTCATGCAGCGCCTCTTCTTGACGACGAAGTAACTTCTACACCCACCTCTAAAACCTGGATGCCGCAGCCAAACAGTATACAAGGTATCGATACACCAGATGGGGATGGAGCTTGGAATTGGAGAGGAAAGGGTTGGTTGAAGATTGCGAGTAGTCACTGGGAGGTTTTGGGGTGGGGAGAGAGGGAGATTACGGAGGGGCCACAGAAGGGTGAGAAAGAGAGATGGGTTGTGACTTGGTTTGCGCCGAGTTTATTTACACCACAGGGGCTGGATATTTACAGTAGTCGGAAGGAAGGTCTGTCAGAGGGAACGTATAAGGAGGTTAAGAAGGCACTGGAGGACATGGAAGCTGGTGATTTGGGAGAACTGGTCAAGGGCGATATCTTTGAGGTTAAGATTGAGTATTAAGGGTATCAGATTAAGGCTATAAGTTGTAATATTACAGTGATCGACCTACTTATCTCTATGACGATGACGATGACGATGACGATCAATTTCATCCCTTTCTGACCTCCGGCGATGTCGATGCCTACGTTCTCGTTCCTTTTCATGCTCTGAATCAGTTCTATGATGGGAGCTTCGTGACCTCTTTTCAGGTCTGTCCAAACTAAACCCTTCCAGGTCTTCGTCGTCTATATCGTCAATATTTCTTCGTTTTCTTTTGTTTCTTCGCTCCTCTGCCTCCAATTCCTTGACTTCTCTCTCTTTCTCTTTCATCCACTGTTCTCTTTCCCTCTTTACCTGTCGTACTTGAGCAGCACCCTGTCTCATGGCAGCCAATGGATCGTTTGAAATAATCCTAGCTGCATCTCTTTCTTTTCGTCTTGGATCTTCATTACCCCATGCGTCCTTGCCTGGGTTATCCTCATCGATAGATTTCACCTCTGCCGTTGCTTTCGAATACCATGGGCTATCAAGAGCTTGCTTGAATCCTGCCGCATTCGAAAAACGCATCGTATATTGATCTTCGTATTCTTTCTTCTTCTTCTCCTTTTCCTGCTCCGCCTCTGCATTCTTCTCTACTCGCAGTTTTTGTGAGCGTTCTTGAGGGAATAAATCAATATGTCCCGCATGATCAACTAATGGCGCATCTGTAGGTTTTCGTAGAACAATTTGACGTTCATTCTTTGAAGACTGTGAATCTTGAGCTGCAACGCGCATCTCGAAGTCAGTTTCGTTCTCCCCATTTCGTTTCCTAGGTCTCCGCTTGCGTTCTTCGCCGGAGCCATGTGAGCGTCTCTCATGCGGATCATTATGTTCTTCTGGCTTGTCTTCTATTGATAGAGGTGTAGGTATTTCTCCTCGTAGTATTTGCATGCGACGTTCGGCATCTAACTCTTGCATCTGTTGCTCCTCCGCCTCCTCCTTGGCTTTTGCAATAGCTTCATCGCGCCGAACTTTCTCGATGTTATCTTTGTTGTAGACATTCCATGACTTTTTGCCCAACAAATGACTAGTAAAAGTCAGTTATCTGATCTTCAATAATTGAAATAGCGAAACTTACAGAGGCATGATTGGTAAACGAAGTTGTTGATCCCCGCTTTGGACAAAGAAATCTAGATCAAGGCTGAGAGGTTGCGATAAGGTTAAGGATTCTGGGGTTGGAGATGACAAGGCCAATCCAATCATTAGCTGTGCTCGGTCGCCGCTTGCTGATGTCAAACCTGCAAGAGACAGCAGTCGCAACACGAATGGCAC
Organism: Botryotinia globosa; assembly: GCA_014898425.1. Classification (NCBI taxonomy): domain Eukaryota; kingdom Fungi; phylum Ascomycota; class Leotiomycetes; order Helotiales; family Sclerotiniaceae; genus Botryotinia; species Botryotinia globosa. Next base: position 2,051,696 of record RCSZ01000003.1, on the reverse strand, counting down.
TGTCCACTTTGGAAACTTCATATTTTCATAGTTTATTCGGAATTTCAAAGAAATAGAGGATCTGATCTGATACTTTATTCACTTACAAAATTATATCTGTTCTCTTTGACTTTGAGTCATTGTTGAAAGGACAGTTTGATTATCGATATTTTAAGGCTGGTGCCTCGCGAAATCCCCTGAAGATCAACCACTCCGCAGCAGGCTACGGCTACGACTACCACTACCGACACTATTTTGCCTCGTGTACATAAGAAGTTAAAACGAGTTTCACCTCCACGCCTTCTTTGAATACTACGAAGCCTCTCGTATCATCTATCGAGCCCCAACAAACAATCATTCTTCTTTACACACGAATTTGCCAACGAAATTATGAATCTCCGTAATAACCTATTTGGCTCGGGGCCAAGATCATCAAGAGACCAACCGCCTGCAGGTTATGGCAGAGCTCCAGCACTTTCTCCCCGGGAAGACACTGCCATGGGTGGTTATGATGGAAATGGTTATGCAGGACGTCAAGAAAAGTCTCCTATGACCTCTCCAAGACAAGCTATGCCCATGAGACAACCTGTTGGTGGCAGAGGCCCAATGTCTCCCCGAAGAGCGCAGCTCAGTATCGCCAAAGTCGAAGATAAAACAAAGGCAAATCAATACATTTTTGGCAATTTGTGAGTATCTGTGGTTAAAATGTAATGCACTGCTTGTACTAACATTACTACAAGATCCGCCGTATCTCCTATGGACTTTCCACCCAACCAGGACGGATCAGATATATATCTCATATTGAATGGCATGTTTGTTGTTACTGCAAGACCATTGGATGGCTTCCCTCCAGGATGCATAAGTTTGTCGGATCCACAAAGAACATGGTGTAATGTCGGAATGCTGGATAGAATAAACGCTGAAACATACGATCCTTTTTACCAAGGCCCACAAGCTTACCTTGGTGCTCTGGACGTCGAGGTCGGATTTGCCTCAGCGAAGAAGTTTACAGATGTACCTTACGACCAAGATGAATTAGCTAGCGTATTCATCAAGTGGTTCGAAAACCAAGTCTTTGCTCCTGGTCAAAGGTTGCTAATGGATCACAAGAATGTCCCTTTGTCATTTCTTGTTAAAACTGTTCAATTGTCCGATTTGAGTATGGAGAAAAATGCCGAACCGTCTCCCACTGTCAGCGCTCCACAAGCTCGGGGTATTCTAGTTAGAACGACGCCTATCACATTCTATAAGGATTCAAAATCTCCAATTAAGTTGAAGGGATCGAGTAAGCGGCCGGCCGCTAATTCTATCATTGCACCGGATTTCAAATTCGAAAATATGGGTATTGGTGGTCTAGATACAGAGTTCAGTGCTATTTTCCGAAGAGCTTTCGCTTCTCGTATTTTCCCCCCTGGTTTAATCGAGAAATTGGGCATCCAGCACGTGAAAGGTATTCTTCTGTTTGGTCCTCCGGGTACTGGAAAGACACTCATTGCTCGTCAAATTGGAAAGATGTTAAACTCAAGAGAGCCAAAGGTCATAAACGGTCCCGAAGTACTTAATAAATACGTTGGTCAATCCGAAGAAAACATCCGAAAGCTTTTTGCCGATGCCGAAAAGGAGTATAAGGAAAAAGGAGACGAGAGTGGTCTTCATATTATCATTTTCGATGAATTGGATGCTGTTTGCAAACAAAGAGGAAGTGGATCAGGTGGTGGAACTGGTGTTGGCGACAGTGTAGTCAATCAACTGCTGTCTAAGCTCGATGGTGTTGACCAGCTCAATAACATTCTCCTTATTGGAATGACCAATCGTATGGATATGATTGATGACGCTCTTCTTAGACCTGGACGTCTAGAAGTTCACATGGAGATTTCACTGCCAGATGAAGCCGGCAGAGCACAAATTCTGAAGATTCACACTTCCAAGATGTTGAAGAATGATGTCATGGATACAGATGTCGATGTTGCTGAACTCGCTCATCTAACCAAGAATTTCTCAGGAGCTGAGATTGGTGGTCTAGTCAAGTCAGCTTCATCGTTTGCTTTCAATCGACACGTCAAAGTTGGCACCGTAGCAGGTGTTAGCGATGATATCGAAAATATGAAGGTCAACAGAAGCGATTTCATGCATGCTCTTGATGAAGTTAAAGCCGCGTTCGGTGTATCTGAAGAAGAACTTGAAGGCGCCATGGCAGCAGGTATCTTGCCTTTTAGCAGGCACATTGATACCATTCTCAAAGATGGACGTCTATTCATAGATCTAGTAAGACAGTCACAAACAACATCGCTCCTCTCGGTGCTTCTTCATGGACCCCCTGGTTCTGGAAAGACTGCCCTCGCAGCAGCTATTGCCAAAAGTTCAGAATTCCCATTCATCAAGCTTGTTTCCGCCGAGAACATGGTTGGATTTGGTGATGCACAAAAAATTCAATATCTCAACAAAGTCTTTATGGATGCATACAAATCTCCTCAAAATATTGTTGTTATAGATAATATTGAGCGTATTATCGAATGGGTTCCTATTGGTCCCCGATTCTCAAACGCAGTGCTACAAGCCCTTATGGTTCTGCTCACTAAGCAACCACCAAATGTAAGTTCTCTACTCAATTATTTATACCATGATACTAACAGCTATCTAGCAACGTCGCCTCTTGATTATAGGCACTACATCTCAACGCAGTGTCCTCAAACAACTTGATCTCCAACCAATTTTTAACCGTGAACTCGCAGTCCCCAACGTCAATACTTTCAGTGAATTAGCAACTATCTTGCGAGAAGTTAAAGCTTTCGACAATGAAGGTGATTTGCAAGAGTCCCTGAATCAACTAAAACAATACACGGAAAGTGATAGTGTAGGTGTGGGTATTAAGAAGGTGCTTTTGGCAGTTGGGGAGGCGAAGCAAGAGAGAGGTAGTGTACCAGCCAGGTTTGCGGATATTATGGAACAGTTGATTGCTAGCGGGAGGGATTAGATGGACTGAGATAGGACTATAATGAATAAGTGAGGAGAGCAATAGAGGAAAATCGATTTGCATTGGAACGGGCAAGGATATAATAGACAGAGTTATAGTAGAAACAAATATCTGATTAAAGCATTTATTCACTCACTATAATGAAAGAATTAATGTATCTATCATATAGGAAATGAGGGGCTTTCAGAACCGACATAAAACTTCTTTAATTAATACATCTGTTATACAATCATTTAATTTTTTTAATCTAATTCTGATCAGATTTAAATTAAAACTATGGTTTTCAATATTTTAAAATGAATTAATATAATTAAAGCTAATAAATAATTAAAAATTGAAATGAAATCGAAAGCCAAGTCTATTTGGATTTACTAGGTGTATGAGATTCTAATTATAATTTAACTATATATTATAATCTTGATTTAAAAGCTATTAATAGGAACTCTAATCTTACTATCGAAGAAGTCTGGAATTCGACCTATATTCAGAACGTTTTTATCGGAAAAGGACTAAATCCGAATCCGAATCTAATTCAAATCGAAGACTAAAATATCGATTTAATATTCAGATTAGCGAGGTTAACGAAAGCGGAAAAGCTAGATTAGTAGAAAAAAGCATAAAATAAGACCTTTTCCCCTTGAATATAGAATAAGAAAAATGAATATCAATATACAGATTCATGAATATCACGTGTTTTCAATGCCTTTTAGTTGTTAACCTGAGTCAGCTTCTCATAATAGGCTAATATTAGTCTATTTCTTTTTATATTCTATTTATATTAGATACTAATATACTAGCCTATGACCTACGATATAAAGATTTAGAACAATTATATAATATTTTAGTTTATGTAAAACCCCTGAATATCTCAGGGATTATATTACAAAATATTATAGTATGCTAAAAGGCGTGCGTACCCGCTAGTTGGAATGCCCATTTTGGCTATATTGGCGCTGTTTCCTACATTGCAGAAGGCGAGACAGAGACACATACAATACACGCAAGATAAGACTGCGCGTCGTCTAGATACCGTTACTGATAGACGTGATTTCATGAGGTTTGTAGCTCCTTATTACATTCAAATAATATCAATAATCCTGACTCTAGCGCAAATAGTTACATTCTTCGTCATAACGATGAGAAAGGAATGACGAGAGCAGAGATTATGAAGACTACTGGCACGCTCATCATAGCTGGGAGTGAAACCACAGCTACGCTACTCAATGGCGCTATTTTCCATCTCCTGAAGAACCCTTCGTGTATGGCAACTCTCGTCCAAGAGATTCTTTCAACTTTTAGCGAGTCAACCGATATGACATTTGTAAAACTTGCTAATCTGCGGTATCTGAATGCCTGTCTACAAGAAGCCTTTCGTATCTACCCCCAGTTCCAGGAGTGCTGCCTCGAAGAACACAACCTGGTGGTATCGTTGTCAATGATCACTTGACCCCTGAAGACGTAAGCTAATTTGTTCTTTTGTAAATAGACAACAGCTGACCAGATGTTTAGGTATCAGTCGGTGTCCACCAATGAAGCGCCTATCACTCTGCTGCCAATTTTGCATTTACCGATCAATTTTCACCGGAAAGATGGCTCGATGATAAAGTTTCTGATCCGCGTTTTGCGTCAGACAAGCGTGGTGTCGTACAACCGTTTTCCGTGGGACCTAGGAATTGCTTAGGACAGGTATGTGAAGTATATTCCTGTGTGAGATATATTATCAATAACTAACTATCAACTAGCATCTTGCAATGTCAGAAATGCGAGCCATTCTCGCGCGTCCTGTGGAATTTCGACATAAATTTGTGTGAGGAGAGCCTTAATTGGAATGAGCAGAAAGTTTTCATCCGGTGGGAGAAACCGGATTTGATGGTTACTGTCAGGGCGAGAGAACGATGAGATTTGTTCTTGTAGGGTGTGGAAGCGTCCCCAGGAATACACGGCAACGTATTAAGAATATACATGTGCATTTTTACAATTACGTTCTCTCGCGAAATATTCAATAGTATCGACTAATCCTCACCTTTTGATGTGATCTGGAAGTAAGATTCGATCATGACCTAAGGTCTAGGTAGGGGATGATATCATCTACGCGCTCGGCAAATATTAGGGTTGGGGTTATGTAACGAACGCCCATCCATACCTTCTGGAAATTTCCGCGCGCTTAAATTGTACAACAACTCATACATAATCTCCATTTCATTTCTTTATAGCAAGTTTTCCGAAGTCAATTAAAAAAATAATCTCTGTGATGCTCTTGAAAGTAACTACAACTATAACTACAAGCAAGACTCAACAGTGTATTCCAGAAGGGAACTTGACGACGCTCGCCGGGCATTGATTTTCCCCCCACATCATTAGTAGGAATGGTGAGCAGAATTCTAGTAGTCGGTGAAGTGCTATAGAAATATGATGCTTCTATATCGACACAGTATTCTAGCCGAGTTGTGTACTACCATGTAGATTTAAACGATTGAAAACATGGCATAGTGTAACAAAATTGAATACTCCAAAGTCCAAACATGGATATATCTGATTGCGAATTTAAGCTGTGTTGGGATTTGTATATCTAGATTGATACGTGTAATTTACTTCCTCTTTCTGTCTTATTTGTAATACTATTCTCCATCCTTCTTACTTTCTCCCTCCTTCTCCATCCTCTTAAACCCCTTCTTCTGATCCTTAGCCACTAACCCCTTTCTAACCACATACCTCTCGTTAACCACCTCCACCGTTTCCATCCTCGTCTTATCCATAACCTTTGTATACTTCCCCGCAAATCTCGGGCTATCACTCCCATCAAAAACTTTCTGACTCCTTCCTTTCCCCCCTTTACCTCCACTTAGCTCACTCGCATCCACTCCTTGACGACTGACAATCCCCATTAATTCACCCGCGAGAATCGAGTCGATTTTACGTTCTCTCCAGACTTTCCATAAATCATCCATCAAACCAGCTTGTCCAAATTTACCCTCGGAGAATCCGGGAGAGTCGCCTATGTAATGCCAATCCAAAGCGTCGGTTCGGGACTCGTCGTCTTCATGGGGAAAGATACAGTCCCAAAGAACAAGTGGAGTATCGGTTGCCATTTCATAAGTAGGTCTTCCTGGATTCTTTTCCACATCCAATAATTCAGAGACCACAGAAGGCTTCTCTAAGCCCTGTCCTACCAGAAACAAAATAGCAACCATATGACGTACTTGATGCCAGAGAAATGCCGATCCATGAAGGTCGAAAGTATAGACTTTAGGAGCCTTACTCTCACCGTCCGTTTTGGAACGAACTGATTCATCAAGGAATGAACCCCCATTTACATATGCCAGCGAACTTGTGTAATCATCTACCTCTTCGATATTCGCATAAAAGATCCTCCTTTCGAAATTGGTGATTTGTTTTCCCGGATCCACCTTGCAAAAGTTCCTAAAATCGTGCAGTCCCTCATACAACCTCGCCGCTTCCCTCATAGCATCGATATCCAACCAGCCATCTTTCATCTTACTAGCCGATGTACCGTGTTCCAACTGAGAAGGAATAGGAGAAAACGCAGGCTGAGTAAAGAAATATCGATAGCGGCGTTCACGACAGGAGAAGCGGGCAGAGAAATCGACAGGTGGTGATGGACACCATGCTAATATACGAATATCGGGTGGTAGAAGACGATTGAGAACTTGCGGATAAGGTATCTCATCTGTGATATGATCAAAATCGAGACTTTCCTGAATCTCTGGATCCGACAAACTAAACGTTCCACTATCGGAACCCCGTGGTCCTGGAACGCCTGCAGATGGAGATAGCGGCGCAGATGTGACTTCGATGCCGTTTTCCCTCGGATACGTGTTATACATATCTTCCTCTTCACCAGCTTCCCCCTCTACAGATTCTTCTTGTGTGGACTTCGCTTTCGGTTTAGGCAGTGGTCGGTTACTCCTCACTCTAATCCCAATCACCTGTCCAAAAGCACTAACACCCTTATCCGTCCTCCCACATTTCGAATATCCGCATCCCTCCCAATTGACTTCTCCCGGCGCCAGAGGATTTACCCCCCGAGGAAATATAAGACGAGCCTTATTCAACGCCTGCCACAATTCTTCCTCAATAGTAGTCAAAGGTGTTGGGTGTGCATGATGTTCAAATCCATTGTAGCGTTTTCCCAAATATGCAAGTTTGAGGGCTATGAGTCGAGTATTATATTTGGAGGGGTCAAAATCGCGTTCGCGGCGGGGTTTCTGGAGATTTCGTTTGGGGAGAGGGGTTACGCTGGTGTTCGATCAATATTGCTTTCTGAGGATTGGGAGAAGGAAGATCAGTACCTTTTGGTATTGCTTTTAAGCTCCTTCTCTAGTTCGGTAACCCTCTTAATCAAATTCTCATGCGACCAATCACTATAATCCGTCGTTCTTCCCATCTTCTTCGATCTTCTCTCTCTCGCACTTCTCTCTGCGTCAGGAATCCAATTGTATTTTGTGAAGAAAGCTCGTGAACACTTCTGTGGTATCAAAAGCACTTCTCTTCTACAGGTTTTCCGGACGAACATTCATGAAATCAAATCATGAGATTTTCTTCAATGATATTGTTTGTCCGAATTTTTTATTGACTCATGAATCTTCGGGCCAATGAGCTCTTAGATGCAGCAGGGGTAAATTCCTTATCGCTTATCGTAACCCTTACCCCTCTGCACTCGTATCACTAGGTACTCCACAACGACTACTCCAAGTCACATTCATTGTTCATGTAAACATGAAACTACGCATTCATAGAATCAACCATGAACGACACCCAATTAGGACCCCCTCCTACAGAAACAACCGTTCTACTCCTGGGCGATTCCGAAGTCGGTAAATCAACCTTCCTATCGTGAGATTTCCCACCCCTCCCCCATCCACCCCCAAGACCCGAACTTATCCTCCCTTCCAGCCAACCCCCATCCAATCTCTCCCCCTCCGCCACCTCAAAACAAGCCCATCTCCTCCTCGATTCCCACCAACCATTTACCTTTGGCATCCGCTTCTCCAACATCCCTTATCGCTTAAAGTTATACGACACCTCTTCGCCTACCGATTGGAAAACATTGAAGCCTAATGTTGTTGTACTCTGCTATGCCGTTTCCAATCGGCTGAGTTTGATTAATCTACAGAGATTTGTATGTATTGTATAAATAATTTCCTTCATAGTCAATATTCCATCCCCGTGACAAGTACATGAGTGAAAATCACGCGAAGGGTAGGAATACACAGATATATCACCAAAAACACGAACAAGAAGAACGGGTTCACACCAAACAAACAAAAGAAACAAAACTAACCCCCCAAACAGTGGGCCAAAGAACTCCAAACCGCCTTCCAATACGAACTCCCCGTCCTCCTCCTCGCTCTCAAGCGCGATCTCCGATCCGAAAAAGATCCAAATGGAATTATCTATCCGCAAGAAGGTCATCGCATTGCGCAGGAATTGAGATGCGATCGATATATGGAGTGAGTTTTATTCATCCGTGGTTCTCAATTTACCATTCCTCTTTCATACTTCGTACTTCGTACTTGATATTCCATATTCCATATATCATAATAACCCATCCTTCCCCTCCCCTCCAAACTCAACGCGAAGCAGAAACGCAACATACATTATCCGTCCCCAACAAAGCACTGACCGACCACCCCCCAGATGTTCATCCATGACCGGCGAGCTAGTAGCAGAAGTATGGGAAGATATCAGCCGCACCGCCGTTCTAGCTGCTGGGGGAGGAAAAGCGGGTTCCAATGGTGATGGTGGGCTAAGCGATGGGGGATGTGCAATTATGTAAAGCTCAATAGGAGAGGGAATTCCAGCATGTGTAATACGATTTCGATTCAGTTATGCTTCATTTTGGATTCAAAGGGTGTGCATCGTCTAACAACCTAATATATATACACATTGGATGTAACTCAAAGTTTAGATGGTTATTGATAATTTCACATGAGGATCGCATAGCTAGATCGAAATCTTTCTTCTTTCATTCATTGATATCTCATCTAGACACTCCAACTACTCTACCACCACCACTCAACTGACTGTCTCGCAAGCAGACAAGTAACACACAAAGGGGTATACGACTCGCTCATCCATCTTTTACATCCATCCATCCATCCCATCTATTTCACCCGAGGTCAAGCCGATCCGCCATTACGATACAAGAGATAATGCTCTCTGCCCCTCGGGCTTCGATGAAGTATTTTCCTCTCTCCCATTTACATTCCAATCTCGCCAATCAGTAGCAGCGCCCCCCCTGAAACATTTGGAGCAAAATCCCCGTCTCCATACACCCGTCCATACATCCATCTATCGACCTAACACCACAAAGTCGCTTAAAGCCTAACACTCCACGGAGGTAGGCGAGAGGAAAAAAATAATACAGCGAATCAATGAAATATAAATCGTGACAGTCATGGTCGTAGAAGAAGAGTCCGAAGCCAGACTTTAATAGCAGTAAGGAAATATTATGTTAAGCCGTCGTGGTGACGCGCAGGCTATGCTGGGCTTGTAGAAACTTGGGACCAATAAAAAGGGAAGAAAATACATGAAAAGAATCCTTCAAAGCTGTCTCAAGATGAGAGGTATGAAGTTCGAATACGGTGCTGACACACACATTACAAAATTTTAAACAAAAGGTCCCAAAATTTGAATTTGTTATTACAAAGGATTTGTTGTTTTATCCATCTTTTTGATGAATTCGAAACTTGATCGAAAGTTTCGTAGATTAGGTTGATCGAGAAAGGATGGAAAACCAACCCGCTGGACTGTTTCCGTGGGAATTATCGGCTATGTGGCAGAGGCACGATCAATCTGAGTGATCAATTCTGGATTGACTTTCCATATTTTGCAATGTCTTCGTCTCGTAATGCTGCCATCCATAAACACCTTTCGGTGATGCCTTCAATTGGAAGGAATCTATACAGCTGGCTAGCCTCAAGCAATCTAAGTAGATTCTTGATGATCGTGGCATCGCATCGACATCTCTCAAAGTTCACCAAGGGTCCCGTTGTTGGCGTACTTGCAAATTGACTTGGACGCTCTGAGTTGACGATAAGATCGTGAGTATAGATCCCGACAAATGGAATGCAGCCTTGATCTGCACCGGAGCCTTCCATCTCGGCTCTCAAGTTATGGAAATTACCTGTGGGTGTTACAAGCTCTTCCAATTCGCTAAGGGTTTGTATATCGGATGCCGGAACGTGGGCCCACGTTGAGGTGAGTCGGGAGATATCCTTCGAAGTTAAGGCTACAGTGAGTTGTGTCATGGTAGCAAAGTTTCGATATTTGCGACAATTAACAGCAATGTGAATATACTTGATGATGCATCGAACTCGTTCTTCCAGATCGCCTGTCAGAACGATTTCAGACACGGCCCACTTAACCATTATGTTGAACCGTGCGATGACGACTTCCACTCCGCGAGGTTCCGAAGAGCGCAGGAAGTCAACCCATGAGCGAGTATCTGTGGCAGCATCTCTCCAGCGCATTTCAATCAGATCTTTCCAATCAATTTCGTTCAAGGCATCTTTCTCAATGAGAGTGAATTGTTGAGCAAGAACTCTCGAATCAAATGCAAGAATAAACGGCAGGTGAACAGACGTTTTGCGAGAAGCTTCACTTGTACCCCTGGGTCGCAAGGCATCTCTACCAAGCCCGCCTAATCCTAGGGCACTAGTGGGGGTGACGTCTGGCGTTGGCGGCAAACGATGCTCTTGCTGTAACTGGTACTCATGGACCTGAGGGACATTCGCAGTGCTTGGAGACATGTTCAATGCCTGTACCAAGGTCATTGGAGGCGAAGGGGGTTGATGTGGTGATTGAGGTGAATGGAGTATCTCCTTGACTCCTGCTCCCCGTCTCAAAGCAAGGGAATTTGGAGCAGGCACATTTGATGTCTCTTCAGCATATTCAGACTTTGAGATCACAGACATTTCGGATGAAAGGTCACTGTCAATGTTGAGGAATGAGTGATTACCACCTTCACTAATATGTTCTTTTGCACCAGCACGCATTCTTCGCAAGCTTTCCGTTTCAGTTATGAAATCAAAAGATCCAGGATGAGAAGAGTGCGGACTATTATCCATCGATCCTTGACGCCCTTCATCAGGGCCTTCGAGGATCGATCGTTCTGACCAATTGCGTGCATGTCTTTCATGGCTTTCATTCTCGCTAAAAGCACCATCAATGAAAGACCCTTCAAAAAATGAATCGGTGAGACCGATTGACTCTGGTACTGAAGAAGGTCTTGATACGCCTGTTGGCTGGTATGCAAAAGTTCGACGTTCCGCCTTCGTTGAACCTTCCTGGGGCTGATATGTAGATGGGGCTAGATTGAAAATCGTCGAGTCCACGACGTTTCGTTGTCTATGTCTGCGCTTCCCTTCTTCCTCATCATCTAAAGTAAGGTTACTTTTATCATATGGACTGGCGCCAAAACTATTGGTGTTTCCTTCATTCTCAAACCTCCCAAATAGTTCGCCGCCCGAGGTGTGGGAACGCCTTTGCTCAAATTTCCCTTCGAGTTTCAGAAGAGCTGACTCAACGCCGCCATCGTCATCGATATCATCTGGAATTTGGGCAAGCATTTGAGCTTCTTTCTCGAAAGACGGACGCATCACAGGTTGAGATGAATGGGTGTCGAAGAAGGACACACGAGCTTTGGGCGTGATCTCAGCTAGTGCCCCTAATGAGAATGTCTCTACATGGCCTTGAGTTCCATCATAATCACTATTGACTACATCGACGTATTGGCCATCATCCCCACTGCCGAGAAGATATGAGCTTCGAACAGAATCGGAATATATGGTGATGGAACCAGTTGACATTGGTCGAACATGAGCAGTATTGAGATCTCCAACATTACCAACGGCCCTCAGATCTCCACCAGGCCTTCTCCTAAGTACTCGCAGTGGCCGTGGAATGGGTGCGTTTCGAGAAAAGCTCTCTGCAATCGATGCCTCCTCTGTGAACGTGGTAGCATCAAAGCTCCGCTCGCTCCTGTGGTGTTGAGTAAAACCACTATGGTAGGACGCATAACGACGCAATGATGCGGATTTTCTGACTCGGTAAGTTTGACTGTGAAGTCTCATTGAATGTGTAGGTATTGGTCGGGGTCCGAGAGGGTGCTCATAGTCTCTTGATGGCCGTGAGTCACCGATCAGCGAAGGAAGGCCTTCCAGTGACAAACTACGATTCACGGTATGTCCTAGTAGATGGGACGATCTTCTTGGAGTTCCAGCGAAGAGAACGCCTGGCGGTGTCGTTGGTGGCGTAGGTCCATGTGATGGATGCAAAAATGCATCGGCGAACGAGCCGACCGATGGACTCACGGCCAATGCGCCGGTCATCATAGGCAAAGGCAATGACATGGTATCGTCAACAATTAAGATGCTCTTGCTTCCATTTGTAACTTCGCTCTTGGGTGACCTGTAGGTCATGGGACTTGAATTTTCCAAGGTAACATCTGGACACATAGTCGAGTAGTGAATGCCAGATTCGTGATGACGGCTTGTTGGTGGCGATGGCTGCTCAATCATACGTGATCGATGAGCTTCATCGGCCTCTTCTTCCTCTCGAACTGCCCTTTTGAAGTCTTCAGCAACTTCGGCACCAAGGAGGTCAATTCTCATTGGTGTACGAATTGAATCGTGCTTTTGAGCTTGTGGGACCACAGCAGTACCAGGAAGGCGATTTACGGTTGCCCCTCGGATTCCGAGAGGAGGCATATTGGGAAAGCTACCTTGGGTTGGAGAGCTAATTGGGCCATGCCCTCCTCTGGTGCTCAATGCACGACGTACGCTACCCAAGAGTCTCTTCATCCCTGGCCCTGACATCGCCGAGGGACCTTTGTGATTGAGAGGTGCTCTGGGAAACAACGTGGTTTCGCGACCAAATTCTGCTGGAGTGCTTGGCGCGACAATGTCGACAAAAGCTTGTCCAGGTGGAAAGAGATTACCTCTCACCAAACTTCCAGAATAAGGTAAAGCAAGAAGTAGCTCCGTACTCTTATAGATAACCTTCTGTACAGATGGCTCGGGTTCCGGTTGTGCTCGGCGATCTCGCAATGAGTCAGAAAAGCTTGCACTGCGCTTGTGTGAATGCGAAGGGCGGACCCGTTTACCAGTAAGGGCTTTGGGTGTGGCTGCTACAGGGGGGGCAGGATCGTATACAGAGCTGGCAGGGACTGGATGTGCCCCGAGGGGGTTTATTGTTCCGCCACCTCTGGATCGACTAGGAAATGAGCATGATACAAAATCTTCACTGGCTATGCTCGTAGGAGACAGAGGTGGTTCAAGATCATCGTCTTCTTCCCTGACATTGGGAGGAGTGGGATTATAGGAAAAAGAGTCAATATGACCTGCGCGAGAAACATCCGCAAAAAAGTTTCGCCCTTCAACCATGGAGGTATCGTGTTCAATGAAGTCGGGCTCAATAATTCCATCAAGACGTGGAGGACCCTCTGGGTGGGCTTCCCAAAAGGCCGGGTCGAGAGTAGGATCACGAGAACCAGCTACTCCTCCAGCAGCTATTGGAACCTCAACTCCAAGATCTGGATCGAAGTCAGGCCCATCCCAGTATAACGCACATACTCTCCGCCAACACTTCTTCAATTCCTCTACTATCTTTAGAGGCACCTTGGAGTGCATCGTGCCCTCCAAAAGTGTTTTTGCGAATGCGTTGAGACGTTCACAAAATAACACTCTCAATTCGTAGTCGATGACATAGTCGTCCAGGAAGTAATTAAGCACCCAATGGCGAATCGCGACAAATGTTCGAACTCTGACCACCGTACCAATTTCATCATTCCTTGAAACTGCCCACTGCAGTCGTGCGATCAACATGAGTAAAAGGTCTGCTGTCTCCAAAAACGATCTAAAAGTTAGAAAGAAGTCGGATAGAAGATCATAATCGACGAAGGTCGGAGACGTGATTTCTGCAACAAGACGAGCTGGCGTCGCCGCTCTAATTCCTCCATTTTCGCCATAACGCACAATGGATGGATGGTCGCAAGCCGGTTTGAATGTGAGAGCATCGAACATTTCGGGTTCGATAGCCCTCGATAGCTTAACAATTCTTGGCGATGGAATTGGGCGTGATTGGTCCTCGGGGCTTGGTGGGCCAGTGACAGCACGAGACTGTGGAGATGAATCAGAATGACGCCGTGGAAAAATTCGCGAATGACGCTGCGAGGCTGGATCCATCTGTGATGTTTCTCTACTCGATAAAACACTGGAGCGCATATCATCGTTATTGGTTGCATAGGAAGATCCTCGAAGAAAAGGCGTCCCGCGCATGCTGAATCGTGGTTTTCCCAATCTGTATGAAGGAATATTAACGTCAAGAGCAGGAATACCTTGAAAAAAGTCGAGCTTTTGAGTGGCAGTAGCTGTCCCAGGTCTCTCGATGACTACCTTGAATGCGCCAGCGTCCTTGTCCGTAACTGGTGCGTGTTGGTCATCCACCGTCGAGTACGAATGTGCTCTTCCGCGTCCAGATTTGACTGGTCCTGTGCCTTGGATTCGCTGGTTCAGGCTCGATGCTGCTGACTTCGATGGTGACCAAAGACTTTCACGGTGGCTCAAAGCCTCCTCCTCTCTACGAAACGCGACAGCATCAGGTCCAGCAGTATCTGGTGGTGTTGTTGGAAAGACGAACGATGGCTGAGGGTATCGTTGGTTTGCTGGACGTATTGAAGGGCTGTTCGTTTGTCAGTACTGTTTACTGTCAAATAGTGAACTCGTTGTGGGGTAACGAGCACTATATCATCAACCAGCATCACCCTGTCTTACCGTAAGTATATCTTTCCTCCATTTCCCACCTTGGCAACCGTAAATTGCCTACCTTCCCGACCAGCAGAACCCCCGTCTGGAGTAACGCTCCCTTTCTCATCTTCTATCTCTCTCTTGACCCGACGGTAAACATTGTTATCATTGCGCGAACTTTCCTGCATCAGCTTCTCTTGTTGGTTCGGGCTTCTCCTTCCCGTTATTCTCGGTTTGGGGGCTGACAATGACGGAACGCTGATATTTTGGTGTCGTTCGACCTCTGTAATGGGTGTAGATATATTATTAGGTGTTGCAAAACGACCTCTAGGGGACAATCGATCTCGTTGACGTTGACGCAAACTTTCAGGTGAACGAGCTACAGGTGGACGGGAGGCTTGGGTCTGCGCCCCGACCTCCATTATTAATTTATTGTTTGCCCGGATTTTCGCCTCCTTCATGGCTCTCAGCTTCTTCGTCTTTTTCCTGATTTTCGACACATGGAGGATGAATCAAGCGAACATTGCGAGTCAATTATATTAGGTTTGAGAGGTTGGGGATAATGAAAAAAGGGAAGGTTGAAGGAGGCTTGCGACGGGCTCTCGATCACCAAAAGGCCGTCCAATTGGCAATAATGTGATGGGTGGGTGGGTGGTTCGATCAGTTCACTCGCAGGTTTAAGTTGGAAGGGAGGTAGGTATTCGCCGATAATATTGCTTCTGGCCAGCGCGAGGATTTCAAAGGAAGGAAAGGAAAGGAAAGGAAAGGAAGGAAAGGAATGGTGAGGTGGAAAGTGCGAATTGGAAATTGGGAATAGAGAATACTGTAATGAGTGAGTGCGTGAGTGCGTGAGTGCGTGAGTGCGTGAGTGCGTGAGTATGTGAGTGTGCAGGAGCATGTGCAAAAGAAGTACTGTAACAAGATGTGAAATTGTAAATGTAATGCATCTACACTACACTACACTACCCATGAGGACAGGACAAGGCGGGCATGACCAAATGATTCCGCCAGCCACTTAGAATTCTGAATTCTCATCTCGAAATGGCAATTAAGAGAAATTTACAAAAAGAGGAGTCGGGTAAGCCACTTTTGGTTGGTTCATCGAGTACCCGTGGACGTACCTGGTTATGTACTCCGTATGTACTCCGCATGTGCATTTTGCTTTGCAGGGGCGTGAAGGCTTATCGGTGCAGATATTCGAGAGCAATTGAAATGATAACACGCTGAGAAAACCAACTCGATCGAATATTATTCAATTACTTTTTTTTATACTATTAAGCCTTGCTATAAACTTTTAATAATTATTAAATTATAGAGACTTTTAGAATTCTTATAATTTATATTAATCGAATCTCTCAACTAATATAATATCTATCTTTTGATATAATACTTTTAATTTAAATAATTGAATTCTAAATATAATTAAATGATTTAATTGTGGTCTTTATAGTATTTATTTGTATTGAATATAAATCAAAGCATTCAACTCAATCTTTTTATTAATATTTGGATTTTCCATGATTTTTTATTAGACTTATTAGACTTATTAGACTTTAGTTAATATATTATCATTTCAATTGCTCTCAGATATTCGAGGTAATTATTTATTTCTTACAAGGGGCAAAGGCACTAGGTACTAGGGAGGGAGGTCAATGAGGGAAAAGTCCCAGCTATAATCATTATCAGTCAGTAGGTACTAGAGAGTCAGTCTATCCTCGATTTGGATCCCCGGGGCTAATGCACCAGATGTCAAGTCGAGATCAGTCGACGAATGAGATTGTCTCCTGCACCGCCACATCCTTGACATTTGGATTTTGCCAAAGATAAACAAATGAAAAGACTGGGTTTGATTGATTCAGGAGCATTCGGGGTTGAGTCGAGGAGGAGGAGAGTTGCCTTTATCAATAAGAATTGGTATAAGGATTGGTACTGTAGTAATTTGGTACGAGCGTGGTGTTATCAATTGAGGGCTGTTGCAGCCAAAGCTGTTTCCAGAGCTGTATGTACTGTACTTCCTTTGTAAACAATGCCAAACAAAAACAAAAACAAAAAAGAAAACAAAAACAAAAACAAAAACAAAAACAGAAACAGAAAAACGTCACTTGAGATTGAACTTTGCCTACCTAGGTAGCTAAGGACAATACTAGGTAGGCAGGCACCTAGGGAAATATCATGTGGTACCTGGCTACTACCGAGCTAGATGTGTAGTAAGCAATTAAGTAATCTTAGGTAATCTTATTACATAGAACACACCTGCATGTGGTATCTATCTCCTTGTCGTGAAATCCTACAACCACTACTACTGTACGGAGCACCTGCTGTCTTGCATGAACCAACCACTTTCATCATCAATCGTCCCTGCCTGTCCCAACCTGGAAACATCAAGAAGCAAACCCATCCAACCTTGGTATCGGAATAGCAAACGACCTGAAATCAAATCATCCTTCGCACAGGAATACTGTACAGGAATACAGAATCTTGGAATGGAGTAACCCATCTCCCTCTATTGCACGGGTTAATGAATAGAAAATTACCCAGAGACAAAAGTGGAGGATGCAATTCCAACTCCCATTTACTCGAGTCTCCATAGGATCTGGTGGGGTGATACTTGGTACTTTATATAAACCTTTGACTCAAGCTTCATAGATTCCATACCTAGGTAGCATACAGAGTACAGAGCAATTCACATCTGCCGCCTTCATATCTTGCTTGGTCTTCCAAGGTTTGGATGATGGCCTGTGATACAGCTACCTAGCTAGGTATCATTATTATTACTACTATATCTGCCACTTCACGCCGCAAACCTGCAGCGTTGGTCATTCTACTCACCATGACTTCAAGGCTCAAGCATCAAAAGCAATCTTGATTCCAAGGACTGGACTGTTTACCGCATTGATATAATTATAGTGTGGAGGATTTATTTCTATTTCTATTACATATATCGATGGTTCTATTTCAATCCAAAGAATCAAGATTCTAGACAGTAGACAGTATCATACGATTCATACCGTTGACTCTCATACTTCAATTCGTGCTTGGTTTATTATAGAATTCATCAGGGTAATTGATTTTGGCCTCTTTTTTCCTCCTACATACATACGTATTATCGCTTGCCCAGCCCAGCACAGTGGAAACGAGCTCTGGAGTACATAGTGGAGGCATGGATGTAACTGACCACTCATATTATACAATTTCCCAGTAAGGATGATTTGCGAATAGATAAATCATACCCTTTAATTTTCTAAGTGGGCGTCTAGAAAGGCCTTGGGAATTCCATGTCGAAGTATTAGACTCCTGCTACGTGTCTGCCATCTTCTACTTCGGCGATAAAATACGATCAACGACTCGAGCTGAATTGGATTTATCGGTCGGCTCAAGTCCCAAGCACCTTCATTAGGATTGAGCTTCAATCGACATACCCCCGGAGCCGGCAAAGATAGCAAGGTTATATTGTCGGTACCAATGATTGTGGGAAAGAGATACGGAGGTTGCGAAAAAACGGTTATGATTGACAGTGCGGATTATCCAAATTTGTAAAGCCGGTTCATCTCACGTCCTAGACGCTATCACTGAAGAAGTATCTGCTCTTTATACTTCTTATCCTTCTTATGCAGGAGGATTATCCAAGAACCAAGACCCTTTTTCTCTTCATTATGATATCGGTGCATACATATCTGCTGCTTCTCAACCCTTATGGACGTCAGCCCAAAACATTCACACTCTGTTTTGCCACATCAATGGGATTCTCATCCTTTACAGACAACAGTCCCAGTAATCGCGTTCATATTTAAGACTTGCTTATTTTTCTTGTCAGGCTGTTGTAGCCGGCAAAGAAGTCGAGCAATGTTTCCCGCAGCGCGTTTCTCCGTACCACCTCGATATGGGTCTGCATCTCTCTCTCCATAGCAATCGGCGCATTGGATCTCAACCTTGTTCAGGAGAGATGTTTAGTGACTTCTTTTTGAGAGCCCAAAAGCTACTTCGTGCCCAAAAAGCAAAAAGCTCTGGGATTTTCCCGATCGAAAGATTGTGACATTGACAGATCAAGCCCGCCATGCTCATGTTATACGCGTGGGTCCCACCGGTATTATAGGCTGTATACGATACTATTCATGGATGTCGATGACCTGGAGATTAACATGTAGGAGAAGTAGCTCATGGGCTAGACCCAGCTACATAGATCGTGAGTCGTGACCCTTCCCAAGGACAAGAAACACAAGCTCCCGTACAATACGGCAAGTAGAAATGCGGGATCAAGATGAGAGGGGTCTCGGGAAGAATTGATGGCCATGACTATCTAGAATCTAGCTGGAAAGAGGCAGTGTATAACAAGTTATGGTCACAGGATTAGCCAACTTTATTGGAGCAAAGAGGAGGCCGCATATACCAATGCGCCATACATTCGTGCGCGGGAGATCTAAAGAATCAGAATGCATCCTCTTGGGCCGCTTCAATGGAAGCTTTGAGTGGCATCATCACCAGATCACTGTAAGTGATAGGCACTTCTCCTCAAACTAGATTCTACTGCGCATACAACATGCCTCAGACAGCAATTATTCCCATTTCAAGAATTACTTACAGCCTACAGGCCACACCCTTCTCGCAAGATACCCAGCCACTTCTGTTAAATTCAATCTGTACACGGATCATCCATTAACTTTGGAGAAAAGTCTAATTTCTAGGTGTGGTTTCTAACATTCTACAGAGATTGACCCTTCCAAGTTCCAACCTTCGTAGACGAGGCTTGGTCTAACGTGGATGATCATGGATGGTACTCGTTGGGAGATCCCAGCTTTGAGAGGGAAAGGATTATTCGTCCATGCGGAACACTTACTTGTGGATGTGGCATTCCAAGCTACTGGATTACTCTTGAGTCTTGAGTCTTGAGTCTTGAACAAAATCAAAAAGTCATTTTAAATGATTTTGCAATTGTCCTGTCCTGTCCTGTCCTGTAGAAAATTGTCTGTTGGATCGAATGCCAGATATATCATTCGGGGTTTCGGCGCCTCCAGATGTTAGAAGTCAGGACCTCCTGGAAAAAGTTCTGTATACGATTTTCAGAAGCTAATAAGATATCTAACCTACGGAGTCCGGACCCACTAGATCGCCGAGGTGGCCGGATAAATGCTACCGTCATCACAGATAAGAATGATGCCTTAAGTCCGCCTCACGTGAGTCACGTCGTAATGATATTCAGCCTTCTCAGTTCTCTATACCTCGTGACTCGTGAGTCATGGCCATTCATTTCCCTCTAGCATTATCCCTCATCCCTCATCCACCTTCCAATCCCGAAGTCAAGCTAAACACTTTTCGGCGTTTACAAATCGGAAGCGGTTTCAAATTACTGACTTGCCTTACGAAAGTACTTGACGGGATGTTCCCTTCTCTTCTCCGCCGTGACAGGTTGGGCTTATTGGTATATTAATGTAATAACGGTGGTTGATATCTACAGTGTCGGCAGTAGGTATCTACCCGTTTATTATGAAGGAAGCATACAAGATTTTCTCCGTCATAAGCCTACACCTTACACATGGAATGTAAT
The DNA here is from genome assembly GCA_014898425.1 of Botryotinia globosa. Classification (NCBI taxonomy): domain Eukaryota; kingdom Fungi; phylum Ascomycota; class Leotiomycetes; order Helotiales; family Sclerotiniaceae; genus Botryotinia; species Botryotinia globosa. The sequence goes on along the minus strand of RCSZ01000003.1, from coordinate 2,031,433 downwards.
TTTACGTCTTGATTCTTCTTTCATATAAGTTCTACAGGTTTTCTCATCTTCATGTCAGCCTCGCCGACGACACTGCACGCTGCTGCACCTTTTCTTACATGCAAGACTTTCAAACGTCCAATCCAAGAGAAGTTTCTGCCGGCAACGAACGGTTCGTACGGGGAAGGGCAAGCGGGGCGTGCCTCTTCTCAGAATTTAGAAAGGGTCTCGAGAAAAATCATTCAAGGCAATCCTCGTATGAAATGAAGAACACACTGCCTTCCAAGTTCCAACTTCCAACGCTCCTGGCCCCTGTTACTATTAATATATGATATATCATGGGATAAGCACTTGGACTACTAGTAAACACCCTATTGCTTACTTCGTTCTTAAATGATCTTTCCGTGTGTTTCTTTTCCTCGTTTATTAGACTTATGACTGCCCAATTTGTTTGACAGTTGGGCTTTGTTAATTACAGTCTACAGACCGAAAGCTCGGCTCGCACTGTTCATTTAGCGATGCATTTGCGAATGGTGTGAAGGGTGATGCTGGTTTGGGAATGTTGCCGGTCTTCTTTGGAGTGATTTATCCAATCGGAAACCTATTGTATGCAAAGCTTTCTAACCTTTGTGAGAATATAACTTGCGAGATAATAATCTTTCAAATTGGACGCTGGGAGTTCAATTTTTTTTCGGATGCTGATTATATTATTGTGACAAATGTCAGATCTGGCACTTGTTAAATAGCTAGCTCATCGTATCTGGAATATCCTTGTGGTATAACTGATGAGCTGGCTTCGTATTTCTTTGATATGTGGAATGGTATAGTGACTCTCAAATCTTGATGTATCGAAGGAGTATTTGAGGGCAGATAGGACCGGATTATCATGATAGCAATTATTCCATCCAACGATTCTCCCCTCGCCTACTTTCAATCCATGTTCATTTTCGTTATAGCCATTCTCATGTCCAACTTCCAGAACAATACCTCTCAGTGCGGTGGCTAAAAGTTAAGTCGTTGACGAGTATCAGGAATCAGAATCATTTTGACACGTTACGGAAGAAGTAAAGCCCCATAACTGTACAAATTACACGTATCTTTCAGATTGGTTGAGATCCTACTAGACCAACCATCTCTGTTTCGACTCGCCTAATCTTTTTCATCCATTCAAAATCGCTTCAGGAGGGAACAATCATCACTTATCAGTATAGCACAGCATAACATATCGAATCCAGTCCTTTATTACCAGAAAGCCATACCTTTGCACTCTCCAAGCCGCTTCATCTCTTCCGTCTCACGTTCATGAACAAGACTCTAACGTACAAATAACAACATCTTATAACCCAGGAATAAAATCAGACGAATTTCTCCCCGCTCCCCCCTTGCACAATTTTTATCCCCCCCGCAATATATTCGTGAAATCGTTTGACATGTATATCTATCTATCTACTCTAGCTAGGGATGTATCACAGACGAAATAAAAGTAGATAGCAATCAAACGATACCTACCTATCAAAATACTGAAAAGCACCTATTTTCTCTTTCTTTGATCTCATCTCCTCTAATCCCATCTCAAGTATTCAATCTTCTGATGATACACTTCACACTTATCTGGTTATTGCCATTTCTTCATCTCACAATGTGTACCTTTCATGCCCGATCACTAAACGGAGACATCGAATCTAAACTCCAAGGTTCATACAACATAATACAATTGGGATTTAAAATTCTGCAACAGCATATGGTTAACAAAGTCGAACGAGAAACTCTCACATGCTTCGATCTACCTAGGTATCTATACATATTCTCGATTCTATATATCACCCATTCCCATTTCCTTTTTATCAATAAATGGAATATAAAATATAAAATATAAAAAAGAGCATCACATCTTCCAAAATCGTAGCTTGAGCTGAGTAACGAGAGATTAAATCTCAGACAGATATCACCCATAAATCACAAATCCCATTCTAATGATTCTACAAATGATAATGTATCTCCACACATTCATCAATATAAAGTATATCACTCACTCACAGTTTGTGGGCGAAGATGGACATCTCACCGATAGCTGGAAAATCACATGCATCGGTGGGCAGGAGATTGAGGATTTGGAGAAGGTGTTATTTATCTATCTAGGTAGGTACGTGGGGAAAATCTGGAATTGGTGAAGGGTTAGTTGTTGATTATGTGGTTTGGGGTTGGGCTTAGGTTTGCGCTGGATGTGTGCATGTGTGCATGTGTGAATATCGAGCGGGATTAGAAGTCAGAGGGGATAGGGTGGTAGAAATAGAAATAGAAATAGAAGTACGAGCTTGGATAAGTAAGTGGGTAAGTAAATAGATTTTTGGGAGTATGAAATGATGTGTTGTTCTTGTTCTTGTTCTTCTTTTTGTTCTTCTTATATTAGATTTCTATTCGAGATTTGGGTTGGGTCCACAATGCACATGGGATTGAGAAACGAGTGGTATTTGAAAGTTGGAAAGGATTAGGGTATTAGAATCGGTATTGTGGTTGTGTGTCTTGATTTATCTGCTGATTTTGAGGTGTAGGCTCATTGGGTGTAGATGGTTGTTTGTGAGAGTCATGGCGGTTGGTTGTATACTTGATGTAGTGTTTCTTCTTTTACTAGAATGCTTTTGTGATGTGATGTGATATGATATGATGTGATATGATATGATGTGATATGATATGATGTGATATGATATGATGTGATATGATATGATGTGATATGATATGATGTGATAGATTCGGAATTAGATGGGGGTTGGTTCATGTTCATACCATTGATCGTCATCTTGGGTGTAGAATATTTGGTTGTGATCTCAGTAATAAGAGTTAGGTAAGTTGGGAATGACTACTCGTAGCATATGCATGTGTATTTAATTTGATATGAATTTCTTCAGATCATATGTGATCATTCCATGAACCCTAGTGATACCACAGAGTAATGATGATTCTTAGATGTCATTATAAATCGTCTCGTTCCATCCAATCTCCTCCATTCATATTATACCTCCATCTCCCTACCCAATCCATACAGACCCGATGCCAGCATCAAAACTCTTCATCTAAATCAGACTTTCCTTCTCCTTACTTCCCTCCCTCCTCCCCTCAAATGTCTTCATCGCCCTATCAATCCCACTAACCCTCCTAGCAATCGCCTGCACTCCCACAGGCAAAACCCCCACCCATCCCACCCATCGCGCATACAACGGCATAGCCAACACCGCACTACTTCCCTTATCGATCGTCGCGATGATTTCCCTCGCAACATCAACCGGTTCCAGTATCGGCGCGAAAAAACTATTCGGCGTTACGGTACCGGAAAATAACGGCGTGCTCAATTGGCCTGGCTCGACTAATACCGTTTTGATATTAGGATAGGCTTTGAGTTCTGCAGTTAGAGAGTAGTGTAGCGCAGTAAGACCGGCTTTGGAAGCACTGTAGTCGCTGAGTTGGGCGGCTCCTAGATGGCCTAGAACACTGGACATAGTTACGATAGTACCGTGACCGGTGCGGATGAGGCCTGGGAGGAAGGCTTTGAGAGTGTAGAAACTTCCTAGGAGGTTTACTTTGAAGTTCTGTTCTATTTCATCGAGAGATAGATCCATAAGCGATTTGCCATTTACAATCGCCGCATTGTTGATGAGGATTGTAGGGGTGCCGAGCTATTTCCCATGTATCAGTTTCAAGTAATTTCTCAAGAGACAGGAAAACTCACATCTCGCTCAATCTCCACAGCTACTCTAGCAACCTCCTCTCGATTTCCAACATCACACTTATAATAACTCACTCCCCTTGCCTCTCCACTCTCCAAATCTCTCACATCTAACACCGCAACCGTCGCGCCGCGCATTCCATATACCTCAGCAACCAGCAATCCCAGTCCGCTTGCGCCGCCTGTAATCACTATAACTTCTTCCGAAAGATCTACTTCTCGGGCTTTGGAGTATGCGATTTGACGATTGAGGATGGAAAGGAAATATAACATGGTGAGGAGAGAAGCATAGCCGATGGCATACTGAATTGCTTGATGATGCCAGGGCATTGCTTGGGCGCGCATACAAAGGGGGATCATCCAGGCGACGAAAGGGTGCAGGAAAGTTACTTGGAGCACTTTGTGCAGGAGATCTATGCTGAGGGGTTTAGCCCATGGGAGCTCTTCGCCTTGGCGTGGTCGATTCATTTTGAGAGTGTTTGGCTGGAAATTTCTGTAGAAGAGAGTTGGGATGATTTTTGGGGGAACTCGATGGTGGGATGAAGAGAATGTGAGGGAAGGAGAAGTTCATTCATATAAGTGGCATCATTTTTTTTGAGGAGTGCACATGAGACGAATCTGATGTGAGGAGGAGTGGTTTGTTTCATGAGGCAAGGCTAGATAACCGCCGTGTGTAAATTTGGTCTGTGCATCTCAGCCTTGCGTTTCATGGTGGCCCCACTGGTGGACCGAGATGTGTAAATAGAAGTGCTGATCCCACAGGTACGATGTTGAAGTTTTGATGGTGTTCAGAAGTAATTGCGAGTGCGTTTTGAAGGAGAGTGCACTGTTCAAAAGGATTGATCCCCGTGCAAATACACATTGTCTCGATCAAAATTGTCCCAACGATTATCTAAAGCTTATTGGCTTCCCCTTTCCGTTTTGCCCATTTGTTAAACAGCCACGAGTGATGAATACATCCGTATATCTCGTCAAGGGGAGGTGGATGCTGGCCATTGTGACATTGTGTCTCAAGTGAGCAGCGAGAAGCTGTCTCGGGTTTTGTACGCTTGCTATGTACTTTCAACGTTTTCTTGCTACTGCTAGCCCAATCTGTTTTAGGAACAGTAGGATCACAGTATCTCTTTCCGAATGATGTGTACTTCTTCTCACTGCCGTCTCAAGTAAAGAAGATCACGCAATGAATAACCCACAAATTGAACTGCGACTTCTAGTTGCGTCCATGCGATTCTCAGCATTTGTGTACCTGACCCGAGCTTAGACAACGGCACACTCTCGTCTGTCATACGCTTAACACATATGGCATAAGTTGGAAGATCAAGTCCAGTATCACTGGACATCATCTAGCGCATCAAGCAGAGATAATTCTCTCAAGTCTCGCCTAAATTTCAGGCCAAAGTTTTCCGTTTTGTTGCATATCTGAGATATTGCTTCCGTCTTTTTAATAAGCGATTCAAGCAATGATTCTAATGATATTCACCTTCTGCTAGCCCGTCTAGAAGCCAGTATAGTGAAGAGGCTAGCAGTTATACGTTCTAAGATATGCAACAAAAACAAGGATATAGCTAATGACTGTCGTCTAATTACAACGGTGGTGTTCTGAAAGTTATCATCTGAATATTTTCTATCTGATTTGGTCATTATTTCATACGAAGAGCTAAGGTATGATTGTCCACTTTCAATATTACAGTGATTCAAAAATTTATTGTAGTACGATCTGTACACGCGCAGTTTCTCTTACATGGTGTATCGATTCTTACACGGTGTATACACGATATATATTCGCTTAGACAGTGTAAAAATGGTGAGACGGTTTACATGGTGTAAGTCTCCGTACACACTCCCTACACGGTGTATACACCATATACCGGTTACGCATAACTCCACTAAGGTTCGTCAAATAGTCGACACCTGGTTTGCTGCAAATGAAACCTAGAGTCATATCATCTAGGATTAAACCGGCAAGTAAATGCCGCCTCAATGCCCCTCAAAACCCAGATCTCTTCCGAGCCTCCCAAACCACGTGGTCTCTACAAACAGCGCAACAGATCTCCCAGGAAGCCAACCTGTCTATATCGTTCTTCTTATGACAATTCGACCGTCCCATCTTTCCTCCAATTGAACTTACCCTCGGAGCACTTCGGTGTCCCTCAAGCAGGCCTAGGCACAAGCACAACCCTATCCTTCGCTCCCACATAAATCTTTCTTTCCAGCACCTCCTGAAACCGTCTTCTATACACTTTGCGTGCAATACTGCGCGCCAAAAAATTTGTATGAAGCAAAGCAGGAACAGCCGAACACTCATGATCAACTATCTTCTTCTTCCGGCCGAATGTCAGAAGATTGGTGATGTATTTGATTAATTTCGCAATGATGCTTGCGTAACCTTCGAATTCGCAGGGCTCATGAGAGATAGTGATTTCGCGAGGTGCGATATCTTTCGCTGCGAGCGTCCAGATTCGGTGTTGGAGTTCAATGGGAAGACGGGGGAAAGGGTGGAAAGAATGAGGAGGAGATGGCCGTTCAGGAGCTGGAGAGTCTGGAATTTGAGGTGAGTCTGATCTTGGGGGTGAATACGCGGTTGGGGAATTGTCAGCTGCAGTTTCTTTTCTGGTAGTTATAGTGACACTTGAGTGCCAGCTGCGATCTCTGGTATAATGAGTACTGTGATGTGTAATATGCGGATGGTCTATGAACCGAAGACTAGGTGGCATTGAAGACGCCATCTTGGTGTATGTGTAATGATGAAAAGATAAGTTTGTTCCTGGTGTCTAATGCTTGGTATCTTGTAGTTCGTGAGCGGTCTTAAATGCTTTATGTTATGACAGCCCCCTCTACTTTGTTTGCAACCTTAGAGAAATCACATCTCTTTGGGACCGTACCAAACATATTTTTATAGGTACAGTAAAGATATCTGGCGAATTTGTCTACTGATACCTAAGTAGTCCGTGAGATACATTCTACGGCACATAAAGTGACAGTATATTGCTACACCAAAGATACTTCGAAGACTGTAGTACCAGACTCAACAACAGGATCTCAGGTTCATTTGAAAATGTACCAAAGAAGTCAACTTGAAGAACCAGCCTCGCCGAAATATGCAGAATTCCCATGAAAGCCTACCTACACCCGACTATAACCCTTAATGCCACGAAAGAAAGCTTCTAGCAGAGTATACTATCCACGCGCTCCCAGTTTCGGCTTGCTAAACATCACTGTAGAATATGGTAAGATATTAACAGTAGCTAGCTTCCTTGAAGCCAAGTAAATAGATGCACCATGAGTCAAGCAAGCGTAATTTACCAGATGGTGTAGCCAGTGTTCTGCCCAACTCAACAATCTCTCAAACCTCACCTGATATACACCCTTTCATCTCGTCACCAATTGATTTAAATAGAGCAACCTACTCCTATTTTCTCCACTGCGCACTGCATTTGATGCTTACTTTCCAAGTATCTATAAACGTATAAAGTCCAATTCCTGAAATTGAGGATCGTTTAGTTCAAGTAATATTGACTTCTTAGTCATGGCCAGACCAGATTAAAGTGTTCAACATTTCATGGCTCGGTGGCACAACATGATATCAGTAATTCCTATACCGATTGGACAAGATGATATAAAATCGCACGTAGATACAATTACATTCAAACGCACACTTAGTTCCGACCAATAAATGTTCTTTGAGATTACGTTCCCATTCATCCATTTCTATGTTCAGTTCTATGCTTTTAATTTATATGCAACTCTAGACGCCTAACCCAGCACTTGGTTCGTCAAGACGTTCAATGGAAATCTACCAAAGATCGAGTGTTTGTATATATCTAATTCTCTTCCATGCCATATGAACAAGAATGGAAAACTTTGAATAGTCCGCAGTGCGGTTTACGGGTATAGCAATTGTATATGAGCCATGGTTTGCAATGCGCCAAGCGAGTACTCTACCAATGTACTCCCCTCCAATGCCCGAACTCCTGAATGCAGTGCCCCTAACGGAAAATAGCCAATCTTTAGTCTAATCATAATTAAACAACACAGAAATGCTCTCTCCATGGTGAACACGACGAATTGCCTCGGCGAAGACCGGGCCAACTTCCAAGACCTCTAACTTAGGGCAGAGACGTTGATGTTCATCTTGTGGAACACTATTGGTCACGATAATTTTATCCAGTGCAGATGCGTTGATACGCTCAATAGCATCACCACTGAAAACTCCATGGGTTATCAAAGCGTAAACGTAAGTGGCACCCTCTTTCTTGAGCAATTTGGCAGCTCTTGTAATGGTGTTCGAGGTATCGGCCAAATCGTCGATGAGTATAGCAACTTTATCACGAACATTGCCTACAAGCATCATTGTAGCATTTTGGCGATCGGTGATTCGGGTAGGTCGACGTTCCTAATTGATATGAGTGTGCGCAGGGAGTAGAATCGGGGGAAGTTTTACCTTATGAATCAATGCAAACTCCATGTTGAGTCCATCGGCAATCGCAGTTGCTCTCTTTGCTCCACCAGCATCAGGACTTACGACGATAGCATCCTGAAAGTTCGGGATATTTTGCTGGATGTATCTCTTCAAGAGAGGCTTGCCATACAAATTGTCCACTGGAATGTCAAAGAATCCTTGGTACTGGGGGTCGTGGAGATCCATGGTGATTACCTGATCGGCACCAGAGCAAGTCAAAAGATCTGCGACGAGTGTGCCAGCTTGCGCTACCCACTGTTTGTATCCTGGCTTGCCTTGGAACAGAGTTTTGCTTTGACCATTGACAAATCCAGGGTTCTCGTAATCGTGAGTGGTGAAATGTGGAATTGACACGGGAGTTGATGCTCCGTCAGCCAAGCGACCATTGGTAAGAGAAGCAATGGAATCCGAAGTATCTTGTCGTCTGGGTGTTATTCCATTTGAAGTTTGGGTATTAATCTGCTCGAGAGATGCTTTTCCAAGCTTCTTCTGCAATTTTTCCATACCGTTAGTGCCGTTGCTGAGGCCTGGTGTTTGAGGGGAGGAAGGGCCGGGTGTTGCTGGTCGACTTTCGAAAGTAAAGTTACCCTTAACGTCGGCGGGTCCCTTGGCAAGCGGTGCGCCAATCTTATTGTATGGAAGATCGGGTTGTCGTGAATAAGGAAACAAAGGAAGGACGACAGTAACACGCTTAGCAGATCCAGTTTTGCATGCTGAAATCATAATGCAAAGATCTATGAAATGATCATTGGCCTTTCCTCCGCCCGATTGAATGATATAAACATCTTTGCCTCGAACTGAGTCTTGGATCTCGAGACGACTCTCACCAACGGAAAATTTCTTAAGAATTCTGTTGCAGGGTGGAACACCGAGCGTATTGCAGATGATCTCTGTGATTTGAGGATGGGAGTTTCCTCCAAGAACAACCAAATTACGAACCATATCTTCTGATATATGGCAAGAAGTTTGAGGTAGTTGCGATATGGTGATGATGGTTGAGATTTTGGTGGAAAGGTTTGAATTGAGATGCGGGATTATCTTTTTTGTGAGGGGGTTCGTAGCCGCGTCAAATCTGGGGCGGTCTAAGGGCTTTGAAATAAAGAAGAAAGAATTGGATCGCACAGGAATTCAAGGCAATAAATGGTAGATGATGAACCTTTTATTATAGATATAGCAATGCTATAATATATCTTCCCTTTTTCTCAAGATGGAGGTTTATTTATGATTTCCAATTGATTTTCAAAAGTTCTTGTTGATGAATCGGATTGATATGAAGGGAAATGGAATATGAATACCGTATAAATAAAATATTAAAAAAAAACCTCTCACAAGCAAAAGTTTTGAATCACACAAGAGGGAAGAAAAAAAAAAGATTCATACGGTCAGATCTGGTGACGTGCTTAGCCTATTAGAGTTAAGCAATCAATCCCCATTGAGACCCCGCAGTACGAGGCTGAACTCGCTTAAAATGTTTTGCATGAGATAGTCAACTCTGGAAATTATTTCTCCTCAAGGCTGAAGATTGTGATCCAACAATCAACGCCCGTTTACGAAGAGCCACATAATACAACGTCTTGGGAGTACTAGGTGACGTCTAGCTGCCAGTTACAACACACTAGTACGCCAGGGATATTAAACAGCCATGAAGATTCTAGAAGCACAATCCGCAACCCTTAGCAATTTTGAGGTTTATACTCATTTGAAGGATATTCAAAAGAAACACCGCACAGGAGGAAGGAGACCAGGAAATCTTGACAATGTTATCAAAGAGGTAGCACCTTGCTTCTTTATGTCTCGTAAATCTAAAACTGACCTGTTTTTAGTTAATGCAATACCTCGAGGAAGCACCTTCACCTCTCGCGCAAAAGCCATGCCCATACAATGAGGATACAATTCGAAATCTGCTTGAACAGCTTCGTCCCTATGACTTGACCAAAGCCGAAATCCTTATGATTATCAATCATCGACCAACATCAATGGAGAATTTGAACATCATTATTGAAGAATTGGAGTTGAGATTTCCAGATGAAAATGAACAGTGGGGAATCATAGATGTTGTCAAAGATGTGCTAGGTGCACAGGATGCTGAAGAAATGAAGCAGACTATGGCAGATAATACCGAAGCCGCCAAAAAGGATGAACAGAAAAGACTGGAAGATGAAGAGAGACAATACAAGGCGCTTATGGACCAATCGTGAGTGTGTAGGAATGCTGGGTAACGCTCTTCGTGTTCGCAGATTTAGGTCAATCCTGAACACCCCCTGCAGACCAGACTATATGCAAATCGGCCAACGTGTGCATTGTAGAAGTATGTTCAGTGGCTTATTCGAACGACTCGCCGAGAACAAAGTTCTAGCTCCACTGTGTCGATGTATAAGTCGATGTATAAGTCGATCTGGCTTTCCAAGAAGAGGAAACATGGCAAATCGATACGCTTCTGATTAATCTCAGACTATGGAGGCTATCTATCTTTGGTTTTAAAAATGGGACAAAACGGTAGGCGTTCGTGGCGTAAAGGTGTCTAAAATCCCTCATGTCTGATCTCACATCGGTCATGCGATGCGCCATTAAATGTCAATAATGACCGACAACATAGCTGTGGCGAGCACCGTAAAGGCCACTGCATCTTCAATAAAAATAAGTCATTCAAACAGAAAAGTATTCGGAGCTCAAAGTGAGGTCAATGACAATTCCTGTACTCGTTCGTATTGTATATCAAGATTCCAAGTGGAACCAAGCTATTTCCTGTTCAACCAAGTACCACCTTCCTTAAACTGGATATTAAAAGCTCGGTATTTCTAAGCCTGTCTGTCTAGAATAACCACAATGCGTGAACGCGAAACATATCCACAAAGCAATCACTTTTCTTGTTTCCCCCCTCTCATACTGCCCCACTGCCAGAGTCTTTCTCAAAAATCACCAGATAACAGAGCAAAAGCGAACCAGGCGTGGAGTTTCCTCCCGTGCCATAGTTTGATAACAGGGTAGAGGCTACTCCTATGGATTAGCTAGCTCTTTACTCAATCATATCCTATCGATGTGGTTGCGAATATCATGAAACGTGATTTGGGATAATATCCGGGTGAGAATATTGGAAGAAGGATGTATTGTTACAGGTTCCTTTACTATCAATGCGAATCATACCGTTCGTATATTTTGAAATATCATGACAAGAGGTGTATGTAATGGCAATACAAACATAGTATACTTATCTTCCACAATCTCTCGAAATTAGTGACCTTGATCCAATATCTGCGCATTGGCTTGAATTATAATATTTTGATTTAACACTCTGTTTGCCATGAGAAAGGTTCAGATTTGGCATTATTAGCATTGATAGATGTGCGGTCCATTGCCGCATATTAAGTGGTTTATATACCTACTGAACAATTTCATCATCTCGCTTCCACAGCGGGAAAAGGCATACGATATTGACTTCTAGTCTTGGGCTCTATCTTGGAAGAAACGTGATTGAATCTCATTCTGGAAAAGTATCGTACCTGGCAAGACAAGGAGCCGTTTATGCTCCCACACCAAGCTAGTATTTGGCTGTATGATACCAATTCAACTCTCATCTTAGGAAATAAAAGGGCCTCAGCGTTCATTCGTTCTCACAAACAGAAGCAATACTACGCGTATATCAATGTCTTGTTTAATAAACAGGTCAGCTTCGGACGTATGTGCTGGCGTTATTCCAGAATATTAACGTTTGCCAGTCAACGTCACCTTTCATCAAAGCCTTTCGTTGTCACTTCTTATCTGTAGGTCATCAGAGCCATAATCATCGTCATTATCGTTATCGTTTTCTTAAACTGACTTACGCAGCGCAGCCTACGTTGATTTGAATAAGTCCAACTGCCACTCTTCACTTGCTGCGTGTTTCACCAAAATCAAATCAGTTGTTGCCGAGCTTCACTGCAACTTTCTGGCTACAACAAAACGACAATCAATCAACCTACATATTTGCATAGTTCTGTTCCCTACACAGGTAGTGAGCTTAGTAATTGAAGACACTCCTTTGCATACATCTGGATCCATCTCGAAATTTACCGTTGAGTCACCGAAGCATTGACTCTGATTCCTCCTACCCGCCAAAGCAAGTTGTCTAATCATAGGTGGCACCATTACTGTCACCCTTAGCCTCACTTTATCTCAATGGACAATAAAAGATAATACTCGTCGTCTTCATTTGTTTCTGCACATTTTTCTCCTAGAAGTTGGGGTGTTTCTGGCCAAATAGTTGCGAACAGTTTGTACATCATCTAGACCAAAGCTAATAACTTGAAGTCAAAGTTTAGGTTTACCCGGTTCCATCTCCGTTTTCTTTAATTTCTGGGTCAATTCTTCAATCGTCGCCGGAGGTTTAGTATCGACTGGTTTCCACCATGGCCAGACACTTGGTGCATTCTCTTGCATATTATCCTTGAACTCAGGGTTTCTCTTTTCCATAAAGCCTGACATATACCAATTAGTATGATCCCAAAATTCTGCCCAAGGAAAAAAACATACTCTTAATTCCCTCATTCTTATCTCCCGATCTGAACAACTCCAACAGGACCTTACTGTCCAAAAGATGCGTTTCTTCCGCCGTTCTTGGCCCTTTCCACATCAAATCTCTCATAACCGCAGTTGAAACTGCACTCGTATTTTGAGCTATGTCATTTGCAAGTTCTAATGCACGTGGAAGAACTTGTTCGGGGGGTAAGATCTCGGAGAAGAGAGAAGAGAGAAGAGGGGATGTTGAGGGGTATATTGAGCCAGTTGTCGTGAGGTGCATAGCGCGGGAGAGACCGATAAGACGAGGGAGGAAATAGGAGGAACATGCTTCCATTATGATACCACGGCGGGCAAATACGAATCCGATTTTTGCTGTAGAGGAAACGATACGGATGGAAGTTGGTAGTGTCACTGTGGTGGATTAGAAAAGCATTCTTGTGTGGAAACGAGATTTGAACCAGAATTAGGTATCTGATGGGGGATAGGATTCATGCTTACCGGTTATGCCTACACCAACAGCCGAGCTACGAATGTATTAGTTGTGTTTAGAAGACATTAAATAAAGTGGACGTGGTTATTTTACTCACCCATTAATAGCTGCAATTGTAGGTTTCGTACATCTATGAATAGCTAGTGCTACCTACTCAAGAGGATTAATCCAAAGAAAGTATGCTAAAGAATGCGGGAAATTGAACACCCTTCCAAAACGCGAAAAAATAAATCACGCACCTTTCCACCACCATCCCGATGCGTCAACGCCGTATCATTCTCATATGACAATCCGGCTTCCAAATCCGCTCCGGCACAAAACATCTTTCCATGACCAGTCATGACAATACATTTCACTCTAGGATCAAGTGACAAAAGATTGAAAGCTATTTCAAGTTCTTCGGCCATAGTATCTGTGAAAGCATTGTGTTTTCCAGGTCGATATAGTGTGATTAGAATAGTCGGAGTGGGTGTGGGCGAGGACTCGGGTATGTGAGAGACGCGGATATGTTGGAAGGGAAGGGTTGAGTAGGAGGTTGGAAGTGAGGGAGTCATGTTCGATTGTCTGACTCTACTTGAGGTGTTGATGTGACGATGGGATGATGTGATTAAAATTTAACTTTCATTATTATCAAACTTTGAAGAAACGCAGCATGAGAAATTCACATGTACTTTTGTATCCAAGTTTAGAGTAAGTATGTAGAAAGTAGCCGATGTCTCCTGAACCATTAAATTGAGCAATGTATTAAGCAAGATGAAGACAAATCTTGTGAGTCTAGAGCAACGAGGACACTGTAGTAACTACATAGTAGCTATCAAAAAAGTGCTCAAAATAATCCTTCAACTCGCGAATAGTATGTAGAATCTCGAGATGCCGAGGGTAAATACTAGATTTTGTGCGGGGTCACCGGGAGGGGAGCCCTTGCTCATGACACGTGGGAAAGCCGTTCACGAATCACGATCAACAACTCAAATTGTACTAACAAAGGATATATCATTCACTAGACATATGTTGAAAACCCCTTTTTACTTCCCCTGAGAATACATCGAGCGGTTGTGTAGCACATACGAGTCCATATTCATATTCATATTCTATACTCTCCTTTCAAGTATTATGACGTCACAATTGTCGATACCTTGGGTAAAACTAGTAAGAGAGTAGAGGGATATATCTTAGAAAAGAACTAATTGTCACCAATATAGTGAAATTTGCGAGGTGTAATTGGTTGGTTTATAGGAAACATGGGAATTATGTATGTTGGATTGAAAAGCCACGGCGATGAAGACAAATCAGACTTATTCCCCGCCATCTTTGTATTGTCCCCATCATCCCCCTCCACCTTCCTAATTCCAACAACAGCCATTCGTAAAATAACTTCAACTTCAACTTCAACTTCAAATTCAAAGCCGAACACTTTATCGTTTCTATCAAACTATAGTTACTTGATCCAATTGTTGAAAACTTAGGAAACAAATCATACACGATGCCTCAAAAAGAAGCGGTCTCGACCGACAAGGCGCCACCGCCATTGCCCTTCTTCTCTCAAGCCATCAAATGTCAAGGAATGGTTTATTGCTCTGGTAGCATTGGGATGGATGTTGCAACAATGAAGCTCGTCGAAGGAGGTGTTGCTGATCGAACCGTATGTCTCAATTCCTATCTACAGATTCTAAGGTCAACGTTATTGAGTAACAAATCTAGAAACAAGCAATCTTGAACCTCCAGGCGGTTTTGGAGGCCGCTGGCAGCAGTCTTGACAATGTTGTCAAAGTCAACGTCTTCCTAACCGACATGCAGAATTTTGCAGCCATGAACAAAGTCTATGCAGAATTCTTCCATAAGGATCCCAAGCCAGTCAGGACTTGCGTTGCGGTACACCAATTGCCACTCGGGACCGATGTGGAAATTGAATGCACAGCTCATCAGTAAGGTAATACCTTTTTCATACATCTAAAAGCCACTGCTAATATAGACTTTCTAGGGGAGAAGAATCCTTGTCGTCAACGAATTTGCTATCAAGGCCAAATCTTATGACCAAGGATTGGTAGCAAGATGTCAGGGAGCCGAACTCTTGATTACAATTCCACAATTTTTGTTAAATCAAAGCGATTTACAATTGTTTAACTCCTTGCAGTGCTTTCAATTATATCGCTTGACTTGATTCAGAACAAAAAGAGGTGATTGCTTCCAGCTTATATTTTCTTTGTATGGCCGGCATTCTTCGTTTCTTTGAAGAGAGCTTCATGATTGTCCTTCATTTTCTTTTCTTTTGTTGCATGAAAATCTCAATCAACGTTGCAACATTGCAAAATCGTAAAATTCCAATCTAAATGCTACACATATTGTAATTGTTTAATCATCTTCACTATGTCGTTCTCACGAAATAGAACCAATTTCAACCTGCTTGATGATGTGGACGACGAGGACAGACTTCCTGGCGAGGACGACAAGAGTGTTTTATTTCAAACGACAGGAACAACTCTCCGGAATGCACCGCGACTAGTTGGTAGCCAAATCGTGAACCAAGATCTAATCCAAGAACGAAGAAATAAAGCCCTAGAAGCATTGTTAGCGGTGCGAGAGGAGGGCGATAAAACGAAAGGGCTTACACTGCTCAATAGCCTAACCAGCAGTCCAGTGACAGACATTGTCCCTGCAAGTGCAGCCACTCAAACAGCGGAAAAGTCTGAGGCTCTTCCTCCGGTAGCAAAAGAGGCATTGGCCGAAGCTGACAGCCCAAATGTAACGAATCAAGTGCCGGCCAGAGGACGGAGATGGCTTGGACAAGCTCAGGCGCGACCTACTACTATAGCCGACATCAAACGATTTATGCCCCTTCAACTCGAGCATCCTCCACATCCGAATGGAGATCGCAGTAACGCATGGTTTAAGGATGAGTATGCCAATTTGTATGTAGCGATAGTCAGGTTTGCTACAGAGTTTTTTGGATTTCAGGACTTACAGGAAGGGTTTCACGAGCCCTGGGCTGTTCGGATGCCGGAGGAGTTCTACAGATATGTGGAACTTGTTGCTGAGCCAGATACTGTAGCTGGCGGATGGGATGAGATGTTGCTCGATACGAATACAAGAAAATATCTCATTGTCGGTATTATCGTAAGGATATTAGAGGCTAGAGTTTTTTCGCCGGTTCTATGGGGAAATACTAAAGAGGGGGAAGAATTTCTTCATGGTTTAGATCGTGCACTTCTCGATAGCGAAGGTATGATATCCCAAAGATCAGCAGATGAAAACTCTGATTACAATCCAAACTGACATCTCTTACTCTATAGGCTACAGTCGTCAAGAACTCCGCTACAGATCTATTCGCACTCTCTTGGGTGGAGCTTCTCTAACCCCTAATTTTCACAAGGATTGCACACAATTGACCGCCCAAGTACTACTCCTCTTTCTGCCTCTCTTCAACTACCTCACGCTTCTTCCTGCCGGTCCTGAAACCGTCACCCCCAAAGCCACCGCCCTATACCAAGCCCTCCATAACATATTCTCCAGCGCCGCCTACCTATCCATCTGTATCCGCATCTCCCCAACCATAATCCACACCGTCTCTCTCCTCCCTGGCACCGCCTACAAACCCGACGAACACACTTCTATTGTCCAAAACTCCTGGACACTATCCAAGACCGTCGTTCAAAACAACTGGAACCGAGATCGTGGAGCATTGGAAATCGAACGCGCGGAAGCCGAGGGCTACGTTATCGGCTACAGAAATGCAGGAGATAGACGTCTTGAATCGAACGCCGGCTTGCGTGCTCTTCGCCGTCTGCAAGATGCGCAGAAGAAATTGGCAGACCACAAACCCCCCGGTTTTACGCACGAGGCAGCGGTGAAAATTGCAATCTGGCCCGTCACGAAGAGATACTGGGCGGGGAGTTCAAAGCCGGGTGGTGATATGGATGGTCAGAGTGTAGTTAACGTCACGAATGCGGGAGCGGTATTTTACTATAAAGAAAAAGATAAACCCGTCGAACCACTTCTGGATTTCGTGACACGGAAAAAAAAGAAATTGGGTGGGAGATATGAGAGAGTTAAGGATGTTCTGGCGGTGTTGGCTCTGTTGTCTCTGGGTGCATTTATGGTTCTCTTGTATGTGGTTGGATGGGCAGCGTTGATCGCTTGGCTTACAAGTTCTATTGCTGCGATTACGGAGTCGTTGAGAGAGTCAGTGGTAAGGGGAAGAGAAACGGCGTCGAGTGCATATGAATATACCGGATCACCTGGCCACGACTGGTTCGGGGAAAGAAGAGAACAGCCGATTCCTGATTATCACACAGCATATTCAAATGCAAAGGAAGGTGTCAAAGAGGGTTTTCAAAAGGGCGCTTCGAAGGCTGAGGATTTCGCTGGTGATGCATATGATAGAGTGACATCCAAAGCTAAAGATGGCGTAAAAGGTGGCTATGATGCGTACGCGACCCGCAAATCACAGGCGGAAGACGTCCTTGAGAATGCAGCATCAAAGGCCAAAAGCGCAGGGAGAGTATACGAAAAAGCGACAGACAAAGCAAGAGAAGCGGCTGGAAGTTCCGGCGAGAAAATCGCATCGAAAGCCAAAAGCGCAGCGGGAAGTGTCAAGGGAAAAGTAGCATCAAAAGCCAAGAGTGCAGCGGGAAGCCCCGCCAAGAAAATCACATCGAAGGCGAAGAGCGCAGCGAGACTGACGGCAGAGAGGGTCACTTCACGGGTGAAAAATGCGGCGGGCGGAGCTTACGGGAGAACGTCGAGGGGACCGGGAGCGAGGGCGACGGTTCAGGCGACGAAGAAACGGACAAAGGGGGAGGCGTATACGAGAGAGGGGATGAGGAATTTGTGATTTTGGATTTGTGATTGAGTTTTTTGTTCTCTCGCTGTTGGGTTGGTTCTTTTTGGTGTAGTTAGTTGGTTGGTTAGTTGATTAGTTAGTTTATTGAGTACCTATGTATGTATGTATTTGTTGTTTTATTGAGATTCTTGAGTACTTACCTACCAACCTACCACCTACCTATCTACTTACCTAGGTACAAAACTAATATATATCTCAATCTCAACCCCTTCTCCCCCCTCTAACATTTCGAAAAAATCTACATGTGAGTTGGTTACTATTGAAAGCTACCTCGATATACAAATACAAATACACCTCAGATTCTCCTTTTCATTATTCATTACCTTGTAATAATCATTCTGAATTCTGATGATGTGGGCTATATATATACTTTCCTAGTATCTATCTGTCTGTCTATCTATCTATCCCAATCCCCATATTCATACCCACCACATTCCCAAACTAATCAAATATATGCATGGTGCCAGGAAGGAGGACGAGAGAGAGAGAGAGAGAGAGAGAGAGAGAGAGAGAGAGAGAGAGAGAGAGAGAGAGAGAGAGAGAGAGAGAGAGAGAGAGAAACTCTGGATTAAAATAATATAGATACGACTATATCGGGTTTGTATTACAACAAACCCTCACAAAAAGATGGAATACACTCCATAAAACAATCATCCCCTATTTTGTCATGGGAGAATACTAGATACATTATTCATGGAGTGCATAAAATCATTTATTAAACCGACAAAACAAGACACGACATGGTTTTGAAACCATTCACGATAACTAGGTAGCCCTCTTGAGATTCAAACACGCAAAGCAAATCATCTGACATTTCAGTCCAAAATATAAAGGCGAAACGCCGGCCTTTAAAATTAGCCAATTGGGTATTAAGGTCATAAACCCTCTAGAACACCATCCCCGTTAAACTCCATGCTGAATTTAATATAAATCCTCTCGATCCAAACGCCTTGTATATCAATCATGTCATATTCGTAAAAGAGTCGCACAATATCTTCAAGGGCCTGGAGAAGGTCCTGTGAGGTTATTTGAAGGTGCTGGCGCCGACCCTGCCTGCGGCTTCTTCTCTTTCTTTGCCCAGCGAAGTCCGCAGGCGTTGCAAAGCGTCTTGGGACCCTTGGGACCTTTGCGCCATTCTGGTGAATCCATAACACCTGAAAACAAAAGTTAGCTTTTTCTGAGTTTAGAATTGAGAGGATTATCATGTAGCGTACCACAATCTGCGCAGACGTATTCGTCTGCTAGCTTCATTTTCTTTTTCTTGTCCCCCAGACGGCCATCCTTGTCAATTGGTATGGCAATTCCAACATCGCCTCTAATTAAAGCTGGACTACGGGCGCCAGTGCTAATCCCTTGACTTCTTTCACCATCTCGATATTGTAACCCGGTGAGCATTTCTACAGTATCAACACCCTCATATCGTTGCATTTTATCTTTCATAGAATCGGGCTGTCGACTAGAAATCGCATCCTCAAGATTTGCTTTTGTCAACGTGCTATACGACATATCCGGTCTTGCTGGAGGAGGCATCGCTCGGAAATCAGGATGGCTCGGATCCGCAGGTAGAGATGCGCTCATGCCTGTGGTCATCGTCTCAGATGAGTCTGATGGATGTCGATGCGTCCAGTTCCTTTCACTATCTTCGAATTCTTCTTCCTCTTCTCTCTTGAGATCCCTGATTTTCTTTGACATTCGCTCAAACTCGGTTTTGTGTTCCAAGAATGAATCCAGTAGAAGGGCGTTCTTTGTTGGATATTTCCTTGCCATCATAAAAAAGCCTCTACAATAATCCGCCGTTTCTCTAGGTGGGATATCTGGATCTGAAATTGGAACAGCTGCTGATGGCGACGGCCTTGATGCATAGTGGGCATGTCCGTGACACTCGAATATTACGTAGGACTCGTCCTTCTTGCGAAATCGAAGATAGAATCGCAGTTTATTACCCGATGCAATGGCTTCATTGAACTCCCTCACAAACATTGCACTATCATCTGGGTGTATGTAATCCACAATGAATTTCCCCTGAAGCTCCTCTGCGGCATACCCAGTGAGACTTTGACAACTAGGCGAAAGAAAAACGAACTTTCCGAAAGGGGTCAAGACGTGCAAAAAGTCCTTGATTTCTTCAACCACCTTTTGTTGCCAATTTCTTCGCCTCGTGAAATCATTGACTGAGCTGTTGCTTGTATTTGTTGGTTGGACACCAAAGCCTGCAGGTAAAGGACCCGCCCCGATTTCTTCAATCTGGGCATCTCCATCATTTGTTCCTCTCCTCCTCCCATCGTCGGTGTGTTCATTTCCGACGGGCGACATCATGTTGAGTGATGTAAAAGATTTCGGAATGTTGCCATTGCCGCCAAGGGTATTCATATCCATATTCATATCGGGTAGACCGTCAAAGTCCATCATTAAATTATCCTGTAGCATCTCCGACATTAATGTATTGGGTAAATTTTGATCGACCTAAATTTGGGATCATATATCATTAGCATTCTGGAAATAGATGCCATGAGAAATTTGCAAAAAAAAATAAGAATGTAAGAAAGGCTAGAAAGGACCAAGAGATTTCGGAAAATTGAAGGTTTTCGTACCTGCGAGGCTGACAGCGCCCGATCCATGGATCCGAGGTTGGCTGCATGATGATGTTGTTGCAAGTAATCGGTCGGATCCAGATTCAAATTATTCATATTCATAGATGTATCCCCCTCGGACATTTTCGAACCCTAATTATGCTGCGAGCGTGAAGAAGAGTATCTATCTGTATATGTCTCTGTCTCTGTCTCTGTCTCTGTATGCGCATTTGGATTCGAGGCGGATAGGTAGCGAGGATGTGAAGGTTCTGTCTGGGTGGGTAGGGAGGTGGGTAGGTATGTATGTGTATAAGTTTACCGTGAACGGTAGAACGTAACATGTAAAATGTGGTGGTGAGATGAGATATGACGCCCTCGAGGCTTTGCCGGGAAAGTCTGGATTTAAAAGAGGGGAAGAAAATTTCCCCCCGAGATTTGGAGTTCAAGTCAAGTCGTCAAGTCGAGTTGAGTCGAGTTGAGTCGAGTTGAGTGGAATCGAGTAGAATGAATAAGACTGTAAATGGATTGATGATACCTAAGCAATATCAGGTACCGTTACTAGCACCAACCTATTTAGGTATTTGAGTATTCGAGGATTCAAGTATTCGAGTACCTTTTCAATGACGAAATATAAGGCGGTAAAATGGGGAATGGAGAAACATGGCAATTGTGAAAATGTGATGTTTTTTTGGGTTTTCTTTATTAGAGTGAAGATGATTAGTACCTGGGATGTCTGGTATGTAGGTCATTTAAGATCTGTGTAACATGGAAAAGATATAAGATATAAGATGTTATATGTTATATGTTATATGTTGTAATGTTCTTGTTTTATATATCAAAGGTGCTATTATTCAAAGCCAAGGGTTAAATCAAGAAAGACAGGTAGCTATAGTATACAGAGTATATAAGAGACAAAAGAAAGAAAGTTTCGGATTGATTTTGTTAATTGTTCTCGAGACAAGATATAGTGGGTGAGTCGAGAGATATATTGAGTTGAGTCTTAGTTATATATATATAGACTATTCGGTATATGGAATACACTTTATATTCAGATTAATAATGAGAGTATATATTACCTTTTAGTAGAACGTTTAATTATATATACTTAAATATCTATCTATATATTTATATATTTATATATTTATCTATCTATATCTATCTATCTATCTATCTATCTATTTATATAGATATATATAATATTATACACAGGTATATATATATTATATCCTCATATCCATCTGCCTACTTACCTCGCTTCTTTTCTTTTGCTTGCTCACCTTTTCTTTTTTTCCCCTTCATTTTCTCCCCCTTGGGCTAGATTCCGTCGTCGGGTACTCAAACTCCGCGCATCGTAACATTTGGAGTGAAATCGGATGACATCGTCAACGTCATCGATTTACTTATTAGCTTCTGTTCTAGGTACTACGCATTGAATGATTACTACTGTGTACCTTCCACCTTCCACCTTCCACCTGCTAACAGTCGGCTCTTACAAGCGGCCGACTATTACCAACTTGACGGCGGGGAATGAGAATATCGAGCCAGCAGCTACCTAGTATACATTGACCATCCATCTGCCCAGTAACCATCCGAGCCATCTGTATAACTAATCCCGTTTGCATTATCCATTCCATGCTATCAATCCCGTCCGCGCCGCTCCGTACCTAGACCCAGACTCAAGCAATGAGGGACAGTTGCCTAGAATCTAACACGTGACTGCGTGCTCTTTCATCGCGTTTCTTTTCTTCTCAGTCTATCGTACTACGCGTTCACCTCAACCTCTACAACACCTTTTTTCTTCTTCTACAATTTAATTACCACATACAACCTCTCTGTCCAATCCATCATTTCATCAATCTCGCAGAAGATTTTATTATCTGGAGCGAAGCGAAAAAGCCTCCACGGCAGTGGCCCAGCGGAGCGTCATATCTATTTGTTTCTTTTATTGTTGCCAATCTACCAATTCGATCTTACGCACACATAAAATACAGACAAGCGCAAGAGAAAAGGTAGCCATATTTCGTTATTTTGAATCCCGTGTCTTTTACATCAATTCCAGTACTGACTTTATTACTCCAGGCCATCGATAATCTCTTCGCAATCATCAGCTTTCGTCTTTAATCGCTAGAACTTAACAGGCTGTAGCACCCGTCACAAACCAACAAGATGTCGAAAATAGAGAAAATGAGAATATGCGGGTTAGTCTCATTGGTGCCAATCATATATTAGGACAGCTGGGCTTATTAGGTTTCGTTCTTATAGGGTGCGATCCTTCGATCACAAGGGTTGGGAGAATATCTCGTTCAACACCCCTCTCACACTCATCGTCGGACTCAATGGTTCGGGGAAAACTGTACGTCTTCATTTTCAGATACTATCCTCCAGGATTTAGCTAAATTACAATTAGACAATCATCGAATGCTTGAAGTATGCTACAACTGGTGCGCAACCGCCGAATAGTAAGGTTGGAGGGGCTTTTATTCATGACCCCAAAGTATGTTGCTCATGGTCCTTTCATATACGTTTTTACACAAGATGCTCATTTAGATACAGCTTTGCGGCGAAAAGGAAGTACTGGCACAAGTCAAGCTCTCATTTCAAAGTACGACTGGATCGAGAATGGTCATTACGAGAAGTATGCAACTTACGGTTACAAAGACGGCCAGGAAGATGAAGACCCTAGATGCGGGATTGATGGTTAACAATGGTGGCGAGAGAACTGCTGTATCTCACAAAGTTGGTGAGATTGACAAGATAATGCAAACAGCTTTAGGCGTTTCTGAAGCTGTTTTGGACAATGTTATTTTCTGTCACCAAGATGATTCATTATGGCCAATGAGCGAGCCTTCACAACTCAAGAAGAAGTTTGATGATATATTCGAAGCAACAAAATATACCAAGGCTGTTGACAGTCTCAAATCTTTGAAAAAGGATTACGCTCAGCAGATTAAAGGCATGATAGCAGATGAATCGATTGCTAAGGATAACAAGGATAAAGGAGAAAAAACCAAGAGCCGCTGTGAAGAACTTTCGGCTCAAATAGATCAGCTTTCTGAAGAGGCCTTGAAAGACAAAGCCAACATGGAGGCAGTTCGAGAGGTCGTTGACGCAAAACAGGCGCAGGCAGCCGAGTTTTGGGAACTAGTTCAAAAGCTCAGAACTAACAAAGAGCGGGTCAAGTTCAGTGAAGAAAATCTAGAGTCTCTCCAAAAAAGAATCAAGCCACTTTCCGAGTCAGACGAATGGCTTAAATCAACATTAGATCAATACGCGGATCGTATACTGGAGATGGAACAGCAAGACGAACAACTACAGAAACAATATCGTGATCAGCAGCAGAAAGTATCGGCAAATACTACCGAATTGGGCAAAAAACAGGCAGATTTAGGTCGACAACAAGCTCTAAAACAAGCCTACGAAGGAGAGCTTGAATCTCGAGTTCAACTGGTCAAGAGTGCTGCATCCAAGCATTCCATTCGGGGCTACGATGACGACATCAACGAGTCTCGAGTGAATGAATTCATAGAGAGAATTAAAAAGCTATCGCGTGACAAGGAACGTGAATTGGAGCGGGCTAAGACCGCCACTAATGATGAGTTGAAAAATGTCCAGACCACGTTGACGGAACTTCAGAACCAACACGCAATACGTGTTCAAGAAAAGGTCACGGCCAAGCAAACTATTTCCAACAACGAAAGGAAAGTAGGCCCTAAACAAACAGAACTAGGCTTTATCCAATTCGACGAAGGTGATAAAACCGGTCTTGAGGCCTCCCACAATGAGACCAAGGAACTGCTTGAGAAGCTTAGGACTCAATTTGACGGTGCAGGCTGGGACAATCGCATCAGTACTAGCAATGGACGCTTGCGTGAGCTCGAAGACGAGGAGAAGTCTTTGAGGAAAGAGGCTTTCGAGATCAACAAACGTTCGAATGACCGCGCGCAACTTGACTATGTTATGGGGGAATTGAAAAAAACCAAGGGAAAACTAGACACCATGAAAGCGACCCACGGTGCAAAGCTCGATTCAATTCTCGGCTCAGAATGGCAAGTTGACACTCTCGCAAAGGATTTCCAAAGTGCATTGGACAGAGAGAAAGATGAAGTTTCAGACGCAACAAATGGACAAGAAGCCGCGAAGAAATCTCATTCTGAAGCAGGCTTTCGTTTCAATGCACTTCGTGAAGACCTCAAAGCTAAGAAGGAGCAATTGAAGGCTTGCGAGAATGCTGTACTCAACTCTATAAAGGATGAAGACTTGAAGCCATTAGTAAGTGTTGAAGAATATCCTAGGGAGTTGAATCAACTGGAGGAGGAGCGTGATGAGATCCGAGATAATATCGATGGCTTTAAACACAAGATCGAATATTTCACCCAATGCTTAACCACCATTCAGACTAAGGACATGTGCAAACTCTGTGAGAGAGGTTTTGTAGAAGAATCACATCGTTCAGCCGCCATGAAGAAAATTCAGAAACTTCTCAACAAAGATGCCCGAGAAAGATTGCAGGGAGAGCTGGAGATGTACAATGAACAATTGAAGACTGCGAAAGCTGCTCAATCGCAGTATGACATCTATCAATCCCTCAAGGACGAAATCCCAAATATTGAGCAAGATATGAAGAAGGCGGAAGATGAGAAGCAAAGATTGCTTGAAGAAGTTGAGCATCACGACAGTATCGTTGAACGCAAGAACGCTAGACAGAGAGATGTTGAATCTTTGACACATATCATCTCCTCCATCATTAGGTACCATAATGATATTACGGATCACGAAGCAAAGATTGATAGCTTAGCCTCGCAGCAAAGCATCACTGGAAGTATCATGACTGCTGACGATATCCAAGAACGACAGACAGCTTGTAGCGAAAGTATGCGCGGGGTCAGAGAACAAGTATCGAAAATTTCTTCCGAGAAAGATGCAGCTAAGGACAAGATAAATGACGTGGAGCGCGATCTATCTCGCAAATCGCAAAGACTCCGGGATGTCATTCACGGATTGGCAAAGAAACAAGCTTTGCGAAAAGAGATTGATGAGCTTCTCGAGAGCAGCACACAGCAACGTGAAACCATGAATCGTGCTGATGCTGAGCTGGAAAGTTTGAAACCCAAAATTGATACTGCAAAGGCTAAATACGAAGACATTCAACAGCAAGGTCATGCAAAAGAAAGAGAAGTCCGATCTCAAAAGGAGAAGCTGGCAGATACTGTCCGCCAATTCCTGCAACATGAGAAAAATATCAATGGATATATTGACAACAGTGGCCCTGAAAATCTTGCTGCTTGTGAGCGAGCAATCAAATTCATCCAGCAGGATCAGAAGCGTATCAGCGAAGAAATGAATGGGATTACTACCGAGTTGAATGCACTCCGAGCCAAAAAGAGTGATTCCGATCGACTAAAGACAAATATCAGCGACAATATCCTATACCGTCAGGAATTGGCTAAATTAGAGGTTTACAAGAAACAAACCATTGACTTGGAATCTCAAAATGTGGAAGGAAATTTTCAAACTTTAACGAAAGAGGCTGAGAGAATACAAGCAACGTTCTACGACCACCGTCGCCTCTACCAACAGAAAACGGCCGTTCTCTCGGAAAAGGACCAAAACTTGGCACAATATTTACAGGACTGGGATCTGAATTACAAAAATGCTCGATCAGAGTATCGTACAGCTATGATCAAAGTCAAGACGACAAGAGCTGCTATTGATGATCTGGGCAAGATGATTACAGCTATGGACAAAGCAATTGTAAAATTTCACAGTGTCAAGATGGAGGAAATTAATCGAATTGCTGGGGAATTGTGGCAGACTACTTATCAGGGTACGGATGTCGACACAATCATGATTCGTTCTGAGAAAGATGAGGGCGAAACCGCAGCTGGTAACAAGAAGACAAATTATAAATATCGAGTTGTGATGGTTAAGCAAGATGTCGAGATGGACATGCGTGGTCGTTGTAGTGCTGGTCAAAAAGTTTTAGCTTGCATCATCATTCGTTTAGCCCTAGCTGAATGTTTTGGTATTAATTGTGGTGTAAGTCTTGCTTATTTTCTCATTCCCTTCTTTTATCTTAATTGTTATAATTCTAACATTATTTACAGCTCATTGCACTCGATGAGCCTACTACTAATCTAGACCAAGACAACATCAAAGCACTTGCACAATCTCTACATGACATCATTAAATCCCGTCAACAGCAAGCCAATTTCCAACTCATCATTATTACTCACGATGAAGAATTCCTGAAGGTTATGCAGTGTTCTGATTTCTGTGATGATTTCTATCAAGTCAGTAGGGATCAGGAACAGAATAGTAAGATTGAAAAGATTCCTATTGCGCAGGTCATGGAGGGGAATTGATTGCATTTGTGAGAGGTAGAGGGAGAAGTGGGATTCGAGCTTGATATTTGTGAGAAAATGGGAAGAATGAGAAATCTGTAGTTATATGGGCGGGATGATGATTTAGGAGTTCTGAAGATATACCTAGTAGTGAGCTTTTTACCCAGCTGGCTTGTTTTATATGTTAGCTTAGCTAGGCAGCTGGGCTGAGGTATAAATACCTACTTTTAATGATAATGAGAGATGAGATCACATATACCTACCTACTATACAAAAGTTCTTCGAGTATATGAGATTATTCTTGATGTATCTAGTGCGAGAAATAGATGATGACAGTTACCCTGACTTGAGAAGAATGTCTGTCTTCGTTTCAGTGATACTGAAATATTTCTTTTATTTTTCTATTTTTCTATTTTTCTATTTTTCTATTTTTCTATTTTTCTATTTTTCTATTTTTCTATTTTTCTATTTTTCTATTTTTCTATTTTTCTATTTTTCTATTTTTCTATTTTTCTATTTTTCTATTTTTCTATTTTTCTATTTTTCTATTTTTCTATTTTTCTACTCTTGGGGTTCCTGATTCTCTAAAGTTCCCGTTGTCCTTTGTGTTGCTTTTCTCCGGTTATGAAAGAAAGGGTGGGAGAAGAACGAGGAGAGATGGATAATTAAAAGGAGGAAAGGAAGTGACTAACATTGAAAGAATGTGAAAGTTATCGATTGATGATGATGATGATGATGCAATCATCACTTCAAGATCTCGGCTTATTTAGCTGAGAAGATTACTACTCTCTTCTCTTCTCTTCACTTCTCTTCTCTTCACTTCTCTTCTCTTCTCTTCTCTTCTCTTCTCTTCTCTTCTCTTCTCTTCTCTTCTCTTCTCTTCTCTTCTCTTCTCTTCTCTTCTCTTCTCTTCTCTTCTCTTCTCTTCTCTTCTCTTCTCTTCTCTTCTCTTCTCTTCTTCTTCCTTTCTACCTTTCCTCCTTTCCTCCTTTCTTTCTTCTCGGCTTCTTTCTTTCTCTTCTTTTTCTCATTCCTACCTCCTCCTATTCCTATTCATCATTCTTTCTCTCACACTTATACTCACCACACTGTGTTTTACATTTTCTAGCAGTATGTGTGTGTATGTGTAAATATATCGATCTCGAATCTAAATATCGAGTTTGTAGGAAAATTCAGATGGAGGTTGGAAAAGTAGAGAGAGGACGGGAAAAGGAATTTTGGTTGAGGTTTTGAGGTGGTGTTAAAGGGAGTTTTTGGAGAGGGATGGCATGGAATCGAGTGGTTGTGAGAGTTTGAATGGGGGAGAGTGGGTGAGGGTGAGGGAGTTGGGAGAGACAATTTAGCGGGTGAGCAATGCGTGGTGAGAGTGAAATCCTCGAGATCTGTACATGAAGTACTTATTCGCATGCTGAACTTGAATTCTATCATGAATAACACCACACATAATACGAAGGGTCTTCAGAACAAAAACACATAGACCAGTTACAAAAACCAGCCGCTTCGAAGGGGCTCAGCATAACTCGCTTACGGAGTCTGGGCTCTATATCATCACAACGATAGGAGGTGAATGAAAAAGCAGTTTGCAATGTTTGTTAAACAGATATCAAATAATAGAATAGGATACATATGATAGGGAATGGATGTATATGTATGATCTCTGTCTTGATTGGGGTATCAAGATTGTTCGTACTGACAATGGATGTGTACAATTTCAAAATTAAATGAATTGTTGAGTCCCCTCTTGATTTTTCACAATCACTGCCACGGATCTTCTAATCATGTAGTTTTTTTCTCCCCTACAATCATTTACTGATTCTCTTAATCCAGGACTCATGCTAAAGTCCTCAGGGCCTCATTTCTGAGACGTATATTCGTTTACTTGGGGATAAGGAGGTTTATCTCTCGATAAAGCGTTTTGTGAAACATGGGCGTCGAAGCTCATGGAAAGGAGAACAGTGCCAATATTTTTGATTCAGACCGTTATTCATAAACACGTGAGCTACCTTGTTCAGACTGGACAAGAGATATCGAATAACAGCTGAACAATGCCACTAAATTGTGTATATAATGCTGTTATTTTGCTTCAAATTGAGAATTAAAATCCATCCTTTTCTTCATTCATCTTTATCTAATACAATCATCTCACCACCACTATCCATCACCAGAATCTCCATTCATTGTATCAACCAATCGCTAGCACTGAAATCTTAACACTGAAATCCAAGTACTTACACATTATCCAGAATTTACAAACTGCTGCCCGCGTCACATCACCATGTCACCAACCACGCAACCCAAGAGCTCGAAACCCGAGCTTACCGCCGAACCAACCATCAAACATCGGAGCGAACGCAGCAGAAAGCTTCGCAACGCCAAGAAGAGGTATGCCAAACAACTCCCTTCTTTAGCGCAGGAGTACATAGAGCGAGGTAGAGATGCAGGTAGAGCTGATGATCGTGCCAAGACCCAGCAGAGAAGAGCCGAGAGGAAAGACAATGTGCCCGCAGAAACATTGTCTGACCTTAGCATGTAGTAGCCACTTGGAGACGACCTATGGACGATAAGGTGATTTAGAAAGACTTGGAAAAGGCAGCCTTGCCAACAAAAAAATCAATAAAAGAAGGAAACGCACAAAAAAAGTTACCTAGACTGGCAATTTCGCTTCAACAAAATTGACAAAGAGAGTTTGATCTAATATAGTTTCGCAAAATCTAGATTGAAATAGAAAGAATCAGGTGCTTTAAAATATAGAATGATAAAAAAATCAATGTTGCATTTTTCAAAACTGTCTCTCAGTGTGCGTAGTGAAACATTGTGATCGTATTAAACGCCGTAAGTCCAGTCCAAGTGCCAGAAACGCCTTTTCCGCGTTTCCATTCTTTGACCTAATGCGCCGTAAGTCCCCTATACACCCAAAATCATAAATCATATACTCCTCCTCGTAGTATTAACATTACTAGCGTGAGCTAACAAGAATTTGCAACATGTGAGAGTGTACTTGCACGCTTTACTCCACGCATCATCTTGTGCTATCCCTAGTTTTATACTGATTTCACCTATTTTCTCCCCTTCGATTTTATATGGTAATTTGAGACCTCTTCCAGTGTCAGAGTTCTTGGCAGATTCCTGCTCAACAAAAGCACCTAATTGACGCATACATTCAAGGAATGCCTCCATAGCTATATCAAATTTGCGATGCATGAATGTAAGGCCAAGGGGCATATCACCAGATGAATGAAGTTCAAGAATCGATTTCTTGGGTGGTTTAGGTATATTAACGTGTTGTGAGCTAGAACGACTTGCAGACGGCAAGGGATAATCAAAACGTATTATTCGAGAAGTAGAACCCATAGGCTGAAGCTCATAACCATCGAATTTGAAGTTGAGACGACCAGCAACAGTAGCTAGGAGGAGCAATGCGTGTCCCCATGCTGCGTTAATTTCCGGCCAGTCAACCGGCACACTTGAGAGACGTCCAAGTCGTAGGCCATTTATTGTACCAAACTTTCCGTCGTGGCTTATACAAAATGTATCGTTATAGACATTCGTTCTTTGTAGTTTATCCAGTAGCTGTGAATCATGATCATATTGGAGATTAATACTATCCCGTATGTTTTGAAACTCCGAGAGCTTCATTGCAAACCCATTTCGATCACTCCAGAATTTTTCTTCCTCAATATCAAGAGCTCTGGCCTCTTCTTCCAGGTGTGCGTTTTCTTCGTTTACCGCAGCAGTTTCAGCTTCAATCTTCTTTAGTTCCTCTATCGCCGCGGCCTCCTCTGCTTGTACCTTTGCAAGGAGGTCATTGGCTTCCTTCACCTCCTCCTCTGTTGGTACTTCGGCGTTGACTTGCTTCAAAAACCCAACATACGCATCCCTTTCTCGGGTCGCAGCTTCTAATCGCTTTTGTAATCCATCAACAAGCATCTCTGTACATTCAACACAAATAGGATGATCAATATCGGATTTCGCTGTAAGAATCTCGAAAAGTCTTGATACCCGTTCCATTTCTTGCGACATTGCTTTACCCCCATCACCTGCTGCATCACTACCAGGCAAGTCATCTTGATTTAATTTATTCGGGCTTGTAGCGTCTGGTGATTTGGCAACTGATGGCGGTACGACTTGCGACTCCGTCAGCATGACAAAAGACATGGCTGGATTGTTCGTGCCACTTCTCAACGTATCTGATAGATTAGACTCATGTCGACGAGGGGCGGAGATTGTCCGCTTAAAAGTTGGTGGACCGGCATGCTTCGAGACACGATCATATAGTTGCTTTCGGTCTTGAGGATATGCTGGTCGCGAAGGGGGGATGTTTTTGGCTTGGTTTTGTGAGGCTGCACCTAGAAATAAATGTTAATACTCTGGTTCTTCTCAAGATGGTATATAGAGAATCTAGAGAATAATTACGAACCAACTAACAAATCAAATGCTGCGGGGTTCAAATCCTCCAAAGAGCTATCGAGTTTCAATGACGTCCGACACTTTTGACAATACATGTTGTGATGTTTGACCGCTGATAACTGTTCAATTAAGTTAAATTATGGAGAATCATCAAAAAAGTATCGAACAATGAATCTCTGGCATTTTGGTCCATCAAAGTCTAAGAGAATTCTAGAATAAAATGGCTTATAGATTCACTCATTTATTATTAGAGTTAGTTGTAATTATTGATACGATTGACATGATTGATATCTTGACGTATTTCGTACGGTAAAGCTAAATGTATGCTTACATAATCGTAGATCGGTTAGTTACCTGTATAACCCTGCCAATCTACTTTTAAGCTTTATGCATGTACCTTCCTACATAGTACTAATAATTATTCAATTTACACGAACCCAACGCGTATTCCCAAGATTTTATGAAATACGGCTCGCGACTATGATCAACTTCCAAACTCCATTTACTGAAATAGTGATGTACAACTACGCACTCTTATGATTCCCACAACATGCTCAAACTTCGGACATGATTGCGAATTATCAATATGGAATCTCCAACAGAAAGGCAGAAGATGCCTGCTGATTCCAATCTTGTCGACCTCGAAGTTAACGATGAGTACTCTGATGATTATAGCGACACTGAGGAAGATGATTTTATTGTCGATGACGAGAACGACGATGTAATTTACGAGCCCGGATATGATCCCGATCAAGAACTTCAACAAAAGAGAGCTCGACTCGACTACAAGTTAAAATCAACATTCGAATCAATCTTCGAAAAATATGGGAAGGACTTCGATGGAGTTGGAGATGAAATCGACTTGCTTACTGGGGAAATATTGGTTGATAATGGGCATTTGAAAGAGATGCAAGATGAGCGAGATGCTGGAGGCAAAAAGGCGGGAGGTAATCTGTTAAGAGCCTTGACCGTCGAACCAGAGAGTATCACGGAGACATCGGGCGACGAATATAGCAATGTGGAAGAAGGAGATGATAGAGGAGAGGAAGATAACGTACGCGACAAAATAGTTGATAAAGACGACGCGGCCGAGATGAGTGATGAGGATGTGGAGGAGGACGACATTATTTTACGTGGCTATGATGAATCGAATCAGGAGCCTTTTCTTGACATGGTTTCTACGACAGAGACAGAATCCATTCAAAATAACACTCCTAAAAAGGACTTACAACAGCAGCAGGATGTACAATCTGAAGGACACAGCATCTCTTTTCCTTCATATAATGAAATTTTACGTTCGTTTGGACCTGAAGTTGCCCCTCAAATCGTGAGCCTCATTTCACAAAAGCAAAGTCACGATGACACCAATATCGAACCAGCCTGGAGAGCACCTGAACTGCCTTCACTAGGACCGAGAAAGCAGTCAGCAATGAGAGCTTTTATTCCAGAGCCAGAAACTGAGCGTAGTCCATCTCCCGGTATTTCTGAGTCGATATGGGCTTTACCAAGAGGGCGAGGCGGAAAGGGAACTCCAAGAGCTACACATAAACCAACATTACTTTCGGACGGATTGGGCACTTCAAGTAACGCTGACTCACCAAGAGGACACAATTTATTCACGGAAGAAGAGGACAAGATGCTCATCGCAAAGGTGGCTGAAGCGCGCGATCAGGGTTTGCCGTTTGCAAGGGAATCTATATGGGAAGGATTAGAAATTCTGAATAGCCGGCACTCGAGAGTTTCTTGGAAACAGAGGTACCGCAAAAAATATCTCCATTTGTGGTCTAAGGAATGCTCAACTAGACCAGGTTCTCGTGGGCCATATAAAGCGAAAGATCAAGAACCAGAATCGATCATCAGATCTGCATCACGTAGTTCACATTCGATATCTTCTCTCCAACGATCGTCCAGAACTCGAAAGCCTGCACAGCAGGCATCGACTTTAGTTAGTTGGTCAGATGCTGTTGCCACAATCAAATCTTTGGACCGTAGATTACACAAGGACTTGGCTCGAGACGCCAGTCTATTTGACTTGACCGATGTCAAACTGGTGGATGTAGATGAAGAGGCCTTGAATCTGAGGAGCTCTGATTTGGAATCTTCGGAAGAAAGTGATGATCAGCCGGAACTTCCTACACATATAGGCCCTAGAGTTCAGAGGATTTCGCCAGTTACTGTTAATCCCGCCTACGAATTCTCAGATGACGAAACCGGGTCTAATCTGGAGGCGACGCGACATTCAAAAAGCTCAACAACCAAGCTCAAGAAAGGAGCAAGAAAATCGAGCAGTAGCACATTGAAAGATAAAACTAGTAAGAAATTAGAATCTTCTCACAGGAAAAGCACAACGAAGTTTGTGTCAGAAGAAGTTGATGAGCTGAGCCTTGGCCTCGAGGGAGATGACGACGTTTTGTTTCTTTGCTCATTGCAGGAAACGGATAAACAAAAGGGGCCTCGAACTGCTATGAAAGGGGATGGAAAACAAGTAGCAATCTCAAAATCAAATGCTGCCGCTTTTGTACCGCCGAAGGAAGGGTTGAGTGTCCTCGCAGATCTTGATGAGTTTGACGAGCTCAGCGCCGAATGGCCACCACAGTCTCTACCTGTCGCTTCTCCCGAAAAACCTACACTCGAAATAAAATCTGAGCCTGAGCCTGATATTGTTGATATTGATGTCGCAGTTGCTTTATCAAATAAAGTAGATGAGACTGGCATTGATATATTTGATATCGATCAACTTCCGGAAACGTCTCCAAGAAGTGCTCTGGACTCGCGGAGGAAACATAGAACGAACAGAAAATTCAGCAGTGGTGCTGTTGTTCCATCAACTTCGCAAGTTGAGTCGTCACCTACTGTTGCAGTAGATGAAAGGATACAGTCGAGAATGCAACGGAGGAGAAATTCTGTTGATAACGGCCCTGTACCGCGTACTTCGTCGCCTACTCGTTCCTCCCCTACACCTCGCCCCAAACGAAAATTCGTTGACGTGGATGAGAAAGAAAATGCGCCTCTTACCCCATCACATCATTTTAACCAAGGGATTGAGACACCTACATCCGACTCTGAAGATTTAGCTCTCCAGAATATGATCAGTGGTAACAGAACGCCTACTGTATCACCACACAAGAGGAGAGGGGGTATCATCACGCCCACTCGCAGTGAATCAAGGAAGTCGAGAACGCCTCTACTTGACTATACCACACCTACCCGAAGAGATCTTATGAGAAAGAGGGGATTGAGAGATTCATCGCATAGTCCAGGAATGGTGAAAATGCCCGGAGGAACGCTTAGAAAATGCGGGAAAGATGGGTTCGCGTGTCAGAGGGCTTTTTGCTTTAGATGTGGATGGAGTGCTACACGAATGGGTGAATAGGCGATGGAATAGATAATATAGTATATTTCGGAGAAAGTACCGGCGTGAAACATATTTGCTTAAGATACCAGTAGTTGCTAGAATATCAATAGAAATAATATAACCAAACCTATTTAGCAAACCAAAAATCAATGTGTTCCCACGATGATGATTATAGACGGGTGATACAAAAGTCTCTGTCTGTTTATGTGTACTGCTCTCGATAACTCTCTGACCCTGTAAGGCTCACACAACACTAAAACTCAAAACCCCAAACACGCTATTTGACCGGTATAGTGTAACTAGGTAGGTACCTAGATACCCTGAGCGCTAGTCATCGAAAGAAAAGTTTAAATACCGGAGATGACATATAATAGCGTAGTGGCGTAGACTCTTGAACACCGACTCTTGAATACCGACTCTTGAATACCGACACGGAGTTCGCTTCGTAGATGGAGACTCACGGAGTACCAGTACCGCACCATACGGTCCATACCATCAAGGTATGGATGGGTCTGTGTGGGGGAGGCCCAGAGCGAACCTGGAAAGCTAGATTTTGTTCTGCTTCTGCCTCTGCCGCTGCAGACTGCATCTGATTCTGGCTTGCCGTGAGCCGTTTTGCCGTGTGGTTTTGGATGTTGATGTGATGTGATGTGATGCGGTGTGGAAGGGGTGGGCGTGTGGGTGAATGTGAATGTGAATGTGAATGTGAATGAGAATGAGAATGAGAATGAGAATGGACTCTTCCCCGCGCGTCCGATATCGGTTCGATCGTTCAACCTGAAGTTACCTAATCATAGAGCACAGAGTGGAAATCTTACATGTGAAATTGTTGCTGGGTTGGAACTTGGAACTTGGAACTTGGGGGTTTATGGTTCTGGATCTGTATTCGTAGAGTGCTCGAGTACACTAATGAATGTGTACGCCTTTGAGATGACACTCCCAATAACCAAAATGGCACAACCAAAGTTCGAGAACCAATCCTTTCATCACGATTCACGCCATCCAGTCGAATCGCATTATGGATACATCATACATCATACATACATACATACATACATACATACATACATACGTACTAAACATCCCAGATTCGTATACTCCAAGTCTCCAAGTCTAGAATTTGCAGATGACATTCGTATACCCATGATGAAATGCGCCCAAGCAATTGCAGCAATTGCAGAAATTGCAGGAGATGAAAATTTCAACGCGTTGGCTGGGAGTTTGATCGCTATCAGCAGTTGTAAGAGAGATATGTGTCAGAGGTAATCGTGTACGTTAAGTATTTGCGATGTTGAATTAAGGTCGCGAAATTTTCGTTTAGTGCGTGCTTCGGAGGGGTGGATACGACTCATACGAGGGTTTGCGGTGGAGATGAAGGAGTTGCGCCTTTCCCTCAATGGTAAAGTGGTAAAGTGGTAAAGTGGTAAAGTGGTAAAGTTGCGTTCTTATTCCTAGGTAGGTATGGTATGTAGTTCGGAGTTGGATATCCCTATTCCGGTTGCATGAGAAGTCAGAAAGAATGTATGGAAATGGAGGTTGTACACATAGATCACATAGATCACAACATTGAGACATGTATGTATGTACATCAAATAGAAAACATTAAAACATTTCCATATGATGCATCAAGGGCGCATATCTGACAAGCTTGACTCATATTCAAGGTTTGTCCTGGATGCCGTTATTCTTTTTCTGGAGATACCCGACTAGTCAATATGAAAACATCACTCAAGTAGGTAGTAGTAGGTCTTGTTATATATAAGAGGTAATCCATTTATCTCATCCTGTTTCCAGATTTCCAGATTTCCAAAAAAACAAAAGTCTCACCAAGATACGAAAACAGCTTCATATCAATCATACATTTGAATTCGGCATTTCTCAACCGATATCAATCTGCAATTGTCGATTCCTTCCCCTTTTCTTATCAAAGTTACACCAAAGTTACACCAAAGTTACACCAAAGTTACACCAAAGTTACACCCAAGAGGCTTCAGGGCACATATTTCCCCGCATCGTCCTATATCCAATCGTACTTATCTCAACATCATCCCCTTCCTATATCCGCACACCTTCTTCTATTTTGTCCAGCTTCTTTTCAAGTTCCTTCAGACAAAATGTCTGCTTCAAGTATATCCTCTGGCTCTGGAACAATTGCTACTTACGCCAAGAAAATCAACACGACCAAGCGACCAGATGTTGAAATTCTTCTAGACGACCACCATGATGGAAAAACCTATACACCATTTGATGGCTTGTCAGGCAAGGCCTCCATCACAGCTCCCCATGATGCGGATTTCGATGAGATCCAGATTACCCTCGAAGGTGTGACTCGAACATATGTCGAAAACATATCTCACTCCAGTGCAGCATCCAAAACAACTGCCGTACACAGATTTCTAAAGCTCGTCATGCCAGTTCGAGAAGCTGCATATCCTCAACCACGAATTGCTGAAGCTGGCAAAACATATATATTTCCATTCAACTTTGTCATCCCGGAACAACTCCTTCCAACAGTTTGCTCACACGCATGTGATGCCGATCACGTCCACATGGCACATGTGCAATTGCCTCCTAGCATGGGCGATCGCGAAACATCCATACTAGATGACTTGGCTCCAGAGATGACCAAAATACAATACTCAATCAATGCCAGAGTTATAAAACACAATGATTTCCCAAAGAAGCAGATTTCTCTGATTGAGGGCTCGAAGAAACTTCAAATCATACCAATGGTGGCGGAAGCACCTCCTATGAGTATCTCAGACGATGACAAGAAAGATTACCAGCTGTCAAAGACAAAGTCCTTGAGAAAGGGCGTGTTCTCCGGAAAGCTTGGGAAAATAACGGTTTCGGCCGATCAAACTGGAGCAATTGTTCTTCCATCTCCCGAGAGCTCCTCGGGGGCTACATCAATGGCAACTGTCAAGCTGCAATTTGAACCACACGGTTCTAACTCGCAACCCCCTCGTCTTGGTAGTCTAGCCACTAAAATCAAAGCGATAAGCTTCTATGCTACCAAGCCAGCCAAGTTTCTCTCTTCCAAATCGAGTATGGTCAAGAACTTCGATCCTGCCCGACAACTTTATCAAACTTCGGTTCCTCTTTCGTCAAGATGCGTTGAGCAGGTTGCATGGGTGAAGCACTTGCCACAACCAGATTTATCCCGACGAGCTTCTACCATATCGTCCAGTTCGTCTGAATACTCGGACGATTCACAAATGTCGCTAAAGGCACAGGACAAGATCTACTATACAGCAGAAATCTTGGTGCCAATTTCATTGCCTTCGTCGAAGACTTGGGTGCCCTCATTCCATTCATGTATCGTCTCTCGAACTTACTCATTGGATCTTGCCTTATCCATTCATACTCCAGGAGCAGGAATTCCAGCTTCTACGGTCAAACTATGTCTCCCAATACAGATTGCAGCCCAAGGCAACCGAACTGCGCCACTCGCTCTTACCGCAGAAGAAGCTGCTGCTGAGCTAGCAGATGCGAATGAGTATCTCAGACCACGAGTTATTGAGATGCCAAGAGAGGACTTGGTTGAGAATAGTATCTTGCGTTTGAGCTCTACTGTTCCACGTCCAGAATTGCCTCCGAGCTATGAGTACACTGAGGTATCAAGCAGGACAGTTGACCCATCAAGATGTTGATTTGAAATGGATTCGGCTGTTTTTTTTGCGTCGTTTTTTCTATTTTTTGGGGTAAACTGGTTCGGGAAAGCAAGCACATGATTTTCAGTACAGAGTGCATGATTTTTAATGGGAGTTTCGGGATACCAAAGTGTATTTTTGATTTGGGGGTTTGTTGATTTGGGGATTTGCTGAAAGGCACACTTACGAGTACAAGATACCCTTTTACTTATTTACTCTGTAGGTACCTAGTTAATAATTTACTATTCTGCCATATCTTCTCCCATTCACTGAACCATTGTGAGGTGAGGACCCACTGGACGTCCAAATCTCTCCCAACGATTCTTCTTCTACAAACCTTTGTAGACGTGGAAGCTTCCAAGCTTCCACGAAGTAACTTGAATGTTCTATAGAATCCAAAGTTAATGTTCTAAACGCCTTCCATACCTCTGATTCAGAGACCCACCGGTCTTCTGACGCCGTGTATAGCCCCGCGCAACCCCACTAACAATCATCATCTCCAGGGATATTGAATACTACGCGTCTAAATTTGACAGGCTCATAGGCTTTGAAGCTCATCCACTGATACTCTGTATATCACAGTTGTGTTGTGCTGTTGTGCTGTTGTGCTGTTATGCCTGCCAGATGGATAGATGGATGGATACGAGTTGACCAGCCATCATCAATATAGATCATCATCAATATAGATCATCGTCAATATAGATCCATCATCAATCATCATCAATCATCATCAATCATCATCAATCATCATCAATCATCATACAAACCAACAAATTCCATAATCGAGTAATCATTCATCCCAAGTATATTTATTATCCTTGTTAATCCTCAAGATCGACTTGAAGAAGACCTTTCCATCCCGTCGTCACTTGTCTGAATCAACCCTTGTCCTGTCTACCTGTCTACCTACCACCTACCTAGGTACCCCAGAATCATAACCATCCCACCGCTTGTCTCATCCACACTCGTCCCATATCACGGCAAAATCAGCATACGAGACCGCCCGATACCTGATGATTTGCCAGCTCATGCCCAATCATTACGATTATGACTGGTGATGAAATTTTGCGCACCATCATTCATTTTCATTCATGATTAAAAAAAACATCTTCCTCTCTCGTTGTACAAAACCATTTAATTA
This sequence comes from Botryotinia globosa, assembly GCA_014898425.1. Taxonomy (NCBI): domain Eukaryota; kingdom Fungi; phylum Ascomycota; class Leotiomycetes; order Helotiales; family Sclerotiniaceae; genus Botryotinia; species Botryotinia globosa. Next base: position 1,991,980 of record RCSZ01000003.1, on the reverse strand, counting down.
CCTGATTCACGAACAAGATCCTACCTACTTACATATAATACATTCTTGCTATCCGCTCTATCGATGCGGACACAACAGCCAGAGGAAACGAATGCGATGCCAAAATACAACAGCCAACAACACCCATATCGAGATCTTATTGATTGATCATTTTCCGCACATTGAGGGATTGAGATATCGAAATCACATTTTGTGAATATGGCGCAGACCCAACCGCAACCACAGGAGGAAACTCCCGACGTGGATCCCAAAGAATTCTATGGATATTTGTTTGATGAGAATAAGAGTCCGACGCCAGTACTAAATGCGCTATTGAGAGGCGTCGCGAATCATATTGTAAGGATTGTTCAAACTTCCGCGATTTACGCTTTGAGTTTTATGCTTATCATGGTGGCAGATAGAGAATGTGGGAAGTAAAGAAGATAAATTCCTAACGCCAGAGAAGTTGGCACTTTTCTATAAAGCTGTTGGTGGAAATTATGATTGTAAGTCTTCTCTTCTTGGGAGGGGAGGGGTATCTAGTCTCGGGTTCCCGTCGTCTTCCTTGTCTATCCGCCATTTCAGAAGCGTGCTTGCTAATAGCTTCCGTTGCCTTACATAGCTCTTTTTGTGGAGACGACACATCCATCCATCTCTTGGATTTATGCCTCGATAGGCTGTCAACATACATTAAACCCGACGAAAGATGATTTTGCCCCTCCTTCGATACCATGTCTCACCGTGCGAGGATTCGTGCGATGGCAATCGATCGAAATACTTTTAGGGCCCGAGGAACATGTGCCATTCCTCCAAACCGCCGTCCGAGATTTCGAAATCAAAAATCCAGATACGGGAGAGAGATTCCCAATTGATTTGCCAAAGGAAGCGTTCCCATTGGTACCGGATGCGGGAATAGAGGAATGGCATCGGACCTGTGCGGAGAAATTACGCAAACGAGCAACGCCGGATGATGAAGAGGACGCTCCCATACAGGACCTCCCGCCGAGACCCAAAGTGCAAGCAACATACGTTCATGTTCGGCCTTCACCCAGGATTCCAGAGCCAACACCAACAAATGCTACGCATCCCCGCAGCGGCTATTTCGAACCTTCTACTCGCGAGTCTACCCGTGAGTCTACTCGCGAGCCGCCTCGGGAATCTACTAGAGAACCTACTCGTGAATCCGCCCGGGAGTCTACTCGCGAGCCGCCTCGGGAATCTACTAGAGAACCTACTCGTGAATCCGCCCGGGAATCTACTCGTGAGCCACCTCGTGAATCGGCGACTCGTGAATCCAGTGCCCGTCGACCCAGTCGACCCATACCTTATACCCACGTCTCTGCATCTCGACCCCAACGACCCCCTCTCAACCGATCACCCACTCATCGAGTGCGTCAATTTCTTGCTCCAGAAGAACCATATGCACCCCGCATACCCCGTGGTCGTCATCGCAGTTTTCCCAATTTAAGTTCACCCGTCTCAGAAGACGCTCCTATCTTCCACGCGCACCCCGCTCCTCCTACCGATCCCCACCATCCCCATCACCATGTCCCGGTTCCGGATCCTCCGCACCCCGCTCACCCGCGAAGACATAGTCATCCGCGACAATCCCGCCACGCACCCATCGTTTCCGACTCCTCCGACTCGTCCAGCGATACCAGCGTGACTTCGGATTCGGAAGATGATCCTTCCCCGAAAACTCGCACGATTCCGATCAAAACATCGACGGGTAGACAGCCCATACCAAGACATCCGCAAACGGCTTATATGTCGCGAAGTGCTGGAGCGGATAGTCCTCGGGTGTTTGCATTTCCATCTGCGGCGCCGGGCAGTACGATGCCGTCTCCAGTTTCGGATGCGAGGGAAAGAGAGAGGGAGAGGGAGAGACAGAGAGATATTGAGGAGAAAGTGAGGCGGGGTCAGTATCCGACTAATATTGATTTGAATGGGAAATTGAGCGCGCCGTTTCTGGCGGGGAGGAGGAAGAGAGAGGCGGGGAGAGGATCGGTTGATATTGATAGGGAGAGGGAGAGGGATAGGGAGAGAGAAAAGGGGAGAAGCGATAGTAGGGGTGTGAAGTGGAGGGATCTGGGGGATATTGCTGAGATGTGGAGGAATGGGGGAATGAGAGGGGAGGGTTATGGTAGTCATTCTCATCATGTGAGTGGAGGGAGTGGTGGAGAAAGTGGAAGAGAGAGTGGAGAAGGGAGGGGGAGTAGGAGACACAGTAGTCGGGAAGATAGGAGCGATAGGGATAGAGATAGAGATCGCGAAAGGGAAAGAGAAAGGGATCGAGATCGAGAGAGGGATAGGGATCGAGATCGAGACCGAGATGAGCGGGATAGGGGAGATAGGGAAAGAGATTACAAGAGAAGGGAACGACCTAGGTTACAAACGAGACATAGTAGTCATGAGGAAATCCCCGCGAGGAGAATCAGAACGGAAAGAGCGGATAGAGAGAGAGATGATGAATACGAAGGGAGGAGTTTCAGGGAGCGAGATCGAGAGAGAAGGGAAAGGATTGTGAGTCCTGTGAGGGGTGTAGATGGGAGGAAATATCCAGATTGGAGATGACGACGATGATGATGATGATTTATGAAGATGGGACAGGATGAATATGTGCTTGCGATGGAGTTTCGGATGTGTCTTGAAGGCGTGCATGGATGCATTGAGCGATGGATAAATATATTAAGCGAGCGAAATGCGAATGAGCAATTAGTACGTATGTGATGGATGGATGATTAGTTTATACATTGTGTTCTTTACGTTATGTGTACGTCATGTTAGCAAATACGAGATACCAGGATTGCCAATGATGGGTAGATAGACGCATGCATGAATGAATGAAAGTATATCTCGCCTCTCCTTTTGCGTAGAGAGAATTTGGGGCGGGCTTGTCTTACTTGCTCGTCTTGTCTTGTCTTGTCAGGGGACTACCATATCGATGTATCACTCTATCAATCAATTTATCAATTCACTTTATATTGCAACAGATACCTACTATGAGGTATAGAATCGTACCTTCCCTTGGCTGCAGATACCTGCCTACCTCACTCTCGCTCTCGCTCTAACATGCAGTATGCCCAACAACGGTACTTACTACTGTTCAAACCTTGCACGCTCTTTTATTGGAGCTTAAAACCCCCTGCTGTTCTTTATCTATATCTAGATAAGTAGGTATGCATAATCAAGTTTAGATGTTGCTATTGCAGCATTTTGTATTTCTGTTACCACTTCGTATGCGATCGAGCAAGTTAATAATATCCTGCACTTTTTTTGGCTTCTTAAAATGCTTCTTAATCTGTCTCGCCACGAAGACAGCGTGAATCAAATAGAAAATGAACTTGTTTCTATAGTATCGATTGAATTGATGTTACTACCGAAAGCTATGTGTATATCACATGCTAGACATCATCGATCTTCATTTACTCAAATGCGATGTGTGAACTTTCATCGATAATAGCATAACCGCAATCTGGAGAGAATTGCGGGAGGTATTTCGAGTAAACTCCATGCTTGAAAACCACCCTGAAAACAAAAATTTCACCTATGCACTCCTTTGCCCCTAAACCATCCATAATAAAACCGAACTGAGAAGAGAAACTTTCGCCTAGGATTAATTGTTCAAGAGAACTGAAGAATGGTTAGAAAAGATAATCAGATTGTAAATGCGAGTGGAGATGATACATACCTTCCAGCGATGACCACAAACTTGACATTCGCAGAAAGTCGTCATAGGTTCATCAGCACTGCGAGTCTGTGCTTGTGAATAGCTGACTTTCTTTTGACCACATTTTCCGCACGTTAAAGCATCACTAATACTCTTCTCCGCCATTGGTACCTGAGCCTTCTTCATGTTCTCCAACTCTAACGCGTCGTCCTTCTTCTTCATCTCCTCTGATTTTAATTCCTCATGCGTCATGACAACAAAACGAGCTGGTTCGATATCTCCCGACATGACTCTCTTGCGCAACTGCGTATTGGAGACTTGCTTGAGATTCTGAAAGAGGGAACGAAGCTTTTCTTTATATTCCTTCGTCTCACCTCCAAAATGATCAAACGCAGCTTGTTCAACAGCCATAGCCTTGATAATGACATGAGTGGGAGGTTCTTCGCATTTGAAGGCAAGACCATTATACATTAATCCAATACAAGCATCGCGTGTTGGAAGACCCGTACGCTTAGTATCGACTTTATCAGTTTCCCATCTTCGCTTTGAAGAATCGCCTTTGAAGGCTTTCGTGACTGGGGCGCTAGGCGCGGGCGCAGGAGAGGAAGTACTGTTACTGCGAACTGCGGGCGAAGATCCGGATGCCATTTGCTTTGCTTTGCGCTTTTCTTTTTCGGCTTCGACTGTTTTTTTCCACTTGGTGACGATTTCAGTGGCAAGTTTGGCAATGTCTTTATTCGTGTTTCCTCGTTGTTTGGCTACTACCATTCCTGCCTTGGTTGCCTAGAGAATATATTGATCAGTCTATGCATTTGAAGGTTTATCGTGGAGACACAAAGACCCAGAAGAGCTTGGTTAGGAATGTAGCCGGTTGTAGACATACCCTAAGAAGTTCTTCAGTGGCATTTACATCTCTCTTCAGAGTTTCCATAATGGTAATGACGTTCGCTGCCGGCTCTTTGTCATTGATCGCCTTTTGAAGAGCTGAAACTCTTGAGGTAAGTTCTCTTTGATCCATTTTGAAAGAAAGGAGATAGAGGGGTTTCGATTGTATGCGATTGTTGTTTTTGCTGCAGACCGATAGGAAATGTTCGACGATATCGAAGAATCGGATTCGAGGCTGCGTAGATTCTATGTACGAAAATGAATTGAATTGGGTATCAGAAAAGTAACCAGATAAATTACAAAAGAAAGTGTGTCGTTGAGAAGGGTTTTGATAATTGTTTTCTACAAGTTTGATGATTAAATATCACAAGGCTGATGTTATGGCCAAAAATGGTATGCACGGGCCAATTGCTTGTGCTGTATAAACTTTCCCAGCAACGAAAGGCAAAGTTTCCGTTTGCACTTCATCTCGCATTCTGTATCATATACAATCAGCTGTACTTGTTCTTTTCTCAAAAAGATTGACATTCGAAGTTGATGTTGAATGTTTGGTATTGCTCAAAGCTTGAGAATACACCATGTGAATATCCTCATTCTAGTCTAGCACTCGAACTCTACTTGAATAGAAGATTTGATTGCGGCAGGATTTTAAGATCTTTGATGATTTGTATCCTTCATAGGAGTCTTGACATCTTCCAGAAATTCTCTCTGTCTTTCCTAGTGGGATTTAAAGTATCAAGTGCCTGCGTTGACAGAAATACAATGGTGGAAAGGATATACGGTTTATCTTTGTCCTCAAACTCCGCGGTGATGAGTCCATCTCCTGAGTACCTCCGTTTTTATATCGAGGATATTACGGATATTGCGGAATGTTCCACAAACATCCATATGCACATCTATGAAGATTAGGGATCAAAATGCTATCGACCGGCAAGTTAAACGGTGGGCTATGCTTGCAAAGTTAGCTTGTCAGCGCAGCATTTTGAGTCATCGTATGAATGATTGTCAAGTACGCCCTTGCTCTGAAAGCAAGTATAGATATGTCAAGTTTTCCTCCGTTGTTTGTCCATTCACCATACTACCAAACGAGTTATCTCTAAATCACACCTTTTCCCTTCCCATCACCGTATTCTCACACCCAATACAATCGCCACAATGCAACCACTCGCTGGAAAAGTCGCCCTTGTAATGGGGGGAAGCAAAGGAATCGGCCGTGCAATTTGTCTTAGTCTTGCACGCGACGGCGCAATAGTAGTCATAAACTACAGCAATGACTCTTCCGCAGCAAACGAAGTTGCATCACTTATCGGAGAGGAGAACGCTACGGTTATCAAAGCTGACGCTGGCAATATTGAAGATATTTCAAGATTGGTTGATACAACGGTTGAGAAGCACGGAAAGATTGATATCTTGGTTGCCTGCACTGCAACTATGAAGTTGAATGAATTGGAAAATGTCAGTGACGAAGAATTTAATCAGACTTTCGATTTGAATGTCAAGGGTCCTTTGTTTCTCGCCCAGGTACGTCTTAAATCCATTTGTTAATCGTGTGGCTTTCTAATGGTTTCAGAAATCAGTTCCTCATATGACCCACGGTTCCCGCATCATACTCTTCTCCACTACTCAATGTCATGCTAGCACAGTAGCACCACAATACCTAACATATATAATGTCGAAAGAAGCAAATGACCCGGGCTCTTTCGAAAGATCTAGCACGCAAGGGTATTATGGTCAATACAGTTGCGCCAGGACCAACGGCGACTGAGCTATTCTTCAGAGGCAAGAGTGATCAACTTTTGAAGACACTTGCTGGCTTAAATCCTCAGAATAGGATTGGAGAACCAGACGAGATTGCAGAAGTCGTGGCATTTTTGAGTAGTGAGGCAAGTTCATGGGTTACGTGCCAGACACTTCAAGTGAATGGTGGAATGGCATAACTGTAGGGCACACCAGCAATTAGACTTGTTTTTCTATCCGCTTAGCTAGTTTGCACTCAGTACGGTATACTTAATAATACAAAAGCCTCGTGATCAAGAAACAGGAACATTCAATTCTACCTTCTTTGGTGATTACTAAAGGCTAATAGTCCTCGGTAGTAATAAATCATTGGAATAATCACTACTATCCTCTATACTTACCAAGTATAGCAATTCATACTCACGTCTCTTTCACGCAGCTCCAGCATCCATCTTTCCATTTTCCAACAGGTCTGTCGTCCTACAGATGTAAGGATCAAAATCCGATTCCTCTTTTACCATTTCTACTCCTTCCTATTTACGATATTAGTAACTAAATTTCATGACGTCTCATTTCGTCTCTACGCCCATAGGATGTCGAGGTGCCGAATCAAGTTCTAATATCAAGGTTTCCAGCTTTTTGCTCCAATCACTTTTCGCATTTTCACTCTACCTATCCGGAAAAGATCCTCAAGCTAAGACCATACATTTCTTGAAAAAAGAGGAGATGCAGAAACAGACTCACAGGAATAGGAACCATGGCCCTCTTAACCCAAATATGTTTCGCCATTTTCCAATCCAATCCTTCAATACACCCTCCCTTCACACTGACAACGCTCTTTCCAGGCGTGCTGTGGATTAACCGTGTACCGCATGTTTTGCAAAAATAACAATTCACCGTGTGTCCTGAGGCCGTGGGACGACTTTAGGAGAAGAGACGTTAGTTTTTTGACACTGTTCACATGGGAGGAGGAGCAAGAGTGAAAAGGAAACCAACGTATAAACCGCCAGAAACTCCGGACACGGCAATGGAAATCGAGGAAAGATAGCAGAAGCACCAAATGCCGAGGAGGATTGTCGTTTGCATTCCTATAGATCCCTCGAGTTAACTCCTGGTAGCATTATTCGTATTTGCTTCATCTCTATCCATCAAATTTTACAACACAACTCCAGAAACACACAGATATCCCATGACTGACTCAATAGCCAGAAGGATATAAACATAAACCCCGTACCCAAAAAATTTGAAGAGAAGAACAAAATCTTACATTACAATGACAAATATAAAGCGCCAGCGGTTTAGCCAACGGAGTTTTGAAAACTACATTTTGGCATTCGCAGGAGACGTTCATGGTTGCTCGCTCGCTCGCTTGCTTGCTTGTTGGTTGAATTGGATGATGATGGGATGAGAGGGGGAAAGGTGGGGTAGATAGACAGATAGGTATGCGGAGGAGGTGAGATTCAATTGCAAAGATTGCGATTGATATAAGGTATTTTGATCTCCTTCGAGCTGAAGAAGCATTGAGAAAGAATGGAGATGCAAAAGAAAACAAAGTGCTTAGAAGATATGAGGTATTGTATGACACAATCTGGGAAATTTCGCAGATGAGAGATGCATGCACGGATGAGATGACTCCCTGCTTGTTTTCGGTTGAGTCATCGTCACATGATTACCTGTCTTTAATTTCATGTTCGTGTCGCGCTTTTCTGTCTCTTGGTAGTGATCTTTGTTTTATCAAATAGTTATGAGGATAGGTATCATTAGCTACTATATGTATATATACATGATTATTAAATAAATTGCGCTGGTAAACTGAATGCGAGCTTTGCTGTAACGTAGATATCAAACTGTATGAAACAAGAGGACATTTCTGGGCGAGAGTTGATTAAAGACAGGACAAAAGCTTCGCCATTGTAGATTTCCATGTTTGAGTTCAAAAAAGTGGAGGTTATATGACAATGTTATGCATGGCTTATCTCAATGAGCCAAAGCATCAGTACTTTGTCGATCTCGTCCATGCGATTGACGACCTTCCTCTGCATCATGCTGACCTCTTCCGACATCAGAATGCTTTGCTGGATCGAATACATAAATGGGAAATTCCAAGAAAATTGTCCTTTTCAATATCGTAGGGAGTTTCTCATAAATTTGTGGTGGGAAAGGGATGAGAATGCTCGTTCGATTTAGGTATCGAGAGTATTCCTCCCAGTGATTGTCCTTCTCGTATCGTTTCTTTGCACCGGGTCTTTCTTGGAGTGTCAAACCGGATACGAACATGAGTAGGGTGGTGAGGAATATTGCGCCGAGAATTGAAGCATAGAGAGCTGAACGGGCTCCGCCATGAACATAGCCTTCGGCGGCAGGTGAGACTGCAATCATGTAGATAGCTGCGATTCATTAGTGAGAGAAGTATTTAGTTGGATGAGGAGGCATACCAAACTGGATGATGATCTCTCCAAAATAATTTGGATGACGACTCCATGAGAAGAAACTCTTGTCGCAGATTTTCGATTTGTCGCTATTGTTGGCTTTGAAAAGATATTTCTGAATATCGCTCACACTCTCCATGATAATGCCAATAGCGTAGAGAATGACTCCCGCGATATCACTAGCAGTGCCGAAAGCAGGCTGTGGGAATCTCGTGACTTTGGGAGAATTCAATATGGTGACCGGGAAAGAGACAACCCAAACCCAGAACATCTGGAATACCCAAAACCCAAGAAATTTGAAGAAGTTGTCACGCTTATCATCGAATCTATCATCTTTTCCAGTTTTCAGGATTCGGAATAATAGGAAAGCCGATAGGCGCGCTCCCCATACCATGATAAAAAGAGAGGCGACGATTTGACGTGCATGGTGATGGCCACTGAATGCAAGCGTTATGATGGCAAGTACAACGAAATTTGTTCCTCCAGCAAAATCTGAAATTAACATTAGCAGCCATTGAGTATATCTCGAGCAAAATAGACTTGTTCTGACCTGTAAGTTTATCAAATTTGAGAGAAAATGCAATTGCGAAGAAGAACAATTGATATGCAACTGTAATTAAGAACGTTATTGCGAGGTAGTAATCATCTAAAACATGGACGACGGTCATATCTGCGATATACAGTTGAACGTGTCTAAATGCGATGGTGGTTATGGTCCTTTGCAATGGTTCGAAAGAGTGGAAATGTCTCGAAGCAGAGGGGGAACCAAAGTAAATATGATGGAAGCTTGGGATGACAAGGCACTACTTCTTGCTGTGTTGGGGGGCAGCTTGATGTCAGCCTAGCTCCTAGAACTCGCCGTTCCTGTATTTGAGTCAAATAGTAGTCGATATTACCTCCTAGGATCGGTATTGTTGCAATAGTCACAAAGTCACAGCATCAAAGACTATGAAATGAACGATATGGCTTAAAAATGTTTGGTTTGGTTTGGAGATGGAGAAATGTAAAAAATGCACTTCGGACACCCATGAAACTCGGTTGGGATTCTTTCTTCTCTCCCCTTTATCGTTGAAACATCTGTGAAATCGACATTTTTGGCTTGGTACTTGGTGAGAAACTTTCGCTAGATCGTGACGTACTCTATCTATTAGTAAGTCTATTCTGATTATTAATTAAGTTTTATATATCGATCGAGGCTAGCTCGGCTAGTGTAATAATTATAGATTGTTGGCTGGGAGGTTCGGACACGGAGAGAGTGTAGATAGATAGCATTGTACTCGTAGATAGAAGTCGGAAGTTACTACACCCGATCCGATCGTCTCAATTGACTTTTAAGCTTTTATTAATATGCTACCCGAGTCCTGGTGTCTGGAATTTCCTACTTTGTCACGTGTCAGTATCCTAGGAACTACCTACTGGTAGCATCTATTACTAGGGAATCTATGCAAGGCTGATGGTTTATATCTTGGGTTAATCATCTTCCATCCTTCTATTCTAGTCTTATAAATTTGTTGCGTCTCAAAGGAAGAAACAAATTCATATGGAAATCGCCTCTACGGGCTACCGCAATCTGCATGGCATATCCATAGGTATATAAGGCTAATCTACAGATCCCATATCTAGCAAGTCGTCGTTAAACATATCTCATCACAAAGCTCTTCCGATTCGAGATTCGCGATCCGACAGGACAACAGCAATAAAGGTTCTTGTTGCGAATTTCGAGTTTCTGATGGGTCAAACATTTCAGCGGAATCCTCCCTAACATGGTCGCGCACTCCATTCAATTCATTGATTCCACTTCCACTATACCTTATACACCCAAGGAAAACCGATGGAGTCTGTCCAAAGCTTGTTTTGCATTCCAGGATTCATAATACCCATTGGACAACATGCGGCCAAGCTAGTCTGAAACCCCACACGTCTGGGATTCATTTTCCCCATACCAGGTGTACTTTCAAAAACTCTCTGACGTTTGAGATTCTTGCATCTCTTACATCCTTGGCAAACATTCTGTCAAAAGTATTTCAAGCCACCACTTGTGAAGAAGTATGCTTTTGCACTAGGTAGTCTCGTATCCTTACTGGACTCCCCTGCTGTTTATGTTATGCGTCGACTTTCTTTCACTCAATCGTAACGCCGGGACCCTTGAACTCTTTCGTTTTTTACCTGATCGAATCAATCATTTTGTCCTGTCTTACTCCAGTGTGCCACTGTAAGTGTTGGCAAAGCTGCCCTATTCATATAAAAATGAATTATATACCCCTGGCGGTTCGTAGATTTGATGGCGCCACGATCCCATATCATCCGTCCATGATTCTTTCATGGGCGTCGGGGATCTACATCTAGGACCACGCACTGCAGTGCTTCAACTTTCAATCATAGCGCCAAGGCTCATTGATGCACGGCTTGAGGTCGTATGCATATCTGTTTCCACTTCCCTCATTGAATCACTTATCATCTGAGCACTCTCTTTTAAATCTCTTGTCATCTAATCAATTGTAATTCTGCAGCTGCAGGTCACGCTCACTCATTAGTTTTCATATTCTTTGCTTCATACAACGGCTGGGCTGTTGACTACATTCATTAATACCTAAGTTCAAACTTCGAAAGGCAGGATACCAAATTGCATTATCTAACGGCAATATTGGAGGACGATGAAGGGCTTTATAAGAGCATCGCTATTAGTAGCAGTGGGGGCGGCAGGTCTTGCACAGGTATGGTTTGAGAGATAGTTCATGCTGTCAATGGTCGCTGATGATAATCTAGGGATATCGGTATGAAGCTAGAGGTTTAAGTGATATCATTGCCGCTCTCGAAGGAGGAGGAGGGAAAGCGGGCGCAGCACCCGCGGTGACAAAGGAGATCACAAAGACAATGACTGTCACAAAGATGGCTCAGGGAGCGGCAGCGCCAACAGGAGCTGCAGTACAAGCTGCCGGAACTGGGTATGAAAATCAGTCTTTCAGAAACTAGTCGAAAACTAACAATTCCAGTGGCCAATTTTCTTTCCTCACTTCGACCGTCTTCGGTTCAGGAGCTCCGCCTACCGTTACTGTCACTCCACTACCTCAAATGGTCACCCAAACTGTCACCGAAACTGAGCAAGTAATGGTAACTATGATGGCTACGCAAATGTCAGTGGTTACATCTATGGTCACTATGACTATGATGCAAACAACTACCGTCATGGTATCAGGTATGTTGAATCCGTATTGAAATATCTTCCATGGAACTAATCCGATATCAAAGTTCCAATGCAAGGTGCTATAACAGCAGCATCAATCGGCACATCCTTAACTGAAGCTGCTATTCAAGGAGCTACAGTCGCGAGTGTCGCCACATCAGCTGCGATACAAGCTGGAGGATCACCAGCTCCTGCACTGGGAGCTGCACAAGTCGCACAGCCAAATGCTATGGATATCAACACATTCTCCTTGTCCAGCAGTTTAGTCCTTGGAAATCTTGCTGTGGCGACAGCGGTCTGAGATCAGGGCTTGATGCTCGAATAGTAATGAAATGGGGTTAAAAGAGAAGTAATATTAGATTGTGTAGGGCTAGACTCCCGAAAGATACCAAATTCGTTGTAAATATACGTTCAAAAAATAACGCCGTAAGGCAAAAAAATATAGCAAAAGAATATAAAAATCAACTATTAGCTTTCGCTTTTATTATATTATTAGTATCTATGATTGCAGGAGCTGTAGGAGATGTTTCTTTCGATGAGCTCGAATTGGATTCGGCGGCTTTCAAGGCTTCCATCCTCTGTTTCTTTGCCTGTCTCTTACTTATCTGGGGTGGCTCGTTCTCCTTTGCCTCCTTGTTATCCTCGGCTTTCCTTTTCCCCTTTCCCTTTTCCCCATTATTTGCTTTAGTCTTCTGTGCCTCGCTGATTTCAGCGTCCTTCGCAGCGCTCCGTTCACCACCATAAACCACATCAACCAATCCTCTGTATGAACTTCTTTTTAATCCCTCATTTATAACCACCGATCTTGGATTGTCACCCAATCCTTCCATGCCTCTTTCTCTACCCAATCCCCATACTGCCATCAAATTGACCACATCTGCTGGGCCTCTGATACCCAACGCAGTCTTAGCTTCACTACTTATCACAATCCCTCTTCCCCTCGTAGCTCTGAATATGCCCAGGCAATTACTTATAAAGTTTTTGCGAGCAATTGAATCTTCCATAGTAGCTTGCGCGTAACATATTTCAAATCTAATGCCACGATGTATAGCAGCCATGAGAGGCTTAGGTTTGAAGTGAAATGGATATCGTTGTGTGAGGTCAAGGGATATGAGAGAGTGATCAGCTAGATTAAGACATGCTGCGACGAATGCCTTTTCTGTGGTAGGGCGGATTGCGACAATATCGTAGGCGGACGAAATAGCTGAGAGACGGTGGTTGAGGGAGGGATCGGAGAGAGTGAGGGTGCAACGGCGAAGAATGACTGTTTTGGGAGGCACTGTGAAAGGAAATGTCGTAGGTATTGGGTTTGTTATCGTGGAAGGAAGCGGTCCGCTTTGGAGATGATTGAGAGCTATGGTACCGTAGCCTAATTCTGAAAGAAATGAGATTGTTCTTTGGAGATCAAGAGGGTCTTTACTTGATGACCAAGGAATATTGAGGTCGTAGAGCATATTCGCGTTAGTTCTGTTGTTTGATATGCCTTTGCATTGATAATCTTCCTATAATTTCTTTGCGATGACGAAAAAGTGTAATATATAAAATTATTATCCGTCATTCAGCCTTGGCCAACTTTTGAAAAGGCTGCTAGTAACCTTTTATTTAAGGCCACTCAATCGAAAATAACTCCTGCGCTAGCGCGGGGTGTGTTTACCATCCATCAAGAATTCGTAGCACATCAACATCAGATCATTATTTTCTACAACATCGTACAAGGTCATCCTGCGAATCTTTGCCAGAACCATTCGGTCGAACAATCAGGTTCTTATCAATCGGCGACTCACCCCGGATCTCGATATTTTCGAAAAGGCGGTCTCTACACGATTTGCGCGGCGCCGCCTTCCCATACTAGGCCGGCCGCAAAATGGCTCGCGTCTATGCGGATGTCAACCAGCAGATGCCACGGGCATACTGGGATTATGATAGTGTAAATATTACCTGGGGCGTATTGGAGAACTATGAAGTTGTGCGCAAGATTGGTAAGTCGGCAATACCTCCTTCCCCAAGACTTGTTTTGCTTTTACCCGCTCGTGGCTATGTGTGTGCTGCTTACTGACACGCGGATGTGTGTCCATGTAGGACGAGGAAAGTATTCGGAAGTCTTTGAGGGAATCAATGTGGCCAACTACCAAAAATGTGTGATTAAGGTGTTGAAGCCGGTCAAGAAGAAGAAGATCAAGAGAGAGATCAAGATCCTACAGAACTTGTCAGGAGGCCCAAATATTGTCGCCCTCCTTGACGTTGTTAGGGACAGTCAAGTAAATCCAACTTTTCCTTCTCTCCCAGGCGAACCTTTTTCCCTAGTTGGGAAAGCGGGCAAATGCGCGCTCACTGGCCTTGAACAACCCCTTGATGAAGAAAGAGACGACTCATTCATGATGCAGAGCAAAACACCCTCGTTGATTTTCGAATTCGTCAACAACACCGACTTCCGTAGCCTTTACCCTAAGTTTATCGATTACGATGTCCGATTTTATATTTATGAGCTCTTGAAGGTGCGATCTCCCAATCTTCAGAAAGCCTTGAAGTTACTAACGTCGATAGGCATTGGACTTTTGTCACAGCAAAGGCATTATGCACAGAGATGTCAAGCCTCATAACGTGATGATTGATCATGAAAACAGAAAGGTAGGATTCTCAATAGCTGGAAAAATACCTTGGCTGACTTCTAGGATTAGTTGAGACTTATCGATTGGGGTCTTGCGGAATTCTATCATCAAGGCACCGAGTACAACGTTCGAGTCGCATCAAGATATTTCAAGGGACCTGAATTGCTTGTTGACTTCCAGGAATATGACTACTCCTTGGATATGTGGTCTTTAGGTGCCATGTTCGCTTCGATGATTTTCAGAAAGGAACCATTCTTCCACGGAAACAGCAACTCGGATCAATTAGTCAAAATTGCTAAAGTTCTCGGCACTGAAGATTTATTCGACTACCTTGACAAATACGAGATTGAGCTCGACGCACAATATGACGATATTCTAGGCAGATTCCCAAAGAAGAACTGGCACAGCTTTGTCAATGCTGAGAACCAACGATTCGTTACTAATGAAGCTATCGACTTCTTAGATAAACTTCTCCGATATGATCACCAAGTATGCCTACCGCTATCAAGTCTCGTCTTACATATACTGACATGTGACTTAGGAACGTTTGACTGCTAAGGAAGCCATGGCCCATCCTTTCTTTGCACCTATTCGTGCTGATGAGGCGGCTGCACGTGGTACCCCAGCTCCTGCTACATGATTCCACTTCATCCCATACGACTTTAAAAACTTACCCGACATTCATATACGGGCTCATTTTTGACTTCTAAGTTTCATATGAGCTAGTCCAATTCTGAATAGCGTTATGCCATTTGGCTTGATAATGTTCTTCTCTCAGAGCCACCTTCCATACTTCACTTTAATACATCGAGTATGAGAATCATGGGGATGTTCGTTTCGATTGGGGGATCTGGAGGAGGGTTGCGGGACCAGGCGTTGATGAATTTTTTTAAGCGACCGAAGTTGCATACCCTCTGCTCTTACTTTTCGTCGAGCACTGAAAGTTTTAATGCAAACTCTAGATAGGCTAAATCAACTCATGATTTTGTGTTTATCGCATTACACTCCATGCGCGGTCTTTCAAAATATAATATATTGTTTTTTACTCCTCTTGGCCCAATTGTTCTTGGTGTATTGGATGTTGTGCCTGTGAGGAATGTATGATATGATTCGTGGACCGGGAGCGGGGAGACGACTTTGCTCCGGTCCCGCCCCACAGCGTCCAACCTTTGAAAAGTAAATCCCCAACGGCGACGGCTTGGGATTACCATTTCCTCTCCGTTTAACACAGAGGTAATGTTCTCGATATATGAAAAGCGAATTTAGAAATATGTGATGTCGACAACCAATCATATAGGAAAGAGTCACCACAGCTCCCGGGCATGCAGGACTTGCGCATTGGCAAAAGCAAAATGTGTACCACGGCCGGGAGGATTAAGTGCGAAATGTGAAAGGTACATATGACTGAAGTTTCCGTTGTCATTATTATACTAGGCTATATACTAATCATAATAGATGTCATCGTCTAAAGAAAGATTGTGTGACACAAACTCCTTCGATACGGGCTCACAAGCCTCAAAAGACTACGTATAGACTGCTCTCTCCATAACTATTTATCATACTTCTAATGTCGATTCTAGTCGAGCTGCACAATTGGAGAAGAAACTTGATGGAATTGTGAATCTCCTGCAACAGCAACAACAAGGCGTTCATTCCCAAGATGCAACGCCGACATTCTCTCCACTAGTCACCAATGAAAACATCCTCTCCGAATCACCACTCCTCCCCGAACCAGAACCGGAAAATCAAATTCCTAACAGAAATACTTCTCATGCCGTCCCCAAGCCTCTCGAACCAAGTAAAAGGCAATCTGTCTATGAAAAAAGCACAAATGCCTGTCTTCTCGCCCACGCCAACTCGGATCTCGAGCCTAACGATAAGGAGATCGAGAGGCTGGTAAGATTGTACCAGATAGAAATGACAGCGAGATTCCCTTTTGTGGTGATCGAGACGGGAGGATTGACAGGGAAGCAATGGGTGACGAGCAAACCGGTGCTGGGAAAGGCGATCTTGATGGCGGCGAGTTATTATAATTTGCCGAGACAGACGGTTTATGAAACAGCGATGGTGAGGGATTTGACGGAGAGGATTATGGTGAGGAGGGAAAAGACTTTGGAGTTGTTGCAGACGATTCTGGTTTTTTGTGGGTGGTGAGTAGTGTGTTTTTCTCTTTCGTTTCTGTAACTCTCTTGTTCGGCTGGTGGGCAAGAAGTGCGATTTCGGTTACTCTCTGAACGAATAAGACGGCTGCTATGTATCAAAGAGGCTTGGAAGTTAGAAATGACATTATTCGCCTGGAAGAGGTCATCTACTGACCAGTATGAATGGTTAGGTATCATTATCATTGTTTAGGACATCCCCACCTCAACAATTTCCTAGGCCTAGCAATGGGGCTCGCTGGAGATTTGGGACTGAATAAGCCGCCATCGGCCGATAGATTCAAGTATCCATTTGGCCACAGCAGAGCCACAGCGGGAGATTTCTCAAGGAGAACCATGGAGCAGAGAAGGACTTTAGCTGGCTTGTTCTATCTAACTTCTTTGTAAGTTTCCAATTTTATTTTATTTCATTTCAGTGCATCCTTGCTAATCTACGTCTAGAGTTGCAACGGGTTTTCAGCGTATAGATGCTATGAGATACTCCATACATCTCGATGAATGTGTTCGTTCCATAGAGAAGAAACCAGAACATACTACAGATCTCTTACTAGTTGAGTTAGTGAAGATATCGCATCTTGGAGAAAAGATTGGGCAAGCGGTCTTACTTGTTCAGAGTGATAGTGAAATTCAAGTCCCTACTGCGTTGAAGTTGGGTTCATTTCAGATGGAACTAGATATATTGAAGAAGGGTATTCCTAGTGCTCTGGGAGATGATGGTACGTATTTCAATTTTTCAATTTTTTTTAAATTGAAGTCACACTTTTCAGTTGGGCTTCAACACTTAAATGGCTCGTGTAATTAAGGAACTAATACGTACAATCAGTAATCTTACAGCTTCACCATCACATTTCTACCATCCGTCTCTACGAAGTCGCATTGACTAATGGCTGGATACCCACAAATGCAACACAATCACCTCATTCTATTTCAGCAGCCCAATCAATTCACCCACCGCCTTTACATCCATCTCACCTACAATCTCTCTATACTTGTCTCCACCACACACGCTCTTTCCTTCACTTAGTCCTCTCAATTTCTCCGTCCACCTATCTAAGTCAGCCTATTGCTCCATGGTCCCTCCTCGCCTATGCCCTCATGGTTCTCGCCCGTCTATCCTTCTACCAAAATCCACTTCTCCCCTCTTGGAACCTCGATTTCGTCCGTGAAGTCTGTGATCTCTCCTGGGTGTTAAAAGAGCTAGCAGAACGTAACGATAGAGCGA
The DNA here is from genome assembly GCA_014898425.1 of Botryotinia globosa. NCBI lineage: Eukaryota > Fungi > Ascomycota > Leotiomycetes > Helotiales > Sclerotiniaceae > Botryotinia > Botryotinia globosa. The sequence goes on along the minus strand of RCSZ01000003.1, from coordinate 1,974,106 downwards.
AATTTGTAGACATCAACATCACTACCGAAGATGGAGAATGGGGGAAAGACGCAGAGGTGGGTAATGATGGAAGAAGGGTAGGAGAGGGCTGGACAGATTGTTTCGACAAGTTTGCGAGGAAGATTCGTTTGGTGAGGGGGTGGTATGATCAAAAGGTTGCGGCTTATGGGAGTTCGGCACAGTCACAGCCGCTAGGAGATGGGTTTAGAGTTGACAGGAATGCGGTGGAGGGTAATGGTGGTGGGAGCGAGAATATTAATGAAGGAGGCACGTTGACGCAGATTGATGCTGGATTGGAGGTTGTGTTAAGTGAACAGGTGAGCTCAGATACAATGCCATTGTTGGGTGATATGGATATGAGCCCTTGGGATGGATTCGATGGGCACAATTTTTGGATGGATTTGGGAGAATGGAACGTAGATGGATTGGAGGATATGGGTGCGATGCTGTAGGTACATTAAACGCATGTCTCTGAAGCTCCATATCATTCTATTCTCATTTTCCGACTGAAGGACAGAACACATATTGTTTGGATTCGGGAGGGAACCTCCTAGACCTCCTGAAAATCTCGAAGCTCAAAATTACCTGCTCAGACACGCCTCGATCAAATCTTTCCACTCTTTTCAAACATGCTATTGTTTATTTCGAAACATTTCCATCGCATTCTTCTTTTTCTCTTGCAGTGTTGTTCATAATATCTTTGTGTTGTGTTAATTGTGGCGTAATACCTTGGAAGCTCGGTATCCCTGGCTCAAACACGATTTACAAAGAACTCCTAATTTTTTCCACTGGCTGTGTCGACCTCGAACTTCCTCGTCTGAGAATCTTTGTCTATGTTTTTTCCCTTTAAATATTGTGTCTGTGGTGGCATTGTTCCACTGTGGACTTCAGACCTTGAACAACTGCTCAAGGGAAGTATATAAATCTGAGAAATACCTCCTAGTATTTGCTTTTCTACTCCCCAGTTTCATCAATAACAATCACATTCACAACTAAACATCCTTCCAAATCGTCCAAGCCCTTGAAGTATAGCACTTACTCCTGAATTCGTCTTCTCCAGATTTAGCCTTCAAAACATAATATCAAAAAGCAACAACCAAAAGTCTTCATCCCCCCATCTAAAAATGTCTCAAACACGCGCTGCCCAATCACTCGTCCAAAGTCTCCCTCCTCTCTCCCCCCAATACTCTCCCCGCACAAGAAAACTCAGCTCTCGCGAAGCTGCCCGCGCTTTCGTTTCTAGAGAGGTCAAACACATGGTCAGAGTAACAAGAGGAGACAATACTCGGGAGATTCACAAACAGGCTCGCAAAGCACGGGACATGGACAGAAAGCTGAAGAGCCAGAGGTATCGGGAAGATTATGAGGATGCTTTCAAGGGGGAGTGATGAATGAATGTGAAGGAGAGTGTGTGGTTGGTGTTGATGTTGTTTCGTTGTCGTTTTTGCTGTTGGAGGAGGAGAGAAGCATCGATCCCCAGATTTGAACACTTGGATTGGTTGCATGGTGTTGTTGTAATTCCTTTCTTCCCTTCTTTCTTGCGCTTTCAATCTGACTGGAACTATGAAGGGTAGACCACTCCTAAATGGAACCAGTCAGACTCTGTACAATTATTCCAATTAGATTTATAGAATTGATTTGCAATTTTGAGGTTTTGACTTGACATGTGCGTCTTTTTTATTTTTTATTTCTTTCAGAAAAGAGGAAATTATTGTGATGGCAACCCCTTTTGGTTCGTATCATGCCCTTCATTTAATCTATAAGCTCGGAAAGCTCACCGTATGACTTCAATAATAACGGGTCTGGCTAAACAAATAAAACCTACTCTAATTCTATTATTTTCAATCATTGAGTCAGGGGCCTTTGAAGTGAAAAATGGATGCAACTTGATAACTGAATTTTGGACAAGAAAGATAAAATAGGATTGAATTGGAGTTCGCTCGGTTGCCCCTATTTTGTACAATCAGCGCCTTTTAGACACCGATTATGCGATGCAGCAAATCATATCATTTTCTAACCGCCAACTACTACCAACACCTCTACACCAAATCTCCTCTAGATGAAGCCCAAGCCTCCACGTAATCCACTCAACTCATCCCTCAACTCCAAAACATCAACTCCTACCCTTCCGGCTACTTCTCCTCTCCTCTGACTCCCGAGTTCCATCCATCTCCCTAGCACTCCTCCATCAATAATAGTTCTTCCTCCTACAATCCCCTCATTTGCATCTCTATCTATTCGGTATGCTCTGGGATTGAGACCGCAGGGATGATAGAGGGTGTTTGTAAGATGTGAAACGAGGGTGCCGAAACGTCGGTATTGAGATTCAGTTAGAGGGGAGAGAAGAGCGAGGGTGCCGGTGCGAGAAGTGAGAAGGAGGGGTTGAGAAGGGGAGGGAGTATCTTCTTGAGGTGAGGGACTAGGAGATGGAGAGGGAGCAGTAGTTAACGGGGGTAGTGGTCGGGTAGTGGGAAGAAGTGTCATGGTTGTGGGATGGTGGGCACCGAGGGAGAACGTGGTGCGGTGAAGGAGGAGGTGACCCTGAAGAGATTTGGGATCTGTGTATTTGTAAGTCAAGGATTTAATGCAAGCCAATTGGCCGAGAAAAGAGAAAACGGAATAAAAATCATGACGTACGTTCAGGATCATATTGCATAATATGCAAGTTCCCATCAGCATCCGCAGCCACAATGAATAAATCTTTTCCATCCGGTAATAAGTCTGCACACAGTACTTCCATTTTCGCAGCACTCTTTCCAAAGAGCAGCATCCTATACGGTTCTTCCGTATATCCCGCGAACCAAACACCCTTCAATGCGTCCGCCATTACGCAGAGACCTGTACCAGGTAGTTCTTTGACAGATGTAACATAGCAATTCATATCCATAAATGCGACTGGCAAGTTTGTGCCATCTTCCTTGAGACCTCTGACCATACATTTTTGGCCCTGTGCAACAAGCATGAAACCCTGAGTTCCAATTTCGGAAAGACCAGTTACGGGACCACCGGCACCACGAGTAATGATCTCAGAAGAGATCAGTTTTAATTTTTTGTTTGTCTCAGGTCTATCTGGTTCTGGAACAACGGTGACGACATCATAAACGTAGAGGCGACCAGTGGTTGCGAGATCTTCTCCCTTAGTTATAGCTGTTCCTACGACAATCAAGTGCTTGCGCTCGTTGGTGACTTCTGATATCACCAGATTCATGGTTTTTATGCAGGTTATGAGTTCGCAAGGTTCAAGCTCGATGGTATCAATGACAGACCAGTTGACAGGGCTGATTAATTTGAGAAAGGTCTTCTCGATCGATGGCTTCAGGGCAATATTTTCCTCTTGCCAAGTTTTGCGGTGGTCATCATCTTTGGGCAATTCAAAGTCTGTGAAAGTGCTGGTACCTATAACATATGTTTGCAGAGGTGGATGATATGCCACAGCGTGGACATCTTCACCTATCTCAATCTTTCGCAGCGCCATTCCAATCTCGGCAAACGTGGTATTTGGTGGAAATTGTGCTACGCGGGCGACTCCTTCCGTGTCGGCATAAATGAATCCTCTGTCGCAGCCTTCGGTATGAAAACTACTAAGACTGCGGACTCCTGTCCCTTGCAGGCTGAGAACTTTCGGTACTGTTTTAGAGCTCTTGATGATGAAGCTTGGAGATCCGCCTGGCATAAAGACGGTACTGTATCCACCGAGATTTGAGATAGCTCGCATCGGCTTATCGCTGGTCTGTTGAGCTCCATCGGCCTGCTCTTCAGCAGACACATCAGGAGCTTGTGTCAGATGCGTGTTCTGTATTTTCAGAAATTGAAGTGTGGATGAGAGAAGATCCGGAGACGCAGACTTTATGCGGAACGGTTCATAGATGGTAAGATCATCATTTGAAGGCCGAAGCTAAACCTGTTAGTACATAAATGAATAGATTGATGTGCAGATTCTTACAATAAGATATGGGGATTGAGAAACAGAATCTCCTAGGTTAGCTACTAATATCTCTGTCAAGGTTTCCCGAGCTGCGGATTTCCTAGCTGCATAATCTGCTGAAAGCACAGGCGGAACAAAACATATTCCTTCCGCGACATAAACTGGATTAGAAAGATTGGGCAGTGCGTAAATCTGAAAGTATTAGAAATTTGACAGTGGAAAGCTGGGAAGAAAACTCACGTGCAGTGCTCCATCCGCACTAAGTAAAAACATCTTGACATTTTCTCCTGCCTTGTTCGATTTACCATCGGAGAAAGCCCCGCTACAATCATCATACAAACAGCCAGTCAGCCATTTCGTAGAAAGCAAAACATCATCAACCCTTTCTATCTCTTCAAGATCATTGTCGTCGTCACATTGTGCAACAAAAATGCTCGCATCGTCTCTTATTAATAGGAGAAATGGATCTGCAAAGCTTGCACTGATGATCTTCGGCTCTGCTCCCGTCTCATCATCGAGCATCGGCAATATTTGTGCAAGACCAAGATCTACACCACAGATACAGAGTTAGTTACGCTTCTAATCAATCATGCAAATCATGCAATGGCGTGAAGAGGCATGTCGCAGGGAGCAGATTGCATGAGGCACAGTTGTAATGTTGATAATTCGCTTTCATTGTTGCTATAGGATATGATAGATTTCCAGATAGCGCCCCGGACGGCGAAAACATATAAGCGGAAAATACAAAATTTCCCCAAAACTTGTCCCAACCTACATGCCCATCCATCCGACCACATGAATTCAAAGGGGTATGATTCAAGGAAAAGTGCGAACTTACCACCGTCATAACTTCTCACTTCGGACTTTAAAATTTGAACAACACGCATGCCATTGCCAAGTGTACCAGCTTCGATTGTGGATCCAGCGGCTGGTTCGAATTCTGTCCCTGTTAAAGCTTCAAAACCGGCATCCGTTAACGCATACACTGCAGATTCGTCAATAGCATCTTCGGCATCAGATGCTTTGGAAACTATCATTAGTCTATCATATTGAGCATCGACGCCATAGTCGCCGCTAGTAACAGATTTCTCCTTATTGACTTGTAATCCTTTCAGTGCTGGTCTCTTTGCGCTCATGGTCCATATACCACGAGCTTCTGGTAACTCGAATCGGCCTATAACATTTGGCTGAATTTCACGATTAATGACGGCCAAGGAGCCTCCCTTTTCACGACCGACAGCAGCTACAAGCTGAAGTTCACTCTGAACACCGCTAAGTTTTAGCTCTTCTTCCTTACCCAAACTCAACGCGGTTTCTCCGAACGCGATGTTCGTGATGGGAGCTATGTTGACCATGGAATCATGTATACGAAATGTGTAGTCACCCGTTTTACTGTTTGATGCAGTAGTATTTGCAGTAGCATGAGTGATTGCGGGTCCATCGCCGTACAGATCATCGTCGTCATCTTCTAAATCTTCATCATCAAGCATGGCTTCATCAACTTCCGCTATTGCTGAACTGTCAAGCCTTGACTTTCGACGTGAAGTTTGTCCCGACTTCCTACTCCAGCCTAGAATGACAGAATCTGATACCTCACTTCCAACGAATAACGATCCTGCGCCAAGAGAACTTACGCATGACGCAGCTCCAGTCAATATAGCGCCTCCTAACTCTGCACTTACTTGTCGAATGCTTAGCCCAGAGACCGACCTTCCATCCATACGAAAGCTCAGGATAGCAATATCGCCACTATGTAGTATAATGAGCATCTCTCCATTTTCGATAGATAGTTGATCAATTTTGCAACCTTCCAACCGAAGGTCAAGATCAGACTGGTCCACAAGACTGAAGCTAGTACATTGCTTTGCAAACATGTTGACAGCAACACCATTAGCTTTACCAGCTTGATCGATATGTATCAATTCATTAGTACCAACTAGAAGAGCTCCGCCCACAGGTGGGGCTAGTGGGACGATTCTGAAGAGGTCGTAAGGCAATCCTCCAACGGAAAGGATGGTGGTAGACGCCTTTTGATGTATATCCAGAGTAAATACCATATAAGTCAAGTGGTCTCTACGCTCTTGCAGTAAAGCCGAAGATGGAGCCATGGTAGACGAGAGAATTCCAAAAGTTGGCTCTCTATATTCATACAGAAATTCGAGGTGGATTGGAAAGATGATGTTGGGATCTAGTGAAGACAATCGTAGAACAAAAGAAGATCCATATGGTGTATCTAATTTTCCATCTTCCGCCACAGTCTTTTGTGAAATCTTCGCAGGGCGAGGGCCGTCCAACTCCTCATCCCAATCGTCCATATTGACATCTTCATCTTGTTTGAAAGGCAGAATTGCAAGGTTCCGCGCTCCGAATTTCAATGCAGCACACCTACTTCCTGGATCGACAGTAAGGTAATTGACACAGTCCGAAAGACTTGGTGCCCATGGACTTCCTTGCAGTTCGTCTTGCTCATAAAAATGGACAGATATTGTTGATATGCCGGGCCGTTCTGGGTCCCATTCCACCAGACTGAGCTTTGCATCCTTGAATCCCACTAAAAGTGCTTCACCTCCAGTCTTTGAGGATATGGTCTTCACTCGAACAAGAGATGTGACCGTCCCAGATAAGTTATATTCAGCTATAAGTACGAGTTTCGTTGTTCGAGCTAATTCTGGTCGTTGTATTATCGAATCTGTGCCGAGAAAAGAGTCCTCTACTCCATCATCGTTATTCACTCGAGGATCAATAATTGTGTCATCTTTTGCTGTCGAAGAATCCTTTCCAGATAGGTCGTCGAGGTCCACGGATACGGTCTTTGTTGTAAATATCTGTAGTAACGAGGATTTTGCGACGACGAGGTTTCTAGCATCTGCGGACAAGAACGGAAGAGTTAAGGAATGTGTGACAGCTGTAGGAGGTGTCAGCTCCGTATAGCATTGCATTATGGACCAAAGTCTAGCATGAAAAGCGGCAAATTGTAGTAAAATTCGAACTTCTTTTGAAGTTGTTGATATGGATACTCAAGATTATCATATCAGTCCAGTCAAATGTCGGTGCGTCGCGACCCGCGATTTACACAACAAATTTTAGCGTTCTCGGTGCTGGACCACTTGTATTGATTGACCTATCACTGTCCCTTGAAGCTTCATGCAGCTTTTGGAGATGAATGAATGCTGATCCCCGCAACCAAATGCCCATTTACGTCAGACGTCTAGAATCCTGAATGTTGACTACTTATTACTGGTATACAGGAAACAAAGCAGAGCAAAGCCATGCAATGAAAAACAACATAAAACACAATTAATATATTCGAGATCGCATTCCTATTGATTTCGAATGAGATAAAAGCAACATTGTTTTGGTGAAGATAGCGATTTAAAAACAATATCGATACTTGAAATCCATTTGATACATTCGCAAGGTATACCAAGATGATCTTCTTCCCGTTATTTATACCGTCTTTTCCTTTTGTTTGCTAAGTTTCCGCATGCGTACCACTCCAACTACTCCAAATTTTTGAACATCAACACATCAAGCACTACTAATATCTATCTGCGATCCTAGTATCCATTCCTCGCCTGCAATATGGCACTCATACAGACTGCATTTATATGGGTTGCGTATGCCGTTGCTGTCGGCATCGTAGCTCTCATAGCAGCCATTTTTACCTATACGTATCAAACGCCACGCGATCGCTCAGCTCTGGTTTCTACCGTGACGATCATCACATTGACCTCCCTGTTGGCAACAGTTCTACTTCTTCCCGTTGATATTGCTCTTGTCAGCTCGACGACCTCGAAGCTTGGTGCAAAGAAAGACTGGGCAACTCCCGAGACTGTTCACAACATCCTCCTGACGCTAAAAATTGTTTACTATGCATTGTACAGCTTGGATGCCGTTTTATGCCTTCTTGTTATTCCATTTACATACTTCTTTTACGAAGAATACGATGAAATTGATTCAGAGGAAGGCACCCAGACATTCGGCCAGAGATTCCTCAGTGCAGCAAAATACACATTATTTTTTGTTGTCCTGGTCGTAATTTTGTTCTTGGTAGGATTCTTTGTACCCGTCGCAAAGAATCGTGGATCCGATATGGATCTAGACTATTTCAAACGTCTTTTGGCTGAAAACCACGGAGAGCGTGCCTTGACTTTCGCATTGGGACTATTAATTTCATTGGGCACGTTGTTATACATACTTTACACCTCTGTTGGACTGGCATTGTTGCCCATATCTTTCATCAAATCTGCACCTTCAATCAGCGCGCCACAGCTTTCAGAAACAACAGCGTCAGCTCTAGAGCAAAACAGGGAACGACAACGTCAATTAGAAGGACGAAATGCCGGGAGAGATGGCGGATTGTCGGCTAAAGATCAGCGAGAATTGGAGGCCTTACATCGTGAAGAACGCACTCTGGTTAGACGGGAACGTCTAGCCGCAGAAGCTCGTGGAGAAGGGAAGAGCTTTATCGTCAGAGCATGGACCAAGACTTGCGCAATCTTCAGACCTCTCAAATTGGTTGGAGGAATACTGCTTCTTATTCTTTCCCTGGTTATATGGGTTTCCATGCTCATTACAGGAATTGATAAGGCGAAGAACTCATTCTGTAAACAACATTGTGGTTACATTCTAGGAAGGTAAGATAATCTTGACCTGGTCCATTGGAAGTTTTTGGCTAATTCATTCCTAGTATCAATATCTTCCAGCCGATCAATTGGATTTTCGTCAAGTCATCTATAGTCTTCCCAATTGACTATGTCTTGATGGCACTATTAGTTCTATTCCTCTTCAGTAGTTCAGTGACAGGAATCGCCGCTATCGGTCTTCGATTCTTATGGGTAAAACTCTTTGAAATACGAAAAGGACATACCTCTCCACAAGCTCTCCTCATGGCAACAGTCATGTTAACTTTGATCATACTCGCAATAAACTACTCAATCGCCATGTTAATAGCACCACAATACGCAATTTATGGTGCCCAAACATTCTGCGCCAACCCTACTCAATTCCCTGGCGACCAACCAGATTGTAGCAACCACCCAGAGTTGATCAAAACATGCAGTGAGCTTTCTTCGGGCGAGGGTGCCGGAAAGGTTTGCACACCTAGCGTCGTGTCTACTTTCCTCAATAGAGTAACCGTCAACTTCCCATTCTTCGGCGCCCTCGCATTTTGGGCTCAATTTGTCTTCCTCGCAGTCTTTTTGATCGTCTTCGTTACGGCGTTGTTCCGAACTCCCAAATTGGACCTTAGCGAGATAGATGAAGATGCTGAGGCTGATGAGGAAGAAGGTCTTCTTGCTAGTACTGGCAGGAGATTCGGTGCTACATGGCAAGATATCCGTGGCAAAACGAAGAATACAAGTAGTGGTGCTGCTGGTCGAGGAATTCGTGGCGATGATGATCCTAACGACGATTAGTTCTCTATCGCGACCCCAAATCTTTCTTTTTGAAATTGCAATCTTCTTATGTAGGACGGTTGGATGGATGGCTGGTTGGTCGGATGGGTGGTGGTTGGATGGCGGTTGGATCTGGATAGGATTGGAAACAAGTACGGAGTTGATTTAGGGTTTTGCATCTTTGTATAGTATACACGCGATTGGTTTGATGATTTTGTTTTTCAGTTCTGCATTGCGCATATATGAACACTGTAATACGCGAAGGAAAATGCGTGCCTTTCGAATTCTCAAACGATTGCAATCAATGCCGCCAGTCAAGAAATTGTAGGACGAGGGTATGGTTCCGGTGATGTGGCAGCAGAAGGGAGGAAAGGGTTGTTCTTAGCATACTGCAACAGTGAAATTAATTGTTTATACTCGCTCATGTCGTGGCTTCTGAAATATCTCCAGTTACCAATCATGTATGTAGCTTAGCCACAGCCTATCCCAATTCCAGTCATAAAGCTCCAGAGCACAAAGCCTTATGTCCTGCGTGCAGCTGCAAAAAAATTTCGCCTATTTAATTCGTTTGTCCATCTGATATTTTCCCTTGCCCTCTCTGTCTATTTATATTCAGCATCAGCATCAGCATCAGCATCATCTTCGTCTCAATGCCTAGATGGCTTGTTGTTGTATGAATTGTATTATCATGAATAAGTAGAACATCTACAAAGATGAAATAATTGGTCCAGTCAATTTGATCAGTCAGTACGAATTGGGAGTGCGCATGGCATGTTGTGATGTCGGACGATGGCTTATATTGCGTTCGTTGATGTTATAATTGAGATTTGACAGTTAAATGAACATGTGAATCCATGGAGTATACAGTCATTCGAACGCCATCACTTGACCACTAGCAGCTCCTCTCAAATTGAGATATGACATGCACACCTCGCCTCAAATCAGTAAGTCTATAAAGAGCCCAACTGAAAGAAATCCGTCTATCATTCTACCTTTCTCCCAACCCCAAACAACTAACCAGGATGTTCCCATTTCCGACACTGATGTCTCTTAAACTCCCACCCGGCATCAACCCCCATATGTCCCTCCTTCCAACATCTCGCACAATACAAGTCTCCCTCACAGCCCACACACTGAATCGTCGCATCATCTTGACAAATAATACACCACGTATCCATTTCCTCATCCGTGTATTTCTTTAATCCTCTCCCTTTCGTTTCTTTCATCATTTTATCAACCGGTTTAGTAGTCGGTGCAGAAGGCAACCCAAGATCGTTAACAGGAGTAGAACCAAGACCCTTCAGCGCAGCTAATCTCGCAGTAATATCGTCTTCGAAATCGATCGAGTTCCTGCTGGGTTCCGGGAGCGTGGAGGGTGCGGATGGGAGTGTGAAGTTGGGTTCTTCGCTATCATCCTGCTTGTATTTGGGGAAAGATGAGAATTTCCCACCCGCATCCGTGTTCATGGCATTAGTCCCTTCAGATTCTTCTGCTTCACTTTCATCCTCAGCTCCTCTCTCCAACTTTACCTCGTCCAATAACCTGGCAACAATATCCTGCACTTCACGTGATTCGCCCTCGAAGCCCTCGATCTCTTTATCATTTTTCCTAGATTCCCCATCCTCATCGTCATCTATGGCAAACACAGACATATCAAGACCACTAGTCAAGACATTAGTCTTCCGAGTGTTCTCCTCAGAAGCACCCTTTGATGCCTCTTCATCTGTAGCAACATCCTCACGATCTGGCAAAGCTTTCTTAGCTTCATCAAGAAGTTTTTGAATATCATTCGGATCATCAGGATTCAACCACTCAGACCCAGTTCCCAGTTCCGCTAAAAGGTCGTCCAAAGATTTATCCTCGTGGACATCATCTGAAAATAGGGGAACAGCATCACTCGACGTGGCTTGGTTGTAAAAACTGGATTGTTGTGGAGGCGATGTGGTGCTAGCAGGCGCGGATGCTTCACTGGTGCCAGATCTTGATGTTGTGCCGTTTCGTAGGCTACGCAGTCTCTCAGACAAGTCTGTTTCGGGCGTCGACACTTTTACAAAAACATTTGATGGTGGACGACTGAGAGCTTAGCATGTGTCCATAGGTTTATATCGGTTTCTTGCTTACGGGGATGCGTCAAGCTGAATATTGGATTTCTTTAAAGCATTGAGCCGATTCAGTAGGTCATAGTCATAACTTCGAGGATCACTCATTTTTCCAAAATAAAATTGGCGATGGAACGATTTGATGGTCAGAATTATTGTATTGTACGAAGCAAGAGCTTGGATCTATGTATTGATACCAGATTTATGAGGCGGCTACAAGCCAGCCTTGTCTTGTTTATAGTATTGAATGAATATTCTCAAATCCACCTGTCATTAAAGACTACCTATATAAATGCGAACATTCCACCATTCTTTGCACATTTATACACTCCCTCGTATATCACACTTATCCCAAGCGGTTTTCTGTATGATCTCAAGCCAAGTGCTGATATTTGATATCGAATTTTGAGCTAGGAATAAATGTCAGCACATCGAATCGAATTTGATTGCAAAGACAAGAATTATGAAAGCTTTTCAGAACGGGTTTCTTCTCTCAGTATGCACTCTGCGTTTAATGTGAGGCACTCGACGAGCTGGGATTATTCAGGCCTCATGGCCCTTTGTCATCATAAAAGCGGGGGTATTTGAAAATGAAATGTTAAATGCATACCTGGAAAAGAGATTATCGAGCGAATTTGACATGGAGAATGGATTATATCATGCCAACATGAGATGCGTGACGAAATTTGATAACTACTACCATCAGTACGGGCTCTCAAAGCTTGTGCATAACAATGTAGAGGTGAAGGCTTCAACAATATTTCAGAGAGAAGATTATGTCTCATCAAGACCAGCAATGTATACAAGAGAAATACATCGACGAGCCAAGGCAAGCCAAAGCAAGCCGAGAAACCACGAATATAATTGCCAGCTCAGACTAAGGATGACGATACGAAAGTTTTCATCATTTTAAGTCGGTGACGCGAACAGGTTGAAATGAATATTACTGACCTTTTGAAATGATGAAGCTATCATCGGAGCGTTGAATAGAGTCAAGCTGTGGGTTGCTCAAGGATCATCATAAGTGATCTTCCTTCTTTGCGGCGCTGAACTTGAGGGCTGGCTATTACCACCACCCTCATCATCGTCATACGCAAGAGACCCAATAGACTTCTCAACTTTATCCCATGTCCTCTTTCGTAGATCGGGCTTGACGTTTTGCTTAAACCAACCTTTCTCTTTGGCTTCTTGCGCTTTTTGTATTTTCTTCAATTCCTTCTTTGACTTCTTCTTTGGTCGCACGGGTCCGATTGGCTCTGGATGCGAAAAGCTTTCGGCAATCTCCCCATCTTCTTCCTCGGCCTCAACATTTTCTGTGCGTACTGTTTTTGAAGTCTCAGATTGAGGGTGCTCATTGCTAGTCTCATTGGACTCTGCAGCATGCCTGCGCTTTCGAAGAATGGCCTGAATTTCCGAATGTCGAAAGATTGCGATTTGTTCATCCGTCAAAGTTCTTTTGACTCCATCAGGATAATATCCAAGGCCATCATCCTCAATCTCTTCTCCATAGTAATCCTTCACAGAACCCAAGAATTGTTGCGCGAAATGTTCAGTTGAAATATCGCCAAGGTGAGAGGTATGGAAAGCTAAGAGATCATTCTAAAATTTCATTAGCATTTTAAGAGGCAATTGAGTAGAGCATATTTACTAACATGTGTTACCTCCGGTGCAGGCATGGCGGCGCGCAATATAGAGCGTGGTCGCGGGTGTTTGCGTGGACATGTTGGTTAATGATGAGAAGCTTCAGCCTGGGATAGAGAAAGTTTTCGAAAATTTATTGTCGACTACGGTGGCCGAATCACTCTAGCGTCGAATCTAGCGCGAAAGCTCTGGACATCAACGTGGGAGCGTGGGAGATCAAATGAACATTTGCGCGGTCGGCCACCACCATGTCATTGTGCTGAACCTTGGAATAAAAAGGAATTTCACAATTTTCTCAAATCATGATGTTGCAAGACCAGAGAATGTTGAAACTTTCCAAGGAGGCGAGTATGGTACATTGCTTGAATGTTAAGGATCTCCTACAACGAACCAATTTGGTATCAAGAGACACTTCAATTGAAACAATGAGATATGCAGAAAAGGAAACGTATTGTACTGAAGCAAAAGCCACTTTTGCAGTTGTGATTATGATCTGTATGATAGCTATTATTACAGTATAGGCAAAAGAAAGAGGGTATCTAAGCAATATCCATCACAGCCAGTCCCTCATTGCGCCTCATGTCCCAGCGAAATAGAGCAAAGATATGGCTTCTACAAAATCAACGCTATGATTATAACATATAAAAAATGAAAAGCAAAAGGAATAGTCACTCTCCAAATAGTTGGAGAGCCTGCTTGAATGCCTCGACAACCTTTACATCTGAAGGACAAAGTTTAGCATGGAAAAGATAAGTGGTGGTAGAGCAACTTACAATGCAGCTTCTTGTCTTCCAGTGACTTTTCCTGTATCTGTACATATCTTTCTCTTGTCTTCAAACTAGAACAAAGTCAGCAGCTCCTTGTGAACTATGAATAAATGCAACTTGCCGTTTCCATGCCCTCCCATTGTCTCGTTCCGCCGAAGACTCCGCCCAGATAGCGAAAGCCTTCAAATATCATTAGTTTTGGTAATATAAATCAAATCGAAGAACTAACGTCAGAAAGATGCTGGAACTCCTCAATCAAACGGTCCTCGTTGTCACTCAGTTCCTGGATAGCCGTCGCGTAGCGGTTCTCAAATTCACTCCAGCTCTTTGGAGGAATGTCTCTCTTGGGATTCGGTGCATCTAGACTGATCATTGTTTCATCTGACCCGGCTTCTGGCTCTACTTGCGGTGCCATATCTACATCATCTTCGCCAAGATCATCGGCGTGGTTGTGATGCTGTAACACGTGTGACCTCTTGAGAGGGGAAGAAATTGGGGATTGCGCGGTAGGAGCTTGAATACTGGGGGTATATTGCAGACTTGGACTAACACCTCGAATCTTCTGGGGTAGTTTGGAGGAAGAAGGTGTGAGAGCTGGTGTATTTGGAGTACCTCTGGCGGCTGATTTCTCCGCGAGCTTTTCATTTACAATAGCCATAATGGGACGACGCGGGGTTTTTGGAGGAGAGTGGTTTATTTGAGACATCAGGAAATGTGAATACAGTAAGGATAATCGCTAAGAATAAGCTAAGAATCGGTCCACAAGCACCTGCAGCTTGGAAGCTTTGGCAGAAACGGAAGAACCAAATGGAGCCGATAGTATTACCGTCGTAGCTGCCGTAATAGTGAGGTCAGTTTTTAAGTTCAACAGTCGACAGTCGACAGCCTTGTTTGGGAAATGCGAAGCTGACGCCTGGTCATGTGGTTGACTAGATAAGCACTAGATAAGCAAGCGAGTCGAGATAAGGCGAGGCAATGAATCCATTATTCTGAGGTCATTCAGCCTGACGTACCTTCATATACCACCGTACCTAATTGCTCTAATATATACCTATTCTTCAACTTCACAAGTTCTTTGATATATCCATCATTCATTGAAGTTCTTACTATCAAATCTTTCTTGCATCGCACATTATGCATTATATGCCTCCCTAGAATAGACTAAACCTGCACCCTTGATAGCATAGAATTATTAATTACCTACATCATATCCTACAACTTCCCTACAACGAACCTTTATCAAAAGCTGCACGAGATGCAGTGTGATATATGTTTTCGAACAGGCGGACATAAATTGCCATTTCTTTGCCCCACGGATGCGCGCAACCAACTATACGAGCTTCGAGTACAGACCGCTGGCGTTCACCTGGAAAAGGATGCGATCGATCGAGAAATCAGCAGGCGCTGCCCGCTACCCCTTTCAAAGGCGGGGAAACATGGCAGTGAAGAATCTGCGGCTGTCACCCAGTCGAACTATGATGCGTTGATTACTGAGCGGGAACGAAGTATAGACCGCACGAATCAAATTATTGCTCATGCAGATGAGTTGAAAGCAAACCTGGAGCGAGCAAAGGAGGAGCGCAATAAGAAGAAGATTGCCAATGATCGCAGGAAGGTGGAACTGACCTCAGCTTCAAAGGGAATTGAGGCTCGTAGGGCTAAGCAGATAGAAGCAGTTGAGGGTTCCACTCAGCGGACGAAATACAGATGGAACCAGACATATGACTTTATCGGGGAGTCCAGGGCTTATCTTTGCTATGAATCTGCCAATTTGTATGGGCTTCAAAGATTTAAAGGAAGCAATGGAGGAGATGAATATAGAATAGCTGGTGTTAACATAGTAGACCTGAGGTTGATGAACAGTACGACCCCTCTTTCGTATACAGAAACAATGCTAATCATGGTCTGCAGCGGCAAGCCCAGCCCAAGTATCTACCTCCTTGTCTCACGTCGCGCATGTCCTCATGCTAGCTACTTATTATCTCGCTATTCGATTACCTGCAGAAATAACCCTTCCTCATCGCGATTATCCTCGTCCTACGATATTTTCTTTATCTTCCTCATATATGCATACCAATGTACCATTTCCCGGCGGAACCAGCTCATCGAGTAATAGTCCCTCCACCTCTCGCCATACCGAAAATACTTATCAGCCTCGACCAAGACCCTTATGGATCAACAAGCCTCTTCCCATATTAGTGAACGAGGACTCAGTAGCCCATAGCTCCTTCCTCGAAGGGGCAATTCTTCTCGCTTACAATGTTGCCTGGCTGTGTAAAAGCCAAGGGGTTCCTATAGGAGACGGTGATATCACAAGCTTTGAAGACATCTGTAACATAGGGAAGAATCTATGGAAACTGCTCATAGGTGATAAACCTCGTCTCCCGCCAAAACCACGCTCCGAATCTCCCAGCCCTGCTCCACCCAAACTCCTCGATTCCAAGAGCTACGTGGAAAGTGAAGATAGAAACACTCAGAAACCTGGGCGCTCATCAATCGGATGGGCCAGTCATGGGTCTGCATTCTCATTCCTAGGGAGCGCAGAAGGTGCAGAGTTCATACGAGGTTTCAAGCTTCCACGTCCAAACCAAATGGCCGACATACTAAAGAATAAGCTCATGAGCGAAGTAGCAAATGCTGAATGGGAACTTTTGAGCCAAGATGCGTGGGCAATAGAGGACGAGATGCGTAGCGATGGAGTCGTGGTGGGTGCTAGAAATGAGGGGCACGCTACTTTTGATACCAGCAAGGAGAGGGATTATACGGCTGGAATGCAGAGTTTCATGAGTATGAGAACAGTGATGGATGCAGTTGAAATGGTTGGCGAGGGAACTGGTATCAATGCAGTTATTGCTGAGAGGCTTCCATTTGGTCTTGCGAATGTTACTGATAAGGACAGGAGAGAAAGAGAAAGGTATGTTAGAGCCAAAGCGGCTAAAGAGAAAGACCAAGACAAGAAACCTGGAACGAGTGGGTGGACGAAATTGAAACCTAGAGGGTAAAGTAACGTAAACTGTTCTATTGAATACCTCTTTGTATCTAATGCTTTTTACACAGATGAGATGAAGGTTCTCGGGTTGAGCATTTGGGACGGAATAGAAACACGAATGAGGTTATAGACATCCGTGGATGGATATGGATTTGGATATTGATATGAATCAGGAAGGGCTCAAATCATGATGTATCTCTCCTTCATATGAGCAAAGATGAGCAGTAGAAAGCTGATCTAGATTAGCACATACATGTATAATATAATTATATTGTAGAACTCCAGCATACAATACCAGACTACCTCAACAATGTACTGCATTAAATGAATCCAACCTACCAATCGAAACAGGGGGATGGGATAAGTCTGCTTTATCAATCTCGATACTAGTTCCTCATACCTATATCATGTATGATAATCGAGATGATATATAACTGTACGAATGCGTGTACCATTGTTCAAAGCAAATAAGGAATGATAGTCTCCGAACTCATCTCACTACATCCTATTCGTGTAATGTTATCTCGATAGATCGTAGCAATCTCATCCGTCTAATCATTCCATACCGTTAAAGCTCGTCTCATCTCACCCCCTGATTACCGATAACTATACCGAGTTCACTTAATACTCGAAATGTAGGAGTTTTATAAAATATACAGATATAGACTCTCTTATCAATTTGAAGAACGCATTCTCATCAAAAACGCAGTCGTATATGGTAGAAGCATTCAATTCACCAGTACACTACTTTTGTTTACGCATCTACAACACTTACATGCAACTCCTGTTATAGCCCCTATCGAGTACAACTCGGTCTACGATCAAGAGAATCCTGGCTCATAAGGCTCGCCGGTCAACCATAGGTCTGGAGGAGCACACAAATATACCCGACCACCACAGCCTTCATAATCACAATCATCATCAACGCCATCACCACCACCATGAAACCAACAACCAACAACCAAATCCCTATAAATCTCCCGGCCATGCCCGTTCAACCCAAAGCTCAATCAAAACCAGTTTTAACAACCACACACATAGGTACACACACACAAACTCACCACGCGAGCCCCGAATCCTAGAAACCCTCTATCCGCACTGCATACGTGATGGAAGCGCCGGGAAATCATCAACCTGTTCGTTGAATGCACAAAACCTCGGAACATTGTATTCCTACCTAGGTATTATTCTACTCTGTAGAAGATGAGTAGTGTGTTGTAGTTGGGGGAGTTATTAACCTTATGATTGCGTCACAGCCTTACGTTTACAAATTCGAAGTCCGGTTTGTTATTAGTTAGTTAGCGAATTTCACCGGTGAGCCGGTACTTGCTCGGTTTGTTATCGGATACTCCGTAGTCGTTGTCGTTTGTCATAGTCATTAATTATATCTCCGTATCAAATCCAGTCAACCTCTGTCGTTTTAATTGGCTGTTGGTTGTTGGGCTTGGATTCGATGATTTGGTCAGTAACAACTTTCGCATTTTTTTACCACTGTAACGCATGTATAGTTATCTACCTACCTACAGATATATTACTCGTACAGTAAAATATATATCACACTGATCCGGTACATATTATGAAACCACATGAGAAATCCAAAGATCCAATCAGCAAAATACTGCTACATCCACAAGTTCTCGAATAATTAGAGTCCAAACACACACACACACAATCCAAGCCCTACATGACTGGTACATTCGACAATCCTTTACTCTAGCTAGGGTTAGGCATATATAATATAATATTTGAATATATTAGTTAACAAAATATAATATATAATATTAATCAAGCAAAATAAATATCGATTTTTATATAGAATAAATTTGTAAAATAAATTTAATTAAAATCTTTAAAAACAATTGATTTTTTTTTTAGAAATTATATAAATCTAATATTATAAAATATAAAATATATAACCTAAATATCTTTTAAAATTTATAATAGCTTTCTTAATAATCTATCGAAAAATGTCTTGAAATTCATTCTACTTTTATTTATTCTAAAAGTTTGATTAACTATCAAATCATTCATATAATTATAATTAATATTTTATATCAATCTAAAAACATTATAATATAAAAATATATAATCCTTAGCTAGATTATATAATTTGCCCAACCCTAAGTCCAGCATACCAATGCTAGTATTCATTATCCATCACCCATCCAACACCCATCAACAACCCTCATCCCATCCCGCCAACAAACCAAGTCAAACCTTCATTCAACACTACTACGTAGTACTGTACTATACCATATCACCGACTATCCGCTACAGCAACTACCTAGCCACCGCCAACCCCTAACCCTCCGGCACCTAGCTAATCCATCCTACCAATTACACACCGGACCTCGATCAAACATCAAACACGCCGTCGAAATGCCACTTCACATGTTTATTCTAGACCGTCTTTTTAGTATCTGTTTTGCGAATGAGAAGAAGAGCTCGACGCAAATTCTTTTGAGGCTACTCGGTCGAATAGCTATTTAGCCAGTGTTCAGATAAGTAGTTACTATACCCGTGGACATCTAATAAGAATCCAGAATCCAGGATCCAGAATCTAGGTTCGATTGTAAAAAGCCATTCCAAGAATTTACTCCATGACCCCCTCCCTCCCTCCCTACCTCTCTGTATGCAACAACCAAGAAGAAAGAATGCAAATGCAAATGCAAATGCAAAAAAAAACTTGTAAAAAGAGACTTTTGAGTATCTACTTACGGCCCAAGGAAAATTAATTAGTTTACTACTTACTTTGTACTTGTTTACATATTTGCAATCCCAACTCGTTTCGACTTGCTCTGTAGAGTCCCGTTTCAGGAGCTCCAGCACTTGGACCTACCGCCATCGTCCTAACATTCAAAACTAAGAGCTTCTGAAACCCCGGGAGCGACGGGATGGATATGGAAATGGAAAGTAACGCATGAGAAAATTGATAGAATGCTTCCCCATTCTCATGAGAAACAGAGACATATCAAGATGCTGAAGATATCACGGAAAATTATACATTTATTAATAGTGTCATGGAGAATAGAATCCGACCACCCAAAAATTTACACATTCTCCTATTCTAGCATCATCACAGCTCGACTCTTGTAAAATCACTTGTACCAAAAGATCCCTATGTGAAGAAGATATTTTCGGTTCTCTGTCTTGTCGTAATCAATACATTGCGGGGTGGGCAGCTAGATCTGGAAGTTCGAGACAGTCAAATTTGGGATGATTTCCAGATTTGCAGAGACGGTAATGGGAAGTTCTGGGAGAAACGAAAGTGCTTGCGTTGCCTGTCCGTATCTTGCTACCTACCTACCTGGGAAGTATGGTATCGGCAAAAGCACGGTGCGTTGGTCGGTGGTTGACAATCGCTGAGAATGGGAGAACCACCGGATGTGACTTTAGAGAGCGACCCCCGTCGAACGATAATGCTCAAGGAGGATTCCGCCTGATACGATTCGATGCCTGTAGAGATGGCTGCCGATTATGTTGTGTAAGCGTCGAACATTCTGTGCCTCGAATCATCGCTGGAAGCTGCTGCAGCTTTTTTGAAACTCTTTGGTGTATTATTGATGTACAGCAAAACCTCTCTATAAGGATACCGGTTTTTGTCGTCATTTTTAAGGATATATAGAGTTATCCTTATATAGAGGTATCCGACTAATCCCGATATAGTAGTAATTGACTTCCGATTAGTTCTAATCAGGTTATATTCTATAACAATTTTGGAAATTTTTTTATTTTTATAATATATAATTAAATTCTCTATATAATATTATATTATAATTTAAATCCTAATAATTTTATTAGTTCAATAAGGATATACGTGATTTTGAAACCAAAAAATATAAGGATATCCTTATTAAAAGGGTTTTAAGAATATAGGCCTTTTTTAACTCTAAAAATTTTTGGGACCAAAAAAAAATAAGGATAATAGAGGTTATCCTTATAGGGGGGATCCTTATAGAGAGGTTTTGCTGTAAAAGAGAAATTTCTGCGCTGAAAAGTTCGTATGGATCATGATCTATGGCCTTTTTTGGGGGGGGTCCACGCTCTCTCATTCATCAGCGTGACGTCGCATTCGAGGCATTTCATTGTCATTCTGGAGCACAAAAAATCTCTTCTGCATAAAAGATAGTATTATGGACCACAATGCTTCATCCCTATAGGGCAGGAGATGATTCATTACCACATGCATAGTTATTGCATTACCACATGGTGATGATCACAGCCACCTGCACAAATTGTGATTTGGCAAAATGCGTTGATATGAACCATGGAAACTTTAAGATAGGAGTCTGGACTGTGGACAGTGGACACGCAAACCATCGCAAATCATCGTTTCCTCTAGTGTCCAAAACAAACGGGATCGAATGGGATTTAAAGAAAAACATTAGGTTAGAACTTAGAATCCTCCCGGATCCATAGCATCCATAGCATCCATAGCATCCATAGCATCCATAGCATCCATAGCATCCATTCTTAGCATGTACGGCCCTATCCAAAATCAGTCCTTGAAGCGTTACCGATACCACTCGTATATGTAGGCTGATTGCGCGCCGATTGGAATTTGGAAATCAACGGGAACAGGTCTAATCTCTCAGTAAACTTGCTGAAAAAAGAGCTCTCCGTGATTCCAATCAATTAGATGAAACGACGCCTTCATGAAGCGATAAGTGTCATGTAAGCTATGATTAATTGAGTTGAATTGGGACAGACCTCCTACCGTGCTTGACACTTTGATTGTTGATCTGTGAGAAAGAAACAAGTGTGGATGCAGTGGCATTTTACCCCTGGAATAGCGTATTCGAGAAATAGTGGAAACTTTATTCGTCTGACCAATTATTCGTCGTTTTCCCCCCTTTTTTCGGAGTAGTCTCCCAGGAACGCGTTTTCAGTGGACCACTATCCCCCGGCGTTGCTTGGGTTCATCTCAAATTGCCAATCGACCCCCTGCACCTCATGGCTTGAAGTAAAATCCAAATGTTCCAGGGCTTCCTCCAATGACTCGGCTGATCCAAATCGTGGCCGGGTTGCCAAAGAAGTCCCAACTGCCCAGTGCCCACAGGCACCCCCAGGAAATGATCGTCCCAATTTAAGATGACCTTTAATAAATAACCCTCCCGCTCTTCTCGTATCTCTCCTTCTCTTCTTCACCGTATTCAAGAAACTCGCCGTTCTCTCGTTCATTCAGTTCGACACACTCCTTTGTCAATCCAACCAACTGAGCAATACATCGCTCTCACACTCTTTAACAACAACGGCCTCTTACGATCAACCTCTTTAAATTCAAAGCATTATACCCATTAGCGAATACCTGACAGTTATCATTATTTCCGAAAATGCGTTACTCAACCACCGCGATTGTTTTGGCTGCCATGTCCATTGGCGAAGCCGTAGCTGGACCTACTCACGTTCACCGACACAAGCATGAGAAGAAGGCGTAAGAATATCGCTCTGATGAATGTAAAGAGTGATTGCTAATCAGATGACAATAGTGCTGTCGTTGAAGATTGGACGGCATTGGACTGGGCCGATATGGCTATCAACTGGTCGTCCGCTTATGAAGCAGGCAAAGCCTCTAAGACTGCCGCCGCTGCTGCCGCTTCCACCGATTCTACTGCCGCTGCTGTCGACAACCTGGCAGAGAACAAGGTTGCCGCATACACTACTTCCGCATCAGTAGCTGCCAGTACCACCGCCGCTAGCTCATCCAAAACAAGCTCTGACACGTCTACCGCTACTTCTTCCTCTTCCTCTCTCTTCGACGAGCTCGAGGATTTGTTTGACGATTTGGTTGGTGCTTCCAACAGCCGAACATCTTTCGGTGCCGTCGTAGCCGCCGCTGGAGGAACCACCGATAACTACTACGGAAACTACGGTCATCCATATGGATCCAACGTCATCAAAGCCGACCCCTCAGCAAGTTACTCCTATACTGTTAACTTCATCAACACCCAATCTAAGAAGATAACTGTTAACATCTGGAACAAAGTTGGACCTGACATGCAACCACTTTCCGGATCTGCACTTGCACCAAAAAACACCACACTCACTATCACTATCCCATCTGGTGGTTCCCAGAAAGTTGCCTTCGATGAGGACTCTCAAGTCGCTTGGGCCCAGTCCTGTAATTCAACTGCACCTTCAGGAGGCTTTGACACCACCTGGGGTGAGTGTCAATTCCTCAAGACTGGTTCCGGATACGATATGTCCGCCATCATGAACTCTGCTGGTAACAACTACAACATGACCATCACCAGTGAGGAAGCACCAGCCTGCACCAGTGATCCAACCCAAAACTACTGGTTGACTCCTACTCAGCCAATCGGTCTCAGCGATGGCAGCTGTTTTATTTCACAAAGCACTGCCACTTTGACAGTTATCATGGGTGGAACTATGTAAAGTGGAGGATTGGGCGTCAACTCTTACGAAGAAAACAAAAACACTCAACCTCGATATATAGTGTAATTTGGAAAGGCGAACTTTGTTCAAACTGAGCTTTGTAGGATACCCTATCGGTGAAGCATAAGTGACTTTGCAAGACTTGGATTGGTGCAACGGCTTGGATCAAAGTAGTAGTTCCTATAATGAAAAGGTTATTAGATATATCTTGACAGGATGGAGTAAGGAGACAGGATACCATTGGACACTTCCTTGCATTTACCAATTTTTACATAATGTATGCATTTTTTTGAAATTATCAGTAATTCGATTCTGAACTTTTGTTTAATATTAATTTGCCCAAAATCTCCATGTGGTTTATTGTTGTGTGAGTGAGGATCATGTGCCTGTTGTGTTTCTTGTGTCGGTAGATTCTTTGTAGAGTAAAAGAGGTCAGGGTGGCTCGAGCCTGAGATAATGATAACTCAGTAAGTCAATTTCCAAAATGGAATCTCCACGATGCTCCCAGTAATCACCGCACCATGAAATCTGACAAGTGATGCGAGGAAGAATCAAGACAGACATCATATCATAGTGCTGGTCTGCAAATGTGAGAGATTCCTGATTCATAGCTCAGAGCGTGATATCGAGAGTATGGCGAGTGCACGATGCTTGAAGCAATAGCAAATTCGAATATGTACTCATGAAAGTAAGTAAAAGTAGATTTTCTCCAATTACCTAGTAAGTGAGTACAAACAGGTTGATGTTCTATCTGACCGTTGATGTATCGATTTCCTGTGATATCATTGGCTGTTTTTAACTTTCGGTTATGCATATGCAGGTACGAACGGCTTTGAGTTACCATGGCGGCTAATTTTGACAGATTGATGTGATATCAACCACTTGTGACCTTGCTACATGTTGTCACGTTGTCACTCTCGTGTGGCCTTGCGGCTATTTATTTTTCTGTTGCTGTTGCTGTCGCTGTCGCTGTCGCTGTCGCTGTCGCTGTTGCTGGTATGGATGCTAGTGATGGTGATGATTTAAAATTGGGTTATTGTTAGACTTCCAAGCTTCTTTTTCAACCTCTCCATCAGCCTCACCCAACCAAGTACGACCTCGGGATTGTGATTGTGACTTCACTTCAGCCCTCTTTCCTTCCTTGCTATAGATAACTACTGGCTAGTTCGGCAGTTCGTACTCAATCATTCCTTCCTTTCTTTACTACAACACAAACTACCGACAAACAATTTTGTCTTGTCCACTTCACGATCCTTCTTCTACTTCGCTGTCTGTTTCCTTTTTCATCGTATCAATTTCGTCAACTGTCTCTCTCTCTCTCTCTCTCTATCAAAACTAACCTAAGGTGCCTCAATTCACGACTATTCATTCAAACTCAGACTTCACTCCAGATTCTCACTTCATTCTCACTTCATTCTCACTTCAACCACAATTTACCTTCATCTCGCTTTCAACCTCTTCTGCTTCACCTACATATTGACTACAGTCGCTCTTTTTGGGTACCTTTCTTCTTACGGCTTACATGATTATTCCTCTGCGGTGATTCATATCATCCATTCTCAACATTCATTCACTCACCTGGGCATTCATTGATTCATTCTATTTCACCATCCACAAACGTTACGATCCAATCAAGAGGAATAAATTACAGTCATACCAAGAAACTCGCATCGCACAATCTCCTCAATACCTAACATATCTTTACGCCGTCGCAAACTTCTTAGCCCTCTTCATAACACGAGCTGGAAGACTTCAACTCAAACACTCCCTTTCAAATAAAGACTCAAATCTGTCTCACGAAGCGCAAGAATTACTTACTATCCATTTCTCTTATGCGAATGACAAAAAAGGAACCTTATATTTTATCTTACAAGATCAATCATGCGCAGTAACATTTTGGCTACGGCCTACATCTTATCTTCGGCAGTATCCATTGTCAGTGGCTGTTCTGAGGTCTCTGGAAATTGGTACTGTAATCCCGTGGATGCTATCTTGTACAGCAATGTCGGCGCACCAGGAACTTACAATCAAGTTACCGATATGTCCTCGGATGGAATTTGTTCTTCTACACCGAAGTCATTTTCTGGCCCGCTTTCTCCATTAGATGAAGAAGTTTCATTTCACTTTCGGGGTAATTGCAAAGAATTCTAGTCTAGCTTTCAATGCGATCTAACAAAATTACCAGGGCCCCTTCAGTTGAAACAGTTCGCAGCATATACACCGGGCACTATGGTTGACAAGGAAAAGCGTGAGGGATCGACCGCTAGACGGCGTCGCCATCTTCAGCATATAAATAAACATGCTAGGGCAGGCAATCAGAAGCGCGATAAGATTCATGCTACTATTGATGGACAACTTGTCTCGTGGGATGATAATTATCCGACCGCAGGCCTTGATGCTTCTAATGGTGATCCGAAGACGGTTACTGCCACAATAAATGGTGAAATACAAACATGGATCAACAATTGGTTTGGACCAAGTACCACAACAATGGTATCCCAAGCATCTGCTACCGTACCTCAAGGCGCATCGCATGGCGTAGCTACAAGTGAAGAGGCCCAGGAGACTTGTATGATATTGAATTCCCTCATCGAATTGATTATGTGGCTGACATTCATGCCTAGCTACCTCAATCGTACCATCTACTAGCACAACGTTGTCTCAGTCCCAAGTATCCACAAATCCATCTGCCTCCATGCCTCAAGCATCTACAACCACATCTGCCTCGGAGTCTCAAGTATCTGCAAGCACAACCAGCTTAGCCACAGCTATTGCTTCTGGATCCTACAGCAGAATAGGTTATTATAATTCTGCAGAGCAGACTCTTGATAACCTAGTATTTCTTGGAAATCAGTAAGTATGATCATTTTCCCCCGCTATATAATGTGCACTTCTACAGTACAAAAAGCGGATAACTTTCTTCTAATGTTTTTCTCGCTTCTCATATCCATACCCAAGATCAATTACTGACTGAGTCTGTCTTCATTAGTGGTGGTCAAGGCTCGGGCGTATTCGATGAAGCTTATGGTGCTTCACTTTCTTTCGTGAACAGCAGTGGCACAGGTGGTGCATCATCGCCTCAAGTCCTCGCCGATGCCACCTTGCCATCAGATGAAGAAATAGTCGTGATGCTTGACGAAGAATGCAACAACGATTGCGGCTATGTGCGACCTGGATCTGTTGCTTACCGTGAGTTACTGTGTTACATATGAAGATTATTCGTTACTGACACACCTATAGATGGCTTCAATGGAGCGAACAAAGTGTTCCTCTTAGAATTTAGCATGCCGATAGATGGAAGAACCGGGTTCAATGGTGACATGCCCTCGGTTTGGATCCTCAACGCCCAGATTCCTCGAACAATCCAATATGGGAGTCCAAGTTGTTCTTGTTGGGAGTCTGGTTGCGGTGAATTTGATATCGCAGAAGCCCTGAACAGTGGTTCGACATTCCTGAAGTCCACACTTCACACGAACAAACCTGGAGGAGATTCGGACTATTTTGTACGGCCGACTTCTAGTACAATGAAACTTGCCGTAGTATTTAGTTCTGCCACTTCAACTATACATATTCAGGTTCTTCCGACGAGCTACGAGTTTCCAACGAGTCTGACAACAGATGAAATTCAGAGCATCTGTGGTACGAGTGCTGGAAATCAACTCTCCAAATTTGCCATCTCCTAATCTTAAACTAGATTTGGAATTTTCAATTGGTTACAAGAAAAATTCCGCGGAGGAAATGATAGAAAAGTCTTTAGACTGGTGGTAGGAAGCAGGCGATCATTTGTTCATAAAATACCCTTCTATTCTTGTGTATGTTGACGTACCAATGAGAACCTTTGACATCAGTAGGATAGTTCTATTGCATGGTGTCTTCCCAATAACACTGGGGTATGTGTCATGATATCCATAACCTTTTCCCAGACGATATCAAATTCCTGTGATACATATCGTGTCTGAAGTGATATCTTGAGTAATTTGTGATGTCGAGAAATAAGTTTGAGTCGTATATACTTAGGTATTGAACATCAATTGACTAGATGATTTGGGCATATTGTCACGGCGCCAACTACGTTGCCTTCGTGCCTCAGGCACGGACCCTTAGTGTGCCCTTAGTGTGCCCTTAGCGTGCCCTACTTCCTATAATAGGGCCTCATCCTTCCATAGCTCTTAGAACCCTTATGGTACAATATAATAAGTCTTTACCTGCACCTTGACACATATAGTATAGTTTAATCTGGAGACTCTAACTATAATTAAGACTTAATGACAATAGATATAGATTATTCAGATGATTTTGAATAAGGGCTTGCTAGAACTTAGACTTCATTTTTATTAAAAAAAAAGATATAGAGATAAGTTTTTTTTTGAATAAATTTTATTGAAAAATGTTATAGAAGTAATAAGTATTTGTTGAAGAAAGATAAAGGTATATTAACTTTTTTTTGAATAAGTTTTATTAAAAAAAGATAGAATAATAAGTTTTTATTAATAAGTATTTGTTAAAAAATATATAGAAATAAGGTTTTATTTAAACAGATATAGAATTGAATTTTTATTGAAAAAAGTTATAAAGATAAGTGTTTATTAAAGAAAAGTTATAGAGATAGGTTGTTTTAAATAAGTTTTTATTGAAAAAAGATATAAGAATAAATTTTATATAAAAAGATACAGAAATAAGTTCCTTTAAGTGAG
This sequence comes from Botryotinia globosa, assembly GCA_014898425.1. Taxonomy (NCBI): domain Eukaryota; kingdom Fungi; phylum Ascomycota; class Leotiomycetes; order Helotiales; family Sclerotiniaceae; genus Botryotinia; species Botryotinia globosa. The sequence continues at coordinate 1,946,199 of RCSZ01000003.1, read as the reverse complement.
TTATTATAATATAAAGATACGACAGTAAGTTTTTATTAGTTCTAATCATTCTTAATAAAACCTCTGAATATAGAAGTTACTTTGTCTTCTACTCTACTACTACTTTCTCTTACAATATCACTCCATATCCTGTTTAATACTATCTCAAAACTCAATTCTCTCACCCCAAAACTTCATCGTTTTCTACGCTTTTAATGTCAATGGCACAACCTTTTCATTTCTATAATAATTAATCTCTTCAAATCTCTTCCTTCAAAATATCCATCTTGTTATACTAAATCTAGAAGCGGGCACAATCTGTACCTTTTAAATCAACTCCCCCGTTTCCGAAAACCCGGATTCGAAATCCTGATTCAAAATACAAAGGCTTTCGATATTGTGCCTGTAATACTGAAACTATATTAATAAGATAAGTAGAAGATCCATAATGGTATTGAGATGTTGCTCGGAATTGTGGCTGGACGATTCGACTCCGCTTATTAATGCTCGCGAGTCTCAAGGGTATCGCAAGATCCACAGCCCAATAAGGCAGAACTCGGGATCACGAACTCCGATAGAGCGAGTTGGGTGAGAATGCGCTTAGGTTGTGACGCTGGACGGTAGGGATACTTGGGGAGAGAGTCCATACTGCTCGGATTTCCTTGACCAAAAAAGAAAGATTGCTTTAGATATTTCCATCAAAGGTAGATGCGATTTCTAACTCTGGATTATCTCTCTTCTCTTCTTCTATATCCCTATTTTTCTGAGAAGGAACACCCATTTCTCTTGTATGCAGTACTTGACTCACTAATCTATTCTGCGCAGGGTGCTCTGCAGTTATCAGTCTAGTGCCTTGCACGCATATATACTATAGCTTATGGAGATCATATTTGTATAGCATGATAGAATATGTACGTCCTGTTTGGATATAGCGACTTGTTATATTTCGAATGAGAAGTCGGACTTATTACTATATTGTGTTGGAATCGTTAGAGTCTGTTTCCGCTAGCTTGGCATCTAGTGTATTCTTGTATAAGATAGGGAACTCGGAGCGGCTTTTGAGTTTGTCATTTAAGGATGTTATACTGAGGGGGTTTGATCGGATGGGTTTGGGTAAGTGGAGATTGTTGAATGGAAGGAGACGCTAAAGGACTCAAGATTGAGGAGAGCTATTAATAGGTTAGCATGCTTCGGCTAGCATCACCAACTACTCAGGTAGATGTGAGTTTATTGGGTGCCTGACAATGATTCTGTGACGTCATAGCTATCTACCTGCATTCTGTCTAACCATTAAGGAGTGGGTTGATTACTCACGGCTGTAAAACTCTGGTCCAATAGATTCCGTGAATTGCAATGTGAAAACCTGAGCTTCATATCTACAACGATGCAGCGACAGTTTATAAGACTTGATGGAGGATGTGGTGAGAAATTAGGATGAGATGGGATGGGATCTTTAACTTTCGTATTGGATTGAAATATAAGACTAGGTAGACTGGACCAGACTAGATTGACGTGAGAATATAATTTATAAATTAAAATATTCTGATTCTTGAGTATGTACAATATTCCAGGAAGAACGGTACTTTGTCTCTTCCTTCTTCTCCATCTTTTGTCCATTCGTGAATTCTTCATTCGTAGAATGATCTAGACTTTATACTCCAGAGTCTACCGTCCGGATCCTAATTACCTCATTAATTGCTACTGGGGAAGTTATGATTCCTAATACATCTACTGCATTTTACATCAAATCATATATAATCCATCCATCCATCCCCTTCCTCATAAAGAGCGAAAGAAACATTAAACCATAACACCATAGTTTCCCCCCTTCACCAACGGCTCCACCTCATTCTCAAGCCCAAAGCCCGCTCTTCTAATATCCACCATGGGAATGCTATTTCCCATCCCTGGATTTCCGTTCGGACTCTTCAGCTCGCCATAACGAATACGCAACTCCTTGAGAGGTTTCGATAGTGACTCTGTGTTTCCCAGACAGGCCGCTTGGGTAAGAGTTCGGAGCTGCGATGGGATAGCCATGCTGGAGATTCTATTTGATGATCCGGGTGTCGGGGGTGGTGCGGAGAGGGAGGAAGTGGTGCAGAGCAGTTGTGTGAAATTTGCGTCTTGGGCTGCGACACCGTTTTGGACGAGAGCCCAGAGACCGAGGATGAGGAAGGGGAGGGAGAGGAATAGAGAGAGAAAATAGGGGAGGAGGAGGTTGAGGGGTTGCGAGAAGGAGTAGATGTTGTGGAGAGTGAGCATGCTCGTGTTGGTGGGGTTGGACCAGAGGGAATAGGAGAGGGAGGCGCTCAGGGTGATGTTTTGAAGGAGGGCGTTGAGTGCGTTTTGTGTGACGACGAAGGAGGGGTTTGCAGAGGAGTTAGTGGTGTAGTGTGTAAAAGCTGTATTGAGAGGAGTGCGGGAGATGATTGTGCCGTTAAGAGCTGGGGAGGCATGAGTTAGCGTTTAAGTTTGAGGGTGGGATTAGGAAAGGACAAGGATTAATCATTGGACTGAAACATACCTCCAGAACTCCAATTGTCAGCGTTCCCAAATCCTGGCGAATCTTCCCCCCATCCCGTGGCATCAATAGCATCTACCGCCCTTTCCTTATCATTATCAAGGAGAACAGCCGGCAACGCTGTGAATTCTCCAGCGAGGTAGTAAAACATAGTATCCAAAATTGTCATCATGTTCAAATCCCGATAATAGGCCAGAGCTTCAGCGCTCCAATTTGCAGGGTTGCTGCCAAAATAGTATCCGCTAGTAATTCCAGAAACGTTTGTGAAGCCAGGCACAATGACGGAATTGTTGTGTGTGTGCAGCACAAGATTTGTTAGCGGCGAAATAAAGGTGGTGGTGACGTTGCGTGTGAGAATATTGGAGATGTAGGTGTTATTTACGGTGTAGAGTGCGCGGCCAGGGGTACAATAGAGGTTGTCTTGTATCATGGATGTGTTCAAGGTCAAGGTTTCATTGATGGAGTTGGCATCAACGGTGTTTACTTCTGTATCTAGCAGGGATAATGTGCTACTTTGCCAATGTGCATTCGTATAGGTTCCGTTGTAAAGTTTATGTCGAAGCACAGGCGTAGCAAGTGTGAGATCAGACCAGTTTCCTGAGTAGATTGTAAATTCTGGATGTAAGGTCGTCGAGTTGAGAGTGACACTGGATGTGATATTGGTGCTGGATGAGTTGCAGTCAAGCGTTGGGCCCTCAAATTCTATCACAAAGGAACAATTGACGCCACAGGGTGAAGGTTGATCAAATGCTTGTCCTGTGATCATTGTTTGAAAAGCGAGGCGGGGAAGCAAATTGGAGTGTTTTCCGGTTAATAAACCGCTAGAGATTCTTTTAGAGGTTGATTACTAAAGCAGAGTTTGAGAAAGTCTCACCTAGAATTAAATCCAGATACAGATCCATCTGTACTCTCAGATATCGGTGATAACACAGCCAAAGCATATTGGTTAGCGGCCAAGCCAGAACCATTTCCCATCTAATAGATTGTGATTAGCCGAAAATGCTCGATGGGTATTCGGGTGGCGATGAAAACTCACAAATGATGCATTAAATGTTGGAACCACTACCGAATTATACGATGTCCTTTGTATTGTAACAACATTGATAGCACCGGGAGGGAAACTGACTGCAACTGTCATACTAGCCATCATTATAGACAACACACACAGAACAGGAGCAGCACGAATAGCAGCCCCTGTACATATCTGGAAAGGATTGGACTTTAATCCGAAAAGAGTATCGATCGTGGATATCTTCATGCTTTGAGCACGCAGAAGACGCCATAAATACTGAACAAAAGATGTGGCCAAGGCCGTCTTAAGAAAGAATGAGAAAGCATTGGCGAGAATGTTAGACGCTGTGGAGATATACGTCTGAGGAGCAACTCTGTCTTTTCCGTCGGCTGCTTTACCTGAGATGTAGATGAATAAAAACAAGTGAAGGAGGGCGGTTGCGAGAGCTACAGATGAGAATGATCAGAATACGAATTATCTAATTATGTAGAGAAACATACCGAGTAGGTAACATGATATAATTATCGTTGGTGTTTCCCATCCAATTCCCCATTTCGAAAGAACGGAATTTGGAGTCTTAGGTGGTATCGTTTGGTTTTGAGAGCTAGGGAGGCTGGAATGCGATGAAATATTTGATGATATGGGAGATATCGTTGGGCTAGTACTCCTAGGGGGTGTAACTACTTGCGGACTGGAAGATGTTGATATTGTCGGGGAAGATGAGGCTCCTAATGTAGGGGAATTGGTATTTGAATAAACACTAGTTGGTGTACCAGCTCTACCTGACTGCTGAACCCATGGTGCTGTTGGTGAAGTAGGAGATCCAGAATGAGTATTTCCAGTTGTCATGATGGCTTTAGTTCTCCTACGATTTGCGTGATTTATTTCGCTTGTGGAAATAAAGTTACAAATAGCCTCCTATGAAGTATCTGCCGATGATGATATTATAGAATGAAAGCAAGCTACTCAACAGGAAAAGCTTTGTGCGACGAACACGGGAACAACTTCTTTTTGTGAAGCTCTTCCTCGTCGAATCGACCCCAAGACTCATTGAGAAACTTGCACCATCATCACATAAACGCATGGTGATTAGACGCAGACCCGCGAAAATACAGGGTAGCGTTTGAGTTCGAAGCGTGTATACCCAATAAATTTTGACAATCTTTGGCCCCCTTACAACGTTCATCGCTAGGGGCGACAGGACCCTCAATCCGGGCATATCTATATTTATTTTGCTTGCACTCAACTTTAATCGCACCATGAGACACACTGCTGGCCAAAGAATTATTGAAGATGGCGGGGATGAAATCCGGCAGTTTGGTTCTGAAAAATTCGATGCTTGAAGGTTACTACATGGACGAGCTCATTGGTGCATTTTAAGCGCCTGCTTCCTTAACGTACTGCCCCAGATTGGTGATACAGTAATGCTGATGCTCTGACATTAGGACCACAAGCACTTGCTTCGAAAAAGGTAAGGCGGATTCCAAGGCAAATCCGATATATCTGAGTAATTAAATCAGATATTGTACGCACGAGGGATCACAAGAAATCAATGAGGTAGGTTTGCAAGAATAGCATCGTTGCCCAACAGAGTAACGTAATTGATAAGCAGCTGGCAAAGGAACTTGGAGAAAGCTGAGCTTGGCAAGGCAAGGTAAAGCCCACATACGGCGTTGTGTTGCTTTTCTAGACTGCTTCCATTCGTCGACGCATTATCCTTATTCAATCTCCCAAGGGGGATTGACGAGGGTCGATGAGAGTCGATGAGAGTCGATGGGGGCCGAAAATGTAAAGTATTAAGAAGAAGAAGAAGAAGAAGAAGAAGAACCTACAATTAATCGCTTGGCAAATCTGAAGCTTGATAATCAATTAATATTAGGTAATCCACATACACTTCTTTCTCGTGATATAAACGCGAAAGAGCGAGATTCCCAAATGCATTATTAGTAACATTGAAACCCGACAACATCGACCTTGACTCTAGAAAGCAGCTCTACCTTTTCCCTGTGCCATCTCATCCCTCTTGGCCCCGAATTACCAAGAGCTTCGAAAGGTTCATTCCATCAACGCTCTACTATCTAAGCACGACTAGCTATCTACTCAGTAGGTAGCTAAGATTTTGGTAAGCCATTTGCGGGGTGACATGTAGCTCATTCACAATCGTCATTAACCGCAGTCGTCGTTACCCGCAGTCGAAATCTATACCGAAGAGCGAGCTTATCAGAGCAGCACAATCTTGGGTAAAGGTAGGTATGCTCGAATTTTCTTACAAGTACCTCCAGGTAGGAAGGAACGGAATACTACATTCCATTTCCAGATTCAGATATCTTTGACTCAATCCAATCTTCACCTCTTAAAATCTTACTTGCAGCCTTTGTGCCACCACTTTTACCCCTCTTTCCAACTAACAACACCATCGATTTTCCCAAATCAACATCAAAACCAACAATCAATATGTCTTCCAGTGATAAGAAGTTGCTCGTCGTCTTCGGAGCTACAGGAGCACAAGGTGGCTCAGTTGTTCAAAGCATTCTCTCTGATCCTAAATTGAAGGAGAGCTGGGCAGTTCGAGGCATCACCAGAGATGTAACCAAGCCTGCTGCAAAGAAGATCGAGGCTCTCGGTGCCGAGACATTTGCTGTAAGTTCCATAATAGCTTCTACACTCCTTTGTTCAGAATTAACAAATATCTATAGGCAGATTTGAATGACGCCAAGTCTCTCAAAGCTGCACTGAAGGGAGCATATGCTGTCTTTGCCGTCACCAACTTTTGGGAGAGCCAAAGTGCCGACGTAGAGAAGAAGCAAGGAACTGCAATTGCAGATGCTGCAAAGGTATGAGATCCTTGGCCACTGAACACATTAGCGTGAGAGAACCCGAATCTAATTTTATCTGTTTATAGGAAGCTGGTGTTCAGCACTTCATTTGGAGTTCCTTGTTGGACATTACGGAGCGTAAGTTTTTCTACCCGCCACTCTTCCCTTCTACATCTCAAATTCCATGTTTTCATTACTGTCTTGTTTGTCTTTGATTGTTTTATGTGTCTCGAGAAATCTAATATCCTACCCCGTTCATCTTTATTTGGGCATTTCAAAGCTCTCACATGACTTTAGTTGCTCCAACGTGTAACGAGGACTTCAAACTGACCAGTCTCTCACAGTCTCCAAAGGAGCCCTTCCCAAGGTCACACATTTTGACTCCAAGGCCCATATTGAGGAATATGTCAGAAAGATCGGAATCCCAGCGACTTTCTATTTGGCCGGATTTTACATGTCCAATATTCCTGGCCAAATGTTGCAAAAATTACCACCTGACAACAAATGGAAGCTTGCCTTCCCAATCCCAGCTTCAGCTTCTGTCCCACTTCTTGCTGCTGGTGAGTACTGCTGCTATCCGAATACGTAAGAATTACTTACTAATATGTCACAGCTGAGGACACTGGTAAATTCGTCAAAGGTATCCTTCTCAATAGAGAGAAGGTTCTTGGAAAGCGTATTTACGGTGCCACCAAATATTACACCTTGACCCAGATTTTGAAGGAATTCACGGAACAGTATCCTGCCGCTAGCGAAGGAGCCGACAATGTTGAACTTCCCCATGAAGTCTACAAGAACATCCTCAAGGGTTTTGGCATGAGTGACGACGCTCAAGAGGAATTGTTGCAGAATATGAGATTGTTGAACGAGTTTGGCTATTATGGAGGTGATTCTTTGGACGAGAGCCATTCTGTAAGGTTTTCTAAAGGCATCTTTTCTTGGATACTCATACTAATATCCTATTTAGATCTTGGTGGACAAATTGACAACATGGAAGGAGTTCATCGCCGAGAATCCAGCCTTTGCTGAATTGAAGTAAAGTCTTCAGAGACTTGATAGCTCAAGGGGAAGACTTTCAAAGTTTGCAGATGTGAACGCGATTGATATTATTTGAATTCTATCAATTTTACCTAACATCTGCAACGTGAACGTGATGATATGTGCTTCTACATTACCAGCACCCAGATTATACTTTGTAAATGTAATAATCATCTACCTACAATACCTTTGTAATATCATATGTCAGCCATAACTATCTCGAGTGTACCTAGGTAATGAAAAGATCATGCAAGTGGATAGGTAGACTGACTCAAACTCCCTTGACCGAAATACCGAGGTCTATCATTAGCCCAGAAGCGAATTTCGGGCATGAGCGTCGGTCGGGCGTCTTTGATGAATTTCATTCCCAACCTCGATATGGAATGGAATTCAAACAATCAAACAATCTTCATCTATAATAATTCTGCAAAAATCACCCCTTTTGGAGCTATATTCGATCATCAATTTCTTCATTGTAATTTCACTTCCAAATCCGCTTTCAATCAAAACATACTGTACCTCCTACCTGCCTACCGACCTATCTACCGAACAAATACTTCTTCTAGCCAATCCGATTCAAACAGCCCCCCGCAAAATTCTACTATCACAGGCTTAGCCTTCTTTATTCATCGGCCATCACGAGCTTGGATCTCATTAGAAATCATTTAATCTCATCAATCAAATCCGTCAACTTTGCGACCCAAACTCATCCCTTTCACTGCCATACAATCTTCACCGTCTGTGTAGGTACATCGGCGCAGTCTGGACGACATTGTTTGTGTCGAATAATTTATCATGGCCTCACCGCCCAAACCTTGGGAACGAGGTGGCGCTGCAGTTAGCACTGCGCTTCCAAGCCCTGGTTAGTATCTATAAGATAACATTTGTCTCTTATTTAATCCCCGCTAACGTTTGATCTTCTTCGCCTAGCCATGACTTCTACTACTGCTGCTACCTCGGGAAGTTCTGCTGGGCCATCGGTCTTATCGTCTACATCTGCTAGTACCTCGGGCGCACCAGCCATACCCGAACGACCATCGACGCTTACGAACACCGTTAATCAAAACGCATCCGCATACTCACCATACGGCGCAAATAGGATGGGAGCAGTAGGAGCTTCGCCATATGGTATGGGAGGTATGGGATCTTACTCATCACCCTATTCAAGAATGGGAGGAATGGGGGGTATGGGAGGTTATGGTTATGGGGGTATGGGAGGCTATGGATCTATGTATGGTGGAGGCATGGGCGGGATGTATGGAAACATGGGAGGGATGGGACCAAATGATCCCAATAGCTTAACGCAAGGCTTCACGCAGAGCACGCAAGCTACTTTCCAAATAATTGAAAGTGTAGTTGGTGCATTTGGAGGATTTGCTCAGATGCTTGAGAGCACATACATGGCTACACACTCTAGTTTTTTTGGTAGGCGGACTCCCATGAAAACATTATTCAAAGCCTTCTTTACTGACAATTACAGCAATGGTATCTGTTGCTGAGCAGCTCGGAAACTTGCGCAATAGTCTGGGATCCATCCTAGGAATATTTACCATGATGCGCTGGATACGCACTCTCTTTGCAAAGATCACAGGTCGGCCCATGCCTGTAGATGCCACCTCCTTAACACCTTCCGCATTCGCCTCTTTCGAAGGCCGCAAAATACTGCCAGACGGTAGTTCTCCACCTCGTCCATCCAAAAAGCCCTTCCTTTTTTTCATAGCAGCTGCCTTTGGTCTCCCATATCTCATGGGTAAGATGATCAAAGCTCTCGCCGCCTCACAAGAAGAGGAGCAAAAACGACTACTTGCATCAGGTCAACTGATGGGCCCTGATGGCCAGCCTGTCCCCGCACCACTCGACCCTTCGAAACTCGATTTCTGCCGTGTCTTGTACGACTTTACCCCCGAATCCGGTGCAGCAGTTCAAGGTGTAGATCTGGAAGTCAAGAAAGGAGATTTAGTGGCAGTGATTAGCAAGAGTGATCCCATGGGCAATCCATCAGAATGGTGGCGATGTCGTGCTCGTGATGGTCGCATGGGATACCTTCCGGGTGTATACCTAGAAGTAGCCAGACGACCTGGTCAACCTATCGCCGAAATCAAGAGTGCAAGTCAAAGTGGGAGTCGAACTAGTACTATGACTAGTTCAAGTATCGCCAATGCCAATCAAGTAAAGGCATTGGCGGCCCCTCCTGCAGTAGCGGGAAAGGCAGGGGACATTGGAGTGGAAAGTTTCCAAAAGAGCCAGTTCTATTCATAAACTGCTAATATATTTAATAAACAGTAGCACAGTTTCTATGTACTGTTATATCTAGGGCAGGATGGCGTTTAGCGGGCATCGTTTCTTTCCCGCCTGTCTTTTAAAAATGCGATATCTTAGGGCTTTAATAGGGCTCGAGTGGGGTTTAATGATTTGCTACTTGTAACAAGCTGGCTAAAAAGATTCGTTTGGTTATGATTGACGATACAATACAATACTTTTTTCTTCACGGCTTGTGTGGATAGTTGTTGGCATCAGGAGGCGTTTCTAAACACTTTCTTCTCTTTCAATCTCTGAACAAGATGATGAGGTTATTTCTCAAGCATATTTTCAAATATGTATATACTACCACTAAATAAATTACCCAATTTGACATTTCTGCAGAATCGTTTTCTCTTTTTGAAAGGATGCCAGGTACCATACACTTGTGATGCACAAACTAAATTGACAGAAACTCTCTCTATTTATCCTCTTTCGATACACCACCTCGAGACCCTTAATATTTGCAACATTCGTATCGCTCAATAACCGATACCTCAAGCAAATTCTAAAATGCACTAGGTCCGGGCTATGGATTCCATATGTCCACGACGAAGCAAGAAGGAATCAATACCTCCGACAAGGACACGGCACCAAAACCATCAAAACCAGTCCCACCACCCCCATAACCACAGCACCATAAAGAAAATCCGCAAATCTCCCCACAGCCACCTCCCACTTCCTCGCCCTCTCCATATTCCTCGCCTTCTCAATATCCCTGACCATCGGTCTCGCATACGCCCCTAACATCCATCCTCTCATATCATTCTCCAAACTGCCACAACTACCATGATGTATATCATCGCCACTCCACGAAATACCATCGATATAGCGCTGTAGACCAACACCCTCGTCCTCCCACGGAATGGAAATGGCGATCTCCCGACCGGAAAACCAGCTTGCGATCCACATCCGGATTTGCGGGACCGATGCGTGGGGGGGTGGGAGTGTGTGCAGGAAGATTTCGTGCTGGGGGATTATGTGTGGAGATGTGAATGTGGTGTTTGGGGGATGAGCGGGATGGTTTGGCTGAGGTGTAACAGCGGCTTTTGTTCGTGTGCGAGGATGTTGTGAGATGATGATTGGTTTGGGTGCGGGATGTGCATTTGCATGTGGATGTGGATGTGGATATGGATGGGGTTCGAATTCATCGGAGAGGAATTCCTCGCCTGTATGGCTGAGAGGGTTGTCATCATCACCATCATCGTTATTGTCATCGTAGAGATCAATGAGATTTCCCTCCATCCCATCGACTATTGAAGAAGTAGGAGTCATCTGGGGAGTCGTTTTGTTAGACACGGGCTCGGTTATCGAAGTCTCATGGCTATCCAACTCGAATCTCACTTGGACGTCTGATCGATACGTATTTTCCACCTCGCGTTTAATCTCCCCTTCTCTTCTATCGCGAGAAGTGGCTGATGTTTGGCAATTATCTCCACCGCAGTTGAATAGGTGATCGTTCGTGTGATGTGAAGGACAGTCGCCATGGACTACCTCTGCGTCTTCCTTTTCCTTTTCCTCTTCTCGGGCCCCGGAAAAGAAATGTCCTAGCAAGCTAGACATCGAAGACATTTTGCCATGATTCAACTTGCTCTGCAATTCGTCATCCGTGCGACGTGAACGGTTAGAACTACATAAATCTTGGTCTTCGTCAATCGTGGCCAGGGAAGTCACTGGAGTGGTCCTGGATACCACTTCCTTTGACTTTGTAGTTGAGTTAATGCTTTGACACGACATTTGTGGTATCACAACCTCAATAGTGCGTTTCTGGACCATTTTGATGTTGACGATTGTTGTGTTGTGGTTTCGAGTCAGAATAGATATGAACACTTGAGAGGGATATGTGTTGCTGTGAATTTTCAAAAGGAATCGATAAACAGTGGAAGAATATTTAAGGTGGTGAATTACCGCAGCAAAAACCATGTACGGCAATGATTTGCCCGCGCGAATTATGTTATTAATAGCCTAGCTAGCAAAGCGAGAAAGTAATAAGAAACTTTTAAATTCATTCACCCGCTAAATACAAATCATCATAGATTATTTTCATCCATATACTTCAGCCTTAGTCCAACAGCCCTTCTATGAGCTTCCAATTCTTCGACCTTCGCTAATTGCATCACAGCACCACCAACATTTCTCAATCCCTGAGCTGTCAGTTGTGAACTAGTGATGTGCTTCAGGTATGACCCAAGGTTAACACCAGAATATTGCTTAGCAAATCCATATGTAGCTATTTCAATTATTAGCACAGTCATACAATTATGTGAGTGACAAACGTACGTAAAGAGTGGTTGACACCAGCAGAATAATCACCAACACTCTCTGGTGTCCATTCACCAATGAAAACACTACCGGCGTTTTCAACTAGTTCCACTACACCCGCGGCATCCTTGACTTGCAATATGAGATGCTCTGGAGCATATTCATTGCTAAGTCTCATTGCCTCCTCAATGTCCTTGACGACAAGAGTTATCGAGTGCTCAATGGCACCACGAACAATATCGACTCTTGGTAGAGCTATAGCTTGCGCGTGAAGTTCGTCTTCAATGGCTTGCAATTCTCTCTCGGAAAGATCGATAGCAATTAGAATGACCTGACTATCAACTCCATGCTCTGCTTGGGACAATAAGTCCGATGCAACAAATGCAGGGTTGGCTTCCTTGTCTGCAATGACGAGTACCTCAGATGGACCAGCTGGCATATCGATACTTACACCAGCATTGGTGTCGTTGCTAACGTACATCTTTGCTGCAGTAACGAATTGATTACCTGGACCAAGAATTTTGTCGACCTTTGTGACACTTTCAGTACCGTATGCCATAGCAGCAACGGCTTGAGCACCACCAGCCAAGACAATACTCTCAGCACCAACTTTGTGGGCAACATAAACGATTTCGGGAGTAATTCTACCATCTGATCGAGGAGGCGATGCCAATACGATCTTCTTACAGCCAGCGACCATAGCTGGAACACCGAGCATAAGAGCTGTACTTGGAAGTACAGCAGTACCTCCAGGAATGTACAATCCTACACGCTCAATGGGTCTTGAGAATCTGCTGCAAACAATACCTGGCATTGTCTCAACCTGTAATGGGTCCTCTTTTTGTGCTGCGTGGAATTTACGAATATTCTCAAAGGAAATATCAATAGCCTCGATAGTCTCTGCTGGAAGGTCCATGAGTGATTGTGGGAAAGGAGCTTTAAGAACAGGAGAAGTAAGTGAAGTTGCTTTTTCGAACTTGTGGGTGTATCCAAGCAATGCCTTGTCACCTCCCTCTCGTACTTCCTTGATAATGGGGTTCACAATGCCCATAATCATGTCAGTAGACTTTTGGGAGGGTCTTTGCAAAATGTCCTTAAGATCTGTTTCTGATGTCGTTGCAGCATTATATCGTTTCATAGTGATGCGTTCATTCTTGAGTCCTGCCTTGTCCTCTGCAGATTTTGGTACAGAAGCAGCTTCCTTGACGGCCTCCTTAACGCTTTCGGTCTTGGCTGTGGATGCATTGGCGATTCCTTCTTTTGCGGCCCATTGCCCCTTAGCATCTCCTTGTCTTCGCTTAACCTTAACACTCTTGGCATCAAGGTTATGTTCAATGTCTGCAAGGCTAACTCCAGCAGAAACTGCTTTTGTCAAAGCAAAGTAGATAAGATCTGCTGCCTCGAAAGCAATATCTTTCTTTTCCTTGGCATCGCAAAGCTCCTCTGCCTCTTCCATAATCTTGGCACGCAATAACTTTTCATCCGAGAAGAGACGTGCGGTATAGGATCCCTCAGGTGCCGAAGCCTTCCTTGAAACAAGAGTCTTCTCAAGCTTGGAAATTCCCTTGTATACACCGAAACAAGTCGATTGTGGTAGGTGGCAAAATCCCCGTCCTTGTTGCTTGACTACAAATTTCAAGCAGTCCTGATCGCAATCCAAAGACACTCTGATGAGTTTTTGTGTGTCTCCAGATGTTGCCCCTTTGTACCACAATCCACGCTTCCTGCTCTGGTATACTCCAGTTCCGGTTTTCAATGACTCTTTCAAGCTCTCCTCGCTGCTGTATACAAGTCCCAAAGCTACTCCTCTCTCATCTGTAACCACAGTAGGAATCAATTTGTCTGCTCTGTCTGAAGTCCATGAATCCGCAACCAATTTTGGAAGGGAGACTTGCCCTTCTCCAGCCGCTTCGATGCTGAGGTGTGTCGCAGGTATGATCGGAATGGCAGAGAAGTCCTTGGCAACTTTAGCAAGTAATTCGAAATCGCTCTCGGGGGTTGGTAGGAGGAAGATTGGAGACACTTTCTTGGTCTTGAATTCTTCCAGCAGAGATCGAGTATAGGCTTCGTCCACAAAAGCTAGTAATCCTCCATTGGGAAATTCGACATCTGTCTGCGGTTGTGGTATGATTGGAAGAACACGGTCTGTATGCTTTTCCAAGTGTGGAAGCTGTGATGGCTTCACAAAAACCGTGCGAGCTCCGGCATCTAGAATCGTAACAATGTCGTCTATAGATTCAATAGTAGATACATCAACATAAGTCTCAATGCCAACGTGTCTCTGCAAGAATCCAAGGAGAATATCGATGGTGTCATTGTTCGCTGTAAAGTAAACGCACCCCAGATAAGATAATTGGTCTCTTGTAAGTCCTACTTTTGATTCTGCAGGACCATTCCCAAGGTCAACACTAGGAAGCAACGGAAGTGAAGTTGTAGTGTCCATATTGAATAACGATAGCAATGTCTTGAAATTCAATGAGAATTCCAATGAAGTTTGGAGAGAAGTGAGTCAACAATCAGAAAGAAAAAGTTCGATCCGACAAATAGCTGGTTATGTAATGGAGGGGCAATCAATCGAGTGAATGATACCACGAAAATAAATTTAAGGTGCGGTCTGTGCTGTATCGGGGTTATGCAGCTGCATTCATTGCCCATTGGCGTCACAGATATTTGAGCTCCCAAGTGTGAATATATTCACATTGCAATATTGAATTTGAGATTGCTCGACAGCTTTTTATTCAACTACGATGCTCAACATTAAATAATTTCCCACTTAGACTACGCCTTACAAGTTAATCTCAACGACAAAACCTCACGCGACCAACAATTCAATCAACTCACCTTTGCGACGCAATCAAAGAAAGATTCATTCACAAAACATATAATCTAGCGCGCAAGAAACCTATTCCATCTCCATCATGGCCGACCTAAACGGCGACTCCCAGCCTCAAACCAACGGTCAAAACGGGCACCCCTCCCCATCACCCCCAACACAAACCAGCTCTGCGCCCCTCTCCCAACCCAACCCATCCGCGTCCGCGGCCACGAGCTCATCGCCCGCGCCCAACCCCAGCGTCCCCCTCACCTCCCTCCAAGACAACGGATTATCGAAACGCCCGCGCGACGCTCGACTCATTCACATGCTTCTCTCCTCTCTCGGCGTATCCGCATACCAAGAACGCGTTCCACTGCAACTGCTCGATTTCGCATATCGTCACTCATCTTCCATTCTCTCCGATGCGTTACATCTCTCTTCCGACGCCTACGTATCACAGCAGATGCGCGCGCGCGATGCGCCGCCCGGGGGAGGATTCAGAGATGCAGATGGACAGGTTAGCGCAAACGCGGTGCAGTTAGCTATTCAGAGCCGGTTGCAATATCAATTTGGTTCGGGCAATGGTGGTGGGTTGAGCAAGGAGTTTTTACTAGAGACGGCACAGGCGAGGAATAAAATTGCGCTGCCAAGAGTTTTACAGAATGAATGGGGTGTGAGATTGCCGGCTGAGAGATTTGTTCTTACGGGTGTGCCTTGGGGTTTGAAAGATGAATGGGTGGAGGATGATGATGAAGGAGAAGAGGAGGGGCCAATTGGAGAGAGTATGGAAGGTATCATAGCGGGCACAGAGGAGGACAATCTTGAGGGCGATGAGGAGGGTGCGGGTGACATGAATGATCTATTTGGCACTGGTGGAGATATGGACGAGGACATGGATAAAGACGAATAATGGGTGTACAACCAATTCATAATGGCTGGCGTTTGGGGTCTAGATCTGTCGCGGTGATACACACTTTCGGCAGCAGGAACTATATGTTTCGAAGTAAAACATAAGTTACAAGTTAGGTGTTGAGGGTGATTGTTCTCTGTTCCGTGTTGTCTCACTTTCCTTCCCAGCAAAAAGTAATCAGGAATTCAATTGAAACTTTCAAGTCGACAATATATTGAAGGCACACTCAAACATATATTGAACACACAAGAATTCCGAACCTACACAGAATCTGTAGACTCAAGACAGATAGAATGAATAAACCACAAATCAGATCATCACACACAAAGACAAGCACAGCACTGATCATAAAGAATTCAAATTGAGATGAAAAATATATATTGCAAGCACTATCTACTCTGCCACTGCCACTGCCCTCCCCCTCCATCTCCATCTCCCCACGAAAAAAAAAAAAAAAAAACGAAAAACGAAAATAGACACAAGAATGTTTGTCACGATTAGTCCTCCTAGCGCACTATTCTACGCCAACAGGGTGGAATGGACTGGCTGTCTAGGCCGTTGGTTCTATATCCCACGAACGATATTTAAAATAAGTGACCTCAAGTCCACGAAGACGATCAGGAGGTAGGCAATATGTGGTTTTTTGTTTGTTTGTGCGGATCTTCTTGCAGGCAAGAGAGAATCGGAAGGGGGAATTGAGGGAAGAGAAAGGAAGAGAAGGTACAAACCAAGATGGGTGTGATATCTGGCGCAGGATGGAGGAATAATAGTTGAAGAGGAGAGGAAGGAATTGAACGATATTATTTATGTATCATTCATATCTTTCCTCGCCATCCTCAACCCATCATCGCACCAAGAATCCTCATCTTCATCCCCCAAAAGAGACAAAGGGAATCCCATCTTCATCCTCAATACCATTGTTGTATGAACACAAAAGAAACTTCCACCCCTCCCAAAAAATTTCTTCCCTAATAACCCCCCGCTTAGTCACCCTCATACTAGCTCCATCCCATCCTATCCTGTCATCCAGCCACTAGTCCACGCACAGACCAACTCAAAATTTTCCACGCCATATCAAATCCTCGCGTTCCTCTTCCCAATTCTCTTTTCTTTTCTCCTTACACTTATTAAAACGCATGATTAAATCAACCGCTTGATACCACTCCCCAACTGGCTAGTCGGTCATATTTGCATGCCAGAAGAATTATATTGTTGGTGACGCGGTTTGTATCTACCTAGTAGGTATGAATTTGTAGCTGAGGCGGAGTTTTCCTCGCGGAAGTGATGCTTGGGTTTGCGGAGCTTATATGACATTTGTATGCATGTGCATGAGGGAGTCTTTTGGGATTGGATTTGGAATTGGAGGTTCTTGTGTGAGGTAGACTCTGTTGAATGGGATGGGAAGTACGAGTATTGTAGTAGTTGAATATGTAAGATTTATATTCGTGTGCCATTTCTGTCTATTGCTTCTAAACGCTATGCTATGGTATAAATTCAAATCTTCTCAACACGCTATGCGCCATCCCAATGCAAACCAAAATATTACCATCTGTATCTTGTCTACCTGTATACACACCTTTAATCATCTTTCCCCTTCATCGTATGCTTCTCATCCTCAGCATCCTCCTCTCCTTCATCGTCCTTCTTCTTCCTCTTAGTCTTTTTTCTCTCAGCCTTCAACGCATCATGAACCTCTTCACTTCCCTCATCAGCCTTCTCATCCCACTCCACATCATATTCATCAGCAATTATTTTGACCTCCTTCCTCAACGCATTCGCCTCTTCAATCAATGACTCCCATTTTTGCAAATCAAACCCTTTAGCTTGATACAACGCACTTTGTCGTCTCGAGACCGTCAGATTAAGCGCAGCCCTATAAGACACCTCGCGGTTATGGTAAAGAAACCACAAGTAACCGAGAATAATAGTCGATAAACCTGCGAGATACGTAACCGGCTCCATAGTATCCCATCCATAAGATGTCATAAATGTAAAGTAGTAGATAGCACCCCACCACGACACAAGCACGCCAAAACCACCCATAGCAAGATGTCTCGCTCCTCGGTGTGCGAGCTCATCGCATTCTTTCTTCACTTTCGCATAATCTGCCAATTTCCTGCTGGTTTTGCGTAGACGAACTCGGAGATAATGAGTTCGATCATTGAAAGACGGCACGCCAACTCGGATTTCATGAGATGCACCTTCGATTTCAACTGCGAATTCCTTGCCCCGCGCAGCATCACGAATAAAATCCCCGATCTCAGTCGATGAAGACCAGCGAACAAATTTCACTTCTCCTTCGGAAGATTGTTCGCGTCCACGTCCCGAATAACTTTCTACACCTCCCTCGCCAGGTCCTCCCCTCAATTCACTTTGTATTTGTTTCTTCTCTTCGCTAGATATATTTTTATCTTTCGAACTATTGATTTTCCCAAGTTTCATAATCTTTCCATCGACCATTTGTTCGTCTGTTCCCTCTTCTGCTTCTCCATCCGTGTCATCTCTCCTAGAATCTGCTTTAATCTCACCTTGTGCGGAATCTTCAGCACGGAAATACACTTCGGGTACTTTTTCAGTATGTCCATCTTTCGCAGTTATCATGGGCAGTTCGGATTGTATAAGTCGTTCCAAATAGGAGAGAGGTTGTTGGGGATGGACAAGAAGAGCCAATGGCTCAATGTCTTTACGATCAGAGTTCTTATCCCGCGTGGTCAAAGGTAAAATGAGCTTCAAAAGTCGAGAAGGGGTAGTAAGAAGTTTGCCTACATTATAGGTATTAGACGAGTTTCTCGCAAAAGCAAAAGGAGAAATATATCAAACCTTTTGTCATAGCCCTAGCACTCCTATTCCTCTTCACAGGTGGTTGATCGGCACCTTCTCTATGCCATGGTGTTCGTGCTTGTATTTCCTTCTGCTGACCGATTGCATTGTCGAGTTGATTGTTGAACCAATCTTCTTCCTTGTCCAATCCCTTTTGACTCAATTCCTTGGCCTTTTGTGTGTGACTCTTCTCTTCTCTCCATATATTCGTCGAAGTGAATGTGCGAAGACATGAGGGCGGGCTCTGTTTGATCAAAAGCTGTGATGCGGCTCTATCTCGAAAATTACCGACAAATGAGGCCGGTCGGTACGTCGTTTGGGAGGTACTCCGCGGTAAAAGATGTGTCGCTCGTCGCATGTTTGCGAGCCCTTTGACCTCTATCTCGATGGCGAGAAAGTAAGCTTACGGTAATGGACAAGTGCGATCGAAATGCCCATTTCCCTAGTGCCTGTCCCGTTGTCCGTTTGCCTAGTTGTTATTACAAGAATACATAGACCTTGGAACTTCCAGAAGTTGAGAGCTCGAACGCTTGATCCCTGTCGTGAATGACGTAATGCGGCTGTGCCTTATACCCTTCAAATCTACCGGGAGGTACGCAGGTACGGATGCTAGGTAGAATATGATAAGCACTAGGTATGAAGAGATCGCCACCTACGAAAGAGATCGTAGCAATCTCTCCTGACGATACATATCTGTCTGTAACAAAAAAGCAATCAAATCGGTCATTGGACTTGTATCAAGTGACAGGTAGAAGAAACATTTGTAGGGAGTTGAAAAGATGTTATAATATTAAATAGCTATAGATGGATGTTTTGTTGGAGATACATGACTTCTCATAAGTAAATACAAGTTCCGAAAAATCTTTTCTTAGTGGTGAACCCCTCCCTTTTGAAGATGGCCGTAAAAATAGTCTATCAATGTTTGACTTTAAGTTCCATCAATTTGACCTTTGACTGGAGAAGTTCCCACACTGCGTTCCCCCTGGGTACGGAGTCGTCTTCTGTTTCTGTAAACGAGCGATGCTCCCAAGGCGGACAGTAGCTAGGCATTTTCTTTAACAAATCTCTCTGCGCACACTGCAGCATCTTCGTCTTTTGAGACTCTGGATCCATTGCAGTCCAGTCTACCTCCACGAATTCCGACCTATCAGCTTGCTCTGAAGCTTGCTCTGGTTTATCCTCCGCATCGTAGTATAAAACGATGTCCTGTAACTCATAGCCAAGATATATGTGAGAATCAATGGCGTCGAAAATGTTGGTCCAGCTGAATGTTGCGGTTTCGTCTTGGACTAAACAGCCAGGGTTGTAGTTACTGAAGTTGCAGATATTAAATGCGCGAGAAATGCCATTCGTCGTGGCCAGTTGTCTTAAAAAGCCATCGTGAACCCTCCGACCCCACCCATCAGGGGTTAATCGTATAATATCGGTGTCAAAATTGCACCATATCTTTGCTTGCCTTTTCTCGGATTCACAAATATCCTGTCGAAAGCAGAGAGAGTAATGTTTTAAAGCCTCCTCTCTTGATTCTTTGCATGCGTAGAGGACATCTGGTGCAGGTGTGTTTGACTTAAAGAGAGCGGGACCAAATTGATGCAAGTGGTTCAACTTTCCATCGAATTCAACATCGATCCTCCGTTGTTGTTTACATGCCATGCCCCAGATCAACAGTCTGATCTCGGTAGGAAGAGCTCCAAAACAGGTAAATGTGGTTGCGGCAGTGTTTGATCTGTCATTTCTGGCTACACGGTCATTCTTTGGGGATAATTTCTCAAATGATAATGCCGGAGATGGTGGTGCCTGTGGCACGTTACCAAAACTCTCGACTTGATACTCGAATTCGTCGATGTATGGAGGTGACGGGGGTGCCATTTCAATGTGCTTTGTCTTCAAATCTTGCATCATATCTGAGCGGAATCGGGAAAATCTTTGTGACAATGTATTCATCTTCATGGTCAAAGCGAAGCTTGTGTGCGGGGACTAGATCTCTTGTCCTATGATGTATGTGTGACTGCTAATCACAAGAGTTGTAAGGCGGGGTGGTGTATAACTTGAGTGGAGGGATTGTGCTACTATCTCAACAATCGAATGTGGTATGGAAGATGTCAAGATGGGGAGTTATGTAGTTATATAGAATATTCAAGAGTGTTTGAGGAGACTTCTGCAAACGTTGGGGGAACCAAGCCTTTTCACTTGAAGCTGAGAGCATGCATGACCCCGCCCTACAACTAGTAGCAGCAGCAGCTCATAGCCCACGTACGCCACCGGTCATTACCCCAAGAGATTCCGACTCGCGAGGTGGACTCTGGCCGTCCCTAGGTGGCCTCGCCAAGTAAGGTTTAGAGATTGAAGAAAGCAGGGAGGTATCCATAGTCGATCATCCAATATATCAGCTAGAATCACGATCGCTCCTCGCAAAATCGAAACTGATAGCATGAATCATTCCTCTCGTTTCCAGATTTTTAAAATGCGATCGTCAAGTATGGTTAGAGAGAATGGCTTTTGCATGATTCTGGCGAATTTAGCGTGGAAGCTATTCAATGTCGGCGAACGCGGAGGCCGATACCACCGACCTTACCTGGGTTCACACCAATCGCACTCATATAAAATTACCTGACATGCATGTTACCCACAATTCAAACTCTGGCGGAAAACTCAACCTCATCATTAATGTGGTTATCATCATCATATTGGTCGACGAATTCCATGACTAAGTCGCAAAATCAGTCAAGCGACGTCGGGAGGTTTTTCCCCAATTTCCACCCTGACGGAGTACTCCTTTAACATTTATCACGAAAACACGGAATATCCCACATTCCTTCGAAGACCCAATCGACGTCTTACTGTATGGGATGGGATGGGATGGGAATCATGGGATAGGATAGGAGGGACGAGACTCGAGGGGGACTCGACTCACTCGAGGGACAAGAGGGTTAAGAGGGTTAAGCGAGGGTGTTCCCAATCTGTCAGATGGTACAGTGGCTACGGTAGATATCCAATACTTTGTACATACGCGCAGTACACGAGGACAGAGGTACATAGGTAGCATATGCACAAACTTGGAAAAGATACATACATACATACGTACGCACGCAACTAGGAAGAGTCAGTTGGATTTCGCAATTTGTTAGCCCCAAGTACCTCATCAAAGCCATCAGTCAATATTATCGAAAGGCTTTTTCAAACATCCCACATCCATTATTACATACTCTCCTCGATATCCTGAAACAGAAAAAGAAGACAAGCACATGTAATAATATCGAAGATTCTGGTGTGTGATGTACATGTCGTTTGAGACCAATTAAGGTTTATATTAAAGATTCTCCTTATATTATGGATTTAGAAGGGTTCACTCATTCTTAAGGTTTGAGGGTCTCTACCGGTATTTCTGGTATTTCTGGTATGTATGTATTCCAGCTACTCTGTACTACTTTGTACTTTTACTACTCTGCACTACCCAGTCAGCCAGTCAGCCAGTTAGCCAGTTAGCCAGTTAGCCAGTCAGCCAGTCAGCCAGTTAGCCAGTCTCGAGCCAGCCAGTACCTATCGATTGGGGTTCACCCCAAAAGGAACGCTTTGACCAGCGGAACGGTTAAACCTGTCTAAACGCCGTTTTTGGCATAATTCGATTCTCCAAGGGCCCAGGGGCATTTCAGTCTCACTTATTACCTAGTAATCTGATCAAATCGGATATAGTCTACACTACACTGTACAGCCATCAAAATTCAACACCATCATTATTAAATCCATACGTAGACAAACAAGCCAGGTCATCCCATTCTGTAAGGGAGGAGAGAGAAGGAGAAGAGGAAAAAAAGGACGGAATCTTGATCAGCTTTTTCATACCTCTTAGAAGACGCTTGATAATTTGATTGTCTTTTTTTTTTCAATTTTAATATACAACAAACCTTCAAATAAACTTCAAATAATTAAAAGCTAATGATCATCTCAATTCCTTTTGCATTTCAGATATACATATTTTTCATTTGTCGTTGTTGTTGATAGAAGAGGTCGGAGAGGTCGTTGGCAGGGTGAACTCTCCGAGAGAGTCCTCGTGAAACCCGCCCCCCTCCCCAAGAATCTCAAATCATATCATATGATCGTACATTGAAACCAGTAAAACATACACCTTTGTCGAAACCCTAATAAAGCACTCTTGCCGTGCACAAATGATTCCGCAAAACCTCCAGCATGATGATTTTCCCATGGACTCTTAAACAATGACTGCATAGCTGCACATCGAATGGTGCTAACAGACTTGACAACCACGTTGTACCCAAGGTGACGAAATACAGGTATTTTCAATTTATATGATGATATCACTTGTGATAGCTCAATTAGTGCAATCAGGATCGACCGGTAGACCGACTCCGTATCAGATTGCGCTTTGTGGGGCTTTTCCGTCGTTCCATTTCCGTCTGAAGGCTACCTAGGTAGGTGAAACGTTGTACAAGTGTACTCTCTAAGCGTCTTTTAATTTTCATGCATTTGTGTGGCGTCGCGGTGACACCCTCCTTATGGTATCATTCTTGCTGGGACGTTTGAAGAGGTATGGAAAGGCGAGATCTATTTTTACGGAGGAATGTCCTACTCCTTCTCACATTACTTCAGAATCTTTGCCACCGGCATATACCCTTTTTGCTTTGCATATGAAAAATGATGTCTCGCAAGACAAGGGACGGGAAGCAGTGAGAGGTTGTTGAATTTAGCTGCTGAGAAAGGTATTGTATATGTAGTGAGAAGCCACAGTATCCCGATGCACCCAGTAATCGGCAAGACCGATACAGTTTTGACATGGTGGTATAGCCCATTCACCGACTTTCGAGTCCAAAATTGTTGAATCTACTATACACAATTGAAACAGGCGTAAATTTTATTTGGAATTATAGCCGAATGTTGTCGGGGATGTTGAATGCTGGGATTGATCAAAGAAACTAATAAACTTCTTCTCTGAATCTGATATCGTCAACCGTCTTGAATATTGTGACAAGTATCAGGTAGGGTCAAGCTTTCATAAAAAGACTAGGTTTGGGATCCGATTGGCACCAAATATATACATAGTAGAAAGGGATATACACTTGATATCAGACGTGTATCAGCTTCTGCACCCCGCAGTTGCCCTTGCACGTATTGCATGATTGTTCCTCCCCAAAATGCCATGCAGTCGCTCACAAAGCCTTTTTCGGTTTTGAAGGGGCTCGAACCAAGACGGGTAAAACTCGCCTCAAACATCAGCAAAATTATAGCCGAGTTTCAAAATGCTTCTACAGTATTCTTGGTAACAATTGTATTTCAGGCTGGCTATTTTTGATGCACATACATACATGATACATCGGATATGATTCCCCACTATATCAATCATGCCTTAGCATAACTGACCATAAATTCAAGGAGTCTCGTTGCTTCAAATTCCCCACATATCCTATCTGGTGGGTGTGGATGGTGCATTTCAAAGTAAGTTGAAGGCGGCACGTATTGCTTGTCAGTTGTCCATGAAACTCCGCACGATAAATGATTGAGTGGAGTAATAATTGTGGGTAGATGAGCAAGATAGAGGTATGCCCGATTTGTGCGGTACCATTACCACTTAAGTGTACTGTGGACCTGTGGTCCATACGAACAGCGACTTACTGGCGTGAAAACTTTCATGGGAATTTCATCGCAAGAAAGTTGGCGTCGTGCAACTATCGCCATCATTTCAGCACGGTAAATATTCACCTGTGAGCAGAAACGTTTTATTCTCTTTGATGTGTCGAGGTTGCATTGAGTATTGAAAAAATCACAATGCAGGCGCTTCGAAACATTCTCTTCGCAGCTTCATGAATGCAGACTGCTTGTGAGGAAAGGTGATTTCTCGCTCTTTGACGAAGCCAGCCTCTTGCAAATGTGAGATAAACCTAGGGTAAGTTAGAAAGAAGGACTGCGATGAAAGGAAGAGAAGCTAGGAAAATCGGAAAATACCTCTCGTTGTCCACCCGCGGCTCAAGCACAAAGGAATTAGTCCTGTAATCTTGTACTAGAGCCCAGTGCGCCAAAGCAGTGATCCAGCATTGAACTCTATGCTTTCCCCGATATTCAGGTTCACCAACCAGAACATGAACACCACGATCGAAGTCTCCTACACTATCACCTACATGTTTCCCAAGGATATCTTCTTTTGCCCAATATAATTCAAAGTAACCAAAAGGCTTTCCATCCCAGAGACCAATGACGGGAAATGCATGATTAGATTTCAGATTGGCTTTGAGAAATTCTTCTTGTGTAGCGATTGGACCAGAGCAGCCCCAAAATGTATCAACCCGAGGGATATTCATCCAACGGTTTAAAAGCTGGAGATCTGTCATTTCAGTTGTATTGTCGCTTTCATGTGCAATAGCGCGGGAGTGTGCGGATTGCAAATCTGCGGACAAGCATGCCCCAATAGAGGGGATCGACGTGCTTTTTGCATGGTCTTGGAAGGGCGATAAGCTTGAGGCTGGACCGTTATACACCACAGGCTTGGAGGATAAGGAAGCAACTCGAAAAGACAAGTATTGCCCTACACTAGGGATGTAGCGTGTATAAAACGTCTCACCTTGGCGGGGTGGCTTGGGGCGTAGGGGATGGCGCACACCTGACGTGTTCGTATATTGTGTGGGAGGTGGTGGATAATATGTCGGCAAATGGCTTCCAGATGAGAAAGGACCAATGGAAGCTGGTGACCATAGCCCTGAAGAAGTAAATGATTCGGTGGAATCTCTCTTATTGGCGGGAGACTGGTTGCTTGTTGTATCACGGATGGGTGAGCCCGGTCGGCTGCTCTGCGGAGAAGCTAGAGATAGATTCGGGCTGAAAGTAAAAAGGAACAGCCGTGCCGACAGCTGCCAGAATGCTCTTCTTGAAGTGAACATTTTTGACCATCCCTCGGGTGTATTCTCATCTATCGCGAGACCAACTGACGAATCATCCGATGTAATTAACCCCATTCTTTCAAGCTTTTGTATCAAGTTGCGACCCCGCAGCACACCCTCTCTCCTAACATGTATGCGCCACTCTGCCTTTGGCTTTCCAGCATCAGGTGTATTTTTTGAAGCGGCTGTGGTAACATATGGGGACGGTTCTGGTTGATGGAAATACCAGTATAATGTTGCCCAGAGCATCATCGCAATCTGCCGAGTGGGGCTGATGGGAACTTTGAAATCATTGCTCGAGGGGTTCGAAATGGAAGAAATAAAGAGGCTATCATTGCGTAAAGTTGGAATTCTGAAAGGATGTATGTGTGAATGTCGTTCGGCTGGCGCATCTTGAAGCTCTGTAACTTCCGAATCGCGGTTTAAGGGATGTTCGTCGGAATAATCCTCGGTCTGGATAATGACAGTCCAGCCAGCAGGAAAAATGCTGCTATGTGTGTTCAACTCATTAGCCTTAAAAAAGAAGCCTCCAAAGACAGGGTTGACTGTTATATGATAGCCATTTGGCAAATGCACAATCGTAGAAACCATATCTGTTGACTATGGTACACAATCGACCTGGCCCGAAGTTTTACTGCTTGCTTGGACGCGATGGTACCTATATATTTCGCATTGATGATCAACCATAGAAACCGTACAGAGCAAAATAAATAGCTTGGAGAGCATGTCTGGCGGCGAGCGTGGGGGGTAGCACGACCAGGTGAAGTGGGGTGTTGTTGGTAATGCGAGCTTCATGAGTGGAACGATGAAAGAGCCACAGGAAACGCTAGTCACTCAAATCACCAGGTAGGCAGGTAGTCAAGACTCAATACTAAGGATTTCTTTCCTCTGTGTATCATGCGGTTCTTTATGAGTCCACTTCTCAGGAAAGTCTAGGAATACTTCTGATAAATCAACTGTCCTTCATAGGTCGTCGGTACATTTCGACGATTGTTATATGAGCAAAAAGTGGTTTGAAAGAGGTACTGCCAGTGGTGGCATGGACTGGCTCGAGACTACTAGCGAGGTAGATCAGCGTGGTTGGGGATAGGGAGGGCTCTTTATCTACCGGTAACTGTTATAAGTAGATATGTATCGCTTTATTAATAATGAAAGAAGTCGTATCTGATATTCGATGTATAGATGCAGACAACGATCGTCTAATGTGAAAGGTCTTGGTAAAGTAATAAGTATAAGAGATCCGAGCATTCCACATTCTAGCATTTGGAATTCTAGAATCCTACCTCGAGTAACGTGATGTATCGTGAAATGAAATACATCCCCAATGCTGTAATACTATATATCTACCAATCAGTAGAAGCTGGTGAGTACAAGCTTTCTCTAATCACAACGCCGGCGTGTGTTAGAAAGGAAGCCAGCCATTTCATCATTTGGCTGGTTACATTCAAGCATACCGGCGTCGAGTACAAAACACGTCATAATATGCAAATGTGTTAAATATCCATTCTGACTTCTGTTAACTCTATGGCTCAATATCCAGCCACCACCTAGGTCGGTAGGGTAATTTGTTTCACCACGATTTACAACAGAATGTGATGGAAACGTATCACTGCAATGGAACGGAGTCATTTACACCCCTTCATATATCCAAACTTACATCAAGACTTGCAGGTCAACCAGACTTAATGCGAGCTCTTGCGCCGTTCCTGTACTACTGTCTGAGGTGAGTTGTCAATAAATTGAAGGATGACTAGGCTAATGTTTGCGAACACATACCATAACGCTGGGTTTGGGGTAACATCTCTAATGAGTGAGTGATATATCCATCTGCACGCTGTCCAAATTCGTGTAAGCTATGTAGGCCGGATCAATCTATGATCTACGGCGGGACAAGCCTTTGGCATACCATACCTAAATTATACCACCTTCGCTAGATGGAGGGGTGAAATGATTACGTGATCAACAGCAGATTGATAACGATGTATTTGCTGACTACCTACCTAGGTACATCAGGTATGGGGTTACATTTTGAATTGCTACAAATCGGATAATGAGCCCTCTGGAGTCTGGACCAAGGTAATCTATTCAGGATATCAGACCCACCAACTGATTGCAGACGTATCTTGAACGATTGGATAGAATGAGATATGGGAGACCTAGTATATCCAGACAGGTGAGTGGAAGCTACTCAATTACAGTCAATAGCAAGATCGGCTTGGTGTATATCTGCACGAGTCCAGTAGTAAAACCTACTCATTACTTCATAGGGAGCATGGGACTCGGAGCAGTACCGGCATAGACTTCTTGCCGTCAACTTTTTATCAGAACCAGATTATTATCTCAGGCCAAGCATGGCTGGTTTCACCGATCGTCTTACAAAGCATTGCCCAAAATGATAATACCTGCCGTTAGACACCAAAACAGTTATTGCAGCAGGGATTAAATGCGGAAATTCGACATTGGTAAGAATTCCCTTTCACGGGGGTATGTATCCTGGTTTCCCCCGTGAATGAACCCATATTTTAAGGTGGTGCAGGTATAGGTATGTAGAATCTCTGCGTCACCCATTGACTCATGAATGTGCCGCCCGTAGCGACATTTAAGTTGTTTTTTTTGCAGAGCTATCAACACGGCTCCGCAGAGTCTTCTGTGCAACTGAGCATTCCTTGGGGTAATCCGAGTTAAGCGGGTGGTTTCGGCGTCGGGAGTCTCTCCGACATCAGTTGCCCCGAACTTGCAGATGGCCGGCACACACTTCCGGTCAATCCCCGTACATTACTTGACTAGGATTCAGTCTTTTTGCCATAGAATCATTGGTGAAGAAAACACTGCTGCTATCACTTGGTCCCAACCAAATTGAACCAATGTTTGTCACCCCTGCCATATGCAATACCTTCTACTTGCGCCAAATGTTACTGCAACTAGACGCCGATGATATGCATTGAGAGATGCGGGCTTCACAGACCCGAAGTTGGCACTGGCCAATCTTTCGAATCTTGTAAACCCATAACTTGCCACCCTTTTATACGTAAAGCCCTGTAGGCAACGCGGCTACCTAATAATTCTACAATGGTCCCGTAAGTTCGCTATGAGTATTGTAATTCTCTCCATCCATACTGCACGTCCAGTCTTCAAAAAGCGGAAACTCACAAGCCCCATCATGTCTTCACCTGATCTAGGCCCTTTGGCAATGAGTCAAACAAAAGATGACCTCGTCAAGCATCTAAACATTAGTGCGGATACGTATAACCTGATGGCGGTAAGCATTCATTTCAACCAAACCACCCCCGATGACTCGACCTTATCATTGCCAAATTGAGAAGTTTATTCAATAGAGTGCTTACTTACCTTGGCCACCATTTCAGAAAGAGACAGATGTGGTCTATAGGTGGCTTATTTCGGAGAAATGCCACCTCAAGATGAACTGCAAAGGGAAACCTCCATACGATTGGAGCGATATTGTCGAGATATCAAAGGATGAAGCAATGAAACTGATAGTCCAAAATGGTACTGATCAGACTGCATATTACTGGAACTTAGCCAAGCCGACTGTCGGCTGTCCAAACTGGATCGCAAGATGGTTCTTATATCATAAATTTCGCTATCGAGATGGTAGGAACAGAAATATCAGGGCCGATAGTAGGGACACTGCGCCATACAATCCGAAACCCCCTTCGCACCACCATCACAACAATCACCACCATCCGCACCATTCATACCCTTCACACCATAGACATGTACCGGTAGATGAGCAATGCAGCCACTCTTCGTACTATTCAAGTGCGTCCATGAATACAGGTATGTGTGATGGCTTCTATCCACCAAAGTTATCCACACAAGCTGGAAGCAAAGAAATGATGTCTGTGTGGAACGTATGCGCGCCATATGTCTCGCATAAAAGACCCTTTGTGCAGCAGTTTGCCACTAGTCAGTGAGCTAACCCATGGTTTTGGCGCTCTATTCTAACTACCGACAGGAGACAGTCAGGGATACGATTATTCTTCCACCGGTGTGTACCATCCCCGCTTCTCCACTACCTAGAGTACTAACGTATCTTTTCAGAGCCTAGCTCATCTACTAGTGGCTACGCCACCTACTCATCGAGTCAATCCTATACACCATCTTCGTCGTACATATCGTATACGTCATCGCCGATCAGCCGAGAGAGCAGAAAAACTAAGCCATACGATCCAGTTAGAGATCTTTAGTCGCCCAGAGTACGACTGTACGAGACGCGGCTATATTGGCATACCGCACATGAGAAGATATGATGTTATGAGTTCTTTTATTACGATAGGATGGAGTTCATGGCAGGCATGAATGCGAGGGGCGCCGGGATGAATTTTTACGATAGTCATGGGAATGTAGTTACTTGTTCGGTTATTGAGGAATCATTCGTCGAGTCTTAAAGCATGGGAGTTTCATCGATTTTACTGCTGTGGAGGCATGTATAGGAATGTCCATTGGATCGGGAATTGAGTTCAAAAGTGCTTTAATGTCAAAATATCAATGCCGTCTTCAACTACACCCTCTTTCGCAGCCTACTGATGTTTATCTCAAGCAGACCTTCATTGATTAAGTGGCCACACCCCTCCTTGATTCTCTGTCTAAGAAAAAAATCTTTCTGGTGATTAGCTGTCAGGCATATAGCCATGATGATTATTCATACTAGTGATGGTCTGGAATCGGGTATTTCTAACTTCAGAGCACTCATATGAGCTTTTTGCACTAGAGGCATTCGTATTCTCACGGTAGATCATTTTGACGAATGGTGTTGCATGGTTTGCGAGAAGAAGTGTGGCAGCCTGTGTTGCTGAATACCAAAACTTGGAAACTTGGATGAAGGTATTGTAGAGAGGGTCCTAAACTTCCTGTCTTGTGTGGTTAGCCATGTTAAAGCCTCATATCTTCTACACAGCCTGAATCGTCAGACAAAGGGTAGCTGAGACCGTGCAAATATAACCATGAGGTATCAGCCAATTAGGCGTTCGATCTTGAGTAACTTGAACCTGTATTCAATTCGAATAAAATACAATAGGAAAACGAAACGAACAGAAATTGCCATCACTACCTCAGATTTCCTCACTTCTGCGTAATATATCACATATACGACCCCTTGTTAAACACTAATCACAAGCTAAGCCCCCCTTTAATTTCCTCCCACGCGATCAAAGTTACACATGCACGACTTGATTATCCGAGCCACCAGTACGTTCTGGGATAGTTCTCCAGCGATCCGGTAATTTCCGTGCGTCGAGTAATAGGTAGTGCTGTGCAGTGTGGCTAGTGGTGAGTCGGTGAGCCCCACGTTTTATGGAATTATGTCGAGTAATCTTGGGCTCTTTGGGAGTAGTGTGATTGACCCCTTTGTACTGTTGGGGTAACCAATCTTGTGTTCAGGGTCTTTTGTTGTGGAAGGGTTGCCTAAATAGTAGTTTTTGTGTCTTCTCATCTAGTTAGTATTACGTGAGGAAATCTTGTAGGATTTGAAGATAGAAGCTGGTGGACATCTAAAGAGAGTTCTAGATTACATTTGCTTACCTACGTAGCTAGATATCTAGCTCATCATGGCGTATAATTTTTCAGAGATATTCATGGTTTCAAATAGCTCCTAAAGTAAGGTTTGTCGGCGGGACAATGGCCGTAAGCAGTTTCTTCTGCCCCCGTGGTCTCAAAATGCAGTGTAAACCGAACCCCAACGATACACAAGTAATGATTTGTATAAGGTCGAGTTAGAGTTTTTATAGGTTGAACAGTTACCCCGTCCTCGCTCTTGGAATTAGATATGCAGTTAGGCATGGCTTTGAGGCATGGCTCCAGATTCACAAGATCATTGGAGATGCTCAGATCCGATCAACCACTGATTTGGACTCTGGACAGTACAGTTCAGGCTATTGAAACCCTTGTTCTGTCCCTGCATGTATAGAGTCTATTTCCCCGCTTTATTCCACTAGCATGCCATGGAAACTTGAAGATTCGAACCCTTTTGCGGGGATACCAACCGTTCTGGCACTTGTCCACTGAACGGCTCCCAACAGTTGTTTTGAAACTTATTGTTAACTATGTTGGGCTTAATATCATGCAAATAAATGCACATATCAAATACGTGGTACAATATAAAGGATTTGTAATGTGGAATGACATTAATTGTGAGACGACTACCTGGATAGTATGGCAGAGTGATTTGCAGGTACCATCTTAGAGGGCATTTTGGCTCGCGTGGCTCCACGAATAACAAATCGATGTGTATTCTTTACTCTTTTGGTCACATTCGTTCTCCACGTGGCTTGTTTAACAGCCCACGGCCAGGTCCATCCAATTCCTGTGACGGCCGATCACAGAAATTGAGATATAGAGGAGTACACATGCGATAATTTAACAGTGGTATATTACATGATACATGGTATCAAAACGCTCAATCTACATTATTATTCCATTTGTACATAGGTTGGAGCCCTTTATGCTTTAGAGTAACTCCACAGGTTTCTTAACAGCTCAATGAGAACTGAAATGTCATTCCCATGTTGGTTTCGAATTTACGGAATATCTAGGTGTTGATTTTGGTGCAAATAATCGTGGCACTTGAATCTGGAACAGTTATAACGGGTGATTGTCGACTGAACGGCCTTGGTAATGTTCAGTAGCAATAAAAATTTGCTGCAAGCAGTGATAGAACGATATAAGCGTTCAAGTATGAATTATGTGTCGTGCATGGAGCGTAGTATTTACAAGGAAGGAGAACCTGGTAGCTTTGCTGGATGTCCTATGTTATGGGAACCAGCGGATTTATCAAACTCATGAAGAACTCATTTTTGTCTGGATATTCTCCTTCAGCTGTCAAGTCATAGGAGACGACAAGCGAAGACGTACTTTATTAAGAAGACATACTTGCTATCAAAACTCAGGTAGAGTCTATGATCGTGAGGCATCGTATTCTCCAAGTAAATATCGCATAGATGGATAGATGATGCAGTCTTCGTGCTCAAAATGTATTTCTTTTCTATAAGCTTAATTAGATATACTCCCGGAACCAGTAATCTTGCTCGTTTAGAATCAATATCGAATATATGAATCATTTTCCTGTGAGAACATCATCTGTAGAAGCTTATTCTCATCGAATGACTTTATTTAAAACATCCAATCTTGATCGAAAATAGTGGTGATGTGGAATATGTATGGGTGAGTGAGTGCTACACCTGCTGCTGAATACTATGTCACTGGCACATTCTGGTGTAGCGAAGGCAGCTCAACTCGTCTGATCTTTCTCCGTGGAAATAGCTCAAGATCATTACAACCCATGGATGAAATTCCGAATCGCAACCAAACTCCATCACCTGGATGGCTAGATCCCAATTCAATCTCTGTATTATTCATGCAGGATAGAAGAAGATTTAACGCTATTATCTGTACGAGTATCAGATTATACGAAATCTTAAGCCCTGAAAAAATACAGTGATATAAAGTGACATACGGGTGACACTAGCTTTGCAGTTTGTTTACAGCTGTGGAATTCCTGCGCTACTGTACGAGAATAGTTTCTGCGAAAGGCATTACAACTCACCTAGCACATATTGGCTAGTTATATGGCTCAGCCGTCGTTACGCTTGAGGAGCCCGCCAAGTACATCAGTTTCTAGGACAAGATGTGTACTAGAGAGATGGATAATGGGCGAGTAATGTATCGAAACGGAAGACGAGATCCTAAAAGCATTACAGTCGATCATCAATAAATATCGTTAAAAAGTAATGTTGACTTTAATGATTCTATTGAATGAGATTATGTATGTGCTAATCTGGAATCTATGGAATCTAGGTCGAGTGGAAGGTTACAGCCAAAAGCCGAATGACTCAGCATTTAACTTGCGTATGTAATAGGTACTACCTACCTAGTACGTCGGGTACCTAGGTACTTCTAGATGAGGAGTAGATTGTAACTTTTGGTTGTTCTTCCCTGCCAATGCAAAACATAAATTCAACGTCAGATAAGTGCGTCTTTTTTGAGCTGAAATTTATTCGCCACGGGAATTGGTACGACGAGATCTTCACAGTTGTTACTCCAAGGAGGTGATTTGGTTGGTCATCACGAATTATTATTTGCAGATACCTAAGTCACCCATCAGACTGCTTGAATTTGGAAGTCCTCTTTTATTCAGCTAAGATTCCACAGATGAGCTCGTGAAAAGCAGCTATATTCTTCAGTCATTTGGTTTGTGAGCGTCAAATTTGGAGTGAGCGGAAGTTTTCAACACCTACTTTACATTTAGCAGGCACGAACACTGCAAATAGGAGCCAAATCGACTCATCCAATGCTGTAGGAATGCAAGAATATCAGCATCTACTTTACGTTGGGAAGAAGGCGTAGCTGCCAGCACGATCAACAACTTTGAGTGGAGGATCGAAAATCAGATGTTGCCGGTTATAATCAGCATAATGTCACACAAGTCTTGGCGATTCTGTCACAGGCTAATCCAAATTGAACCACACCAAAATCTTTGTGCCGATACGATGGCTAAATGACAGAATTCATGTGCCGAATCGACGTCTAAATGATGGAAAACTTGCGGCGCCGATGCCGATGCCTATGCCGATGCCTATGCCGATGCAGGGTTCGGGCCGAGCCGAGCTCACGTAACTTCAAATGCTCAAATGCTTTTGTGATTATCGTGAGACGGCCGCGAGTCTAGTCGAGTCGACCATCATATCATGAGCTAGCTTTGATTTTGGTGTTCTAGATACTGACATAACTACACGATGTACAACTGGCTGCTTAAAATCACAAGCGCTGATCTTTGGCCAATACTTGACGGTCAAGGCCTATCCGAAAGCCAAATACTTTCCGTGTTTCAGTTTGATATCTGAAGATGAATAGATGCATCCGAATGAAACCGCAGTGTCGTGTCTTTCGTTACTTTTTCGCCTTGTAAAACTCTCTCGTCATCAAGAGATAGATTCCACAGCATGCAAAGTCGTGACTGAGCCATTCCTTATACCTCAAGTCTTCTCTAGAAAGGAACTTAGAAAGCTTCCGATGTTTCGGCTCGAGAATATGACAGAATTTTCAAATCCTGTCATTCACTACGAACGCTTGGTTCGAGACTGCTAATTGTGCCGTTTGGATGATTCTTTCGAACTGGTACTGCATAAGAGCGTCAGGGGAGCGTGATGGAACACAGCCCAAACAATTTGTTCCAAAACGATAGGTTTAGCATCCGGCTCTGAGCCAGGTGGCTTGCCGCTTCGTTATATACCGACGTGGGGACATATATTCAATCGATTTTTGAAGCAGCAGTGACTTACCGGCGACTAATGTGCTGGGGTTCATGCGCCCGAACGTTCATCAATAAAGCTTGGGCGGGCATGATAGGGCTATGAGGAGGTTTCTATTAGCCGCAAACAGTTGCTTGAGACTAGTCCAGGGCCGCAGTTCTCTCGGATGTACAGGAATCATTGCAAGCGAACTAGTTAGATTGTCCATTTGTTTCGACTAACTAATAAATAAGTACTTCCAACTAACCCCAAAAACCCTCTATCTCCATTCAAAATATACAGCACTACCTCCTCCCAAACAAGACTTAAGCGTCTGCTAACACTATTCCCAACGTGGTATTTCCTTGGTAGAAATACTTTTGACCTTTAATCTAGATCTTTCTTCCTACCTTTTTGCGAAATTGAAAAGGTTAGAGGGCACATACATATACATGTTTTTGGGTTTCTCAGAAGCTTTTGTGACGATTAGCTGAAAGAAGACACCAGAAGAACAGAAGAACAGAAGAACAGAAGAACAGAAGAACAGAAGAACAGAAGAACAGAAGAACAGAAGAACAGAAGAACAGAAGAACAGAAGAACAGAAGAACAGAAGAACAGAAGAACAGAAGAACAGAAGAACAGAAGAACAGAAGAACAGCATTTACAGAATTATACTCGAAGTAGTGCGTGATACTTCTGAACTGGTACTGAAGCGTTTCTAGGAGTTCATTGGCTCTTGAGTATATCATAGTTGTTCGCTCTACACCTCTATAAAACACAGCAAGTGTCATAATGGAGCTTCTAGTATTTCATTCCTCTGGTAGATCTACAGGTGAGAACTAAAGACCTTGTGTCTGCAAGCCGTTCAAGATCACATAAGAAATTGTAGTTACAAGTTCAACAAATGCCCTCCGAAAGATGGCCTCAACACAAGCTAGAGATTCACTGTTTTCATTTGATCCAAACCAAGTTTTGGAAGAATTCTCTTTACTAGTTTTTGTAATAATCCCTGTAAAGGTAATATGACTTGTTATTAAAGAGAATTTTTGCTCGGCATTGATTTTAAGTTTGTTGTGATGCTGTTGCCTTGCAAACCTTTGAACATCATTCACTTTGGGTTGAATGGAGACTTTTGATTAGTTCAATTTAGTTGCGACATGCTTCCATCCATCCTTTTATTTCCAAGAGTTTCGAGAAGTATCTTGGTATTAAGACCATAGATTGATGATGGGATGGAATCCAAAAACGCTCAAATTTTGTCCTAACAATACACAACCATCCTACTAGATTTATATGAATCCATGAACATGAAGTACATACCTAGGTATCTATTGAAATCTCTAATGGAATATTAAAAAAAGTATTCACGAGACACGAGCTTGATAAGTAACAGAAAGTCATTTTAGAAAAGCCACAAAAGATGGCAGGGAAATATTTTCATATTCACTCATCTTCATCCTCGGAGATGACTTCAAGATTCCCGAGTGGTGAGGGGGTAATGTTCTTGGTTGAAACTCTCCATTAATGTACCAAGGGAAAGAGGATATGTAGTAGTTATTGAGTGAGCTGTATCTGTTTAATGTAGATATCTAGAGGCTCCCTTTCTTGAACAAGAAAATGGCTTCTGTGAATATGATTTTAAAATTCCTATTCTACCAAACAGCAACTTCAACCCAGATTATGCTTAACATTGCAGATATTCAAGCATCCAAAGTGATGACAAAGAAACACACAGCCTTTCCAAAATGACTCAGAGCCTCCGAACCTTGTTGTCCTCAAATTAAACTCATGTGGACACCGGCTCGGAATGATCCGAGGAGCTTAACTTGTCAAGTCTCCTCTGGAAAACCAATAGAAATTGTCTATTAGCCGAGGAAAAACTTGCTCAGCGCACTTTCTTATATTTCCCTCCCGACCCTTTGAGTTTCCCTTTTCCTTTTCTTCCTTTTTCTCTCAACGAACCGCGCAACTACGAACGTAAGTAAAATTCCTGGGAGCTCCTGTCTTGATGGGTTTTAACTAACTGCAAGCTTATAGCGACGATACAGAACAACTTTGCACTACAAGATCTTTGCTCACTTCTCGCTGCCGTCTTCTCACATTCGTCTTCTCGCAATCGTCTTTTCACAGTCTTCTTCTCACAGTCTTCTTCTCACCGTCGCCTTCTCACCGTCTTCTTTTCACGGTCTTCTTCTCACCGTTGTCTTCTCACAATCCGTAAGTCTTCAAACTCTTCTTCTTATTGTTTTTCTCAGAATCTCCCACATTGTACTGGCAAAGCTTGAATATTGCGCGCTTTCAACCTATTCTGTGCAACTCAATATTCATATTGCACCAGAGCAGGAGAAAGTTGAAAGCGCGCTACCTGCTTTGCTTGTTGCGCCGGATTTCGTTGTGCCAGTTCAAACTGCACATCTCAGAGCACCAAAGTACTACTCCCTTAAAATCCCATCATTTCTTCTGCATTTTGAAAGAGGACTGACAACTGGATCACTTTGATCTGTTCTGCCTATGGCAGTATCAGTCATTTTGCCAATTGAAACTCGCTGCGAACAGCTCTAAACACTTCCCTTTCTTCACTTTACATCCGATCGCTCTTATCCTGAGAAGATGACAGCAGCTGGCCAGTTTTGATTTCATCTGTGTAGAGCAGTGTAAAGTCAATGTGCCAGGTGAGGTTGTCCTTCAGGCTAGAGCGGAAAAACTCTCCTCTAACACTTCCCATCCTACTTCCTGCATTTCACAAGAAAGATCAACTTTTGGTTCATTTTGATCTGTTCTGCATACAGCAGTATTGGTCAAGCTTCTGGTTGAAACTTGGCTTTAAATTCCACCGGATAAACTCTTTCTTCTCTATTTCTTTTTGCACCGCTGGTTCCTCGAGATAAATTTGAAAACTGGAGCTTGTCAGTCAGCCTTGCTTAGGCGGTTTTGCTCAATTTGCGAGTTCGTGCTACGCATCGAGAAGCCCCAAAAGACTATATTCCTTCATCTTCAAGCTCAAATCTATCTCTTTGAAGTGAAATCCAACACCTTCAAGTTTTGATGCCATCTAACCTAATCAACATCTCGAACCACGAGCTTTACTTGACCTCTTTGGTTTCAAGTATTGTTTTCATCTTTCAATATCCTTCTTAACATTCATTTGTCTACCAATAGACCTGGACCTCGCTAATACAAGTCATTTTATAGTCATCATTCACAATGGCACCCGTTCATTCCCAACCTGCTGCTAAGAAGCCTCGCCCTCGCAATGTGGCCAAGATGAGAATCGACGACACAATCGCGCGTTGTCCCGGCGGTACCCCAGCTTACCAGCACCGAAAGGAGTTCCTCACCACTCGTCCCTGTTGCACCGAGGCCGAAGTGAAGATGGCACGCGGGGCCGACTACAAGCCGCTGCGCACCTACAGAGGCCTCCCAGCTGAAACAAAGAAGGCGGTTCGCCTTAGTAATGAAGAGTATTGCCTGATTCGGGATTGGCGAGTGCAGAACGGGGTAACTCCCTTCAAAAAGCAAACCTTCAAATCCAAGTGGGGTTGGAACCATGAAGACGGGTGGGACGTCTATTACATGACCCACACCGATGATGATCCATCCTGCCGTTAAACTTTGGTGGCCTTACGGGCACTGGCGAGGAGAATCGTTGCTTGCCCCTCGCCTTAGTATGCCATCAGGATGTATATACGTGTACCTAGTAGGACTGTACGAACGGTACGTATCACTCGCTTGGTGGAGGAACGGGCAGGGTCGGTGCGGTTCTCTGCGGATTCTAGTAATGCGAAGCAGGATTCTATTGTATTTAAATTCTTTGGTAGATCGTGGGGGAATTGACGTTATGCATAGCAGGGTTTTTGTAACAATGGTATATGTGGAGGATATTGGTTGGGGGACCCTGGGACTGGGCTGGCGTTGTATTATGGTATATTCGGAGGATTTGGCTGGAGACCCTGGGAGCGGGCTGTTTCTTTAAGGTATATGAGGGAGATTGGGGGTCGTGTCCCAGTTCTCCAGGAACTCGAAATCTGATGGCGATGGTGGAGTGAGATCGCACCACACCAGTTGGAAAGGTCGGACAAGGTATCCTGCGGTCGAAACTCGAACCATGACAAAGGCATGGTGTCTTCCTCTGCTCTGCTCTCTTCTCACCAAGCTGATGAAACTCGAAGCATGGTTGTTCCTTCCGTGGCCTCTTCAAACTTACCGCTGCAATCAATCCACCAACAAGCAGAGAACCCAACGCCGCAGACACCTCAACCCACAAAACCCCGCGGAACAAACCGCAAATCACACACGCAAACCATATCGTCCATCACCTCCATCTTCGATTTTCCACACAATCTCTTCATCGTCTGTATGTCTGTATATGTATGTACGCGCACCTCCAGGTCTCACGACTTCTTCTCTACTCTATCTACTCTACTCCACTCACTCTCGACCCTCTCGACCCTCTCGACCCCGTCCAACTCCACTCCACCTCTCGAGCTTCGCAACATCCCCAATTCTAATCATGGCAACCCGATCTCTCGTCAAGACTCAATCAATGAACGCAGCCATGATTCCGATACACGATGGATGGATTGGCGGGTAAATGGACGGAAGGATAACTATTCAGATAAATGTTTTTGTTTTCTCTTCAGATTCTCCCCCGATACTGTAGCTCAACGATCAACAATCAACAATCAACGATCAAAGACTCGACTAGCCGGCGCGATTCATATTTCCCTTTCCCTTTCTCTTCTTTCCCTTCATTTCTTTACTAGTCTCTTCATCTGCTTTCAAAACCAAAGCAGAGATTCGTTGAATTTACAAAAATCCAAAAAATCCAAAAAATCCAAAAAAAAAAACCAATCCCACTCACACATCACTTGTGCAAATCGAATCGAATCAAATCATGATCTCAACCTCCTACATGTATGTGATTTCATAATAATATATGTATGATATGGTGATTTTGAAATCGCAATTCAATAAGATATCTAGATAACTAACTCACCATCACCATCCCCATCCCCATCCCCATCCCCATCCCCATCCCACCCCTCTCTCCCCAAACTCAAATCACACACACAGACCAAACTTTACACACAAAGACTACCTCCATTAAGAACAATCAAACAATACCATAAATTCCCTGGATGAATAAAAGAATCAATCTGTATTATCATTAAGTATCTACAAATTTGTCGTTTATCTTATTCACACATCTATCTTTGTTTCTATCTTCATCTTCATCTTCATCTTCATCTTCATCGTCTCGACGTCCACATCATCATAGTATAGACGCTCTCCAATCCTGACTCCAGCCACCACTGCACCACTCAACTCTCTTCATCTCCTCTTCATCTCCTCTTCATCTCCTCTTCATCTCCTCTTCATCTCCTCTTCATCTCCTCTTCATCTCCTCTTCATCTCCTCTTCATCTCCCTACCCCATCATCAGAAATCCAAAGTCTGCTCATACCATAGAAAACAAGCAATCAAAAAAACAGATAAAATAAACTTGTATATAATCAAGAGTATTACTGTAGGTATAATCCAGTCAATCAATCAATCATCCATCCATCCTGTTCTGTCCCGTCCCATCCAATCCTAACCATGACAACTCTCGTCGTTGTCGATTTCCCAAACACCAAAAACCCCCAACAAATCCAAAATCCTGAGCCCAGGTAAAGAGATGAAAAAGAAATGAGGAGAAAAAAGAAAAAAGAAAGATACCACCACCAGATATATCAAATTCATTACTCATAACAGCCGTAACTTCTCAACGAAGAAATGGACAAGAGATGGAAAAAAGATACAGAAAGAAAGAAAATGGAAATACGCCTGCCTATCTAGAAATCTGACGCCATGCGGCAATTCATCAATTCAACTCACCAAATTGATCAAAAGTATGACTGAAGGCAGATGAGAAAAAAAAGGGAAAATTTGTCATCACACCTTACTCAAACCATACCAGTATGAACAGAGTAGGACTGATACCTAATTGAAAGACAAAGAAGGATCATAAGAAAAATTTACAGTATTGACACCAACAAGTGATTGATCACCAAAAACTTGAGGAAGAGAAGAAATAGGATCAAAGAATGCCACTGATGGGTCATTCATAGGAAAAGAAGAAAAGTCAAAGTTTGTTTGACCTGCAAAGTTCATTGATATATCAATGTTCTGTTGCATCGAATTGTCGAAGTTGATGTTGCTAGCAAAGTTTTGTGTGTTGATCGAAGGGTATACTTGGTGAATCGGAACTTTGCTGATGGCATTATCGAAATCGGTTGGTACGTCATGATTTGGCGATAGATCGTTAAGCATACTCTCATTCATGTCTTCATCATCGTTCTCATCGTCTTGTTGAGTATAATCTGCCGCTGGCTCTTCCACCTCTTTGAACCAATTTTTCAACTCCGACATTGGAGGCCAATCTCCTCCAGCCTTTCCACCACGCTTTTGAGACTCCTCAACCTTACTGTTCTTGTTTCTACCCTTAGATTTGGGTTTGAAATGCGCTCTTCTGAGGTGTGCAGCTGCATTGTAGTATGCTCCATACTTCTTTTTCTGCGTCGCGCACGCCTTGCATTTTGAGAGTGGCAACACAGGCTTTTCGCGTCCTTGACTGCTCAGCGGTTCAACGCAAACCCACTTCTTCACCATTCTCTTATGTTGTCGATCGCAGTGTCTTCGAAGCTCATGTTCGCCACGAAACCCATCAGGGTGTTCATCACATAACTTGCAAAATACACGTTCGTGTTTTGGTCGTTGATAAGCACGCTTTTCGATAGCGACCTTATCATTTGTCACATCTTTTGAATCGAGCCGCGTCATTGATTGTGATGAGGTGACTCGTGATATCGAATTCTCTTCACAACCACCCTTAGGCATGAGTGGTCGCGCAGCGGCAATGTTACTAACTTGTAGCCGCTGCTTATTACGAGATGATGATGATGACATACTCGATGAAACACTTTCAATCGATTGTGACTTTTCCATCTGTTGAGCAAAAGGTGCAGAAATTTGAGACTGAGCAAAGGCTTCCGTACTAGGAAAAGAAAGAGAAAACTGAGAATCATTGCCAACACCACCAGCCCCAACAAGTAGTTGAGTCTGTTCCTCGTCGGAAGACCGACGACTATGATGAGAAGAACTATACTGAGGAGCAACGGGATAAACAGAATCATCATTGATACCTGTAGAAAAGGAATTGTTCGAATTGAACTTCATCATTTCAATACTTTCCACCAGGGGCTCATTAAAAAGACTATTTTGTCGACTCATGTTACTTGTGTATGTAGTTGCATCAGTAAGAGTCGTAGTTGTAGGCGTGCTAGGGATGTTGAATGACTGTCGAGATTGTTGAAGTTGCATAGGTGTTGAAGAGTGCATCGATACCGGAGAAGGCGTAATCGAGAACACTGGGGTAGGTGAGGCACCAGTAAATCCGGTACGGAAGAGGAAGTCGCCGGGGTTTTCGAAACCTTGGGGAACCTCGAGAACTTGTTCTAATTCCGGCTTCCGTTGAGACATAGAGCGCTGAAGGGGGGAAGCCGAGGTTTGATGCGAGAAAGTGTAAGAGCTGTAGGGCTGATCTTGATTAACCCAAGCTTCGAGGGCGGGATTTCCTCGGCGGAGATCATTATGGAGTGGAGGGGGCATCGCGCCGTTCTGGGTAAATGGTAATCTTCCGGAGCGTGTAGATGCACTATTCATTGAGCTTGCTCGCATCATGACGGGCTCAGATTGTTGAGATATTGTCCGCGATATTCCGCTTGCTTCCCTCCGGTCCTAAGTATCGTTAGAGCCAGCTCAGGGAGGAAAACCACAGGGGACTCCTACAGAAGATGGGTGTCGGGCCATGAGAGCTCCACTGCTTGACATACTTCGGGGAACATTGTGTCTTCGTTGTGTTTGTTGTTTGTGTATCGGGGATCTGTGATGGGGGAACGACGATGTTGACGCCGAGCCGGATGTGAGGGATGCGATTTGCGCTTGAATGTGTTCTTGCTGTGCCAGAAGGAATTGAAGTTGATCCTGATCTACCGAAGCATTGAGTCTTAACTGAGACGACATCGCAAGTGTATATTAGAATTTGTTAGGCAGTCTCCAAGGACTTGTCGAATTGCTGGTGTATGATAGTGGAGACTGTGTCGTCGCTTGCAACGTTGTCTGCAGCCTCACGTAGTTAGTAAAGAGTATGATCACCAGCATATTTCGTACAGTAGCGGGTGCAGTGAAGAGGAGTTGAATGATGAACATGAGAATCCATGACATACGTATGGATGAAGGATGCAGGTAACGATGTTACGAACGGTGAAGGTAATGATAGTGTTTTTCGTTACTTTTTTTCGTTTGGAATATTGATATGACACTATGGTTGCGTGGGAGGATAGGGAGGCATAAAAGTAAGGCGAAAATAATGAAGTCAAGATTGTGGAAATGGGAAAGACGAACTATGTATTGTATGGACAGCGCGACATGGTAAGATGGGGCTCATATGAAATTGAGTTTGGGATATGGATGACACGGCAGAAGAACGGATGAAGTGTGGGTTGGGAATCGGGATGACTCTGATGACGAGACAAACCAGACAGACCAGACAGATTAAACAGATTAGGATGTT
This sequence comes from Botryotinia globosa, assembly GCA_014898425.1. Lineage (NCBI taxonomy): Eukaryota > Fungi > Ascomycota > Leotiomycetes > Helotiales > Sclerotiniaceae > Botryotinia > Botryotinia globosa. The sequence goes on along the minus strand of RCSZ01000003.1, from coordinate 1,902,982 downwards.
TCGAGGACAGACCAAAAGAGATATGATGAGACGAATGTATGAGATGGATGTATGGGTGGATGTATGGATGTATGGGACCTTTTTCTTTTATTTTTTTGAAAGTATATGAGTGGATGGATGTATGGGGGGGGGGATGTATCATGTATGGGGGGGATGTATCATGTATGGGTGGATGTATAAGTGGATGTATAAGTGGATGTATAAGTGGATGTATAAGTGGATGTATAAGTGGATGTATAAATGGATGTATAAGTGGATGTATAAGTGGATGTATAAATGGATGTATAAGTGGATGTATAAGTGGATGTATAAGTGGATGTATAAGTGGATGTATAAGTGGATGTATAAGTGGATGTATAAGTGGATGTATGATTTTTTCTTGGTATACCAGGATAAGGGATAGGATAAGGATGAAAATAATGTTACTATATTAGGAAAAGATGAAGCTTGTTGGTGGATATATACCTAGGTATGTGTGGATGTGTGGATGTGTGGATGTGTGGATGTGTGGATGTGTGGATGTGTGGATGTGTGACATTGGGTGTGGCATTGGGTGTGGATCCAACAACTGTGGTGGGATGAAGATTGAAAGTCGTGAGTATAATAAGAATGGAGGATAATAAGAATGGAGGGAGTGAGGGGCGTGTTCAAGATTCTATGGTGGATCGATTTCTTGTTGGTATTGCTGTCATTGATATTATTGATATTATTGATATTATGGTTATTATGATCATCATCATCATCATCATCATCATATCCATCATGGCTATAATCATAATGTGGAGGGATGGAAGGGATGGGAGGCTTGCTGCGGTACATTGTAATTGTAATTGTAATTTGTCCGAAATAGAGATTGACAACATAGAAAGTCACACCAGGAAGTCAGTTACATGAGGAATCAAGAAGTTACTGTACACCAAAGAAAGAAGAAAGATTCGAGGTCCGACTGGGTAGCTATGTATGTACATAAACACCAAAGCTCTCCTCCTATATGTGTGCACTGTGCTGGTATCACCTCAGAGGCCAAGCAAATAGAAGCAAGTCATTCTCCGTTTGATACTCACTCCCACCATCCCCCACGTCCTGATAAGTAATCATGTCATCCATCATTCTCCCAGAGTCCCAGGTGAATATTTTCGAGGCCATTCGCGCCATGTAGATTTCTCGGAAAACCTTAGTCTTTCTTCTCTGTATCTGTACGTCAGTCGTCAATGGTCATGCATGTACTCAGTCTAGAACGATTGATCGACTTCAATTTTTACCTGGACGTATAGCCACTACTCGCATTGGTCTATTGAAAGTGCTTACTTTGTAGATTTGTCTCATGATCAACAACAATACATAATAATAAGAACCCTAATAATAATAACCATAACAATAATAATAACAATAACAACGAATAGTAATAGTAATAAATTTCCTTTCTACCACCAGTCCTTCGTATGGAAATTCTCCCGTTTCATTGGTTATGGTTATCCTAGAAGATCGTCAATCATACCTTCTGGTTATGACTAATCCCACCTCATACCTTAGTGGAGATTTCGGTGTATGGGCATACACCGAAATCTTTTTATATCGCTCGATGCAGGTAAAGTTGACTTCAAAAGCGGTGAGGCAAAAATGAGGGCATGTACCTCCGTAGGTAATTCATGCTATATATCTATCTGTGTATATCTAGTACCTATATACATATAGCTATATATCCATCGACCGCGATTCGAGAAGAGAGAGATATTAATTATCATTCATCTCTCCTCTCCTCGGAACTGCAGAAGCCAATTAAATTAATAAGGGTCGTGGACTCGTGGTTCATTTCCAAATTCCAACCATCACAAATCCCCTTCTAAACTCTTTCTAGAATTAGACGAGGAAGAGGAAGAGGAAAGGAAAAGAAAGGAAAAGAAAGGAAAGGAAAGAAAAGAAAAGTGAAGCAACAAGTAATGATCTTCCTGTCAAACTGCGGCTCATCCCGACTGGCTGATGACTACTAGGTAACTACAACTACCTACCTACCTAGTATTATTAATGATAATAATAAGTCTCGAGCTACCTAGCTCACATCAACCCTTGAAGATTAGGTAAGGCAGTCAAACTCGCTAGTTCGCCTCATAAATTTTATACCACAATTTATGCCAATCATAGGTAATTATGATTAGGAAATATTGATCAATCTGAGTCGGAAGCTGGGAATCCTCTCTCCCTATTCGTTCTCTTTGACCTCGTAAACGTGTTCCACCACAGATTCGACACGTACGGTGATTATACGAACCAACACATCACACTGTCTGAAGATGGTTCGCCCAGGTTATTACCACTTCCAAGATTGCCTTAATCTCGACCACTTTTACTCAAATAACCTTGATGTCCAGCCATCAGCCATCAGCCATCAGCCATCAGCCATCAGCCATCACCCATCACCCATCACCCATCACCCATCAAATAATCCCGTCCCCGAGAATAACCCATCACATCACAATTATCATCATGTATCCTTTCGCTTCTTCAGAACGGGCTCTCGGTTGACTCGGTTCTGCGTTGTATGTACTGTACTGTACTGTACTGTAACTTGTAACCAACAACACAAACTGAGATATCTACTCCCAATCAACCCAAGCCTACACTACTACCATTGATGATTGGTAAGGAAGATCAGTAATGATTCCACGAACAAAACAAATTCCTGCTTTCTCGTCGGGCGTAGCCGCTTTACTACATCTGCATATCGGGCAATGGTTTTGGCCTGTATGGTATGGCCAGGACGTAGCCATCATTCATAGGTATTGTTTGTGATGGCTGTGTGCAAACCCCACGAATACGCGGCATTTTCCCATCTCCCATGTTGTCAGACCAAGGTACGCTGTATACCGTATACGTAAGGTACGAAAAGGCTTTGGGGGCATTGCGTTACCCGTAGCATAGTCATCACACCCTTTTGCAAGCTCTCTCGCGTGGACTGCACGATGTTATGGTGCCCAACATCTCGCTGGCCTTTTCTGGCCTTGATCTGAGAGTTTGTTGGATCTGCCGGATGTATTTTTGGCTTTGGCACTTTGCATTGAGTCTTGAGTATATTGCCCAGGTGTACCTTTGTTCTGGACCCGAGTCGATGGTCGGAATGCAACCTTCCACGGCATGAGAGAAAAGGGAAATGTGATCTTGTCATCTTGAGCAGATATGCCTTGTAAAGAGCCTGATCTATCCCCATCGGCGATGCCCGGCAAATGGAATGATGCCCAGGCTCTAACTTGACTTCAAAGTCAAGATTTCCAACGGCTCTATGGACGGTATCTCGTTCTCCTAACTCCCTGGATGTGTAATAAGACTCCTCGAAACCCCCGTTCGACTCTATTGAACTATAACACGTGACATCAACTGCATCACCCTTCTGATTATTAAAAAATGTTACATTTTGTTGCATATCTCACCGTTGGCCGGTCAAAAATGCTATTCTCGGTATAATCTACGTTCATACATGCATTCTATTGCGAAAAGAAGATCACTTCCTCTGAGTCAAATCAAGGAGTTCATGTCATGTGCCAGTCGGGGAAACTTGCCGGTCAAAAATGAATATGTTTATCCGAACCCCGCTACGAAGCTCGAGCCTAGTAGATGATGACAGCTTTGTGGAAATGCGATCATAGCTTGTGAACTTCGTCCTTATCAATGAATTTTTGTCCATCTGGAATTCGCAGACTTCGTTCCTTATCAATGAAATTGTGTCCATCTGCAATTCGCAATTGCCATACAGCATGATGCGTAAATCAATTCCAGCTTTGTTATCTATAGCCTCAATAACATTAGCTAGTCAAAATGTGTTCAGTGTTCACGATGACTTGCTTGCATTTCCACAGGTATGCGCAAGCCCAGCGAATTTATAAGCAATCCTAATATAAAGTCGTCAAAAACTCACGAAGAATAGTATGAAGTAGTATTCTCAAGTGAAATTCCTTCTCACGAGGAAGCATATTTTATCGCCAATCATCCCAATTTGCCTGTCAGATTTTCAGGCAATAAAGAAGATCTTAGAAGCCTACAACCATCTCAACACCCTATCCAGGATGATCCCACCGATCATGAATCCGAGCCTCCCAAACAAACCCACGAGCTCATGTATCTACATGGTGAAGCGCATGTATGCACAATTCCCATAGTTTCTCTGCCGCCGCGAAACGAAACCTCGGAAGCCGAAGCTCGCGCTGCTGAACAAAAAGAGCTTGCTAGAGCAACCGATCGTGGTTGGGAACTGCTTCAAGATTTGGAGAACAACTGTCTATATTTCGTATCTGGATGGTGGTCATATTCGTTCTGCTACAATAACGAAATCACACAGTTTCATCAACTGCCCGCACAACCTGGAAAGGCGGCATTCCCACCCCAACCGGATCCATCAGCCCAAGAATTCGTTCTCGGAAAGGCGAAGGCATCACCAAAAAGCAAGAGTAAAGAGGATGAATGGGGCAATCAAATAGAAGCGCATGAGACACCCAAAAATGGGGAATCACCAAAAACAGAATTACAAGTCAAGGGCGACATGCGTTACCTCGTTCAGAAAATGGAAGGTGGCACAATCTGCGATCTCACAGGCAAGCCCCGCCAAGTCGAAGTTCAATTTCACTGCAACCCTAATGTCAAGGATCGTATCGGATATATCAAGGAAATGACCACATGTTCATACCTGATGGTTGTATACACACCCCGCCTTTGCGACGACGTAGCATTCATGCCACCTAAAGCAGAGAAAGCCAACAGCATAGTCTGCAAACCTGTAGCCCACCAACAATCCCAATCCCATATTGATTCCAACTTTATCACCTCTTCACCCTCCGTGGCCTACGCTAAAAATCCCATAGTCATTGGCGGTGTGACCATCGGCGCAGGTACATTCGTCGGTAAAGAAGGACAGCGTCTACCTATCCCCCCAGACTTTGGAGATGGTGACAGCGGAAGCCGGACAGAAATCATTGCACGCGGGAAAAGCAAGGCCCAGGGAGGGAACATCGAAGTCATTAGTCCGAAATCACTGGAACAAATGGATCTCGACCCGAAAATGATCGAAAAGTTACAAGAGGAAGTCAAGAAGCTGGCAGGTGACCAGGGCTGGAAAATTGAGGTTGTTGATGCCCCAGGACAGGTTAGAGAAATCTTGGGAATTGTCGAGGATGATGCAGGGCAGGGCCATCAAAAGGGACCCGGAAAACCTATTGAGGGGGAAGCTCAGAAGGATGGCGATAAGAAAGATAATAACGTATATGAAGATGAAGATAGTGAAGAAGGTAGCGAGGAAATATTCAAGGACGAATTATGAGGCTTCATATCTTCTATTTAAATAGGGACTCGGCAGGGGGCGTAACAGGTTCGTTTCGAGATACGATGTAATAAATGGGAAACAAAAGATTGTTACATACCTGTGTGGTTTTATTGTGATCATAAAGTGTCCAGGTAGTTGTGTATTTGACCTACACATGATAGGGACTGTAAGCGGATTCGCCTTGAGCGAATATGTTTTTGTTTTCTCATCTTGAAGGAAATGTGATATTCATTGGGTATGGTATATACGGAGGAGTTTGGATTTTAACATCTACACCTTGAGCTTGAGTTTTCAATGTTTGTGGATTTGTAGACTTGGGAGTTTAAAGGTGTATAGGTAGGTAGGTAGCTCTATAGATTTGTGAGATTATAGGGTTATAGGGGGTTTTTGATGTTGGTTTTGTTTTTTGGATGAGTGGATGGATGAGTGGATGGATGAGTGGATGGATGAGTGGATGGATGAGTGGATGGATGAGTGGATGGATGAGTGGATAAAGTCGGATTGTGGAAATGATAGTATTGGGTAGGTTTTCTGTGTGGATGGGTGTTGAGGTAGGGGAGGGGGGGAGGGAATAGGGGTAGTGATGGGAATCGTGATGGGAATCGTGTATTGGGGATATTTATATTGAGAGGTCTATATTGAAGTTGAATTTCTCTTGATCGAATATTCCACATTATTTATCTTAAATATAATGTTTATAAGTAAGTAAAAATAATCAAGGCGATGGAATAATAGAATAGAATAGAAAAGAATAGAAATAAGTCTATTCCTCCTCCTCTTAATTTCCCTTCTTCTGCGATCGGAAACAGGTTATTGGAAGGGGCTGCTGTTATGGATGAAGTATCAACTGATAAGCACTGCTATATATCATTCACCCGACTCGACCACATCATTTGAAAAGTCATCCGATCTTCGCGGAGACGATTTTTCGCTCTCAAGAGAGCGTAAAGCACGCAGACGAGAATGGTTTGCTGCACGAGGGTACAGAGAGCGATCTCCGGCATCGCGATCATGGCGCTTACGATGGCGATGTCTTCTCGACGTATATATTCGGTTCCATTGATTAGGATGCCGCGTTTGATTGGGGTGCTGTAGATGTGGTGTTGAATTGTGTGGTTGATGAGAATCGAGGCTCTGTTGGCGAGGAGAGAAGTTCGGTTGATGATCACAAATGTCATGCCAGATGTGGTGGAGTGGTTGTGAGTTTGTGAGTGGGTTTTAGGTAGGCTTTGGGTTCTGTGATGTTTTTGTATGGTCGATGGGCTGGGGAGAGGAGTCGAGAGTTGCTTGGGGTGGATTTCATGGTGAGATTGAATAATGGGATTGGCCAAGCTTCAATGGAAGTATGCGGGGGTTTGAAGGGTAGTTTCATGGAAAGATGTCTCGTTAGACTTTGTTCTAGGTGAGTAATCACTTCTCGCTACCTGTGCTAAACACACAATAAAGTAACGGTTTTGCGTCTGAGTTCACGACCTTGGTGACGGAATATAGACAGTCGCTCGATCAAGATGTTCAATCGCAATGATTGGAGAACAGAGCATTCCTCTGTTTGTGCAGAATCATGCCAAACTATGTATCATGATCGAATCTTGATGTCAATGTCGAGTCTTGATCTGATCAACGGCACTAGCCTCTCAAGATTGATCATTTGCGAACGTTCAATCCTGACAATATATTTGAATGAAAATGATGCCGAAAATCAGGGCCTCCCAAGTAATTGGGTTCTTTCTAGTTCCAAATCGTGCTCTATAGTGCAATTGAATACCAGCAGCCTACCAATTTATTGATAATTACAAGAGGTCGAATGATATGTTACCCTGTATACCCAATGAGGCACTGGTTTGAATGCAAAAAATTCGACTAGGTAGATGAGACAAGTGGTGAAAGGAGTGTGCATTGAAGCAGATGATTGCAATTCGAAATGGGATCTGAAGACTCCAGGGTGGGGTGGTTGCAGAACACAGATAAGGCATAGAATGATGCCAGAATAAAGTAGCATATTCTGTCAACTGATTCATCCCGAGCTGAAAGCTGAAAGACAGGAAATTCTTCTTGGGACGTGGCTACACTTCTGTCCTCAGATATTCATTTCAAGACCATAGGAATCAACGTCCGATCGTAAAGCGATGTGTTCTTTCTGCTCGCTGCATATTTCTCTCCAACAGTAACGCTAGGCCATAGGCTTCACCGGACTTAATAATCTTCCAGCTTATAAACTTCATAAGCCGGTTCCTCATATGGATGAACTCTAATAAACGCATCAGAAACGAGAAGCACGATCACATAAGAATCAAACTTGCTTCTTCAAAGCTGCAACCGCATTTCTAATGGTCTCCTCGCCCACACACAAAGTTTCGAACCTGACTTCTTGCACCTCTTCCAACGCGCCTACAGTTCCGATATTTGGATTTGCGGTATCACCTGGTCGAAATTGAGCAGTGCCTGTCGTAGCCCAACAACATTCAGTATAATTTCCAGGGCCTGGATAACGTCCAGCTCCGGCGGCGAAGATAGCAGCTTTACAGGCTGGAAGTCCTGATGGTGGGACGAAAAATATCAGCTTGAAGCGTTTGGGTACGGCGGAGAGTGTTGCCATATTTCTGGAGTTGAAGTTCGAGAAGTATCAATTAATAAATAAAGATGGGTAACCTTAGTCTTTACATATCGGTTGTCGTCGACGATATCATGCTACAGTGGAGTAGTAAACAAACGGACACGGACATTGAATTTGTGGGGCACTGTTTGGTCCCCTTGCCTACTGATTGTTCAAACGAATACCAATCTTTGTGAAGCTGCGAGACATTCATGATCTAGCATATCACAATACATATATCTTGTCATGCTATCAGATTGGCTTTCTCCAAAGAAGTTCCAAAGAAGTTCCAAAGAATTTCCACTATTAATAATCAAAAGGTCTCTAAAACTCAAGACTTCCACGGCTAGAGCGTTTTGTATTTTTATTTTACTTTTACATACCTAGAAACTACTCTCCTGCAGTTACTACAGTTTAGCCTGAAAATTACTTCCCGGTTCATGACAATCCAGGTTTCCCGAGCCGCACACGAGCTGCACTGAAGATTTCTACATGACTATACGAGGTTACATCCATCAGACTTCTCTTCACTGATTCGAGGACGCGAACAAAGCTGACTAGCAGGAATCGCCAAGGCTGCATGACTGCGGGGCAATCACTGTGTAGAGTCGGGTTGATCAACATTACTTGCATTGAACCTGCAGTAATATGCTTTTAAAGCTTAACTGATTTCAAAGCTATATTAGATTGATTCAATAGCTTCTTCTTGGCTACAGCCCTTAATAAACGCTGAATGACAACGGTTTCCACATTTGCCTGAGTCTGACATGATGCCGATATATATGAGGTCTCAATTCATTCCAACAAGACTTGAGATGAACAGAAGACAGTCTTCCATATAATTGACAAGTATTATCAAAAGTTTCCATTGCTCAATTGGAGTCGGAATATTCGGCATCGCAATAATGATTTCATCACTTCCCATTCTTGGGTTCTTTCTGGTTCTTGCGGATACCACAAATGCCGCCTTTAAACCCCCATTTAACAATACTCTTGAAAAGGGAGTAGCAACTGAATGCAAGACTTGTCCATATTCACTTTGCACAAATAAGGAATACTATGATTACGAAACCGTTGTATCGCTCATCTGCTGGACTACTGGTACAGTCATCGATGGTGATAGGTAAGATTCAATTCCAAATGTGAGCAACCATATGGCATACTAAAACATCTAGTACGTGGCTGAGAACAAGCGATGACTGCTATATCACCCAATACGACCTCGCTGATTATGCTGGAGAATGTATGTATTTCTGTAGCTCAGATGTGAATTTCTACCAACACTAGACAGATGAAACCGACCTCAGCTTTTGCGGACAAGATTCAACTATTGAGCATATAACAACAGCTCCTGCAACCACAAAATATGATACCGAGTGCAATATCTGTGATGATAACGCGAGTTGCGAGGTTATCAAATATCTGAAATATGGAACTGATATTACGGTGACTTGCTGGACTGATCTTGGGGATCTCGTGATCAATGATAGGTATATCCCCATCTTCAAATCCTTTGCTTCGCATTTGACTGCGGATTAGACAGCTGACAGCGACGGAAATAGTACCTGGTTGAAAACCACGGATAACTGTTATGTGGCACAAATTGGTCTCGAAGAGCCCGCCGATAAATCAGAGCTTGACTACTGCGGCCCAGTAGGCTTTATTCAAGTAAACTACACGACACCGGAGAAACGTACATCTTCCCTGCTCAATTCTAACGAGAACTCACATCGCTCTCTCGCTAAGCACTCGCCCCCTTCCTCGTCTAACGATATTAATAAACGGTACCTCCTCAACATTACAGTCGGCGAAGATTACGCTCCTTGCTACAGTACTCCATCTTCAGCAAGTCAATTGGTCAAGAATTATGAATGGGATCATGGCGTTTGGGTACAATGCTATGTGAATAGTTTCGAAAATCCAAATCCGAATGAGACGTATTGGTATTTTACGACGGATTTTTGTTATGTGAGAGAGATAGATTTCTGGGAGAGCTTGTTTGATCGTGAGTTATTTTTCTCTCTTTGAGTGACACGTGGAAGCGAAAAAGGAGAAATGCGAAGAAGGATAATATGCTAATTTGAGATAGAATATCGATTCCCAAATTGCGATTTGTTTGATGGTGGAGATGGAAGTGGGGATACAGTTTGATGCCCGTGAGGTTTCTGATTAAAGCAATACCGCTGAAGCTTCGCTTTGAGTTGCTCATAATATATATTACAGTCTTAATCTCAAAATGACATTGTTCTAGACTCTTTATTTCAATCTAAGTTGATTGTTGAATGCCTAAAATTTACCTCCAAAGCCAAAACCTGTGGGCCACATTACAATCATACATCTGATAATGAAACCCCATCTTTCTGTAAAAACTGTAATACCCTGTTAGGGTCATATCTTGCAGCAATTTCTTTCGTGGCTTTAATATTTGTAGGTAGATACTGGGTTAGAGGATTTTGGTCCGCGTAGCAGTCATTCATATACAGATAGGGGAGGCTGGAATTTCGAGCTGCGCTAAGCGTTTCGAATTGATCGCCAATTGATTCAACCGCGCCCGTCGTAGTCCCAGGCTAATACTCACTATCGAGTTGTCTGAGCTGACAGTAAGAGTATCAAGATTTGTGATCGAGATCAAGATTCCGTTGAAGCAGCCTTTCGCATCAACCTGCGCCAAATCCGGGAACAGTGCCCACAAAATATTTCCATCTTTTCAAGCTGCAGCTTTCGCAGCTCAATTTAAGGTCTATAAAATGTAACCAAATCCGCATGTAAAGACCCCATTCTCTCTAAAGAAAGTCAGCATTCATCTGCAACCAGTCTTCTAGTAAAATGTTCACTTTCCAGGTCGCTCATTCTTCATACTTTCACCATGAGTGATATCGAATAGCGCAATAATCTTGTTCTGAGGGCTCCAGATATAGTAAAGAAATACCACAGGTCTTCTTACGCCGCCATATCACCTTTTCGCCCTGTATCCCAAGCCGGAAGAACAGTTCTAATTACTGGAGCGTCCGCCGGGGTAGGATTTGCCATCGCTAGAGCATATGCCTCAGCCTCAGCCTCAGCCTCAGCATCCAAAGTGATCCTCATACGTCGCCGTAAAGACGTTCCCCACAATTCGGGTTCCAAGCTGTCAGGAGAGTTCAAAGATACCAAATTTGATGCGCGAGTCTGCGATATTGGAAACGTGGTCGAGTCTGCCACTCTCTGGTCTGACCTGCGTGCTGATGGCGTTCTTGTCGACGTCCTCGTGCTGAACGCAGCGAAGTTCGGAGGCCAAGAGTCGATATTAAATGCAGGTGTCGAGAACATTTGGTTGCAGTATGAAACCAACGTGAGGTCGCTCTTACAGTTCACCGAGCAGCTGTATAAACAAGAGGGTCACGAGGACAGGCAAAAGGTATGACCTTACTCTAATTTTCTATTTTTACATGCGCGATATTTGCCTTGCCACGAAGCACAGTGGCTGCTTGTAAGAACATCCAGCATCTCGTTTATGTCCCAACGGCCGCAGTGCATAGTAAATCCGTCGCTGCCGCCCTGCCAACCTATTCTCTCAGCAAAACGGCCGGCCATCACTTGTTGCAAAAGATAGCTGGTGAGCTTGACCAGAAGGAATTACAGATCGTTAGCTTCCATCCTGGACAGATTCTCTCTGAGACGAGTAAATCCGCCGGTTTTGACGAGACTTCGTGCGCTTGGGACGATGGTAAGAACTCAACTCCTGACTCAAATTCTCCCCCTCTCCCCCCCTCTCTTCCATTTCTCTCTACTCTTTTTAAAATTTACGTAATGAAAGTTTGGCTGTGACTAACAATTCTGTACAGATGATCTACCTGGGCATTTCGCTGTCTGGGCAGCGAGTCCCGAAGCTGCGTTTTTACACGGTCGATTTTCCTGGGCAGCTTGGGATGTGAATGAGATGCAGTCTGGAGAAGTCAAGAAACGCATTGAGACAAATGCAGATTTTCTTACTATCAATTTGGTAGGACTATGAAATCTGTTTGTGCCTTTTAAATAGAGGTAGATTTCTACAGAAAGGACATTAATCCTTGCCCTATAGCAACAGGATCAATATTATCAACAAAAAGAAGTTCAATATAAATACTCATCTGAATTCTCATTGCATATATTATATCACAGAGTGATAAAAACCCTAGCCTGTTCCCTGTTCCTATTATATGGGCGAGAGTAAGATGAAAATTTCAGTTCCATCTTTTAGTCTTTTCGGCTTATAGCTCAGTGGTAAAGATTCTGAACACTCTCATAAGTGATCTCATGACAGAGAAGAGAAAGAAAGAGAACATAATGAAACTAATATAGAAGCTTGAGACTTCTATTCCTCATTATTTTTTTAGTATTTTCTTATTGTGTTTATGACAGGACGGATATCTGAATACTTATTTAAGCTTGGATGATCATTATAATAGGTAGGTATCTTCTTGTAGATGGTCACATATAGAATCGCTAAAATCGTAGACTGCAGTTATAAAGTCCTAGACCAATATAAGATTTAAATCAATCAGGTAGTTAGCTAATTAATCGAGGAGACCTAGAAGCTATAATTGTTGATTATATAATGGAGTGAGAGTGAAAACTAGTGATATAAGATCTCTTGCTGTTAGGGTTGCTTTCTTAGAGAAGATTGATTTATTCTATGAGTTGTTGTTCATTCTGATTACTAGAAAAAAGAATCGCTATATGATTCTGAGATTGAATCTGCTTAGGTTTGAATTAGCCTACTGTAGAAAATTATATGCTTGTGAATAAAACTTTTTATCTACAGACCTCCAGCGCGAAATGCATTTTTCGTGTATTCGATTCTGAAGTTGACGCTTTTAAATATCTTGTGAGGTAGAGTTCTCAGGTTGCAGTGTCACTCCATGACACGCCGGTATGAGATCTCAGTGTCTGCAGTCTTTTCAGGCATTGGGATTTTACTACAAACCGAATATTGATAAAACTGTCCGAACAATAGGTCATCGTTTAGATTTATGCCTTGAAATCAGGTGATCGAACTGACTGTGGAATCAAGGGTTATTAACTACATGAATCCTTTTGTGTCTTTCCAACTGGATATCGTATCAAGTTTCCATCTGATTGTGAGGAAACACCCTATACCCAATTTGGGCGACTTTCTAATCTTCATTCATTTCAAGGCAATAGACCCTTCATAACACTCATCATGATTCAGGGAACGTGCAGAAGATATCAACCTACGACGCGATCCAATGTTTAAAGACGTCTCACTCGTAAAAATCGATTGGAGAGACCTCAGAGTTCTATTGAACATTAAAGAAAGTCTTAAGGTGAACGGGCTTTTGTTATGAAAACTACAGGTGTATCAGAACGTAAGATTAAGATGAGATACATCATAGATAATTCAGCGAAGATATATCTAATAAAGGGAGTAAATTGAATCAGGGAGGAATCAAGCAAAACAACAGTGAATAGACATTCGCAAAGGCCCACGATCTATTGAATACAACACCTAAATACGGATTTACCTTGTATACAAGCAATAAATATCTAGGTACTTATTAAAATACATGCTTCAAACATGTGAAATCTTAGTCCGTATATGATATGATGTCTTGGATTGAAAATGGGTCGAAAGTCTAAGACAAAAACGATTGATGATCCTGATGATCCTGATGAAACTAGCTGCGGATATGAATTCTAACGTTCCTGCATGTGTGAACTCATGTCGGTGAGCGGGTCCATAACGACCACTAGAATATCTAGCGCCAGCGTTAGAATCCGAACCCAGTCGATATGGAGACTGTTAAGATCAAAGAGCCAGCCGAGAGATCTGGTTCAAATGTCTTTCAAGTAGATGTTCGAAAATCTCTCTATATTTGTTCGCTGTTATCGCTATCGCCTTTAGTCATAGTCTTTGGGGACTGAAATGCTACAAATCGAAGGAGAGAGCATGTAACATAATTGATTGATGAAGGGAGCCAGAGCCAACTCATGGAGCCCACAACGTCGCGACAGTCATTGCAACTATTGATGATTAGTATGGATTAATGGACATTCTCCCTTGTTTTCATTCTATCAGAGTGAATATGAGAGATCTGTAACTAAACGATGGAACTTTAATTTCGTAACAAACTGCATGGCAGTTGCACCCACTGCAAATTTCTGAAGATTGCTCTTGTAGGAAACTTCTTGTGATGTAACAAATTTGAGAGGATAGAACGATAGACTCATGATTATGTGCCTTTAAATGGTATGATGAATGTAAACACGCAATTGGGCATTCGTTATATTGTAGACGGATTGTCATATTCCACTTAGCCCCATATCACTAACAATGTATATTAGCAGCAGGCATAGATAGAAGAACCCCATAAATTGTACCACTTGGACTTGATGATGCTAACTCAGGAAATGAAAGGTTCAATGATTCATTTAACGACAGCATTGGATCGCAGTTGCGGAAAATAAAAGTGGAAGCAGGTCAGTCAGTCAGTCAATAGAGGTCTTCAATTAATAACCCAACAAATGCATTTTAAGGTATCAAAAAGCTTCCTGAATGTATTATACATTGAAAGAAATATCATTGAAATCGTGTCGACGCATCCCACCACATATCCATCCATTAAGACACGATTACAGCCCCATTCCCATTACACCAATTCATTCCCATATTATAATTCCTCCTCGTATTCTTCTCCAAAACCCATCACTCTACAACAGAAAAGCAGCAGCTCCCATGATCGCAGCTCCAATAGCCGGAACCCTGGTAGCCATGGCACCTGCACTGCTGCTACTCGAGCTTCCGCTCGAGGTTCCACTCGAAGAGGCCCTGGCGGTAGCACTAGCAGTTGAAGTAACGGTGTTTCCATTACTGTCTGTAGTAGTAACAACAACACTTCCGGTTGATTGAGCACTCTGACTGGCACTTGCAGAGCTTAAGCTTGCTTGGCTGCTAATCTGACTAATCTGCACACTCAATTGACTCTTGATTGCACTATTTGTCTCGGTAGCTGCTATAGCGCTCAAACTGGAAATATATGAGATAGCATTGGCGGAAGCGTCAGCAGCGCCTGCGGTAGAGATGGAACTGGCGATTGCCGCTTGAGAGCTGAGACCTGCTAGTTGAACAGTGAGATGGGAGATTTGAGCGCTGAGTTGTGTTTTTTGACCAGCATTGGTCTCGGTTGCTAGTTGAGCGGAGAGGATGGAAAGGGCAGATTCATCTTGTTGAACAGCTCTGGAAAAGGCACCAATGTCTGATGAGACGGTGCTGGCTGCGGTACCGGCTGCAGTGGGCACGGTGGCGGGGGTTGTGATGGTACTGTCCGTGACCGATGTTGATTGTGCAACGACCAAGGAGAGAAGAGGAACAGTGGCGAGGATTTGGAAACGCATTTTGAATTTGTTGGGGATGGTTGAGTATGTTTGACAAGAACTTTGAAATGATTATTTTGAGATCAAAAATCAGAGTAGACAAATGTTTGAGAAAGTGCGAGAGAATGAGGATATTGCACTTGTAAAAGAATAAAACTCAAAGGAGTACAACAATTTCCCCAAGTGCAACTTTGCACCTTATTTATGTCTAATTCAATTTCGCCCGAGGCGCGTAACAACCAATCCGTAGTTCATTGCCTAGGTTCCCCAAGCCAAATGCAACCATGGCAACGCACTGGAATTGGATGAAACCTTGCTCATTTCCCCGCCCTAGTAAGATGGACATATCCAAGCCATCTCGATTCTTCTCATACTCGTCACGTCAATATTGGATGTAATAAGTATGTATACCCCGGACTTTCTTTAAATGTCTTACTTCGCTTCCCCAATCACAGATGAGCTCGGATCGAAGCGTAAACAAACGAAGTAAAGATCCACTGTCTTGCTCATGGTCTTTGCTATGCTAAACGCAGGTTCGATTGTTCTTTTCTAGGGTGTCTACTGGCCACACCATATTAGACATACCCGTGGACATTGTTTTTAGTAAACATAAGATAACGCCTCCAGGCATGGAAAAATGGAAAAACTAGGACAATTTTGAGCGACTTGCTTCTTTGCCCAGCCTTGGCATGCTTTCGTATAGCAACGCTAATTTCAAGGGTCCGGGGGGAAGTAACAGCAAGAAAGACAAAAGAACTTCAGATATCACAACCATAAAAAGCTATCAAAAAGCTATCAGAACTCAGGTTTTCTTTTCTCTGAGATACTTATTATCTCATGACCCAAACAACTTACCATTTCGTATGATTGATCCATTGTCGTCTTCGTATTCGACTTCTTCACTACCATCACTGCCACCATCAATTCATCGTACCTAATACATTGTACCTTTTTTCGCAATACGAGTCTATTTTGGTCGATCTGCATTCCTAGCTGCATCTCCAACGACCACCACCAGCATATTGGCTTGTAGACTACCACGCCTACTTCATCGCTAGTTCACTCTTCAACAAATCAACAAACAACAGATCTGATGACTGAACACACCACACACCACACCACAGTGACCACACCCACTCTCCAGTGCCCACTCTTTGATCTAAGTTCATCAGCCATGGGAAATTTCAATATCAATGCGACTGCGGCTATTGTCTCCCGTCACTCCAAATTCTCAATCCTCATCCCCCCAACGAACGCAAACCTTGGCATTCTCCCGGTCAATTTAATAAAGGAGCAGTGGATCGCTTTTTCATTTTTTTCCCATCTCGAATTTGAAAGAAGATGGACTCCGTAAGTGACTCGAGAGTGGAGGATGGATCAATTCATTCTAATTATCATCGAGGGGTAAGTTTATTGACGCTTGACCATCATCACATGACTCAATCAGCATTTTATATGCCAAATTCACTAAATCCACACCCAATTGAATGTAATAGCACCTCCAAGGCAAAACAGCATCAAGATCGAAATCCAAGACATCAGCCAGGGACCACCAAACTTGGTGATCTGACGCAGATTTTAGATTATTATTTGTTTTCTCGAAAACGGTCGGTAGGGCCTAGACAAGATACAAAGATAGAAGAGACAAGATGTACATCGTTCATCTGCCTAGGCAGCATTCGAGAAAGCTTTCGAACCCTGATCGTCGCTCTTGAAACAAAATATCTGTTTTCTGTACTTCCTTTTACACAAGGTGATAGATTGTTGATAGTCCAGCGAGACTTATCATTTCAATGTTCCATTATTTCAAATGTTTTTGATTTGCTATTTATAATCGATATCAGAATTTCGCGTGTTACATCATTCCAGTTTAACTAAGTACCATCCATTTACACCACTAAGAAAGAGTCGCATGAATACTTGCCTTGTGGTGAGTCCACTACTCACAGCTTGAGAGAGAATCTTCATCTTATACTCATCGGATGCTAATTCCATAAATACTACTTTCTGTTGGTGTCCTTCATCCCTTTGCTTTGTTTCATACTGAACACACCGTTTTTCAAGAATCAAATCCAAATGTCTTGACTCTATCCTCCCTCTCAAAAGTTCTCGGGAGCAGAGCATCTACCTACCGTAAAAGCATATCATTGTCAATAAAATACCACAGATAGCACTTTAGTAACTATCCAGGAGAATAAATCCCACTACATGTCTTGTTTTGAATAAATACCAATCACCCACTAGTAGGGGTTCAGATGAATATTCAGAAGGTCAAACCGGCGTGATTATCTGAGTCATCTTGTATCATAAAGATCCCCATTGATTCACAATCATTCTGACAACCCCTCAAGACCCTATCTCACTATCTATCCATCTATCCAAACTCAAAAGCATCTCACCACAGCACCCTGATGATCATCGGACTTCGCCTCACCTAGCCCAAGGGTCCTGATACGTTCATAGCGATCCTTCCTAATCAATCACAGAATCAATTACTTAGTCATGCTCTCTTTCCATCTAATGTTCTTCGCTAGAAGTACAGCAATGCAGAACGAGAAAACTCGTAATATTATCTACCAGTCCGTAGATTGAAGATGCAGCTCTGGCTCGAATATATGGATACATTCAGACAATAGATATAGCATACACAGACTTCCGTCAAAGAATTAAATCCTTCTACATAGAGAATAAGACAACTCTTGCAAAGACTCGAACAAGAGTCGAGAAAGATATGCGACGGTAGGTATCATTCAACGAGACAAAAAATACCAAGAACCACATGGTAGGAATCCTTTAAATACTATCTATCTATCCATCCCAGGAATGAAATTCTTAATGATAGAAAGCGGAAAACAGGAAGCAGACATAAAGTATACATACCACTCAAGCATGTCAACAAAAACTAAAAACACAATAATAACACACAAATAAGTCGAGAAATCTCCCAGCCCATCTCCTCTCCCCAAAATAAAGTTACAGCTTGTCTAGAGTCCCATACCAACATTCTCGAAGAACACTACATGGCATATATATTACAACCCCTTCATATCATCATATCATCCTAATATCATACCACATACCCATATCACACACTAGCAAGTTGGTTACCAGACGTATCAATAATCATCTCTATTTACCACATACATACCTAGGTACAATTTCACAATGTCACAATCCACAATTCACTCACAAGACAGCCATCTCCATATCTCTCCTCCGTACCTTTTCCCCAAGTACAGATTTCCAGATTTCCAGAGTTCCAAATCACCATCACAATTACCATTTCCCATTTCCCATTTCCCATCTTCAATATACCTCAATTCCCTCCTCCTCCCTCACCCAGACCCTCCCCACAAACCCAAACCCCGACCTTCCTATTCCATCTCTCATTACTCACCCACCAAGCAAGCGAGCGACAAATAAACAAAGCACCAGAAAATTACCTACACACAGCAGTGGACCCTGAACACTTGGCACATCACATCATGTAAGTTTTGTCAGCGCGCCTCCACCCACCCCGCTCCCCACCAATCACACCATCCCCCGTTGTTACGAATGTGACTCTTACCGTAAGATCACGTTTTCTTTCTTCACGTATGTACGTATATAGTTTATATATATTGAAATTCTAGCCTCTTTTATTTATCATTTATTTTTTCGCAAGTACAATCTTTCGAATAAATCTTCTTCTATTCTTTTATTCATTTTTACCATTCAAACCCCTAAAAATGCCCATCCATCACGATCCCCTCTTCCCCACCCTCACACTCAACTCCCCCAATTCCCTGCACCAAAATCTAATCCTCACACGTCCTCGCACCTCCGATGCAAAAACTTCCATCATCGCCTTTGCCGACCCCGCCGTCTATCTTCATCTGACTGGTCCTCCGTTTCCCTACACACAGGAAGATTTCGATTCTTTCTTTAACGAGGTGCTGGATAAGAATTCTCGACTTGCCGCTGCGGAACTATGGGATGCGAAGAGTGCACAGGAAGATGGATCACCGGTGCAGAAATGGGTGGGTGCAATTCCATTCCCAAGTATTAGGGAAGTGAGGGTGGGGGAGAAGGGAGAGAGGATAGAGGAGTTTATTGGGCAGATAGATATTAGGAGGAGGGGTTTTGTGACGACGGCAGATGAGGAAGAGAGGAAGAAGTTGGCGAAGGAGAATGCGGATAGAAAGACGGGAGATCCGGGGATTGAGTGGGAGATTGGTTGTATGTTCATGCTTTTTTTGTCCTTTTTTTTGGGAAGCGAACTTTATGGAAAGGATGGCTATGCTTGATGATGACAACCATCCAAGTTGGCCTTTGAATTAGGATTCCATAAGTCTACGGCGAGAAATACTGCTCAGCTCATAGCCCCATGCCGCTGGTGTGGTCCATTTGGTAGTACCAAAGTCTTCTCACTGGGATCTACCTTCAAGCGAAAATTGTTGTCCAGTTATATCGATTCCACAAGTCTTTCACGGTTCTTACCCACTCCCCATTCACATTCCTCTTCCACAACTTCCCCGACCCCACTAACCTTGTCTCCAGTCTGGCTCCTCCCCTCTCACCACGGCCGCGCTATCATGGCTGCTGTTCTGCAAACCCTCATTTCGGAACTTTTCATCCCATATATGAATTTGAGTTTCTTGACAGGTGAATATTTAGAGTTCAATAAAGCGAGTAAAAGAGTTTTTGAAAAGTGTGGATTTGTAGATGAAGGGATTACGGATCGGGTGGAGGCGATCCACAAAGGGAAGTGGGGAGCATTGAGCGTGTTGTTAGAAAACTTGAAGAGTAATGGGGACGACGAAGTATGGGAGAAAGCTCAGAGAGAGGGTTGGTCGAGGGGAGAGAAGGTGGGAGTGGGAAGCTTGAGATGGTGCAGAGAGGGAGATGTGAAGGAGAAAAAAGACGGAAAGAAGGAGAATGGTAGGATCATTGAATAAAGCGATGCATGTAAAATTTGAGATTGACGAACATTTGAGGGAGAAATAGATGAGGAATTTTCCGCAACTATAACATCATAACGCCCTCATTATATACAAAAGACACTCCAACAAAATTGCCCTCTTTGGCAGAGACATGTAAAGAACGATATAACGCTAGAAAATAGACGTAGATTCAATTAGAACTACATAGCTAAATGAGTTACGAAATAAGTATACTACGAAATCGCGATGGTCAACGGATTCAAAGACGTTCCAATAAAAACTGGAGAACAAAATTGCTGATCCAGGCTACTAAACATGAATAGGCATTATACACTGTACATGGCGAAAATTTCTTGATGAATTGTGTTCATGCAACAACTATGGTCAGAAGTGAGATAGTCACTAGATATCTGACAACTCTAAGCTGTGGTGGATTTTGTGTATCGCTTCGACGACATGTTTGCCTCGATAGGTTTGAGCCCAACCGGTCATGTTCATGTTTGACATATGAGATCGTACATAGCTAGATCGTGATAGATTGCCATGTCGTATATGAAAATCCGTAACCACTCAAATTGGGCTCGGAGCTTTGGTTCCAGGTGTGAGTGTTCGGTACAATATTGACGGTACTGGACCGGCATATCAAACTGAATCTTTGAAAGCCATTAATAAATCGTTAATTATCATGTAGCAATAACTGTGTAAAAATGAGTAATCTGGCATCACATCTATCGCATCATCCAGATGATCCCTCCCCAAGTTTTCATTGACTTCAGGGTGTGTAAACTTCCTCGGCGTCATCTGAAAGTGCGAAAAGTGCGGAGTGGTTATGAGAACCACAAAGACGATCCCCAAATAATTTAATCGCATAGTAAGGAGAAGCCCATCCACTTTGGATGTCTACCACAAAGAATGTACAAACGACAAGTTAGAGAAATGATGATCCTAATCCTCAAAAAGGTGCTCGCTCGGGTGTACCGTATAGGGTACATGTGAAATCCAACATGAGCTTTGCTTATTAGAAACATGATCTTCAATGAATGTGGGTGGTCTACATAATTTGGAATAGAGGTACCGCCACGAGAAAATCTGCAGCTTGTTTTAAACGACATTTAAAAAAATGGGGGCAAAATCCAGCGCCATACGCGCAATGAACAACGATGCACCAACAATCATTTTTCCGGTCATCTTCTAGCGTTCGATATAGCGCTGCGAGACTCCTTTGCATAGCGCAGTAACTAGAGAGCCGCACTAAAATGGCTTGAGACGCCCATCTCAGTTTCCACGTAGATAGTATTCCTGAGGGATCAGTTGGCCAAGAGTCAAACCCCCAACAAACGTGATGATAACTGCCGGGGAACATGAGACGAAGAAGACTTTGGAAATTGGAACGAGTTGGATGGATAGCATGGAGTCAAAGAGTTATTGCTGTATAGTCTGTAGTACAGTAGTAGCAGCTTGATGAGTTTCATCTCAATTTCAAACCATTATAGGTATGTGCTTGATGAAAGGTTCGACAACATCTACTCAGGTCGTGGTTTCATGATTCATCGCAGTGATGCATCGTTTGGAGTTGTAAAGGTTGTGAAGATGAGAGATTGAACTCGGAGAGAGAGAGAGAGAGAGAGAGAGAGAGAGAGAGAGAGAGAGAGAGAGAGCTCTTCACGCTACCTACCTAGGTAGGTAATGAAACATCAAAACAGGCTAAACCATTCTCGTGATAGATCCCAAATTATGTCGATGGATCATGGCCCATGGGTTGTCCATCAAAACCTCCTTTCTATTCACCATGTGACCAATGAAATGGACGATCGATATCGGAGTTATGTAAGCTAGATACGATACGATATGTTACGATAAGATCATAAGAGGCTTCCAACTTTCAAGTTTCTACCTACAGAGTACGAAGTAAGCACGAGTAATAAGAATGTGATGCAAGACTGCATACATTATACATTATACATAGCTCATGGTGAAAGAACTAGTTCACCAGGGGGAATTGAAGCTTTTTCAATTTCCTGCGCCGTTCATCTCAATGCAAATGTGATGCAGAGGAGTGGATTCCTACCTGGATAATGACTAGTAACTACTAATAACAACGGCACGATGAAATAATGTTTACATGTTGATTGTCCAATCACAGAACGAAGAGAGGAATAATCGTCATATCAATTGATGATTGGTTCAAATAAACATGGGATTTGACCCAAAACCTTGATTTTTCCTTGATTCGGTGTACTATGTACAAGAGAAGAAAGAAAAAAGACCGACGCTAAACTCCAAGATGATGGATTCACCATCTTTCTCCTTGCTCTTGCATACCTCTCAAGTCTCAACTTCTCAAGTCTTCAACCAACCTAGCTACCTTCAACCAAGGTTATCTATCTTTCACAAGTTATCAGTTATAACCAGCTTTCGTGGATTGTTATCCTCATCCTGTCGCTTTCCTCCGTTGGTTGTTGTTCATCCTACTCTATTGTTGACTACCTAGGTATTGACTATTGACTATCGACTATTGACTCTCGTTCTTATATACGACAAATATACTCTTGTCGATAACCAGACCGTACTTGCTCACTCGCTCCACTGCACCTCCTTACTACGGTACTACCGCTACATAATTGTGGTTCTTTTCATAAAACGCAGGAACGATCTAGACTGTAGAAAGAAACCCCCCCCCCCCATTTCGATTGGAGACTTGGTCCACGTTTGGATCTCCACCCCAATCTTCATCCCTCATCCCTCATCCCTCATCCCTCATCCCTCATCCCTCATCCCTCATCCCGCACCCCAAACTAGTCGGTCGTTACCATCTTAACCTACTCTGTACGGAGTAAACATTAGCAGGGAGGCGGAGACGACCCAGACGAGCCAGAGAAACCTTGGAACCTACCTGTTGTGGATGCTGCAATCCATCTACGGAGTAAAGAAAAGAAGCGCTTCTCCATCACTTGCCCTGCTATTTACCTCCCTCCTTTCAGCTTCCATATCCACATTCGACCAGCCTACAATCTTTCCTTCAACTACCTTACTCGTACCTGGTCCGCAATATACCCAATTTCAACATCGCGTTGACTTTCGTTCTTTACCACTCGCCATTTCGATCTTTGTACATACAATAATATCTACGATTTGCATCATGTTTTCAAAGTCCATTGCCAGAGCTGGCTTGATTGCCAGTCTAGCTATCACTACCGTTAACGCCATTGCTACAATCTCTGTAACCGGCTCGAAATTCTTTACAAGTGATGGCGATCAATTCTTTATCAAAGGTAAGGTTTGCATGTATCTTGTTCTTGGATCCTTGGCTGACAATATTTCTAGGCGTCGCATACCAGTTGACCGAAGCTGATCCTTTAATCGACACTAATCAATGCCAACTGGATGCCTCTTTGATGAAAACCTTGGGCGCAAACGCCATTCGCGTTTACCACGTTGACCCTTCTGGAGATCACTCTGGGTGTATGAGTGCTTTCGCAGATGCCGGTGTCTACCTTTTCTTGGATTTGGATACTTTCAATACTGCAATTACTCCAGTATGTCATACAGCATTATCTGAAGAAAAAAAAACATGACTGACCTCTTTAACAGACTGATGCGACCTGGAATGAAAGTCAATATACCGCATTTAGTAAAGTAATGGATGCCTTCGCCAAATTCGATAACACCCTTGGGTTCTTTGTGGGAAATGAGGTTATTGCTATGAACAACCAATCTTTGGCGGCACCATTTATCAAAGCCGCTGCTAGGGATATGAAGGCATACAGAAACTCGAAAGGATATCGTGAAATTCCCGTTGGCTATTCTGCGGCAGATATTGCGGAATTGCGTCCTATGCTTCAAAATTATCTTGCTTGCGGCACCAACACTTCCGAAGCTATCGATTTCTTCGGTTTGAATGCATACGAATGGTGCGGCGATAGTGATTTCTCTACTTCTGGTTACAAGACCCTCAATACTTACGCCGAGGGTTATAATATTCCTATTTTCTTCTCAGAGACCGGATGCAACACAGTGAAACCCAGATCATTCCAGGATCAAGCAGCAATTCTCGGTTCGGAGATGGACGATCAATGGTCTGGCGCAATTATTTACGAATGGATCGAAGAGGCCAATGATTATGGATTGATCAGTTATGGACCAACCGTTGCAGCTACTGCTGTCGCAACAAATGTTGCAGGTGGATTCTCTCGCGGCGGAACTCCAACCCCTGTTTCTCCAGATTTCGCCAATCTCCAAAGTCAGTGGGCAACTTTGACTCCAACTGGTGTTGCAAGCTCTGCTTATTCCCCAACTCTTACACCACCTGCTTGCCCTGCATCAACCTCCGGAGGCTGGTTGGTCGATGGTGATGTAAAATTGCCATCTATTGGCCAGAAAGAAGCAACTGGCACTGCCACAACAACTTCTGGATCAGCATCCTCTACCGGAAGCGCAACTGGATCAGCTGCATCTGCAACCTCAACAAAGGGTAGCGCATCCGGCGGTAAAGAAATTACTGGCATGAGTGTAGGATTGGCCGCAGTTATGTTCGGTTTCATGTACTGGCTATAGATTCTCGATACCCTTCAAAAGTCTTCTCTTCTCGGCCTTGATGGCTTGATATGTATAAACGATTATGATACGTGGAGGAAATGCTTTCACACTAATTCGGTACATATGCGCGTTATGATAAATGAAAGCGCGGCGTTGGATTTGCATTGTGTCATTATGGACGCAATAGGGTTACTTTCTTCTTCTGATATGGGATATACAGGTCATTGGATCCTGTGCATATAAAAAGCATGAATGAGTTGATCAATATCTGTTATTTTAGATCAACTTTAATAGATACTTAATAATGAAATTAAAAGACTAGAATTTGTTTATTGGCAGATTGTGAAGGATGTGAATGTATTGGCGATATGTGATGTTGACAAGTGTTTGTTAACAAGTGAGGAACAAGTCAGGAGCGAGTAGTATATATTATAAGGGATGCAAGGATAGTGTGCACATGTCTTGAAGAGTCTTTGTGCTGGATGCAAGATAACAGGATCAACGTCTTTGGGCATATCGATGAGTGAATGGAAATTATAGGTACTCGTGTGGTTTCATTGTGAGATGGTGTTTAGATGGAATGGGAGGGTGTGTGAAGGTGTGCAGAAGGGAAGAATGGGAGAAGGAGGTGCAAGATGAGATGGTGGGCGTATGAAAGTGTGGATGAGGCCATGTATGGTAATTCATTCACCGTGTACAATTGTCTTTTCATCTCTTATTAGTATAAGAATTCATTCGGTGTTGAGTGTATGATTAGATGAGATGTTGAACTTTGAGAAAGGGGTTGTTTAGGTTTGCTTGGGCATCTATGAGGAGAAAGAGATGATTCCTGGACTTCTCGATTGAAGATCCAAAGATTCAAGGAAAATCTTGTGACTTGGATAACTTTCTTGACCATATACACTGATTTGATGTTTCTGTTTTTTTGTTTTCATTTTCTAGGGCAAGTGTAGCATAGTAGTGTTGTGGTTGAAAGATATCTCTCCCATAGTGTCTGTCTGTAAAGAGCGAAGACTCCTTGATATTTAGCTCAAACTCAGCTTCATCTTCTTATCTCTGTCATCTGCATTTATCCAACTATCATCATGCACTCTCATTCTTGTCCCCAAAGCATTGGAAAATCTCATTCTTGATATTCACTTTTTCTTGCGATTGAATTGCTGCACTTATTATTTAAATTAAGCGAGAAATTTTCGAGGGAGGAAATAATGAGTAGCCAATACTTTGTTTTGTTCACCTTGAAGGATAGAATATTCAATATCGTTAAAGTCTCAATTCAAGAGGCTGGGAATTTGGCAGGCCTGTGATCATCGATTGGTTGGTTGAGATATTGAATGCCCATGATACAAGGTGTGGATAATTGATGATATCTTGAGTTAAAAAATTGTGAATAGGATTTCTTGCGATTTTTTTCTTTCGTGCAGCAACGATAACCATAACAACAACAACACCATACGAATTGCGATTTTCAATCGAATTATTGCGAAAATGGTTTTGTTTCTATCTCCTGGTCTTAGACCACATTGGAAATTTGGCAAAGTAAATATTGGTAAGTCCCCTTGTCGTGTCCCTAGCAAGTTGGTAGAGATGATGGAGATGGTGATGATGTTTCTTTGGGAGCAATAATCAAGTGATTCTCTTCGATGATAACAAGTATAACAATGGTATATTTTCCTTCTTAACCAATATTCTGGAGTATCCAGTCTACAGTGGTGACAAAGATGGCACCTTAATGTCCTCCTTTCGACAAAGCTTGGAAGAACTAGACTCTCTTCTTTCTTGTCTATAAATCTTCCTTTTCCAAACCTTTACTGACAATTACATTCTTTGCAGAGAAACAAGAACTAGTCACTCCAAAGAAACCAGTTGGAAATTCTGGAAGAAAATTCCCTCTCCCACCTCATATCCTCCACCGCCTTAACCTCCACAGCTCCTGCACTTCCTTTCCATCAAAACCATCTTCCGCACCATCACTTCTCCCATCATTGATGAAAGATTCTCCTAATTCTCTACATTTAGCGGATTCTGGTGTTTGGCCCGTCAAGAGACCAGCAGAAGGCACTGTAGACGAGAGACCAGGAAAGAAGGCGAAGTACGGCTTTGCCAGCCATATTGATTTTGAAGAAAAAGGAACAGACGCAGACGACGAGGATTCAGATTTTGAGCCTGCGGATACACCGGGTGATAGAGAAGAGGAGGTTACAACGGCAACTTCTCCAGCAACCGTCTCATCATCGATTGCAGAACCGGTTATAGCTAGCCCGCTCGCTTCACCTTTCGATCCCGAATCAGAATCCGATTTCTCTGATACACCAAGCTCAAAGAGAAGAGCACTTACACCACCATCATCAACTCCAAAACTTGTTGCCGAGACCGTCACAAACCCAATTCCAGCAACGGGTCGTTGGGATTTCACCCTTACGGCAAAACAAGCAGGTTACGTTTATAACCCAAGAAAATCCATGACCAATCTGAGTGATCGCTTCGCTACGCCTTCAGACTCCGATAGTACCCTCAATACCGACGATAGCGAATCTGATTTTAATTCTACACCAAATCGCTCTTCGTCACCAGCGCGCGCACGTGCTTCTTCACCTTTACCTTTACCTTTACCTTTACCCCAGTGGAAATATC
The DNA here is from genome assembly GCA_014898425.1 of Botryotinia globosa. Lineage (NCBI taxonomy): Eukaryota > Fungi > Ascomycota > Leotiomycetes > Helotiales > Sclerotiniaceae > Botryotinia > Botryotinia globosa. The sequence goes on along the minus strand of RCSZ01000003.1, from coordinate 1,875,636 downwards.
ATCACAATCCTATTGATCGAAATAATCCAACCACTCCACCTTTCATCGGAACAAAAAGAAAGATGGAACAAGCATATGCTGAATGGCATCAAGGAGAAATGGACACACCTAGAGCATCATCATGTTCTCCAATCACTTCCCCAGTCGATACACCTCAATCCGTTGATTTCAACGAAGTTGAATCTGGAACTGCACCTTATGATTCGCAGTCAGAACAAGAAAATATGGAGCCTTCACGCACATCCTCATACTCACATCACCCTATTTCCTCAACCTCGACTCAACTACCACATTCATCAACATCCACCTCCGAAACCACCGTATTCCCTACCGATCTACCTTCTCCATCCGTCCCGTGCCGTTTAGAGCCTCACTCACCTATTCTCGATCACCTCACTGCTCAATATATTGCACAGGGACCCCATCCACAAATTCCTCACGTTAACCACGCAGCTGTGAATCAACGAAATGCGACTCGTATATTGAACAAATATCAAGATGATCGCGCGCCGTTTGTTCGAGCTGCGAGTCGAAGACTCCAGGCGGTGGTGGGCGTGAGAAATGATTTACCGTTTGATTTGCTGATGGGGACGGGAAAGCATGATGCGAGCAATTTGGTTGTGGGGAGGGATGGGACGTTGGTGGATTTGGGACTGAAGGATTTGGAGGGGAGAGAGGAAGCTATGAGCGGAGCTGAGGCTGTCGCTGGAGATGAAAGTGGAAGTGGAAGTGAAAATGGAGAGGATATTAGAAATATTCGGGAAAATATAAACACGGATAGGGATATGCACACGAACACAAACGCAAACGAAGCACACAATGCAAATACCACAGCACAATACCTACAAGATATTCACGCGTCCTTCAACACTCATCGCTCTTCCTCCCACACCCCATCTACTCATCATTCTTCTCACCATCAGCAAACAACACCACAAAAAACTACTTCCAATCCGCCTTACGAATCCCCAACACAAACACAAACACCCTTCTTCCCTCCCTCGGTCAATCCCTACACCGGTGAAGGACTCCGCGAATATCTTCTCGCCCGCGCTTCCATGACCGGTTCGGTGAAGAGAGAATGCAGAAGTATATCGTTTCATGATTTCACACCGGATGTGCGAACGGGCGAGTTTAGAAATCAGTTATTGGTGCATTTTGGTGTCGATGGAATTTCGAGTTGTGAGAGGGTTGAGGTTGTGGAGTTGGGTTTGTAAGTTTTTTTTCTTTCTCTCTTTCTTTCGGAGCCTTTGGCTTCGAAGTTTGGCTTGCTGATTTTACTGTTATTTTGGAGAATTGGAAGTGAGGTGATGAGGAGTGCTGCAGTGCGGCGGGGGTGGAGCTTTTGTTGCGGTTGTGTAACTTGACTTTTGACTCTTGACTCTCGGCTTGGGGAAGATGGGATGGCGAAGTTGCTGTCCTTTATTTCTTCTTGTCGATTGTAATCCTTTTCTACTGTGCCCCCCTTTGAAATTTCATGCGGTCTTTTTGCTGTCGTTCCTTTTCCTCACCTTATTACCCTTCCCCTTTCCCATCTATCATCCGAATGAAAACGATAACAAGCATTCTTTCTTATTATAACTAACACCTCTCCACAGACCCGATATGACCGGTACTCTCCACCCCTGGCTCTCAATCTTCATCCAACGCCCCCTCGTGACCGCCACATCACCTTCCCCAGCCCTCCACTCCACCTCCACCACCACGCCTCCCAACTTCCCCTCCCCAACCCCCACAACCTGGCTCTGCATCGCCGTCCCCATCTCAAACATAACAACCTACCCCATCCAGCCCGACACCACACTCCCCCCCTCCCTCCTCGAATCCACCTTCGCCCACAGCCAACACGGGCTCCCCACCAAAAAGATCGCCAAACGTCAAGACTACGATTTCTCCTTCCAAGGAACACCTATCTTCGAATTTTCCACCCGAACACTCTTTCCCCAGCCCGAAAATCCCTCTCCGAACACTGCGCCCACTGCGGATTTTCTCTCCATCGAAGTGCCCCGTCCCTACGATCCCATTGATCCCTATCTCGAGTTTCCGCCCCAGGTATCCCGCAATCCGGGATTGCTACAGCGGGAAGTAAGGAAGTATGCAAGAGCGGCGGGAGTGACGGGCGAAGAATTACACACGTATGGTGATATAATGGTGGATGAGAGTGGAGTGGACGTGAGCGAGGAGGTGTCTCCCAATGAGGGGATATGGTGGTGTGAATTTTATCGAGGAATTACACGGGATAGGATTCGCTGGGAGAGGGTGAAGAGGTGTATGGGTCGGGGAAGATGTAGAGTTGTTTTGAGATGGCAGGATGCCCCGGATGAGACGAAGAGATTGGGTGGGCGTTCTAGTTCTAGTACTGCTTCTGGGATCGGTTTGGGCGTGAGCAGAAAAATAAGTGAAGCGGAGAGAGTCATGCAGGAGATGAGCAGGGAAAGCATGGGAGGAATGGGAAAGAAGCGAAGAGGAAGAAAGAGTATGCAAACGAGCCATGCGAATACGACTTCGAGTGTGGGCTTGGGGGTTATGAATACGAATGTGGGGAGTCATTCACATTCACATGCGCATATGCGATCGCGATCGGGCGAAGCATTGAGAGATAGTTTGCGTGCGAGAGCGATTGGGAATCGGATGAGTTTTAATGGAGATGCTTAGAGATATGGAAGAGTGGAAATGAGGAATTTGAGAGGGATGATGCAGAGATGAATTGTGGATTACGTGGAATGAGAGATTGGTTTTGAGGGGAGGAGATGCACATGCGAGTTACTTGCTTTTCAGTTCTTACAAGACTAGTTTTCATTACTTGATATCTTAAACCTACACATATACTTATATTACAAGCGCGTGGAAAATCCAGACATGAAAATGATTTTCTTCTCGCAATGATATTCATGAAGAATACATGAGCAGAACAGAACAGAACAGAACAGAATAAGAAAGACTTTCCATCTCTTCTCCATGAAAATGCGTAGCATGAGTTGACCTAAAATAGCACATCCGAGAAACACCTAGACAATGAATTTCCATCTCGATTTTTTTATAAAAAAATTACACAGCACAAAGGGTACAAAGTTCGAGGTATAGGACGCCATGAGAAGAACAAATATCATATGATACCACCTAGATAGTCTTTACGACTATCTTGATATTACAGCCAGACGAAGTTTCATAAATATGTGCACGAACGCGTTACTTTTCACATACTTATCTAGATACCCTATTAAGAAATCAAGAATAGCTCATATTCCCTTTTGAAAGGAAATTAGACAGATAGATAGATAGCTTGGGAAATACATCGCCATTAACAAATCCACCAACATAGTTAATCATCATCTCTAATACATAGCATGGTCTGGGTTTTCACATACTTCATTCTAATTCAGTTCGTTCCTAGATCCTACTTAATTCATGCGACTACCCCGTTTCCGAAATAGACTGACAGGCAAAGTGAAGTTATAGTTTTCATTGCCTGCTAATAAATACCCCTCGCACCTTTATTGAAAGGTACCTCGGGACCTAGTGATGACTTGAGACTTCAAAGTAGCGTTGCTATCAACACGTCAATCCGTTGGATCATGGTCAGGAAAATGCAATCCGAGTCTCGAATTGATTTGCGAAGTGTGGGTTATCTCGAGCATACCTACCCTCACAACTCAAATATAAACATATCGATAATCTTAATTGACTCCAAGTCCTCGCTTTGAGACATATCTAACTTTAGGGGGGAAAGAATACTAGAGTCGAGAGGAACGGGCAAAGAAACTAGGTAGATGCTCCACATCCTGTGAGAGAGATTGAATCACGAATCATCTTTATACTCAGTAAATTCGGAGTGATGCAGAAGCCCGTCCGATAATAAGCATCGAGCTTCACAAATTCGTCAACGTGAACCACGAAGCAAAAGGTCTGTGGGAACATTCAGACATTTATAGTACATACAGATAAAGGTACAGGTTGAGCTTCCATGCTACGCTACCTAAATGCATCATAACATTCGAGTCGGGATCGCCGATCCTACATTGCATAACCCACCCATCTCAAGAATAACTGAGATACCACAATCCAATATCTCGGCCGCATTTGCAGAGGTGAGATTCGAGGCCGTCGGTCCTTCATTCCTTTTGACGCCTCATTCATGATACATATAAAATATACACTCGTCCATTTTAATCCTCTAATTCATCAACCATTACGACGAAGAACTTCCCCACCAACCACCTGTCATTCCACTCTTCATGGCCTTTAGTCCCTCTTCTTTGGCCCTCTCCTCCATCTCGGCTTCTTCCTTCAACCATTTTGCTCCATTCTCGCGAATTTCCTTATCAAATGCCTCATAGTTCTTTTGTCCCCTTTCTCTCGCTAAATCTTGTAACATTTTTCCTTGAGCAAGCGCTTCGGCTAGACTCTGTTCGTTGGGATCAGCCACCATCATTCCACCTGGCTTGATACCCAAAGCACTTCCTAATAGTCCTACACCACCCCCTCTCTTTCCATGCTTCTTTCTTTCCTCTGCAAGTTGTTCTTGGAACTTCTTTCTTGCAATCGCCTCACGTTTGGCAAATTCGGTAGGAATATGTGTTCCTTCAAATGATTTCAAGGCTTTGCGTACATCGGCGTATTGCATTGTAGGGATATATTCAAGGAAAGGAATTAAAGAAACAAGTTCTTTATCCTGGACGTCACCGAGCCATGGCTTAAGGATTATTGCGTTTTCTGGTTGCTTCTTTGCGTGGTGTGCTTTGGTATCGAGTAATATGACCTTTGAGAGATCTCGGTTGAGGTATGAAAGATCCTATATCGAATTAGTAAGAGTCATGAGAAAGATGACACGAAAACTTTACCTTAATATATTCTCCGTTTTCATAAAGTGTTGCCTCCCGGAAAAGTGGCCAAGTAACAATGTGATATGGATCAAATTTTCGAATAACTGGCTCTGCTAAAGTAGATGGTTGAGTAGTGAAGATGACCAATTCGTAATATTGACTTAGATATCTCAAGAAATAATCCACACCAGGTCTTTTTGCCAGTCGCCAACCATGTTCTCTGGTCCATTCACTGTGAATTAAAAGATCCTCCATACTTAAAACTAAAGTATAAGGGCGCTCAAACATGGGACTTGGATCGGGGAGTAACTTGGTAAAAGCTGGCTCGGTGTAGTGACCAAGTTGGTCTCCGGTTCGGGCCCTCACACGATTCCACATGCCGGTAAGTGACCATCCAGATGGGGCAGTTTCCGAATGTAGTCTTTCTTCTTCCTCTGTCTCCCAATTCCTTCCCATGTATACCGTACCAGTGATCGCAGATATGAAGAATGCAAGATACATGTAGTTGGCCATTTGATTTCTCTTTCTTTCCGAGGAAGAAACATACGCAGATGCTGGCAATTCCCCGCGACCTTTACCCCCACCACTAGGATCTTCTTCAGGATCTGCCGCTTCTGTAAGGTTCAATGGCGATGCCTTCGATTTTCTGTTTGCCAATTCAAAGTCCAAAGTTGAAGGAATACCTTGGGTGAGATCCGGTAGAGGCTTATTTTCGAATTCAGCTTGTGCGGGGTCGACAGCAATTGTCTCAAATTCATCTTGTTTGCCAGAGAAGTCTGGACTTTCACCTTTCCTTGCATCTGGGTTTCGTACGCCGGCACCTCCTCCCTCTGATTGAGGTACGTTATTCCTCTGTGGCGAAGCCCCCTTACTCACTTCATCCTGCGCCTTGGAGAAGTCCGGGTTACCAGATTTATCACTACTCAGTCCTGAATTTGGTGAAGTAAAAGCAGCTTGTGCCCCAGCTGGACCGGATGGTGTTGGCGTGCCCGAAGGTCTATTATAATCTGTAGGCTTTTTAGGCTGGCGGCGATTGTTCGCCATCGACCGAGTCCATGACGTTGATGAGGTTATTCGGAAATTCGTTGAACTATTTCTAAGAGCTGGCGTTTGCAACGACCTTCCGATAGCTCTTGACAACATTATGAAGGAAAAGAATCAATATACACAGCTTACTTTAATAAAGAAAAGACTATATGCGAAATCGCATTGAATATGATTGAAGTTCTTGTCAGTAAAGAGAAACTTCAAAGGTTCCTTTGGCCTAATAAAATAACCTGATTCCTTAAGTTTTCCCTTACAAGCAACAAAATACAATTTTCTACAATGATGCGGGCGGGAATTATTGAAGCTAGTACCAATTAATACTAGCTTCAATTGGCAACAAGCTCCCCACCATAAAAACATCAATTGAGTTTCGGATTCTGATTCTCTTTTTTCTTTTTTCCTTAAAGTTGACACTCAGTGGACAGAAATTATACTCATCGCGCCTACAATAACCGTGGACGAAGAGTTGAACAATCTGAGGAGAACGAATATGACACTTTCAAGAATTGGATGTTAAGCCGGTGCTTGAAAGAGCACCGGCTACTCAATTACAACTTCAGTCCCGTGGTGTCCTAACATTCCATATCTCATTGGAACACTCATACTTTGAGGGTATTTCCGGCCTCCCTCATAATCTACCCGAATATACTCGGCACAAGTCTTGATGGAAGGATTCTTCTTGTGTATAATTGAAGTTTTAAATATTATTCCATCATTCATCATTTGAGATAGCGCGCGATTTACCTTTTACTTGTGATTTTGAATCAGTATTTCCTTCCTAGCACGCGATTCTCTCCACTTGGTTCCATCATTCATCCCAAACTCAACAAACCTAACATACAAAACTCTACAGTATATCGACGACAACTACAATCTCTCAATTGATTATCCGACCTACTTACTCCTACTTGAACAATAACAATAAATATGGCGCCGTCTATGAGACATCATACTTTGACACTACGGAATCGCCGCGCAATAGCAAGCGTGCCCGTATCTGGTTCCACAACACCAAACTCATCTACCTACCCCTCAGCATACCCATCTGATGCTGAAGATATCACTCTCGCCGCTCGCAAACTTAAACAGCCATTTCCGTTTCTCTCTCTGCCCTCCGAACTACGAACCAAGATTTATGCCCTCATATTCGCCCCTTTCCCCTCAATTATCGACCTCGACCCTACAACATTTTCCATCATTCATCGTCAAAAACTTCTCTCTCTGTTCTCTGTCTGCAAACAAATTTACAATGAATCATCGCACCACTTCTTTTCAACCTATACTTTCCGTATCTTCCCTGTCCACCCAGGTCGCTATTTTAAGACAAAGAAACCATTACTCGCGCGTCTGCCAGCCCAATATCGCAATTCCATCACTACACTTGAACTTCGACTAGGTCCAGGCTGGAATAGTCCCCCTAGAGGTTGGATTGTATCACCTCTCCTTGGACTTTCTGATTGCACGTCCGTTCGTGTTCTAAAAATATTTGTGGAATGCGACCCTTCCGACGCTATATTCAAAGGGTTCAGAGCGGGTGATGGATTTTATGAAGGATTTTGCCAGGAACTATTAGAAGGAATATTTAGGGATGTAAAGGGAATACAAACTGTTGAATTTGATGCGTTCCCTGGTGTGCAGAGGACTGGAGATATGATGAATAGATTACGAGAGGTAGTGGAAAGACATAAGAAAGTTGTGGGGTGGGGTCCTGAGAGGGGTTGGGGAGTAGAGAAGCCCGAAGAAGTTAAAGAAAGAATTTGGTTAGATGCTGTGCTTGTTCATGGAGTTGGAAGAGCGAGGGTTATTCCGGCGGGAGTGGAGGCTATTGTGGCCTCGGCCTGAGTTATATCATATCGTCTGACAGCACGGGGTCGCAACATGAGCAAAATGAAGACAGTAACAAGCGAACGATGATATTATAGCCGATTAGTCTTTAATGGAAATGGCGTGGAACAATCTGTAAATATTGGCGAGCGATTAGGACATGGAATTTAGGAATGGTACGCAGGCATGTAACTCCTCTTCATTTTGTATGTACACTTATTACTCAATGCCACTTTGTTCAAGAATCTTTCCTATCATGACAGATCTTTTTTCTTCTTCCCTGTACCGGAATCTCCGGCCACTAACGATAACCACCTGCTTTGACTTCACGTCAACTACTAACCCATTCCAATACAACGACCACTACTAGTCGAAACAAATTATCAATATGTTGCATATCTCAATTATCTTATGTCAAATACCTCATACAATTGACATATGAATAAATACATCATCCTGCTCATCTCTCTTGTTGCTTAATGGCGCAAATGATGCTAGGGTATTTCCCTCATTTTTATCACTACCAAAATTAGTAACCTAGTGGTATACATAAAGGTACCCTGTGGCTTTAAGCTATGACGAGTTTGATACTTGAGATCGAAGTTATACTGTGCTTCTGAGCTAGGCCAGCATTGCGCTGATATCTCTTCTTTTGAATGAAAATCTCGAAATTCCAGCCACTTGTGGAATATTGTGTATGTTGCCCAGTGTTGTTCAGAAGCACAGTTTCTCAAAGATTGAAAATTAACAAATTTGTCGTGATACGTGCGATGATGTTGGCTCGGAATGCTTTGGAATCGGTGGATTTTTGAGTTGAGTGGTGGCAAGAAGTAGTGTTTTTCCTGAGTACCGGATCGGCCGGTAATGAGATAATGATAGGGAGTGAAAGTGGTTTACTCATATTAGAGAAGTTCATGTTCTGTTTCTAGTGGCACTAATATGTCAGGATGGTGGAATTGGAAGTGTTGAGAATTTCATTATCTTGCCTGGCTGTCCGAAGTTTCAACCCAATAATCAATTATTTTCCTCAGAAAGTGTCATTGTCTTCAATTTCATACGGTAACATGGCGACCATATCTTCATGCTGGTGTTCGTGTATTCAAATGTAATGGTTCATGGGGTTTTGCGTTAAGAAGATAGATCTCGTTGATGTTGATCCTCCATAGCTACCTTAAGTGCGTTGACTCCGGTTCCTTTGATACTGTAAAGGGGCTTCATTATGAAATTCCAGACTGTGTTCAGCCGGCATAGACACTGGACATCATGTTGTTCATTTGGATGGGAACTGACATTTTGATCTAGTAGAGGAACATAGTGGGACTGGAGAGAACGAATAAGAAGGCGAATGGTAAGAGTAATACCGAGAACAAGGTGATGGTAGCCAGGTCACGTTATTTCGAGATCGAAATTGTGAAGATGTAGATCGTGGGGATCATACACGGGAACGATTATCAATATTTTTCATACTTCATTGCTTTTCTTGACTCTCTGTACTTCTTTTGGGAGAAGTTAAAAGGGTTGCAGGGAGGTATTCTATTCGATTCATTCATGATCTTTGTCTTTATACAGGCATTCGTGATTCAGGCAATCCCAACCCCCAGTCTTCAGTATCAAATATAGTATCCCACCATCTTCCACATTTATAATTAACACCGTACAAATCAGCGCTATCTCATCAACTATCAACCATCTCCACTCAACGCTCTGAAAATCAAGACGTTTTCCAAAATCCAAACGACACGCACACTCAGAGCTCATCCGCAGACAGCGGGTCGGGATGTTAAATATCGAGCCTTCTGCATGGATGACCCTCCCGTACAGATCAACAACAATGTCTACTGACTACCAGCCGGGAGGTACTGATAATGCCATCTGATACTCATACCAAGATCAACATCGTCTACGAAAGTGCAGCTCGTATTATGCAGGGTGACATTCTATCCTCAAAGCTTTCAGCTATCTCAATTTTCCTAGACACTTTGTACTGTGATTTTCAAAATACAGGTGGTGACGATCATTGAGAGTGACGAGTCGGAAAAAAGTTAAAGGAAGGGGAGAAAACTCTAAACGGAGGGTAAAACTTTAAACAGAGGCAGAAGACTTTAAAATCGACAGGGACATACTAAAAAGCAGTTCCGATTGGATGTTTTAAGAATTAGAATTTCGAGAGTTATACTCTATATAATCTATAAATAAGAAAAGAAATTAATCGGGGGTTGAAAGGGACGATTGAATATCTAGAATGCCGATTTCCATTCGACGTAGCTATCGAATTTCCTCAGCATGTCTTCGCCGTGCGTACACTATCTGAGAGACACAGGCAGGAAATTGCACACCCAGAAGATCTAAGCTGTGCACGTGTTCAATGCACATGAGACAATTGCGAGGGATTCAAATTCCTGATAGAGAGGTTTGAATGTACCACCTGCTTGATGTTGAGCACGCAGGAACCATTACAGTGTAGTGTGATAAGGTAATTTCTGAAAAGCGGAGTCAACGTCAGAAAATGATTCCAAACATTTGATTGCTTGAACGTGAGCAACAGTGAAACAAGAAAGTCAGATGACGTTTGCGGTAAAGCCGCGGAACTCCAAGCCTAAACCTGAAATCTAGCTCAGCCCTATATGCATAATTCATGTATAACTTGTTATGATACGAAGAAGAACCATGGACAAGCATCGTACATTTGATTCCTTCACAACATCATCATTGTAATCGTTATCGCAGGAGTGGGGAAGAAGGAAGTTTGAATCATGTCCAGTATGTTCGTTATTCGACGCCATGGCCATGACGTCTCCAGATAAGGAAAAATATCATGGCAAACGGTGATCGCTTCCTTTTGTAATATGATGACAAGATTTTGCAATCATGAAGATGTAGTCTTGCCCCAAGAACGATGGACGCAATCAGAATGCAGATAAGCAAGCACATGCAACGAACGATAAGCATGTAGAGTGTGAGTGCAGGAACAAGGTTCTATGGTTCGGAATATAATCAAATCGAACTAACTACCTATGGGGTGCATGTGAAGAGGCACTGTTCTTGCGAGACTTTTGTTGATTGGTTGTTTCTATACTTGGCCGAGCTATAATGAGACGGACCGAAGGGACTTTCCCAAGGAGGAATTTGACTCTACCAAACAGAGAAATAGTAACGATAACGCGTGAAAAAGTTTGATCTTAGGCAATGAGAGACCATCCTGACATTAATGAATCGCCGTTTCAAAAGCCCGTATGTTTCACGACACAAATTTCGATAGTTGATGGGAAGTGTTATACTAACCTGATCTCGCGCGATCTGCGGGATATATGTCTAATGTATCATATACTTCATGAGGCTGACCACCACTGGATATTGTCAGATGCTATGTATTATTGGCAGCTGAAATTGATTCGACTTCCTCGGAAAGAAAAGATCGATATATTGCGGCGGGGTAAGCGATGAGGTTTTACAGTATTGCCCGAATGGAGGGCGAGGAGGGGTAGCAAGGAAGTTGATTTGACCAGATGGAGACTTTGTTGATGTATCTGTTGCCGAGTTGAATAAATGATATGTATTTCGACTTCAGCGGCTTTGGCGGTTAGAGAAGGTAGTCTGAAGGTCATAATGTATTGTCACAATATCAGCTGTCTCTGCTGAGTCCCGGGAGTCCCCTGAGTCCCCTGAGTCCCCTGTTTCCCCTGTTTCCCAACTTCGAGGCAGGTCGGTTAATGGAACCAGAGGTGTAATCCGAGAATCATGTCTTGAGTATCCGGTAGGCCTCTCGGATTCTTACCATCCCATCACATGTTGAAACTTGAAAGATAAAAGAGATAGAGTTTCGGGTAAAAGTCGTTTTTCTTTCCCCAGTGAAAATGTGTCTTGATGTTGTTTGGTTTGTGCTTCGAACAAAGTATCCAAACGTTTCCTGGTGTGCTGCTGGTGGTTTTACTAAGCTGAGTCATGTTCTAACCATCGGCGGCGCTTTTCCGTCGCACAACCTCTAAGCCTCTACCAGAACCTGAACCGACAGCGCGTCGTGACAAGCCAGGAACGTGATATTCCAACAATTTAGCTTTTGAGTAGATGCATCTCCATGATTATTTCCAAGTCAGGTCACACCCGCATTGACAGATCCAAGTTGTGTCGGGGAATTGCCTAGATTTTCGGTCGGACCTAAACTTTAAAGATTATCATCTGGCCTTCTCGATCCGGCGAGTAAGAGTCCGGTGAACTCCCCGATATGAGAGGTATCATCGGATACCTAGTTTTCTATGTATGATATGTATATATATAAGTGTTGGGTATTGCCGCATTCTAACTATCTTGCTGTTGATGTCTAATGTTGCACATTTGAATCAACAACTCAACACTGCCAACACATCTCTAACTAAACATATCAGCCTTGTCCCTAACCTATATCTACTGCCTACTGCAAATAAGTTCACCCAGGTCAATATCAAAACCCGAGACTTACTTTATATCTTTAATAATTCATCATGTCGGGCAACGATGCAAGCAATACATCTGCTGAAGTCAAACAATACTTCTTGATCACAAATGTTACGGCATTCGATGATGAAAACACCAAGTTCGATCTTCAAGCTGAAGCATGGAGGCTACCATATAGTATCGATGATTCCGATTTGACTTTCGACGGAACACCATTAAACATGTTGTATGAAGAGAATCGATGTATGGCGGAAGAACATGTGACCAATCACTCACATGATTCCAAATCACATGACGTGGGTTCCCCCTCTTCTGAGATTCATTGGATTCCTCACAAGCCCAGACTAACATTTATGTAGAGATCTGCAGAACGCGGAAGAAGTCGTCAGAAGTAGTAGATTCGTTTTACAGTAATAGCTACAAGCTTCATCGTTTTAAAGAATGCTGTGAAATCTTCTCCGCTGCAACAACTTTTTACTCGAAATGAAACACAATGGACGCAAAAGAATTTGACAATATTGCTTCAATATTTATCTTATTTACTGAAGAGATTCTCATGAAATACACATAGAGTGCAGCTTTTCGGATACAACTCGAAACCTCGAGGAGGCAAATATTGGCATTCACATTCGTGATGGGGGTGCATGAGGGCTTTCTAGCTCCGCTTGGGGCAGTGAAAGAAATCTTCTTGGATATAGAGAAAGTTTTGGATTCATGTTATGGATGAGAATAACTAGTTGGGCTCACCTTTCTGGAAAGCGCGCTGGAAGAAACTCCAATTGAGATCCCATCATCAATCGTTATCTGCCCGATGAGCTTGAAATAGCCGACATCAAATCAACGCATCCGTAAGACAATTTCTTGGAAACGTCGTACCTTTTGCAAATGCCATCGAAAATAAAAGAGCAAGACAGGCATTCTGGTTTAGCAGAAGAGATATGTCGAACACCGATTGATCGCCTCGACACTCACCGGCCCTCGTTGCATTTCTTTCACCAATAGCACCAACTCTAATCGCTCACAAGCGAGAGCATCGCGTTACGCTCACAAGGGCTTTGGATGTTAACTTCGAATATCGGTTTAGTATCTTTATACACTTGCCTTCTGTCTTAGGAGTTTAAGGTATCCGCTTGAGGAGTGTGAATGGAGGAAAGGTATCACGTGAAGAATTATGAGGCATGTTTTGAAGATGACATCTGGTACTTGGATTTCGAAATATTGTCTTCGAAGCTATATGATATATCATGATTGTTTGCCATTGTGATACCCGCTGGAAAGGGTAGGGAGTGATAGCGGCGTAATAGGTCATGAAGGAAGGATGTTTCATGAAAACATTAATAGCATTGCAACCTTAATTATGAATCACCACGTGCCTGTGAAAATGTGTATTTATGGATGAACACTCCCTTAGATTCCAAGAAATGCTGCAATACAACGTTTAAACTGAGCATACATTCATTTTACGCTTAACGACTACATAGGTATCTAATTTTCGGCTCTCTCGTCTCCACTTCACTTCAATCTGCTTTCCACAGTCTTCCAGTTAATTACATCCCAAATAGCACTGAAGTACTCTGCCTTTCTGTTTTGATATTGAAGATAATAGGCATGCTCCCAAGCATCAATGCCCAATAGTGGAGTGTACTTTCCAACGACTGGATCCTGGTTTGCATATGTTCTAATTTGGACTTGACCAGTCTCGTTGTCCTTGACTAACCACGCCCATCCACTTCCTTGGATGCCTGCCAAAGCTGCGTTGAATTTTGTCTTGAAAGATGAGAAATCTTTGTAGCTGGTCTCAATGGCAGTCTATAGAAGCTCTTGTTAGCCGATACTCTTCGACTCAAATAAGAGTACAAACTTCCATAGCGAATATGGATTCATACCTTCAAAGCACCTGTGGGCTCTCCACCACCACCATTCTTGCTTGGGGCCAAATTCTCCCAGAACAAACTGTGGTTCACATGCCCACCTCCGTGGAAGTTGATGAGGGGTTGTAATGCGATGGCAGCAGCAATATCTCCCTTTGATGTAGCGGCCTCGACTTGCTCACTCGCAGCGTTGAAGCTGTTGACGTAGGTTTGATGATGGTTCTTGTGATGAAGCTCCATGATCTTGCCAGAGATCGAGGGTTCGAGAGCACCGTAGTCATCTGTAACCAAAGTTAGGACACGTAATAGGATATCAAAGCTGCTTGATCTAGGGATGGAAGAACTGACATGGAAGATCTGGAAGAGTAGCCTTTCCACGAATGAAGCTTGTGCTTGCCATTGAGGCAGCTCGTTTGGAAGAGCTGGCTCTAAGAGCAGCACGAGCTGCAGTAGATGTGCGAAGAAGTGTGGTGGACATTTTGAATTTTATTTAAACGCTTGAAGTTGGTGTTGTTTCAATTATTGATGTGCCTTTCAGATGTCAATCGGAAGTCTTTCAAAGAGGGGGAACTCCGGAAGTAAATATTTGGAGCTCCAACATCATTATGTCATTGCCCGATTACATAAGCGATGAGAACGCAAATAATGGCACGGAGCCGATATCAAAGTTCATCGTCGTGTACTCTTTCACTTAAGATATCTTTGAATACTAAAAGTTATAATATTATGCGGATTAGGTGAAGTCTAAGCTATTCGCCGCAGATCTGTGGCTTTTAAGAATGTCCTACTACGATATTGACGCGATCCTCACCGACGCTCAAGTATTTACCCCTCCTTCCAATCAGATTCATTGTATTAATATATGTCAGAAAATCCCATGCACATTTGAGCTTGATGTTCCCTCTTTAGGATATCTCGACAACAACGCTGCTACCCCTTTGAAAAAACACACACGCGTCGATCTTCCTCTATGGCTCGCTGAATTACTTGCCGTTTCTTCCTCTCCATCTTCCCAAAAGTCTCTCGTTACCCTTGATCTACCTGCTTGTCTTGCGCCGCGCGTTCTCAATGCATTGAAAGCCGACCCTAAGAGTGTCGACTTACGCAATTTGGCACAGAATTTCTATGGATTAGGCGTGCGAGTCTTGGAGTTATTCGAGGAGGAAGAGGTTTGCGATGTATTGATGGAGAGTTGGAGGACAAGAGCTGGCGAAATCAGCGACCATGCTGGAAGTGGAAGTGTAGGACAGAGCAATGGCAGAGGCGGGGGAGAAGGCGTGGAGTTCTTGAGGGGTTTGGACGAGGCGGAACGCGGATTATTTAAGGCGGCACACGAGGGATCCAAGGCAATGGGAAAATGGATGGGCGAGGTGAAAAAGGGGTAGTTCAAAGCGAGAAAAATGCCGTCGAGCAAACGATGGTGGGTTCATCAATCCGATACATCTGCCACGGAGAGATGAACACCCGCGGCGAAACACTACGGCGTTGTGTGGGCGGGAAGCTTTGGCTATTTGCGATACCCATTACATGATTGATTCGACGGAAATCATAAATTATGGGAGTGATTAGTTCTTTTTGAATTCATTAATGATCTGAAATTGATCAATTTTACGATTGTGGCGGAGCGATCAGATAAAACATTTTTACATTTTTTGTGAGATCGAAGATGGCTGGCCCCGCCCAACGAATGGTACGACTCAATTTCCATCAGGCGCAAGAATTTTGGATAGTATTATAATCAGAAGGGATTCTATTCTCGATCCTGGTGTACAGGCCTTGTCAGGGCAGCCTACGGATGAAAATACAAAGACGACATTCATAACCACTGTCTAAAAATGCGCAGTCAGTTATTCGCAATTTTTCGGTTGGAGGACTGCGTCCCATTCATTGAGTTACTACTTGCCGTCTGTGAGGCACTGATTGTGCAGGTACAGATCCTCCTCAAAGCATATGCGTGCCATGTTTGTACATCTCCCATGTGGTGATTGACCTCATAGCCGTCGTACATCAAAGGTTGCCGCTGTATTCGCCATCGATCCTGCGGGGAGATTTGCTCGTCCTAGGAATCTCAGCGTATTGTTACCTTAAACCCCGGTACCAAGCTCTAACTACGAGAACAGAGTTTCAATGGGAAATCCTATTCCGGGGTAAATTATAACGTAGTAATATCGAAAAGCCAAATATTTCCACCTTTCTGGAGGCTGAAAACTTGTGCAACTCACGTGCAACATGGGTCTCCTGCAGCTTACTCATTCAGCTGAAGCCCTTACTCACTGCTGTGAGTACCAATAATGATACAATCCTGAAGTTTGGGCATCGTATATGTTGTGTACATCTTAACCTTTGAATGAATTCAAAAGGCAATGTCGAATCCAGAATCTTGCTCACAAATTTGATGACGGAAAATCACGCCAGTTTGAATTCGAAATCACCAACACGCTTGGCAGTATCTAGATAGATGATCTGCTTATTTGGAATTGCTATGGGCGTTGTGATTGTGGTGCAAACTCTTGTATTATAGTATTAGGAGACTAATCAAATGTGGTAGCAAAGAAGAAGAGTTCCAAGTGATGTATTACGAAAAGTGAATACCGAAAGAGGGATGGGTTGACCTCTTATGTGCGGTGAACTAATGGCGGTGTCTTTAACTTGAATGATTCTATCAAATAACCCCGCTGTGCCATCTCCCCTGATGCCTCGTTGATCGGAAAAGCCGTACTGAGGCAGTTCCTGCAGTCAAACATTCACTGGCTGCATATTATGTGAGTGTCAGTCATGCTTTGTTTTCAGATGACATTCATTTATATTCTGAAGAAGGAGCAGTGGGCTGGCTTATGACTTTCTAATCTTCATGTCCTTATAAAAACTCCCCACAAACAACCTTCTAATACAACGGTCTGCAAATATTCTCCCCAACAAAACTCATTACTACATGACCAAACCTAAAACAACTTCAATATAACACCAAAATGGATGACCTTATCACTCACGTGAAGGCCGCCGCTGCAAGCGCTGATGAAGCAGAACGAAAGAAGATGATCGACGATCTTAGAGATCTTTCTATTGAATTGGAGACTCCATGGGACTCTATGCAGCGTGTCATGTATCTGGTATGTCCTATTTTGATTCGGATTACAATAATAAATGTGACTTCTGCTAACTCAAATTGTGTTAGCAATTTCAATTGACCGGCGCTCAGATTGGTTGTGATATGAAGCTCTTCGAGATCATGGTCGCAAAAAAGGAGCCAATGACTGTTGAGCAGCTGGCAAAAGAAACCGAGTCAGATCCAGCCTTCTTAGGTGAGTTCGATCCTCAGCTTCAAATTTGACACCCTCTCACGGTATAACTAGTTCGCTTACTCCGATACCTTGCCTCTGTAAGAATGATTCGAGAGACTGGCAAAAACACTTTTGAGGCCAGCAAGGTTACCGAAGCCTTGGCTCAAAAGGGCTACAAAGGCGGTGTTGGCCACTAGTCAGTGATCCCTTCTCATGGTTTCGAAGACTTTTTGGTACATCTATCGCTGACTATGAAATTCACAGCTTTTATTCACTTGGGCCTACACTGCAAGCTACGCCTGACTATTTGGCTCAGAGAAAATATCAGAACATCACAGATAACACTTGTGCACCTGCCCAGATCGCCTTCAAAACTGAAGTCCCGTACTTCTACTGGATTCAAGAACAGCCTAGACTAATCAACTACTTTGCCGATTTTATGGTAGGCCAACGTGGCGAGATGCCAACTTGGCTCTCTAAATACCCAATCGAAGAAGAGACCAGGCACTGGAATCCTAAGGAGCCTGTCTTTGTTGATGTCGGCGGTGGTTTTGGACATAAGTGTTTGGAGTTGAGAATGGAGAAGCCCAGCGTCCCTGGTCGCGTGATTTTACAGGAGCTTGATCATTCTATTAAGAATGCACTCCCAATGAAGGATGTGGAGCTCGAAGTTCATGACTTTTTCACGCCCCAAACAGTCACAGGTCTGTTACAATCCTACTAGTGGAACTGTGGTTGCATACTGACTAGCATTTCAGGTGCAAAATACTACTATATGCGCAACATCCTTCACGACTACCCCGATGAGAAATGCCGTATCATTTTGAAGCATTTGAAAGATGCAATGGGTCCAGATTCGGCCATTTTGATTGACGAGATGGTTATCCCCGAGACGGGCGCTCACTGGCATGCAACCCAGATTGACTTGGTGATGATGACTGTGCTCGCATCAACTGAGCGAACCGAAGGACAATGGCATGCACTTTTAGCATCTGTTGGTCTTGAAGCAAAGAAAATCGTCAAATACACCGCTTCTCTCGGAGATAGCATAATCGTGGCGGTTCCAGTCTGATTCCGAGGCTCTCGGGTTCGTAAAGCATGGTCCAGATCTAGGGTTAATAATAAAAGGTGTGATGAGAATACAGCTAGGCTTCAAATTACCTAAGCGGAGTCAATTGCAATCTGCAATTGACTCTTTATTAATTTGAGATTGCATTCGTCCAAAATCTCGACAATAGTCTAGTAGATAGATATATTATCTCCGCGAATTCCACTCAATACGTCGCTAAAGACTGTGCTAAATTGGGCGCTTCGTAGCCGATGCCAAATCTTTGACGTTCCTGGTCGGTGAAAATGTGCTATTCCCGCTAGTTATTAATGTGTACCATCTAAGACATTCATAATGCGCAAGGCAATAACTACTACATGTCCCAGGAATCTGGTTATCTTACTTCTTGAACAATCTGGCATCTGCTAAGCGGGGTATTCGCAACCTTTACCACAACCCTGGCTCGAATGGCCTGTCATAGGTGACCTATGACAGGTCTAACGGTGGCCCACGTCCAAGCTTCCATGCACGGATTCCAATTGATGGGTAGTAGTGACGAATACGGTAAGTGACAGTAAGCACTGACCACGGGCTTCTCGGCGATCTAAAGTTGTAACGCCCGCGAGGTTGATTAGCATGATTTCCGACGAGGTTATATATCTCATAGTGTGTTGTGATACTATCTAGAAGCCGCGCTATATGCGAAAGCTCCCATTTATGACATTCTGGTCAATTTGCATACTGGGAAGCCCCCACGTTTCAATCTTGATTTGGTCCATATTAGGGCGCCCTGCTGCATGGGTAGGCAGAAGCGATGCATGGCAATAGGGGATTTTCACACGACATTGGCTGAGTCGTACAGTTCTATTTTAGGGTTACATATTGTCGGAATTTCATGCTTTCTATGGACATGGAGCAAGGCCCTAACAAGATCCTTTCACAATCTTGTGCAATTGCCAGTGATACTACATCATTTACAAAGTATTGAACAGTCAGATCGAGCTGTGACAGCGAGAAATAATTTCCACAGCGTTACGACGGTCACTAAATTCTGGGAATATATATTTATGCTTGAGTACGTAATCCGATCAGGACTTTGGAAGGAATTTAGGATACTAAACACAGGACAATCCCCGTGCTTGATATCACTCTTCGGCTTCGGCTTCTTCTTTCGGACTTTCAGTCACACATTATCTATCTATACTTGCTTTTGTAGCTCCTTTACGTAGATTTACGAGCAATCACCTATCAAGTCAACCGTGCGCATTTCAGTCTTATTGACAATGTAACAACGGCTGAGCTGAGGCGCACGGAATATTCCAGTACAAAGTCAATTGTATCATGGGCCCGAGTCTAAGCAGTAAGTATGTATTTTTCCCTCAGAGAGAGAACAACGCAAAGAACAACGCCGGCAGAGAGCTAGTAGACACGGCATGTCGTGTATCGGTTTGCCAGCACAGCAATTGCAACCCCCCCTTTCAATTCGCTTGTTGCCGCGGTTCTAGGCTCCAGGAATGGAATTTATCAGTGAAAGTGATTGTGCGGAAATCCTTCATATGATTTTCTTATACCCTTGTCACCATGCGACGCCAGTACAAAAGTGGATTGGCTGTAGGTCATGGCAGTGCTTACGATAGGATATCAATATCATTGCGGGGGTTCAACCAAGAAAGATGCTCAAGTAGTTTAATAGATCATCTATCCCATTAGCATCGAACATGAATCATGATCGTTGGGGTTGCTTTTGATTAAATTTGTTTGATCTGCTGTTTGACGCTCAATTGTTTCATCTCGAGTTTATATCAACCTATACATCAGTTCCGTCAATATGCCCGGCACCGAAGTACCAGCAGGTGGAGATGTTGATAGGGGAATAACGGCTTCTATAATCGTTTTGACCCAGATTGCGTTTGCTTTCGTGATTGTCATGGCAAGATTTTATGCCAGAATCATGATCAAAGGTCTCGGGAGGGATGATTGGATCATGCTTGTCACTTTGGTACGTCTATCTCTTTCAAAATTCATATGATATTGTTCCAACTTCATGATAGTGTCTTTTTATAACATATGGCGGTCTCATGACATATGAATGGAAACTTGGAGGATTTCGACATTTATATTACCTCGATTTAGAGCAAACAATGAAAGCCGCAAAGTTCAACTACATAATCCAAGTAGTCATTGTCTTCGCCTTCATCACTGGCAAAGCTGCAGTAGGATTTCTCGTGCTTCGAATCATGAGTGGTGATACAACCGCTTGGCGCAAATGGCTTGTCTATGGAGCTATGGGGCTCACGGCTCTCATCAATGGACTAGATTGTATCTTCACCTACGTGCAATGCAGCCCACCTAAAGCATTATGGGACTCTAGTATTGCACACACGTGCTGGCATCCTAGTGTTCAATCTAGATTCGCCATATTTACTGCAGGTTGGTATTGCAATGTCTTCTATGTTGACGAAATGAAACTTACTAACGAGGTGTATTAGCTGAGAATTGCCTCGCAGATGTTGTACTCGCGCTTGTACCTGCTAGTGTCATCATGAATCTCAACATGGATATGAAAAAGCGTGTCAACTTGACCATACTTTTGGGCCTTGGACTTATGTGAGTTGCCCTCCCTCATTTGAGAGAGTAAGCGCTAACGATGCCAGTGCTGCTGTTTGCTGTATCGTTAAAACAACATTCTTGGGATCACTTAACGCCCACTCCGATCTTACTTGTAAGCTTACCAAATACATGTCGGCAGTAACACAACAAATCACTAACAGCAACCAGGGAAAACTTACGATTTGCTCGTATGGAGCGGTTCGGAACTTTTCGTTATTATCGTTTGTGGAAGTATTCCTCCACTAAAACCATACTGGGATCGATTTGTCAGCGGCAAGAATCCTGGATCATACGGCAGTCCCGACAACAGTTACAACAGTCATCTCAGCTCACTGCCAACTCGAAGAAAAAGTCGAATGTCTTATATGAAACAAAGCTTGGATACGAACAGTTCGACTGATCATGTTTATCCACAACCTATGCATGGTGATAAATATATACAGCGGACAACAGACATAGAAATCCACAGTATGAGGATCCGTACAGAGGATTCTATGGCATAGATGTGGAGATGTAGCACATGAAAGAAAACATCGTTACGAATTCCATTCTTGATTGTATTATTACCTGTTTGTTTAGATGATTGGCGTTACTATTGAGATTGGAGTTCACGGCGTACGCCAGGTGTTGGTGTATTTAATGCGGATGGGGTTCAGCTAAGATACCATTGTTTTAAAAGATACCAGCGCTTTTTCGGAAGCCATTCAAAGTGGATGGGTTATGTTTGTAGTTTATTATTTAGTATTTTACCGAAATATCATCACTTAAAATCAGTCTCACACATTGGGCATCTTTAAAGAAGTTAATGTTTCAAAGATTGTTCTACAACAAGTATCATTCTGTCTTCTTTTTAAATCGATGCACCCTCCATCTCTCAGGTCCCAGCCAATTCTTCAAAGCACTTTTGCTTTCCCCTAGAATCGACAAACTTTGTAAAGCAGACATTCTAGTCAATAGTCTAGCATCAGTCCAAATTTCACAGATGGTCACCATGGACCCTTGCACTAGTATTTCTCCGATTTTTTCGTCAAACTCCTCTCGGTTGTTGAAAACAGTGAATGGATAGGAAATCCATTCTTTCAAACTCCAAGTTTGCTGAGATAGTTCGCGAGGTGAGTCATGGGCATGAGAAGGTAGTGGTGTAGACTTTTGGCTGGTGGAAAGTATTCCAAATGGATCGATAGACGTGAGTGCTAGGTACGGCATCTTCGAAATGACAAGGTAGCCCCAGGCCTACTGTGCGATGCTTCGAAAGTGATTGTGTGGGATGTTGGTTGCATCATCTTGGTAACAGAGATTTTGCTATTTAAATAGTCTGGGTTAATGAAAGAATATAGATGCGACGTTACAAAATCCAAAGTGTTTTCAGAATTTCATTGTTCTGTTGCAACATTCCATGTCTTGGGTTCCATACGGCAGCGCCTTCTAGAATCAGCTAGGGAATTTCTAAAGAGCATGTTATGATGGCCATATTGTAATCTATACCAATATGCAATATGCAAATCCAAAACTCAGGTGAATACTATGGTCAGTTCAAGTGAACAACTTCATTAGCCTGTGTCTCTCTGATAACCGAACTCTTGGCCCATCTCTTTACCTGCTTCATCAACCTCAGCTTAAATCCTAAAATGAATACAACAGCATTCTCACCATCTCCTTTTTGTCGATATCTGTCTCCCTTTCAGGTCCTTTCAGGTATCATATCTTCATTTCCAACCTTAGCAGTAGCTTACTTGAAAAGATGTTACCGAATACGATGTCCAATACCGATGGAATGACGGATGGGGCATTCAATAGCTCGGTTTCCGGTGTTGAAAAATTGGCCATTTGCAATTTACAACAAGAAACCAACGAATCCGATTCGTGCACCAACGTGGGCAAGACAACTCCTGCGACCGACATACAACAAGTAGCTAGCACACCCGAATTATTCCCTGAGAGTGAGACCACCAGCTCGGACACTATATCAAGAAAAGCATCTTGTACATTCGAACCATTTCCGCGGTTTGCCATCGAATTAAGGCTGGTGATTTGGGGTCTAGCTTGTTCACAGGAGCGCCTACTCGAAATAACCACTCACCCAACGGATATATCTTTCGATTTGGGTGCTCCAACACCATCAGTCTTGTTTGTCAACCATGAAAGCCGTCAAGAGGCTGAAAAATATTACAAGAAAATACGTCTACATTTTGGTAATTTGGATTCCGCTCAAGTTGGCTTGTTTCGAACTTTCTTCGTCAATTCTGATAAAGACATCTTTGACTGCAGTAGCATGAAGTTCTCGAGAAATTATTGGCAACTTAATGACATCCTTCTGTATTACTACGATATTAATTCTGGACGATCAGTTGGAACTTGTATGTGCAACCTATTCAATGAAGTTAGAACCGTCAAGTATTCACATTGGAATTGTCACGATGGATTAGAATTCTTGGGCCACCGTGCGGTCACGTTGATGCCGAATCTAAAGAAATTCATCCTCACAACACCCACAATAGATATTCCTCAAGATATCTTGGAAGCATTTGGTTGTAGGAAGGAACAGAACGTTTGTATCGAAGAAATGCAGAGTGCACTTCAAAAGGAGAACGAAAAGAACCCTGCTTGTCCAACGCCTGTGGTAGAATTCGAGATCTCGGTTCAGACTCCGTCATCCGCCTTATAACGGCCAATGCTACCTTTTAATTCAGTCTCTCAATGATAAAACTCAGGGAGGCTTTGGGTGGAATTTAATGCCATCGAAAAATCTAATCGAATACGAGGAGAGAACAAGAACTTTGGATATATAAGATACAGAACGAACGCGAAAGAAATCTTTTCCCTAGAAACCAATGCTACGGTAGCTCTAAAAAAGACCTCAACATTGCCATTGTGTCTACCATTCATTCTGCCAGCAATTTACAGGTCGGCTTTACTTTCCAACAGAGTCGGCAATTTTTGAAGGTTGTGTCAGATGGTAGAATAGAAACCCTTCTTACATAGTGAGCTTAACTTCTAGATCACATCAAATCAAATCAATCTGATCAACAATACCAATCTATCTGGGGTTTTTTGACACATGTGCTTAGTGGGACAACATGATGCGGTGAACATTCAACTTCGAAATTAGACCAAATGATAGGCAGCATATGTCTAATTTCTAACTGCTCTCTCTTCTGTGACCATGTCCTTTCAGGGTTATTGTTCAATGAATCTGACAATCCAACCAGAACACCTTTCCAAAATCATAATTAAGATTTTTCCCAAGCAGATCTATAACTAGACTGACTGCCATGAGCAATATGTAGATTCCAAATCAGTGAATATTCAAAAATCTTCCTTCACTGGTTCAATATTCAACTCTATCCACGTGACTACTTCGACAAAAGCTGCTAGCCAGTCATACTCTCTTTCGTCGTAAGGGTTTGTTTTCTTATTTGCACATGGATACTGGAAGTGTGGATGTTCGTATCTTCCTTTATCAACGAAGAATCTTGGCCACTTCTCTGAAGAATCTTCATCTCTGACTGATTCCCATTGAATGCGAGGTATGGTCAATGGCGGCTCTGTGTATATATACATCAAGCCTTTCAATACTACCCTTAAACTAGCAGTAATGTTTTCTGGGTACTTGAAATCAATAGAATCTCTTTCAGAAATAGTAGCTAACTCGGTATCTTCTAGGTTCGTTTCTTGGCCACCATTATGTAATGAGACCTTGGATAGAGTTTCTTGAAGACCATTGACTTTGACATCGAGTGGATATTTGTCTAATGTTTCAAGTAATGACCGAAGGTATCGATCATATGGTACTAGTTCAATCACATATCTGCCCGGGTTATAAAAGCCTTGGTTACTATCCCAATAATGGGATAGATTTCTGCTCTTAAGAGTTTTCATCGCTTTTCTCTCAAGCATAACCACAGTATGAGTAGTGTTGGGCCGAGGAGCCCCCTGCGATGGATCAAGCGGTCTCTTAAGAATTCGTGGATATGTCTCAATCAAATATGCTGAGAATTCTATTTGGTCGGATTTCCGTTTGTTGAGCTTCATCTTGGCATGCTTGATCCAATTCCAATAGTCCCAGCAATATTTCAAATTGGGGAAAGATTCATTGCCATCAAACCTGATGTCTGTATTGCGTGGACAAGGCCTTCCATACTTGACGAGAAGATCGAAATCATGATTGTTTAAGTTCAAGCCAACTTTGATCATGCGTTTCATTTGGAAGACCAGGTGATTCACGATTATCAGGTTACTCAAGAGCGTCTGGCCTAGCTTCGCAAACACAGAGTCTGCATCTGCAGGAGGCCAGCGATAAAACCAGCATATCTCGCGGTAGAGTGGGTAATAGTTCAAAGCATGCGATATTTCGCCTTGTGAAGTGAATAATCGCCCATATACTCTATGAGAAAGAACGCATTCATTGAGGTATGGTAATTTCCAAGAAAGAATCGATAGTATCTTAATGACTGGCAAATCGCCCAAAACTTGATGAACTATTTCTCGCGGTAACTTTTGCAAGCACCGAACCACGACTGGAAGTTCGCGTGGCCATGGAATCGACCAAATATTGGAGTCCATTGTGTACCAAACTTGGAAGAATATTATCGGCTTGGAATAGAACCACTACATTTGAGGGTAATACTGCGGTTTTGTTGTCCTTTGTGCAGAATTCGAATGACTCACGAATTTGAAGGATTTCTGCTTATTTACAGGGCTCAGCACGGTGGTGCATAAGTGGGCTTGGCCCGCTAAACCCCTGAAATGGCCCATCATCTGCGCCGCAAATAAGCTTAAAAACCCCCACCTATAGGGCTCGATGAGTAATTCAAAGGATAAAACAAAAAAGCAGTCACAAAATATCTCGCCGTGAATTATTCTGGTAGCTATGTTGAACACCGAAGAATCATGCCAGGACTTTATCAAGAACCATACCCCTTCTTCGATAGCCCAACAACTTCGACAGGATCAAGAGTTATGCCAAACACGGGGGTTTCCTAGTCTTTTGGCCCTCTACCTTCCCCACGTCGAATCTCCCTTGGGTGAAAAAATAGCAAAAGAGCTGTATCCTAAAAATGCGCCGGCTCGGTACTCATATTCTATAGGAGCAGCTTCGTATACTGGCATAATACAGGGAGTTCAAGCTTACCTACATCAAATGAGCCCGCAATCTAGGCATGGAAGTCTCCCAGGTGCTCTAGGAGGTGCTGCTGAGAATCCACCTTCGATAGAAGATGTTGAGACTGCACTTAGAGTACTTGGTTTCTATGTCAAGAGTCAGGATGGTATTCGTATTGATGGAAAAATGCCCTTGAACAATGTAGTGCAGGTGTTAAATCAGCGTCTGCGGAGCCCATTTTCCAGGGCAAGCGAAGGCGCAACAAGAGAAAAAAGAAAAGAAAGGAAATGCTATCTCTGTCACTTTCTCATTACGAGTCCTCATCCTCAATATCCCGCTCTTTGCAAACCCTGCGGAGGTTTCAATCTCGCATCAAGCAATCTTTCACTGCCTGAAGCTCTGAATCTGGATGGTAAAACAGCATTGGTAACAGGGGGTCGAATCAACCTTGGCTTCTATACCGCATTACGACTACTCAGATGCGGTGCTCAAGTAATAGTATCCTCTAGATATCCACGAGACGCAGCAGTGAGATATTTGGCCGAAAGCGACTCAGACAAATGGGTCAAGCGGTTGAGGATCCTAGGAGCTGACTTCAGAGCAGCAAACGACGTTTTCAACTTGGTCGCGGGGATTAAGCAGATACTGAGAAACTGGAGTATAGAAAATACACCAAGACTTGACATTCTTATAAACAACGCAGCTCAAACTTGGACAGACTCAGTGAAAGAAGAAAGACGAGCCATTGAATTGGAGGATCAGCTACGACTTGAGGATAATAACCATGACAATCTAATTCTTGATACCAACTATAACGCTCGTATCAGAGGAGGTGTTCAGAGCTTAAACCTTTTAGCTTTTGATACAGAACAAAAGCGTCTGAGCGAGATACCCACCGAGGAAGCCGGAGTAATCGGACGAACAGAAAACACCACTTCAATCTCAACAATGATGGAACAACCCAAGACCTCTTGGGTTCAAAGCTTATACGAAATACCTTATGAAGACGTCATTTCCGCGCATTCAGTCAATACATTCGTCCCTCTAATCCTGATCCGCGAACTTCTTCCTCTCATGGGTACTCCCCGTCCACATCCAGCAACTAATGGTCGACCCGCCAAGCCACTAGCCCACATAATCAACGTCTCAGCTCGCGAGGGAGTATTTGAACCTACACCCACTAACCGTCACAAAAATGGATATCACGTCCACACAAATCTTGCGAAAGCCGCACTCAATATGCTTACGGAAACCGAAGCAGCAGCAGCATGGCGAGATCGAAAAGTCGCCATGAATAGTGTGGATCCTGGGTATTTGAGCGCGGCCAAAGAAGTGATTGAGAATAGGAAGAGGAATGGTGGGTGGGATGGATGTCCAATTGGATGGGAGGATGGTGCTGCGAGAGTTTTGTGGAGTGTGGCGGTGGGAGAGAGTGGGAAGGGGGCTGTTTGGGGGAGGTTTTTGAAAGATTTTGGGATGGGAGAGGGGGAGGAGAGAATTGCGAGATAGGCAGGGAGGTCTTCTCAGGGGGTGTATTCTGTTCAATAATTACTACAAAATGATGCTAACATGACATATGAGTTGCATACTCCAACTTCATTGCTATACCAATGTAAGGCTAGATAGCTTTTCTTAAACATGATTTCTTATTCGACGTACCTCGATTGATGAATGTAAAACATATGGAGATTGGTTTCTAGTTCGAATTCTATGCTATGAATCATGATGAACACAGAGTTGAGATGTAATGAATCAACTTTATTCATTTCAGTTTGGTGTTTAGACCTTTGGGTATCAATCAATGTTGAATGACATGGCATTATTGCGTGGGCTATTCTTCAACACCTTAAGTCATACATGATGAAGTTAATACGTACGTGGGATAAATTGAAATATTATGGGACTGTAATTGATATGATAGATGAAATGAAATGCGATTAATAGAAGCAAACCAGCTAAATAGCCTTGCTGCCAAAAACTTAAAGCCCATGACGATCAACTGAATCATAACATCATCTAGGTTTCCCTAACACTCTCCTCATAGCAAACATCATACCATGCTATATCTTCTTCTTCAGCAATTTGTCTCTTAACTGCATTGTATCTTTCCTTTCTTCTCGCCAACTCTTCAGACTTCTCCCTTTCAACTATAATTTTAAAATCGACAACTGCATCTCTCGGAATAATCAGCGGCCTCCTAGCAGAAGTCCAATTATTCCGGTACGGATGTTCTCTCAGAGCATCCATATCAAAATCGACAAAGCTTGCAGAATATTCTTTGTGCCAATCCCCAAGCCTCGATGATTCTTCGCGCGACACTTCCCGGGGGTGCTTTGCGTATAGATCCAGAGCGTAGTCGATATTCATTGGGTACTCTAATGCAAGATCTCTCTCTGCGTATGGTAGATGCTCTGTCTTGTCTGCAAGGATGAAAGTTACGCGGATCAGGTTTTCAATGAACGCAAATATGTTCCTGAGATATTTTCGAAAGTCATCGCTATTGTATCTGTCTTTGTACGCCCCAGGAATTGAGAGTATGAGATGCGAGATTTTTGTCCAAAACCGAAAATCAAACCAGATATCCAAAAAGATTGCAATGGAATGCCACCTTGCCGCATATTGAATAGCTGAGTCTGCTAGTTCGTCGTCCGTGTCAAGGTATATTGAATCGGTTTTGAAATTCAAAGCAATCTTGCTCTGCAGGCAAGGTCCTGGAATATCTTTACAGATAAAATCTTTTCGCACTAATCGAGACTCCTCTAAGATCACTGTATAAGAGATTAGCAACTGTGAGTAATCTTCTCAAAAAGATTTGGAAGAGCCAATTTCCATTGCACGCAGGTTCTCGACAATGATGCATTTCTGGAGCAATCTGTGTTATAAATATAGAAATAGAAACGCGCATTACCGTCTAAAGCTTCCTTACACACTAGCATTGCATTTGGCATAGCGTAATTAGATTTATATGTATTATAATTCCTTTGTGGTCTGGTAGTATTTCGAAGGGGCCACTTGCTCAGAATAGACCGTATCAGAATAATCCTTGGGCCGGGCAAAGTCTTTTTCCATATCATTCTTCGTATCTCAAAGGGAAACTTTGAAAACAATGAGAAAGTCGCCAAGTTTGCAAGAGGTTGGATGCTAGTTGACAGCAAGCGATTTTGGATTGAGCCATTTGAAGTGCTTTGAATTTTAGAAGGCAACTTAGGTTGGCGAGTAGAGGTTTGAGACAGGATGTATGGGTCTGGGATATGGTCAGAAATAGTGGGAAGTCCAGTGGTTGTACCAGACACTTCATCGTGACTGTTGGTTTCGGAGATCGTCCTGGCTTGATCCGCATCTGCACGATTTCGAGACGACGTTGTCAGCTCTTGGCGCGCAGATGGACAAGTACCTTGAGTCTCGTCAGCTAGTCCATCCCTAGTACGAGCATCGTCGATCCTTAAATTGGATCCTTCCTCCATTGTATTGAGCTTCCTCGTCGAAAGTGGTGAGGGAGGGTATCTATCTAGAGGGCAGATATTCCTTAGCTGTCTGCAAGAGTGGCACGAAAGGAATAGTTGATCTTAGCTGAGAGTATGTGGCTATCTCAAAGTTGTCGAGAGGGTGAGTAACTCTGAGCCGCGTATGTATGCTGGCCCTGATAATCCCTTTGAAATAAGCACCTAGCTAAATAAAGCTGATCTGAAGAGGCGGGAAGATGGACGCTGATTTGAGTATTGTCTTATTTTTGTATTCAGAGGGTTTAGTCAAACCTGACGAAAAGAACCGATATCCAGCGGGATGTTATCAGGCGAGAAAGAGCAGCCAAGAATAGTAGTTTGTATTGGATAGCTTTGTCCAATACTCGCAGAGAAGATAGATATGATTGGATGTAAAAATTGTCGT
The DNA here is from genome assembly GCA_014898425.1 of Botryotinia globosa. NCBI lineage: Eukaryota > Fungi > Ascomycota > Leotiomycetes > Helotiales > Sclerotiniaceae > Botryotinia > Botryotinia globosa. The sequence goes on along the minus strand of RCSZ01000003.1, from coordinate 1,845,712 downwards.
TTGATCTCGAATCAGCTTTAGCAGTCTTTGTAAAGAAGTAAATGCAGGTTTATTTCGAGTGACAAGTCTAAAGAAAGCTTGTAATGATGTTGCGCGTCTTCGTGTAGAGAGGAGGTCATTGAAGCCGAGAAGTCGCAGTTGTGTTAAACAAAGTACTCAAGATAGGTTGTGTAGTGCAAGTCTGTAAATGAGGAGAGTTGCAAGTCTCTGTAGACGTCACTTTGGAAGAGTTTCCTTGTTCTTTAAATGTAGAAGAGAAAGGTGGAGTTGACGAAATACTTCAAATAGTATGTTTCTGTTTGGAAAAGGATTAAATCTATGAGCAACAGTCAAAGATTGACCATTAATATAATAATGGCCTTTTGTCCTGGTTGGTATATTGTTGAAGGGCATAGACGTAGGTTGGTTCGTAGAGTAATATTAATTACAAGAGGTGAATTGTTCTTGTCTAAGTATAGTCTTTAGATATATATATCTCCAACCATGTAAATCTGAGCTCATCTCGGGCAAACCCCGGGCTCGGGCTTGAGAGGCATTATTTTGAGGGGTAGCGTTGATCTTGGTGAATCTTTAATTGAGGCTGTACGGGACATAAATTCAAACAAACAAAGTAATCCACATCCACTACTACAACAAGCTCCCTTCATAAACACAACACTTGCGAACACACAACAAATTACTTCTGATTACTGATTTAGTTGTGAACTCTTTTTTACATCATACCTCTCTCTTCCACTAGAATGAATTTCTCTTCACCAATAGCTCATCACAGATCAACTCAAAACGCGAATATTGATTCTCACGGCCTTTTCACGCAATAACTCACAAATTTCTTGCTGTATTTTAGAGCTCTGCTGCTAATCAGCAGTCCTCCTGTCTCTTCATACTTTCACTCAGTTTCAACAACAGCCTCAAGAATCTATCACTTGAAAAGATTCTGTAACTTTCCTCCTCACAACCTTCACTTTGAGTCTTCTGGTAAGCACTTGTCGATATCTCATAACTGTCTATCACCTCCTTCATTTATCAGACCTCCCACTGATCACTCTTCATGAAGATAGTAAGGAACAGCCACGATGTCTCGCAAGAACACTCACGTACCAATTTTTGAAGTAGCATTCTCAAATTGCTACATATCAGACGACCGACCTCGTAATGCAAACAAGCCAGTTCCATCGAGGTCTATTCCGTACTTATCTTTTGAAGACGAGTTCTATCAAGAACCTGGTCTTAAACAAGAATCAAAGATCAATTCCAGATTCAAAGCTGTAAAACCAATAGGCGATTTTCTTAGTGATGGCCCAACTTCACTTGAGTAAGTCTAGATCAAATATTCTGCGCCATTGATATCAAATATTGTAGACTAACAGCCAGCAGTTTCTGGAAGTTATTTAAGATGCTCCCTGTCGGAGTACGAAACAGGATTTACAAACTTTTGATATTCGCTTGGTCCCCAGATGCAGAATATGCGCGCCTATCTCGTAATGGAAGACGATTTGCTATTTCCAGAAGAGTTTCAGCCGCACAATGCGCTCTTTCTCCTATTCATTACGTGTCCGACGAGGTTTTAGGTCTGACAGAAGATGATCTTGAGGACTGGACAAATGAGAAAGATTGGGAGCAGTCAGAGGGAATGCTCGATTTCTTCAAGCCGAACGAATACCGGGGTATTCAGAAATTAATATGGCTTTTAGAAAAAGTCGAATATGCACTACAACTAGACGAAGCAAGCAGTAACAGCCTGACTATGGGCGGGAAAGGAAAGGGCAAAGCGACACAAAAGATTAGCGTTGCACATGATGAATACATCAATATCTGGAAGGAAATTGTCGACTTTTTCTGGGATAACGTTGTTATTGACTTCGGTGAGCGTCTACATTTTGGCACCATTGATTTAAATTGGTCCAAGAAACAGAAAAATGTATTTTGATCCACCCCGTAATTCAAACTCCAAACTAACCGCGTTGTAGCTACAAATTCGACGATGCACCACTAAGGACAACCACGCAGAGGTTAAACACATATGCTTACACTTGAGCACCTTTTGGCATGACCAAGATCACACTGTGGATGAGGCGTTCTCGGACCACTGTGAACTCTGTCGATTTTTACTTCTCTGTAAATTTATCACAGAGCATTTTCGATGCGTCAAGACATTGCTACTGTTTTTATCTTTGCCAAAAGACGAAATGCTCTACTTCCACCAAAACATGCGCTATGTGGCTAAAGATGTTGTGAAGGCAATCAAAGAACTAAAAGTCAATGATGAGTTCGATATCAGGGCGCGGGTACTCAAGACTAAAGATGGGAGAGCTAGTGATAAAGAACTAGACCATTTGTCCAACAAAGCCTGCCAAACACTTTTGAAGTGTTTGGAACCGCATACTATCACCAGTACCAAGAAAGCGAATTAAATTCGCCAGTCGGTGTCGGTGAGAGCCAATCGGCACACTAAAGTAACCAGGATAGCATAGAGCTTGGGAGGACCAAGGGATTCTTCAACGGAAAGGTATTATCAAAGGAAAATTCGAAATATCAACAGAGGTCTTGCTTTCGTTTTCAAGCGGCTCAAGATGCAGCGCTCATGCTTTTGTTTCCAGAAACGGGACAGTTGGTCTACAAGGGTTTCTGCTCCCACTTGAGAGTGTAGCGAAAACTGTGCTTATAGCAAGGATAAAGAAAGTAATCAGAATTTCATAACACAAAATATCTCGATGTGACGGTAAAAAAGTGGTATCTTGAACTTGTGCTGCATCTTCGTCTCAACTTGAGGGATATCTGGTCTGCAAGCTACGACCATGTCCAAGAAGATTGTGTGGAATTGAAAATCGATTATTATGTCTCATGGTCCTTGTAGATATCATTCCCAATGATGCTATAATTCTGAAAGTGTCTAGCGAGGCACGCAGATGTTCATAGGTTTAGCAGTTCCCATTTACTAGTTCCAAATTAGTTTAGAGGTGTTCGATAACGCTGATAGCGTTGATATCTAGTTGCGAAGTACGCACTGTAGATTTCAATGAAGTATCCTTCATCTTTGTCTTCATCCTCATTTCTCAATGAGTCCCATGTTCATGGTGATATGGGACGAGTCAGAAAGTAGTATGCATAGCTGAAGTTAGCTATGATATCCATACCTGCTATACAATACCTAGGCAAGGGTCGAGTTGCAAATCAGCGAAATGAACTGATCATACATCAACTTGAGCGATCTTGCGCCTTGGGACATTACCATTAATTTTGGTGAATTCTCGAGAGCATACGAGGTCTTGACTCCGAGCACAATGATTGTTGTGGGACATTATCGAGACGCTGATCTTACTACCAGTTTTCTTCCTATACATTCTTCCTCATATGTATGCGGTAACAGACAGAGTCCTACTGGACTCATAACCTTTGATTCTTCTGGTTCTATACCCCAACCTCGCGTTAATTCTGTGCACTTTCTGGATCGCATACTCTGTAGTTCGATTGCGACGATCGTTGGAAAGAATAAAACACCTGCTTGTGTGACAAAGTCTGGGGATTGAGGTTGACTCGAGAAAATTCGGAGGCACCTTAAAGCTCAGTGCCATCAAAGCTGAACAGAGGGTTGGTACCTGGCGAAAGAGGAGAAGGCACCTTTTGTTGTCGGGATTCGAGCTATCGTGGAAAGTTCGTTATTGTATGGCAAATGATAGAGTAGAAGTAATGGCGATGTTTCCTATAAAAGGGAAGGAAAATGACTTGTTGTCAAGACTCTGTTCGTGGTAAATTCCAAGTCCCGGAGAAGTCGAAAGAAACAGAAGGGCAGAACGGGAGCAGGAAGAGGATAGGCTTAGTTCGATCTATCAGACGAGCTGGCCATTACAGATCTTGTTGTCAGGCAAATTAGAAAATCACACAAAAATATCGGAGGAACTCGTGTTGTGAGAATGAATGTTGTCCACCCTGGTCTTGATACTGGTGAACTGGAATTAAGAAAAGTGAGCACATTGGCGTCAAGCAAAGTTGAATATGACAGGATACTTGCCAGATCCACTGTGAGCTTACCTTGAGTGATGATTGCCATTGAAACTATATCATACGAATTCCCATGATTCTATACAATCAATAGAAATTGTATCAAACAGGTTTGATGGTTGTATTCAATTAACAAAATCCAGCTGAGTCTTTTCATTCACTTAGAAATTGTTTGTGATCGTAACAACCATCGAAATAACCATCGAAACATGATCTGGCAAACTACAAACCTGCGTCGTGTATTTCTGCAGAAGGAACCAATGGCTGGGTATTTTTTTCTTTCCAACTTTGGTCTTGTTGTCGTCGTTGGCAAGGTTGACATGAGTAAGTAGTACAAGGTTTAGTGGAGGAGACAATATGGGGAAACAAAGCTTATTATTAGTGTCTGTGCTAGGTTGCAGCTCTAATGCTGCAACCTACCAGAAATTTAGTTTTAACATGTAGTTATTCCTGCCCCGCTACGTGCAACAAGCTTACGGTCATCCCGCATTATCGATGCCTTCACATTTGCATCGTATCGTCCAGGTCACTCAATAATGGAAGTGTAACATTCTGGGGGGCGGCGCGCCCAAGTTTGGGGTATAAGTTGATCGCACCCGGAAAGCTTGTCCTTCATTGAATCCATCGGACGAATAGAACAAAATGGGACACTTAGAAGGATCAACGAAAGTTGCAGTAACGCAAGCAGAACCAGAATGGTTGGATCTTGAGAGGCCTGTGGAGAAGACCTGTCGGCTTATCGTTGAAGCAGCTACGAATGGAGCAAAGCTCATTACTTTCCCCGAATGCTGGATACCTGGTTACCCAGCTTGGATCTGGTATGTATATCAATTCAGCATCCTGTCACTTGAGAGACGAACTAACACGAACAAATTTCAGGCGCCGCCCTGTTGATTTCGAACTGTCTACAATATACATCAAAATCTCGTTGCAAATCAACTCTCCTCAGATGGCACAAATTTGTGCTTGTGCAGCTGAAAACAACATCACTGTGTCACTTGGATTCTCGGAAAATGACAACAACTCTCTATACATTTCCCAGACAACCATAAGGAACGATGGCAAAATTAAAATGGGAAGAAGAAAATCAAAGCCTACTCATATGGAGAGGACTGTGTTTGGAGATACATCCGGAAATTCCTTGAAGAATGTAGTAGAAGCTCCAGGCATTGATAGGATTGGTGCTCTGGCATGCTGGGAGCATACTAAACCACTGTTAAAGTATAATACAATACTTCAGAAAGAAGATATTCATGTGGCTGCTTGGCCACCCGCTTTCGAACACGACGAAGGTCCAGGATTATGGTCAATGTCTAAGGAAGGTTTGTTGTCCATTCAATATCACAATAGAGCCTACTCTATGCTCACATAAATCAAATAGGCATCCAGAATTTATCACAAACATACGCAATTGAATCTCAAACATTCGTTCTTCACACAACAGCTGTTTTGACTCAAAATGGCATTGATAGAATGGACACAAGCGCCGGCGCTTTAATGAACACCCGGGGGGGAGGGGGGGCAGTTCGGCAATTTTTGGTCCGGATGGTCGAAAACTCTCTGCGGACATACCAGAGGCTGAAGAGGGTATAATATATGCGGATTTAGGTCTGGATGATATACTCAAGTACAAAGCATTCATAGATATTGGTGGCAATCATAGTCGCCCGGATATTCTATGGCTTGGCGTCGATGATAGAGAAATGAAACATTCTCGGATTCAGGAAGAATGAACTGAGACTACAGTCAAAGATTTCCGAGGGTATAGTCTTCTAGTAAGTTCTACTTATAAGATCATCGAGTACAATTTGTTGTTCTGCCGAGTAAAGAAAGGCTTTTTGGCATCCGATTCCGATAGTGTTCCTTATTTTTCTACTGTGCGATTTAATTCCGAGTTTCTAAAGCAAACTTTCAGATTCTAGTACGGATTCCAGGTATAGATTAATAGAAAATCGTGCACGTTGATAAACTCAGTGCTGAGGCTTTTCCACGGGAATAATTGCATTGTCTTCAAGTGGAGAACGGGAGTGTTCGAGGTTAAAGACTCCATCGAGCCCAAGTCGAAGACCTGTCATTCGTGGAGAAGGGCTAGCCCCTGATTGTAAAAATTAATGAAGCTTTTTTCTGTGAGCTTTGAAATTTATTGGGTTTAAACGGCCTCTTCGTTTCTTCTTGGGCACCGAAAATGATTAGTTAAGAGTCTATCTACTTTTCGTATTTCTTCCAATAGTCGAGATTCTAAGGGCAAACGAGTTCCATATGTTGCTCGACTACGCTATGATTGCATACCACATTTTTTGTGTTTGAGCTTCGGATATGACCTCTAAATGAATCATTCCATTTGTATCGGCTATTGAAAGCATATATAACCTTTGCGAGCAAAATACAGACTTTTTTTCTCCTACAACTCTGAATCACATCAATTTTTGGGCAACGCCTTGGCTCTCACTGCCCGATTGCAAGGGACTATCTGAATTCACGCAGCAGATGATGGCAATGAGCCGAGAAAATTTAAGTGTCGCTCCTAACTTTGCACTGCAACATTCTCCTCTTCTCTTGGTCCAGTAGCACAGATGTCATTCTAGATCACTAAAACTTCTCGCAATATTTATTCTGATCAGTCTATGGCGCGATGTCGTCACCGCTACAGCTCTTGGCTGAGATTGATTAATCCGCACAGTAAATTCGTGTTTGGACATCAAGCATTCGTTAGCTAAACTAATTTCAGTACATATTACTACCTTATGAGAAACTTGCTACCTTTATTATCTCCATGATTACGTATCTGCGCTTTTTATTAAGCTGAGAAATACCTGCATAAGCCATGAAGGGGCCAGTGGTTGAAGGAAAACCCCTACTTTTCCTAATCACTGGTTTTGAATCTCCCTGCGAGGTAAACGAATTGTGTCTACTCATGTATGAAGAGCTCAATATACAATTGTGAGTGAGACAACAATCATTCACTCCGAATAATGCAAGTAGCTTCAAAATTCGGACGTCGGGGAGCGATTCCTGGAGAGACTGATGCTAAATTTGTATTTTTCAGAGCCATCTTATCAACTTTTTACAGCCTCTACTTGTCGGTATTTATATCGGCGTCTATTCTATAGGCAATATATATGTGACTTTATTGAACGTAGCCAAGATTGTTTGTGCAAATTAGACTGATAAGAGAATGAGAAGCTCAAAAACTGGACTTCGGGGTGATGAGGAGAAGGTGCAGTGAAAATAAGCTTGGCAAATCCAAGTAACCTATGAAACACACTCGACTCAAACACAACCCATAACAAAATACCACCTCAATATACCATTGCATGTCAAAGACTCGAAATAGGGAAGGAGGTGCTGACTCACGGTCATAACTCGGCCGAGTTACCGAATGTCACCCAAAATGCGACATACGGGTGCAGCCCCACCTGCCTTTCGAATCTAGGTTCAATGTGTTAAACAGCTTATTGAAGATATATGTTTGGTGCACAATCTCTTCCATCTAATTTGCAGATCTAAAGTCCGTTGTGGGTTCTGCGATTGCGACAGAATTCGTGAAATGTACGTCTGTTTGACGATATTGTCGTGAGCGAGCATAAAAAGATTTTAGCGACTTGTATTATAGTATCGTTTTCAGAAAGGTATCAGGTATTCAATATGTTTTCAATCAAAGCACCCCTACTCTTGTTCCTTCACTTGGGTCTATTTTCACAAGCACAACTTACTGGTCCAGTTGGCGCAACCACACCTCTTTCCAAAAAGACTATTGAGTGCAACATTCGTACCCTATATCCAACCTTCAATTCCCTCACCGACGATGTCTCTATCCCAATTACTAACGCGTTTACCTCTTGTGTTCAAAAACACGCTGGTAGTCGTTTAATTGTACCTGCTGGAAACTACACGCTTAAAACTAGCATCATCTTGAGTAATGCAATCAATTGGGCTTTCCAACTTGATGGTCTTATTACCGCGACTTATTACCCTAATTCGACGGATTCGACTTATGTTGTACCATATGTTGTACCTCGCGCAAGAATTCTAGAGGGCTTTGCAGGTGTGGAGAAGTTAAATAGGTATGTATTGCCGAAGCAAATTCTGGATGATGGGGTTACGGACATTGAGGTATCGAATAGTACTATTAATGGGGAGGGAGACGGAGAGTTCTTGGAAAACTTAATTGTCATTATTAATGGTGAGATAATCACTCCTTCTCTTTCGATTCTTCTCAACTAAACAAAACAAACTTAGCCGTTGATTTCGAACTCTACTCCGCTAATGGTCTTGGAGCAATTCAAGGCCAAGGTTATCTGTACCGTATTAATGGAAAGTAAATTATCTCTTTTCTCTTCTAAAAGTTGCGTATGTCTAACAACTACCCAGCACTAATCGACCTCGAATGCTCCGTCTTATTTCTCCAATAAATGCTACAGTTCATGATTTACTTTTAATCGATAGTCCCAAATTCCACTTCATATTTGATTTTGGCGAGAATATTGAAGTATATCACCTGACTATCCGCGGAGCTAATCTGGGTTCTTATGATGGAATTGATGCTATTGGGACGAATTATTGGGTTCATGATAATGAGGTATGGTTTCTAGATCTTTAAATTCTTCCAGACTGCCACAGGGTTTGGATTAAGGGAAATGAAGGGAGACAAAAACTGATGTTGGTGATGATAGGTAACAAATAGAGATGAATGCGTATCTGTTAAAAGTCCTTCCCATCATGCACTGGTGGAGAATTTGGTTTGTAACCAAGTTGGCTCGGGAATATCGATTGGAAGTTTAAATGTTTCGGCCGAGATATCAAACATTGTTCGTCTCTTCTCTTCTCTTTCCTCGCCTCTCTTACTCTTAAAGCTAACCTCTCTACCCAGCATGCACGCAATATATCCGTTCTCGGCGGTAACGAAATCGTCTTCATCAAGACCTACCCCGGTGGCTCCGGCTATGTCTCCAATATCCTCTGGGAAAACTTCCGTTCCAAAGCATCTCTCTACGGAATAAACCTCAACCAATACTGGCAACAAACCTACCTCCCCGATAGCGGCGCCGTCGCCCTGACCAACATCACCTTCCGCAACTTTACCGGCTCCATCCAAAACGGCGCTCAACGTCCCGCGCTCTACCTCCTCGCCTCCGACTATATCCCCGCCACAAACGTCACCATCAAAGACGTCACCGTCTGGACCGAAAGCGGAAGCACAAGTGTGAACCACATTTCTAACATTTTCGGCCAGGGCGATAATGTCTATGGCACCAACGATGGGCTTGTCAGCTTGGGCGCGGGCGAAAATCCAAAAACAAAAATGTATACCAGTACGTATACGATTACTAATGCGCCGACGGGATGGGCGACACCCACGTGGCCAAGTTGGGCAGTGCCGACAACGGGGTATGGTACCGCGGTGCCGATTCCGGTGTATACGCCTGCGCCGTTGTGGAAGCCGCAGGGGGATTATGATAAGCATTATTGGGGTACTTTTTAGAGGGTTGTGTAGAGATGAGGCGGTGGTGGGAGAGGGGGGTTCTAAATGCTTGGGATATTTGGATGAGGAATGTTGTGATTTGTCGGTGTGTTTGAATAGGATAACGGTGTTCTGCTTTGTTGTATTGAAATGCTGTATTGGGATACCATACTGGCGACATTATCCCATGAATTGATTTTCCTGTCTTTTTGGACGCCATAATCCAAAGTACTGAATACAAGTCCAGCATGTGCGAGAAAAGAATGTATCAGTGAATGCTCATACACCTGACTGATGTGAATACGACAATTGGGAAATCATTGAAAAAGTAGACAATATTGATGACGAAATATCCATTAAAACTCCTATATCATCCTACCTATCCAAACACCAAACATGCCCGTGCCATGCCAACCCACGCCTCATCCATCAGACACCATGCACATCCATCCACCAAGACATAACATAACTTCATAATTAATCCCCCCTTATACTTATTCCATTCATCCCAGCAAGCCCCGGCTAAGCCTCCCCGCTCTCCGCTACCCCTCCCCTAAGGATGCGGCGCCTCGGTATAAGTACACAACTTCCAATCCGCACTAGCCTCCTGCTTCCAACAACTCGTACAATACGCCTTGTAAATGCCCTTTGGATAACCCTTCTCATCCGTGATACTCGCCGTCACATCATACACGACGGTGGCGGCCATCATGCTCACCTCCACAATCTTCATATCCTTGATTTCGTAGGAATTCCACGTCCGCATATCGTCATCCTCGAGCGTTTCCTTCAACGTCGGCTCGGAATCGTTGGTCAGGATTCCGTACTCGGGAGACGCAAACACGGCTTTGGGATCAATGTATTCGAGCAGCGCGGACGGCTTGTCGAGACGACAGCGCCAGGTTTGATGCTCCAGTTCGTACATGGCTTTTTCAATCCGTTGCGATATGGTGCCCGGACCGTAGTTTCCTCCCTTGTATCGAGGTTTGCTGGTTTCGGGCTGTTTTGCTTGTTGGAAGTCTTTCTGAAAGTTGTGGGCCAGTTGCCCGCCATTTTGTTGCTGTTGCATCGACATGTTTTGGGGTGGAGCTGGTGGAGATTGGCTCTGGAGTTGTTGGTTTTGAGCTTGAGGCTGCGAGCGCGATGTCTTGGCTTTGCGTTCGCGATAGGCTTCGGATGAGGGTTCGAGAATAAAGGACATCAGAAAAGTAAACAAATGAGAAAAAATTGCTTTGAGAAGGTCTTTATAGTTGGTTTTCTTCAAGGTGGATTAAGTGGAATTGGGGAATGGGGAATGGGAAAACCAGCAACGAGGCTGGTGGGACTTCATACATTAGAAAAGATTGGAAGAAGCAGGAAAACAAGATGGTGTGATGTCATCGAGGTCCAGATTCAGGATCTTGCTTGCTGGGTACACTCTTTTGGCGAGATTTAATCCTGGTTGTTGCATGTTGGCGGGCTCGTGGGAAACAAGATTTTTTGGTTTTGGTTTTGTTTTGTTCATGGGTATGGATGGGTATGGTGGTATGGGGTAAGTTGAACACGCAAGGCACAGCGGCGGACTAGATGATGTCTACTTCAACTTGGATCGTAATAAATAGTGTGATTTTGATAAGATTATGTGTATGTATGCGTGTTAGTTGTACTAGATGCAGACTAAATACAAATATTATCATGTTATTCACAGAAGATTCCCAGTCTGGAGGGGTGATGTGATACTGGGATGAAGCTTATCACGGGCCACTGTAGCTGTGGGGTGACGACAGCAACATCTAGAGCCGTCTCCTTTTTGAATTTGAAAGCCGTTGACATGAATATGACAGTGTCAATATTGGATTAAACATGGTGGCTGTCCAGTCTCCATGTTCAAGAAGTGGAAGTAAAGTATAGAGTACTAATATTCTTGACCACATAATACTACACGACTACCAGGCAAGCAATAGGTAATTAGTTCTTCGTGGCTTATCGCTGCCACTAAGAGATATTTGCAAATATTCGGTCTCTGGAGCTCTCCTTCGTTTGTTCAACCCAGCCTTACACTTGAAGGTTACATACGATCAATACATCTTAATTCCAAAGCAGCATGATTTCTCTCACGCGAATAATGGCAAACGTTGGATCCAATGGATGTTGAACAACAAGTACGACAACTCATATTCTTGTGAATGAGAATGTATTGCTCAACTCTGAACAACGTAACGAATCCTGGGATCATTACTCACAGAGATTGTTCTACCTTGGCCTATCGAAATTGAAGGCCTGCCTCTCATTATCAGAGAATCGTTCACCACGACGAGCCAGCAATATCCGAATAATATTCGGACGTACAGATGAGTATACGGATATGTAAGGAATGAAGCCAGAGAGGGGCGAAGATTTGGAAATGGTGGGCGAAATTCTCCACAGTATACTTCTATTACACTCACTATCTGGGTAGGTAAGCACCTGATGATTTAATCTTTCTTCATGGCCTCTACCTACCCAGCTAGTGAGTATGTAAGTCATCTCTAGTCTCGTCTTAACAAAAATATACTTCGAGATCGTCGAGAATTTCAGATGGTCTAGTCTCTACTCTATCCGGCTCTGGACGATTCACCATTTCTAGTTGGTCTTGGCTCTGAGGAAACGGGTGGTTCCAAGTTGTCTTTGGTCGCATTGATTCTAGTAAGTTGAGACCCTGAAGAACACCAAGAAAAAAAGACGAAGATAACATTCACGACATTACTCAACACGACAAAATATTTGTTCAACAATTGCCATGGAAAAGGGACAATGAGAATCTTCGCTTTCATTCAAAGCCTAATATATACTGAAAGACGCATTAATATCCTTATATACATCCTCGGACACCTCGGGTCCTAGTCAAAAGGAACATTTCGAGCAAGAGTTTTTTACTCCATCAATTGAGCCGATGAGTAAATCCTTCTGAAGATTCCATCACATTGCTCCGATTCATTTGGTGGGCTTTTCTGCTTGGGTAGCAACACGCAATCCATGACGAAGGTGAGGATCTAATGGCATATCACTATCAGTATATTCTCTGCCAAAAGTTTGGTTGTACAATCAATACTCACAGTAGTCAAAAATCCCTGTGTGAAACGTAGCACGATTATCCCAGATAGCAACTGCGTTGGTGGACCATTTCCATCTCACTTGATGTTCGTATGCTTCCGCAACATATCGATTGAGGAAATCGAGGAGAGATTCGCTGAAGCGTTTTTCGACGCCCACAATTTCCTTGGTAAAGTTTTCGATCACATATAAAGTCTTTTGTTGGGTTACTGGATGTGTTCTTACGACAGGGTGCTGCAGGATTTACTGGTAAGCCAATTGAATTATGTGTCATGATGAGATATGATGCTTACTATTGTCTCAATAGGATTTCTTCGAAGACAGCCATTTCCTTTAAGTGCTTGCTCGGCTTGTTCAAAACCGCTGTGTTTTGCTTCCAGGTTTTCCAAAATACCTTTCAGTGTTGGAGATAATGCTATGAGAAGAAGTGTTAGTATTGTGGAAATCATATGTGCATTGGACAACCTTACACTCATAGATACCATAACCACTCGCCCAAATTGTGTCTCCACCAGCTTCATATCCATCAGGTCCAGCTTTTGGAAGCGTATCTATTCTCAGAAAGGTCAATCCGGGTGGCTGTATCTCATAACTCACATCCGAATGCCATATCTGATGGGATCGACCATTTTTGGCAGTTTCATCCTTATGAATTGGGTGTACCCATGGCAAATCAGGTATGATTCCTGCCATCTGGTGGATATGAAGTTCTCCAAAGTAAGACCCGAATTCTATTTGTTCATGAACATCCATTTCCTGATCTCGCAGAAATACAACTCCACGTTCTGCGACCAATCGAGCGAGTTCATTTTTTTGGGTATCATTGAGGGATATAAGTTGGATTCCTACAAGCTCGGTTCCGATAGATGGGGCCAGGTGCTTTACTTCTGATGCTGCACCGAGTAATTTACTCTTCTTCGGATCGGAATCGATTCCTCTGTCGACAAATGGATGTTCGACCAAATCTGGGAGCTTAAAAGGCGTGTAATTTGGATATTGCAACCCTGCTTTTGGTACTGATATCAGAGGTGATACACCTCTTGGCGTGGTATATTCGGGATGGGGTAAGTTCTCAGGCTTTAGTGGTAGCTTTGGTTGCCTGGAAGAACTGCTGATTGGTTTTCCTACTGGGGATTCTGCAACAGCAATGGCAGTCTTGGTGGAATCGTGAAGTATCGCCATTGTTTCAGTTTGCAAGCTATCTTTTTCGAAGTCTGAAAAGTAAAAACGATCAAAAAGAAATTCTTTACATTGAAGTCAATTGAGGTCAAAAATAATTGAACAAATGTTTAGAAATTGACGACTCGGAGAGATTCCGTTAATCTTAACACAAGCTATCGCTATTCAATATACCGATACCGAAAGAGTATGAAAGATTAGGAATATAATAAGGCACGATAAATCAATATATTGACACAATAAATTAATCCAGCAATCAAGTGTGAAAACAAACGAGGTCTGCATTTTTGAAAGATGCCACGTCAGGGGTGAGATTCGCAACATCTCGCTTGTGTCTCTGCATCGCTACCACATCCAGACCTTCGATATTTCCAGCCTTAATTGATTGGTTTGGATAACCAAGGTGACATAAAACCGTCTCCGAAGCACGCCTTTTGTTTGGCGCCGATTAGAGTACTTTTCAGATACTCCCATGTGCTAATCACACAACGTGCAATGCTTGTATTGAGATAAGATAAAGCTTGAAAAGCTTGAAAAGACTGCGGTTGACCAGCTGTTCGGCGGAACACTGGCAAGTACTTAGAAGTCAGAGTATAGTTTCAATATCGATTGGAAACTTGCATCCAAAGTACCGTAGACAATGAGGCCAACAAACGATATCACAGCTCGGGTTGATAGTGTTGATGAGGACCCTACGGAGAAGAGCAATTCGGAGCTCAATAAACGACTTTTAGCAGTTGAATGGCACGAAGATGAAGAGAAACAGATTCTAAGGCGATTGGATTTCTGTCTGATTCCTTTGGTCATGATTATGTTCTTCACTTTGAATTTGGACAGGTATACTCAGGATCACCAATTCTTGAATACAAAAAAGCTAACGTAGCACGCCGCAGAGGCAACATTTCAAATGCTCTGACAGATAATATGATGAAGGATCTTTCCATGAATCAAGAAATCGTCAATACAGGAAATAGTCTTGTCTACGTCGGTATATGTATTGGAGACATACCCGCAAATCTGATGATTCCAAAGGTTTATAATTTACCACTTCCTCTCAAGTCCTCATATTGACCTTTCAATAGGTCGGTGCCGATATCTGGCTGCCTTGTCAACTTCTCGCATGGGGTCTCGTAGCTACTTTCCATGTTTTCATCAAGAACAAATCTGGTTTCCTCGCTACGCGTTTCTTACTTGGTCTATGTATTTATTCCCGGCACGTTATGGTATCTCACTAAATGGTATACCAAACGTGAATTGGGAAAGCGAACAGTTTTATTCTTCATTGGTAGCTACTCGGCGAATCTCCTCAATGGTCTCATCGCATACGGTTTATTACGTCTTCGTGGGAGAGCAGGCTTGACGGGATGGCAATGGCTTTTTCTCATTGGTATGTGATATCTTCACTTCCTCGCCATATACATTTTCTAATCACATTTTAGACGGACTCGCTACCTTCACAGTAGGAATCGCTACACTTTTCCTCCTACCCCGTGATCCCAGCCGTGGAAACTCCATCATCAAACTTCCCCTCTCATCCTTCACTCCTCGCGAATCCGAAATTCCCTTAGGACGACTCGTACGCGATAATCCATACAATACCGATCCCCGAGATTCTCATCTCTCCCAATTCCAAATCGTAGTTTCTGTTCTCGCCGATTGGAACGTTTGGGCGCATTGTTCGATGGCGTTGCTCGGATTGGAATATTCTTCTCCCATTGGAACATATTCACCATCCATCATTAAAAGTTTTGGATTCGGAACTTTTAATTCGAATCTGTTGGTTATGCCGAATAGTGCTCTCTTGATTATCACTACATTCACATTATCGTGGTGGAGTGATAAAGTGAATTCGAGAAGTATACCGATTATGTTTGCTGCAGTATGGTTACTTGTCGGATTGATCGTTCTCGATGTAAGTTCCATGACCCATCTCACCCGAATCCCCAAACTAACACTCCCCTCCCAGACACTCCCCCACACAAAGAGCAACTGGACCTTCTACGCATTCCTCGTCTTCACGGGCGGCTCTCCCTCCTGGCGCCCCCTCAACGTCGCCTGGCTCAATGCAAACCAACCTACGCCTCGACGACGCGCCATCGCCGTCGCGCTCTACATGGCGATGACGAATCTGAGCGCTGTGCCTGCGAGTCATATTTTTCAGGCGAGTGATAAACCGTATTATCATAACGGGTTTAAGGTGCTGTTTATCATGGCGGCGATGGCGATTAGTGTTATGGTGGTGATGCGGTTTGCGTATCAGTGGTTCAATAGGAGGATTGAGGAGGGGAAGGGGACGATAGAGGGGGGTGAGGTGGATAGGGGGCTTAGGTATCAGTTGTGAGGTTGGGTTGGGGATTTGGTGGGGGAGGATGAGGGGAGAGGTGTGATGATGAATGGGAGGGGGAAATAGAGGAACTCGAAATAGGTTATTAAATGAATGAATTATATGCAAACTCTGTAATCTAGAAATAATAATATGATACTGATACTAAACCATCATAGCATTGAAGAAGATAAATAGCCGAGAATTGAAAATGCAAGTAAGTATAATACAAATCTATTAATCAATGTTTTACATCATAGGTATACGAAGACTTACATAATAATGACTAGTTAGATATTGTATTAAAACCAAGGAATCAAGAGAGAAATATATATATCTCTTAATAGGTAACTAATACTAAGCTAGTACACACAAGGACAATGAATCCATTCCACATTCTATACCTATATAGTGTTTCAATAGCTACCTACCTACCTACCCGATTTTCAGTAAATGATATATGGGGTCGAAGTATACTCATATTAGAGTGTTCTCACTTGTTATGGGAAGTGCAAGTTGATCAACTGTCGTAATATCCATGGATACAGTCATAATCTACACACACAATCAATAAATGACCTTTCGATTTTATCAGCTCCACTTTGTTGTTATCTTTTGTACGATAATTAATGTTCAATTATGTACAATCATTTATAAATGATAACACTTAAAAGCTAGTGAAGAGAAAAGGAATACTCCCGTGAGTCCTGGTATTATAATCTCAAACATTGTGGAAAAATTCCCTCGTCTCATAGTATCCGTGATTCGCAGCCCCTTGTCTGTCTCCCTCGGTCGATGATCGGTGATAGGTAGATTGTATGAAGGATAAATCTTCCAGAGGGAAAGGAGGATTTTATACTGGTCTATTTAGATGGGTTTTCTGGGATCGAAGAGCGAGTTCATTATAATGAGTACAAACTTCCTATGTGCACGTGAGAAGTACCTAGGTAATCCCTTCTCTTTTTTCCTGCTACGTAGTTGTGTTAATCCTTGAAGTCCATTCATGTATTGATTATACACAGATTTGCGGATTGGGATGTTCACTCATGAGATCTATGGTATCTATCTGTAGATACCTACCTACCTACCTACCTTTCTGGGTATATAAACACAAGCAGCACGATTTATTCATTCCTCATTCAACGCAGAAGTTATGTCTTCAGCAACGACGAAAGGGGTACGAATCACGCGATACTCATTGCGTTGGGAATTTGGATATTGATTTACAAAGGCTTCATGGAAATGACGTTTCATTTGTAGGGACATTCGAGACGGGAATGGGGATTTTGGGATTCTTGAGTATTATTATTGTTGATAGGAGATATCGTTGTTATTATTTTGTGATATTGCTTTCTCTCATTCCAGTTTCTATACGTATGTTCAACTCGTACTTGGCAAATTATATAAAAGCATTACTGCATTCGTATTCCCATTTCTACTTCTGTTTTCTCTATCCATTCAGATTCAACGATTGTCGGATTTCTACAAATTATAAATTATAAGCACATTATAATTGAGAGCCAGACCTCGTGACTCCCCGAAACACATGAGCCGGTATTGTTTCAAAAGTAACATGCTTGGTTGTCTTGGAATTTCTGAGGGCGGGGTTAAATACCTGGATGTGTTTGAATTCATTTGCTTGGCTGGTTGATCAAAGATGGAGAATGTACTAGTAGGTAGGAGGAGGTAGGTATAGAAGGAAGGAAGTGGATCGTAAGATTCTCGAAGTTTGAAAGAGTAGCTATATAAAGATCTTGAAATCATTTGAGTAGGGGTAAAAAGAATTCATAACAGCACATTCAACCGCCAGAAGGAGTGAAAGACACCAGCGATTGAATCGTGCGTTAGTTGGAAGTATAGTTAGATTAGGTATTTTTCAATGACCATGTTCGCTTATTCCTGCAAGCCATTTGACAGTATCATTGCCGTTGTCATTCTCGTTTTGGTTTTCAGTTGAAAGTGACATGTGTATTTATGTGTGTTCATGACACTCGATGATTGCAGTGACAACAATTGAGTAGACCAAACGAATTTCTTGTTGCCTGGAAGATTTCTGATACTGTAACAATATGATATGCAAATAAAGCTAGATGCTATATCACCTCACGATCATACCGAAGAGAAGATCTCCTTCGCGTCGAACGATTCTTCGCGGACAAGTGTCCGGATTAATGATGAGTACAATTAGAGTTCTTTTATAGCGTGAAAGTTGCACAGCATCTGCTTGATCAGAACTTAGAGTGAATACTCCATATCCCAATAGGAGGCAAGAAACAGATGGAGCGCGCTAGACATTGTTCTCCTAAGAAACTGGGAAGTATTTAAGGAGCCGGGCTGTTAAGAGAATAGTGCTACAGAATACACTGGCGTACAAGCGTTGGAATTAAGGACCTAGAAGAGGTGAGTATCCATACTTCCTTTGGACTTGATTGTATAGTAGAGATCAGTGTTATGATCTATACTGAATTCTTATTATCATCAAAGATGCGTAAGTGAACTCACTACCGACATCTTACCCATCATCACAAACAAGATCGTCGCTGTCTCTCTACTCGAAAATCAGGTTGATATTGCTAAAGTTTTGGCCCGCTGGTAGATATAAACTACATATATCATGAATCATCCCCTATACATTGATGTAAGCTACATACTATCTACTATACACCATACTCTCCTTCTTGCACGAATCCTTGATATCCCGATTTCTTCTTTGAAGTACTTCTACTACAGGAATAAATTCCTCCTCAGCTTAAACCTCTTATATAACTAACCTATTTGCAAATAAGACACATGACTTTCACAATTAGAGAAGACAACCCGGGTGATAATCCCAGCATTCCCAAAATCTGAACACAAAGTCTGAACATCAAGTTAAGTATAAATTAACCATCTTCAATACTCTTGAAGAAGCAGACAAGTTCCAGAACACAGCAAATCCCACAGGAGAGCAAAACTCCAGCTTGTTGATCATCCCACTCGGCAGAAAGGAATGTGATACTCTATTTCTACACCTTGATCTTACCAAAGAAAGTCACTTTCCCCCTCCCCCTCCTTTCTCTTGCCGAAAATCCATCATACCGTCTTTCATTTTCCATGCACAAACTCTTATTTCCGCTATCATCATATTTGCTTCCTGATTCTCAATGCTAAATCTTACCTATCCCCTTCTTTCCCTCCATCCGCTTAAACCCCAGCATCTCGTTCGAGTGTACACTCTAGACACCCTGGCATCCCGTCTTACGCTTCCTTATTCATCTAGCAGGATTATAAACCTCCAGCTATTCCGCTCAACTTCGGAGCTCATTCGACATATACATATACAAAAGTCGCAACCGAAACAAATCCCAAATCCCTCATGTCCCGCTAAACATTCGGTACTCTTCGAGAAGAATACAAGAACTAGGTAAGACTTACAAACCCACCACTTCAAAAAAGGGAATCAATGATTTTCCACTTCAGTCCCGTCCCAGCATATCCCACCCCCTTCACATGAGCGACGAAGCCCTCAAGTCTTCTCTTTCCCCACAGACTAGTCATCTTGATAAGCAAACACACTTTTTCCATCCCTTGACCATATCAAACATTCCAAACCCGGAATCACCTCTGAGGAAGATCATAATTCATTGCTTTTTACTACGCACCTTGTTTCACGCAACAATATTACACTCACTCTGTAGCTCAACTTTTCACTTCCGTGCTATAATCAACACCATGAATACCATGAATACCATGAATACCACCAACACCCCCCAGCAACTCTAGCCCTACCCGTATCTACCACCCATTACTCATCACTCATCACCCTCCATCACCATCCATCAGGAACATCTCCCAATCCCCTCCCCTCCCCTCCTATTCCATCTCACACACCGACACCAGCACCAACACCAACACCAACACCCCCTCCCTCTCCCCCTCCCCCTTCCCTTCACAAAATCCCAATCCCGAAATCCCAATCCCACACCTCTCAAACAACTCCCATCCATATCCATATCCACATCCTGATCCATATTCACATCCACATCCTCATCATCAAAATCATAAATCATCCATCTCCCCTTAAATCCCACTCTCACTCTCATTCCCATTCCCATACCCATCAAATCAAATCAACCCCATCCATCCATCCAAACCTCCTCTCCTCTCCATCCCATCTCAACTCACCAAGAAAAATTCGGAAATCCGGAAACTAAAGAAACACCACTGTGGCTGCGATATTGCTAACCAACCCCCCCCCCCCCCCCCCACATAGTTAGAAACTAGGTAGTTAGTCAACATCCAGCCCCATCCCCATCAAAATTACCAAACTTCGATACCCTGAAAATTAACCTCACGACGGACCCAACCACCACTGTAAGTGTCTTCGTAGTGCCCGCAGATAGTGGAGTCAACTAAATATTGTAATCTTATACCAACGTACAACAAGACTTGATTGAGAATTTCTTACCCAAAAAATTAACTTTCAACATTCACAAAATTCACATTCAAATAATCCACATGAAAACAAAATATTCATAAGACATCAAGAAACTTTGTATTAAGTATTAAGGTTGAAGTTGGTTTGCCCTAGTGGCAGATTGCGAAAAGACAGTCTGGGTATAGGGGTATCAATACGCAGCAGAAATCGCAAGCGCAGGCAGACCAAAACATAACAGACGCGTAAGAAAATGAAGATGGACAAAGAGTACTGCAAAATGAGAGTGGTATCAATCAATCTTGGGGGTATTTCAAGGAGATCCGTTTTCCCGACGACAACAATAAGAAATCATTACGAAGATGCTATGCAACTTTAATGACGTGAGTTGCTTCATGCGGTAGCAGAAACTTGAGGAGTGGTGCTAGCTGGAGCAGCAACAACTGGCTCAGAGACAACTGGCTCAGTAACAGCTGGAGCAGCTTCAGTGGCAGTGGTCTCTTCGGCGATCTTATCCTCAGCATTGGTCTCGGCAGTTGGCTCAAGTGGCTTCTCAGCGGTCTTGTCAGCCTTTGGAGATGACTTGGACTTGACGGTAGCACGGAGCTTGGCGAAAGGTGACTTTGGCTTCTCAGTCTCCTCATCACTGGTGGCAGCAGACTTATCCTTCTTGTTCAACCATGGAAGGGAGCTCTTGCGCTTATCGGCCTTGGTGATTGGAGTTTCAGCAGCCTTGGGGGTCTCACCATTGGTGACTGGTACCTCGGCGGTCTCAACTGGCGCTGGAGCAGCCTCAACATTGGTGTTCAATGGCTCAGTGGTATCAACAGCTGGGATAACTGGGGCGTTCTCAGAAACTGGCTCCTCATCCTTTGGAGCAATAACTGGGGATACAGCTTCTGGCTCAGGCTTCTTGTGAGAGAATCTAGATTGCAGAGTACCGAAGATACTGTTACGCTTGGTTGGAACTGGCTTCTCAACTGGGGCAGCGGCGGCAACAGGCTCCTCAACAGCTGGGGCAATAGCAGCTTCTTCAGTGGTGGCTGGAACTTCAGTAGCAACTGGCGCATCAACAACTGGAGCGGCGGAAGCATCAGTAGCGACGACTGGTTCTTCAGTGGATGGAGAAGCAACAACTTCCTCCTTTGGTGCCTCCTTTGCTGCCTCAGTCTTCTCTTCCTTCTTTCCGAAACCTGGGATAGCACCGAAGATGGAAGTACGCTTGTCACCCTTGCGAGAAGCAGAACGGCTCTTGCGATCCTTCTTCTCAACCTTGAGTTCAGCCTTCTCCTCCTTCTTCTCTTCCTTTGCCTCAGCCTTGGCTTCAGCTTGCTCCTCTTTTTGTTCTTCCTTGGCCTCCTTTGCCTCTGCCTTTTCTTCCTTCTTCTCGGCCTTGATTTCAGCCTTTTCTTCTTTCTTTGGGGTGGCGGCACCAGAGAATGGTTTGACCAAGGCAGCGTGGCTGGTCTTGTAAGTCTCACTCTCCTTGACAGATTCGGCGATTTCCTTAGCCTCTGCGACCTTGACCTTCAAGGTAGCAACCCAGTTATCACGTTCGGCGAGGTTGGCAGCTTGGAAGGTGTGCTTGTGGCCGTGGATGGTGAAGAAGAAGTCGACAGTGCCATCTTCGGAGACATCAGAAGCTTCGGACTGTAGGAACACACGTTAGAGGAATTTCATCGGAAATGAAGTTAGGACGATCGACTTACCAAGTTCAAGATACCAGCTGGGCTGGCCTTGTCGCTGGACTTCTTGCTGAAGAACAAGAGACCCTTTCCAGTGTGGGATGACCAAGCAGCATTGTGGTTGCCAACATCTGGCTTCTCGCCACGGAGGTAGCTAGAAAGGTTCTTGTGTTCAACTGGCTCAGATCCGAACCAGAAATGCTTCTTTTGGAAAATGAAGCTCCTGGAAAGGGAAAATGTCAGTTTTCATTCATCAAACATATGCGTCGAATTAGAGGTCATCTTAAACCCTTGAGAAGTAGCCGCAGACGATGGAGAATCAAATGCGCCTCTTCTAGAATGAAGACATAAATCATATTTTCGATGAGTGATCACTTACTTGAGTAAACCTGGACCCTTGTAACCCAAGATGCCCTCCTCAACAGGTGTAACCTCCCCTGCAGCTGGTGCAGCCTCAGTGACAGCCTCTGTAGTTGGCTCCTCAACAACTGCTGGAGTTTCGGAGACTGGTTCAGTTGCAGCAACTGGTTCCTCGACCTTTGGCTCGACGACCGGCTCAACAACTGGAGCTTCGGTAGTGGTGGTTACTGGGGCGGGAGCAGCGACGACTGGCTCCTCGACGACAGGCTTTTGAATATCCGACATTGTGAAATAAAAAGCGAATCAAATGAATCAAATATCCTTTGTATTATTATGATAGATAGATAGATGATAAGGAGGACTTGACGGTATGGATGGCGTAAGTTCCTCGATCTGATTTAAAGTATCTGAAGTAAACAAAGAGGAAATTCTTTGAGATACAAGAAGATGTGGCAAGAAGGTTTATTAAGATAAATAAGGTGACAAAGTGTGAGGAAAGAAGGAAGGGAAGTGAAGAGAAAAGAGAAATTTTTTTTCCCTTCTAATATGGTTATGGGCAGATTTACTTTTATTACTTTAATGCCATTTTAATACTTATTAGGTACCATGACTTTGCAAGGGCGTTAAAGCTAGCGGACTAGCGAAATGAGGTAGGAGGTAGGTAGGCACGGTAACTACTTTAAGGCTATCCATGGATAGGCTAGAAGAGACTATCTGAGGGTGGAGTGGGTTTATTGAAGGGTGCAGGGACCACTTGGGGCCACTTTAAGGCGTGAAGGACTAATAAGGATCCACAAAAGAAAAGTAGACTACTTCGTATGAAGATGAAAGAAATGAAGTACCGTATTATTATCAACAGCAGATTGGGTCGGAGGTCTGTATGGAGTGAATGAGTGAGTGAAGCGTGAATATCTCAGTATGTGATGGATGAGTCAGTGATGAGTGAATGAGTGAGTGAAGTGTGAATATTTTAGTATGTGATGGATGAGTCAGTGATGGATGAGTCAGTGATGAGTGAATAAGTGAGTGAAGTGTGAATATTTTAGTATGTGATGGATGAGTCAGTGATGAGTGAATGAGAATAGGAATAAGGGAATAAAGAAAAAAGTGAGTGTGGAGTGAGAAGTGAGAAGTGAGGAGTGAAGTGTAATGTTCAAATAAAGAGATTTATAATATATAAATCTATCTATCTATCTATCTATTATCTACCTATTATCTACCTACTACCTATCTACTACCTATTTACTATCTACCTACTATTTACCTATCTATTATCTACTACCTACCTACTACCTACCTACTACCTACCTATATATATAATTCACACTACACTCTACTCTACCAAACTCACTCATTCATGATTCATCAATTATATAATCTTCAATCCAATGTAGATACCATAGCCATTTCTTACCTTTTCCTCCTCCTCCTCCTCCTCCTCCTCCTCCTCCTCCTCCTCCTCCTCCTCCTTCTCAAATCTTCTCATTTCTCTATCTTCTATCTTCTATCCCTCTCCCTCCCTCCCTCCCTCCCTCCCTCTCTCAATACTCTTCCCTCCCTCCCTCTCTCAATACTCTCATCCCTTATTTGATCCTCTTGGATTGAACCCCGCTATATAAAATGGGTCTGGCACTTTTGATGTGGATTCCACTTGTGACTTGATCTTCCATCCCTCAAACCTTCAAATGAACGAACAAATGGGAACAATGATTCCCATGGCGTGAATCCGAGTGATGGATGGCATAGTGTTAAGTGTTCCGTGTTCAGATGAATCAATTAACTTTCCGATGACCACACTGACTCTGACTCCATAGAAAACATATTATATTGAAAACTGACTGCCACTCATCCCACTCCCCTCTCCTGATTGTGAATACCCGTATCTTCCAAGTTCTATCAAATGTTCCAACTTCCATGCCACCCCCTACCGACCTCCCGACCTCCCGATCCATCATCTCGAATCCAGAATACGATAAATCTATCAATTCCGATGTTTTATATTCCGTATCCTTGGAAACTTTAACGGCACGTTCATTACCTAGGTAATCACGGGGCATTTTTCAACATCACTCCACCATGCAATCCATTCATCGATGAGGTACGAAGCATGTACAATGGCGTGGTGTGTGGTGTAGATGTAGATGTAGATGTCATATATACACCTATATATTGTACGGCGCATAAAGAGTTTCATCGACAACTCGAATAGTGGACAACATAATATCCCCTCAAATCCTCCACCACCAGAAAATACCAGGAAGACGATTCATTTCCTTCCATGTTACACCGAACCTTGACTCTGTACAACCTGTCAAAATCTTAAAATGTCTTTTCCAGTTTCATCATCTCCATCTACCTCTCTATATTGTATATTTATATTGTGTATTGTATTTATATTGTATATTGTATTTATATTGTATATTGTAAGCACCGAAACATCACACATACTTTATACATCATACTTTATACATCATACTTTATACATCATACATCAAACATCATACATCAAACATCATACATCAAACATCATACATCAAACATCAAAACATCACTCTCTATCACAAACACGCCATGACAAATCATTTTTTATATCATCCCATCACTCGACCAAAACCCTCCAATCCTCTACCCTTTCAAGGCAAGCCGTATCGGCGCATACGGTTTTTTCACAGGGGACTGATGCTCGCATGATCAATAGGTAGGGCGATCTTGCTTTAGTCTTACTTGAATGCCGATGTCGTGTTGGATGTGTGGCTCTAGTGGCAATCCAATCCAATCCAATCCAATCCAATCTATTCATATCATCAACATGCAACACAACATGCATGCATGCAGGACAATGTAGAATGGATCGATAGATATGAATGATATGCTAGGAGCGGGAAGCTTCTCTATCTCTTGACACTTTGAATGGACTCGCATGGCAGCACTCACATTCCTGTACGAAACACGCACCCGCCACTCCTTTTCCCACAACCTATCCTTTCCCTTCCTTCACATCCATATCCGTATCAAAGGGAGAGAGAAAATGTTGAACATAACCCAAATTAAAAATGGGGTTCGAATGTTGAATGTTGATTGATGATAGATATTAGATTCTTGAAAATCATGGAATGTAATTCAACACAGACCAATTCTAACCATCCAAGCTTTTCTTATCTCCTAACCATACCATGTCAGGGGATGCAGGTGAATATTTGATTTGACCGTCCACTCACAAGAGAAATACTTTGATGATGGATGTCCCGAATCTTTCCATTTTCAACCTCATGGGATAATAATGTACACAAGGAATATGACTCTCCGAGGGAAAGTCGCATATCCTCTCTCTATATGCGTATGACAACATAGGTACCTACTGCAACAGAGTACCCTTAGCCATTTGGACAATATACATATGTACAGCCTTCTCTGATATACAAAGTCACATATGAATAGGGGGAGAAGAGACACGAGAGAGGAAGAGAGGGTCATTGCACGACAAACGCTCAAACGGTACCAGGGGGCCATGGCCCATGAGAGAGAAAATATGGGAAATGGAAAGAATGGAAAGAATGGAGCACAAGTTACAACAAATAATAGGAGGAAGCATTGTTATTTTTGTGCTCTAAGCTTGGAAGGCGAGGGCGTTGGCAGTTGGTGGTTGGCGTTCTACCATGTGAACAACAAGTGTGAAGTTTTTGAAAGGTGTCGGTTTATTCATCTCCAGAACTATTTTTGACTTTGACTTTGACTTTGATTTTGATGTTTGTCCCTCTGTTGGTTTTGAGCAGAGTCTTGGTGATTCGTGATAACATTGAAGTAGGTATATATGTGATAACATTGAAGTAGATATATATGTATCTCCATATGGACCACCGATTCTTAAGTTTACGGAGTACTAGGATGCAATGTATATCCATCAACCTAAGGACTCGCTCGGGAGGTAGCATCATGATCATTCACTAGGTAGGTATATAGAGTAGAGTAGAGGAGAAAGTATAACATCGGATTTCATGCAACTCAAATGCATTAAGGGTTCGTTCGGATCGATTTCTTATTTAATTGATGAAATCTTTAATAATGATAAAACGATAAGGATAATTGAATTGTTGAATTTAATATATTTAGAATAATATTAATATATATATAAGATTAAATTGAAAATGAAGAAGATAATATTATTTTTTAAATATATTTATTTAATTATATTTCAAAAGTTATTATTAACTTATTATATAAGAAAGGTTAAGAAAATTTATTGCATTTATTATTTTAAGATTATTAAACTTAATATTTTATTAATTTCAATATTATATTCATTTTGAAATATTTTGATTTTATATTAGATTTAATATAATCTAATATATATTGAATTCAATATTGTATTTGATAAATATGATATTAAACTAATATTTCTAATATATTAGTTTAATATTATTAGTTTAATATCAAAAAAAATCGATCCGAACGGGCCCTAAAACCTTCTCAACTTTCCCCTACTGCACTCTACTATCCCTCGCACTCGTAAATTTGGACAACCCTCAAACCCCAATCTCCCTACATACCACTAAAATATGACTATTGGTCCGTCCAAGACCATTTCGGAAGGGTTTCACTACTCATTACTCATTGAGCGACCGTGAAATTATAGTGTTGGTTGGTGCCCACATTATGAACTTTAGTTCATGTGGAACTTTGCTGTGGAACTTTGCTGTGAGCATCAGCATGAGTTTGCTCAGATATTTCATCTCATTTACCGACATGTGTGCACATGTGTGGTAGATACTTAGGTACATAAGATCTTGGAAATGTCGTCTGATCATCGAAGAGGAAGGGAAGGGATCCATCCATTTGTTGCTGTTTTGTTTTGTTTTGTTGATGGAGGAGGTACCGACTACACAATAGGCCGGTAGGGTAGGTATGGAGGAATAGAATCGAGGTGAAAGGAAGGTTTGTATATCGAGATCACTCTATTGTTACCTGTGAAAGAATAACAGAATAACAGAATAACAGGAAGAGAAAGCTACGACGACTTTGACTCTAACCACAACCTTGATGTGTATAGATATCATAAAGCTAATCATCCAGTATACCTCAAAGACTCAATTGCCTTCCTCCAAATACTACTCAGGTACTATACATTCAAAGAACTAACAATCACATAACAAACATCCTATTCCTCTCCAAAATCTCACATCATTCCATCTCAAAAGTCAGTCACACGACGATAAGGTTTTATCTCCTCACATCCACCAACCAACCTTATTCCACCCACCGCCCCATTTCCTTTCACCTTGGCCTCGATCTTTTGCCATCTCTCACCTGGGGTATCGGAAAATCCAATTTCTACATCCACACCACACCACAAGATCCAAGAATCTCCTCCTTCAACAATCTAGGAATGCTTGCCAATTTGCCTCAAGGAGGGGTCGCTTTTGATATTCTCCTAGGCGGGCCCTTATCCAATCACAACACTACAGATGTACTCCGAGGGGTAACATGACTCAGATATGAATCAACATCATTCAATCCTCCTCTTTCCAACCCACCCCAACCCACCCCAAGTACACCCAACTACCCTCTCGATCCGCATCCCGCAAACCTCGCACTCGCGAATGACCAAAAACGTTCATCAAGGTTGTGTCAAGGAAGTTGATTCACAGTACGGTAGGAGGTATCTTCAACACGCGGTGTGCACACCCCTGGCGCGCTTCCAAAATTCTTGATAGGTTGAATGTCAACCACACATGTGGTTTGGGGAAATGGGATGGGTGATCCATGTAAAAACGCAATGCCGAGAGTTTCTGGCAGAGTGTTGCATCATCGCACTTCAATCACTTTTGGTCGCTTGTCTTCGCTTTGCGCGATGTGATCCCCGACGAATGGGAAATGGTGAAGGATAAAGGTAGGTTGCTGGATAGATGGGTGATTACTCACCGCTCATGTACTGCGAATATAGGAATGGGGGTTGATTGGAGGAAGAAGATTTGATGGTTTGGGTTGGTGAGGTTTATTTTTGCTTGAGTTTGTGTTTTTGGTTTTTTTGATGCTGGTGAGATCGATTTATTTCTGTTTTTGCTATTGCTATTGCTATTGCTATTACTACCATCTATGTTGTAATTGCTTTGAAATCCAGCTTTGGAATCCTTTAACAAGGGAGATGTTTTTATCAAGATAATTCACATATTGATTACTGTCTATGTCATCACTACCCCTATTTCATGATGTTTTCAAAACTCTCGTTCGGTGTTGATAAGACCATACATACATACTCCATGGCATTTCTGAAAGTTGCCCAACTGAAATTCATTTTCATATCCTTGATATAAATCAAGATGAGATCTTCTCTGCTGGTCACTGTCAAAGAGCTGTACGAGTGAGCATTCTTGTCAGGTTTGTTTTTAGTATGTGTTGCTGTGGATGGAATTGATGTTCTTTTGTTTTTGGACTGTTTGGAATGGGGTTCTTTGTGGACTGAAGTTGCTGCTGGTGATCGCGGAGTTGCTGTATTGATTTCTTTGATATCTAATTCTCTTCACTGGTCTGGGGCGTTTCTTTGGGTTTCTTTGTTTGTTTTTTTGTTATATGAAGCATGTTTTTTGTTAAAATTACCTCTAAAGTGTGCATGTTGTGTGAATCACATTTTGCTTCACCAATTCACTTCAGTAAGAAGTCAAATCTTTTCATGGTTTAAGGAGCTCCAGCTGGTATCTATGGGAGGCTCCATGGCCATCATAATCCTGACAATGATATTCAAGTCCACCCTTCTATCTTGAGATGGATATTATAAATTCCCATCTGATTTATGTTGAAACAAGATTCATAGTCTTGATTCTTTGAGAAGTCAGGATCTTATAGGGGAAAGAATTTGCAGTACCTACCTACCTAGGTAGTATTGAAAGGGGAAGGGAGATGCTAAAGTCACTTCTGAACATCTGGTGAATCTTCTTGTCGAACTTTTCCGCGTGCCTGACGTGAAAATACTACTTGATCTAGATCAGGGATTCGGGAGCAAACGGCAATTTCAGTGAAAGATCTTGAAGTCAAATGAATGTCTTGTTCTGGAATCGAGGACTCGAATAAAGCTAGCAGTAAACACATGTCTTCCAAGCCTTGAACTACACTCACTTCCTGATACTAGATTTAATACTGGAATGTATGCTTCAAGTGCTCCCCTGAATTCACGTGAGATGACCATGAGTTTCTTTGGTGGGTATGAGCACTTTGAGGAGTAGTCATTAAAATCTGCCTGGCTCTCTGGTTCAAATTGTTAGTAAATCAACATATAATAAACATATTTGAACGTTATTTACTTTTCTTTCAAATTGCAAAATAAGATGATTAGAATCGTCGCTGCCTGATTTAGCATTCACTAAGTCTTCAAATATGATTCACAGTCAACAACATTCACTGCAAATATCCATCTTGTTATTGCACAGTGGATATCTTACCATTCAACCCCGCTTTCTCTTGTTCCATAAATAGATAACCCCGGGTTTCATGTCCGAATGACCCCAGTGGTTTGAAGCATGATATTTGACTCTTCTTGACCTGGACCCTTGTCTTCTTCTGAGCCTCCCATCCTCTCTTTTCTACTCCATCTTCCATTCTTCCATTCTTCCATCCTCCATCTCGAATCCGAACCCGACCTTGACCCCTTAACTTTCATCCACATCTTACTTGATAGCTTCTTGATCTTTGCAAGTTTACTTGGCTATTGATTCTTTGCACTCTTGCGTTTACTATCTCCTTTTCTTAATAGCTTCAAGACGTACGCCGCCGTCTTCTACCTCCAATTTTGAAGCATACCTCTTGCCTCTCTTGACCTCTATCTCTTTGACAGACCTCGGATAAGGCTCGTCATTTCGATTCATAAAGAATTAAAAGTATCTTCTTCACAAGTGACACTCTTGTTTCTTGAAAGGGAATTCCGAAGTACACAGATATCTGTAAGTGTCCTTTACATATGCCCTCACACACCCATCTCCAAACATATGCTCTTCCTCTTTCCATCTAGAAAGTCGCACCTTCTTCCGAAGCCCATAGTTCATAGCTTGTTCAAGATCTCCATACTCGGCTCATTCTCATCATCATCCCATTTTCCATCATTTCCCCTTACTTCACCTTTTAGGGGATTTTCTCCACTGTCTGAATTTGATGCTAATATGTTTTTCAGGCTGTGCCAAACAAAGCAGGCACCGTTTATGTTCATATCTTCGACTAGTCTTACCGCATTTGCTTGGTATTTCAAGTATTTCTTGCTTGTCTATTCAAGAATTACTTGCATTGCATAGATTGAACAGGCAAATACCTGTAAGTCCTGGATGAAGCTTGTTTGTTCTTCGGAAACACTGCCCCTTATTTTCTTTCGGTGAAATTGGTCATTTCCCGAGATTCGTCATGTGCTATACCTCCCTCTCATTGATTTATATCTTCGACCACTGGCACCGGCAACATCATTCAGTAGGGAAGTTCTATTCTAACTTTTACTAGATCTTTGATATACTGTTTATTATGGGTAACAAGAATAAAGCCAAGGCCAAGGCCAATGAGGGTCAACATAGTGGTAAATGGACTACATATGCAACACCCACTTCGAAGAAAGGAGCAATCTGGAAGCAAGCCCCAGTGAAATTCGTCCCTGAAGTTCCTAAAGCTCCTAATGAAACAAATACATGGATCTGGCCTTCTCTGGATCATCAAAAATCACAAGCTGGTGGTAAATCTGCAAACAATGCCAAGAAAATTCCTGCAGAGACAATTGACAATCCTATTGAGACTACATTTGCTCAGCGTTCCTTTTCAAATACATTTGTTTTGAGATATTACACCAATAATACTGTACCTGCCAGAGGATCCATTTGGGAACACCCTCCTCTTCCCGGCACCGCCAATTTCCAGGCTTCTTCTGATCTGGATCCAGCTGCATGGTCTACTGTACCCGAAAATGCAAAATGGTCGACGCTCCCTGCATATGCCATCGATCCTGCACTCCAATCAGTTGAAGTTCCATGGTGCACCAAAAAGAGAGCAATTACAGTCCTCACATGGGCGGCTCCTCCAAATCTAGATGTTGTTGCAGTTTCTGCTAAGGTGACAAGTCCACCAGCTACTAAGAGTCCTTGGGCTACAGTACCAACTAATGTTGCATTTCCTACTCCTCCCGAACAAGAAAATCCCAACGATGCTGTGGCAAACCTTGACTGGGGTATTCAACCTACGGTACTTTCCGAGAAAGATGCTATTGCAGCAAATGCCTGGGACGATGGACCTGTAGTCACAGAACCAGAGCCTTTTCCCAATTTGGTTAATTGGCCTTTCACGGGTGAAAAGGATAGATTTAAGAAGGTGGCTTCATTGGTATGATTTCTTACTCATTGTTTAGAATGATTCTATTCTAACTACATCCTTTAGGGACCATATGTCTTCAACTGGAGAGAAGATGTGTTCAAGCATCCAAAACATAATCAAGCGCAAAGTACATTGATCAGAGTACTTCAAATAGAAGGTATCGATGCCATTCTTCTCAAATTCATTTGGGAAAATCATAGCAATGCTTCTGCCCTTTGTCGAACTAGTCAGAGATCTTGGGAAGTTGCGATGACTATTACTGTAAGTTTTGTTTATCTTATCGTTAATGCACTAGGTACATGACTGACTGGTACTTACAGGGCATTTGGGATATGACTGGAGGTTGTTTCGAAGGCTGCGATGCACCGATAGAGGGCAATGAATTCGACGGTAGAGCATCTTCAGTTGTTGTGGTCACACCTACTAGGGATACAGATCCTATCAACTATGTTACTCAAATCAAGAACTTGAATAAGATGTGTAAGTTCTCTTCTTCCCTCTCTCGTTCAAATCAAATCCAATTACTGATGCACCCTCATCAGGTATGGCTATGCATAACTTCAGCGAATTTCTTCAAAACATCCAATTACATCACATTCCCTTCCTCACCACCCACATTCTCGCCTTAGTCATTCCCGAAATACGCAAGCTCAAAACTCTCGGTGTTTACAACTGTGAATTGATTCATCTCGGTGATGGTATCGAACTCCTCAACATCATTACGCGAGACCGTCTTCGAGGGTGCGAGCACCAAGTCGATTTAGATTTTTATCCAGTATACCATGTTGGTCCTCATCCTTTATATCAAGCGGGTGATCATAAAGGAGAGAGAAGATTTGGGGGAGAGTATTCATATGGTGTTACTTGGGATGATCCTGGTATGCATGTTGCTGATATTCGGATTGCAATCTGGCAAGAAGTTCACAGTCTTCTTCGTCAGGCAAGAGCTCAGGGCATCGATTTTGTTTCTAAACATACGATGTTCAGACAATGGTTGGATAAGTCGCCTTGTATGCTGGTAGAGGAAACTCTCAAAATCCTGATGGATGATGACGTAACGGTCGATCATGTCATCGCCCATGTTGCATATGGAGATTTTGGTGGGAGGGTTGAGAAATATCACGAGGCGTTGAAAGGAAGAGGTATTGCGAATAAGACCGAGGGTGTGAAATGGTATGTTCTTTCTTTGGACATCCCCATCATTCATATATCATCAAACTAACAACATCCCTTCTCTAGGATGGAAGAAGGTTTCTTGTGTTGTCAATGCGGACATCTCCTCCCCGGAGTCTGGTTCTCCTACCAGATGATCCGAAACTACAAACTCGATCCCATCGACCAACCAGTCTGTCAAGCCTGCAAATTATTCCAATACTTAAACCAGGAAGACGACCACTACAAATTACAAAAGTTGACCATCATCAAAGCATGGTGCTGGGAGCGCACCTCCAATAATCCCAGACATCCAGGAAAATGGAATAACAACGATATAGGCAAATTCCTCGACGCCTTCAAGAGTACACCTCAAGGTAGCAGAATCAGAGGGTTGGCTCGAAATCTACATGATAAGAGAAGACTTGACGAGGCTCATGACATCTTTCATGAAATCGATGAGGTGCAGAGACCAATTAATAGTCAGGCGTTGGGAAGAAGAGGCGCGTATGGAATTCGTGCGGCGACGGTCCAGGATAAGTTGTGGATTGAGAGTGGAAGAAAACATAGCGAGTGGGATTCTTTCCGGGTCGATCGGATTAATGGACATGGCGTACCGGCTACCTTTAGGGGTCATTGGTAATCGGCTTTGGATCTTTGATGGGGTTGATGGTGCTGGGTTTATTGCTTTGCTTTATCGACTTTGCTTTGATCCCATCCATCTCTTCATTCATCAATGATGCGCTTCGGATACGAAATGGCACACATTTCTTACATCCCAACAAGCATAGATCTTTCATCCTTGCTCCGATCATCTAATCCTCAGGTTGAACAAAGAGTTTTCGATTCATGGCACAGAAGAAGGGAATTGCGATACCCCGATGAAGTCCCGACTATCATCTCGACTAGACTCCAACAACATCGATGTCTATTTCAACAAAACCACTTCTGAAACATGGTTCAACAAACACCAAGCTACCGCAAACTCTTCTCGTTGGCTGAGGCTACTTACACACTGATACTTTTTTTTCTTAATCCATTTATTTCTCTTCATCTCTCTTCCTTTCTTTTGGGGGCAAGAGAGATGCTTTATGCAATGCGATACGATACGATACGATGTGATACGATACATCATAATACTTCACTTCAAATGAGATATCTACACTTCAGCACAGATATCTCAATCCGTGGAGGAGCGAAGATCCACATCTATCCAATCATTTATTTCCTTGGTCAGATTTTTCTTTCATTTATTTTCATTTATTTCCATTTACTCTATTTTATTTTTGAAAAATAGATGCATAGATGCATACACAAACTCACATGGATGGAGTTTGGAGTTTGTTTGGAGCATAGAAAAAGAATTGAAATTTACTTGCTTGCTGGTATTGATTTATTGGCGTTGGTTTGGTTTATTTTGCTCTTTTCTTTCTGGATGCTTTGCTGGGTGGGTGTTTATGGAGAGGGAATGGGAATTGGGAATTGGGAATTGGGAATGGGGAGAGAGAGAGAGAGAGAGAGAGAGAGAGAGAAAGAAAGAGAGCAAAATTGCTGGTATTAAGTTATTGTCATTTGTCCTCTTCTTCTTCTACTTCTCGACTTTCTATTCGTTGCGTGTGGAAAATTCGGGATTCCAATGTGTTGCATAGAGGAGTTTAAACTTGCTTAATCACTTGCTGGTGTTGGTTTACTTCATTTCTCTTACTTATTTATTGACGTTCTGGATTTCTGGATAATGGGGGAGGGAGTTAGATATTTTCACTTCTTTTTGATTCTGCTCTTCGAGGTGGATTCTTTTTTCCTTTCTTCTTTTCTGATATGTTTCTTTACCTTAATAGATGCGTATGCTGCGTTACGTTGCGATGCATTGAAATAAATTGAATTCAATTTTACGAGATTATTGGAAATGGAATTTATATGTATGTTTGTTTGTGTGTATGTTTGTTGATGTGATGTGTTGTGATGTGTTGTAATACTTATACGGAATGCAATGTATTATAAACTTTAGATATTAACAATCTACTTTCCTACTTTCCTACCTACCTTCCTACCCCATCCGCACTATAACCGTACAGCAAAAACATCTACAAACTTCGAAAACAGATCACATCTATCTTCCAAGACCCTTCCCTCCAATCCAACACATTCGAGAGCTCGACATGAGGTAAATCCAAAATGCTACTCATACCGCAATATTTTATCTCCTTGCATCCTTTCTACTTACAAATCTCGTAACATAATATTCTATTTCATTCCATTCCATTCATCCCGAATCTCATGAACTTTCACGCTCTTGCTTGGTCTTGGTTATATTTCTACGTACTCGGGGTTATACATGTTCGGTTGATTTTCGTTTTGATGTGACTACCTTCTCTCTTCCCTCTTCTCTGCGTGGTCGGTCTATTATATCGATCCGTCTTCTTGGAACTTGTAGCATCTAGGGATGTTGTAAGATTACTTATGCTTGCAAGAAGATGACAGTTGTGAAGAACTTTCTCATTATCATCATCATCAGCATCTTTAACTCAAACCCCCTCTTCATTCCCTAAAGTATTCCCATCCAAGTAACTTTCTCATTTCCATCATCAATCCAATTCTACTTACCGTCCCCCACATTCCCCCCTCTTCATGTATATTCCGTTTTCTCTTTAAATTCCACATTCATTTTCGCTTTCTTATTCATCTCTCCTATCATTCTCACCTCATCCTCATTCCTCTACTTTCCTTACATCCCCAAGTTCCCTACTATCCTGTCTGCTCTTTCCAAACCTCCTCCTTTCCCCCACCCACCCCCGCCGATTTCCTCCCCATTCCCTAGATCTCTTCATTTCCACCTCCTGTTTCTTACTCAAACAAAATGCCCTGTCTTGTCCCTGCTACATATACTACTAAAGCTCAATCCAAGCTGTACAATCAAACCCACCATCTCAACCAACCTCGCATTTTCAGATGCACCGTTGTCTAACCACAACGACTCCTATTAACCACCAAGTCTCCCATTCACCACGTCATACACGCACTATACACGAAGAAGAAACAAACAATTGAATGAACATGTAGCCACTCCTCCCATTCCCCCAATTCCAATAACCTACATCAAATCACCAGCCTACTCCAACCTAACGCTCTCTCCCATCTCCATCCACCTATCTCAATCCTTGAAATGCTCCATGAAACCTCACCTCTACAAATCCCATCCATACCCATTTCTCACTGAGGATAGGTATCCAAGAGTCCGGATAATGGGACACCTTACCTTCATCTCCATCAGCGCCACCATCTATCTCCATCTCCCCATCCTTCCCACACAAAACATCTTTCAAATATCGCCTTACCATCCATCAAGACCTCGATTTAAAACTCGAATCACTGTCCTATCACAAACCATCAACCAACCCACAACAAATTTTCGAAAGATAATTCCCTTTTCTCTTTTTACCCTTTAATCTCTATTCCCTATTCCCCATTCTCCATTCTTCTCAATTTCCTCTCCTTCCCCTCCATTTCACCACCCCTTCATCTTCATTATCCCCCCTCCATTTCAACCCTCCCCCTTCCTTCCTCCTCCATCTTCATCTCACTCACTTACTCGCCTACTCATCTACTCATCTACTCATCTACTCATCTACTCATCTACTCACCTATTCATTCCTCCCCTCTCCCTCTCCCTCTCCCTCTCCCTCTCCCTCTCCCTCTCCCTCTCCCTCTCCCTCTCCCTCTCCCTCTCCCTCTCCCTCTCCCTCTCCCTCTCCCTCTCCCTCTCCCTCTCCCTCTCCCTCTCCCTCTCCCTCTCCCTCTCCCTCTCCCTCTCCCTCTCCCTCTCCCTCTCCCTCTCCCTCTCCCTCTCCACCTTCACACCCCCTCACCCCTCCCATAATTCCATACCTACTCACCACAAAACAATTCTCTTCACCCTCTTCAAAAAAATCCATTCCTTCCTCCCTACCTACTCCACTCCTCCAATTGCTTATCAGCCTTATAATCGAAACATTTCGAAATATTTATGATCCATCGCATCAATTGGCTCGCTAAACCTTAGTTCCTAAATATTTCAAAATATTTGGAATCCATCGATTGTATTGGTCCGCCACAATCACTAGTCTGAAATATTTCAGATCCATCAATTGTATTGGCCAGATTATGTAATTGAAATATTTCACATCTACCAGATCCATTACCTAGATGCTGTCGAGGTAGGTACTTATAATAATTCTTCAATATGGATATCCTTATAGCCTTATTATAACACCACAACCATTAATTTCCATCATCTTCAAACATTCACGATTCAAATCGCAATCACAATTCACACTCCTCAAAACTGCCACAGTGCGGTCCTTCAATTATTGAATCAGAAATCTCATAGCCTGAACATTGGTACGATACTACCTATCAAACTACCCAAGTGATATAAACATAGAAGCAAAAAACAAGACCCCAGTATCTCGTTAACATTAAAACACATTATACAAATTCCTTCTCATTCCCATGGTATCTCAATCGACCTTCGCTCCTCCAGACCGATTCTTGCTTGTGTTTCCTTCTCGCCGGTCCATTTTCTGTCCGACCCAATTCATGAAACAAATTCGTCCCGAAGTTGTAGTCTTATTTGCTTCCCACATGATGCCTTTCAATTAGACAATTGTAAAAAATCACCCCATCCCCAATAAAAACAAGTCACCAACTCCCTACCCAAATCCACAACAAAACTTATGCAAATCTCGGTGCCGAAGTAGCCCTCAAAGGTAATTGTCTATCCAAAGATTTGAAAGCCAAAGTTCTTGGTGTAAAAGGCTGTTTGGAAGGATCCATACTTTGTTGCATATTCTGCATTTCCCATTGTCTCTCCGAATCCGGAGAATCTGTTGTCTTTACTCTCTTGCCCGCTTTGGTAGATGTTTCGATGTTATCTTCGAGATCGAGTGCATTGACTGAACGTTCGAGGCGCGAAGGAATTAGAGAGTGAATACCGAGAATCGTGTTTGCGAGATAGACAAGCCTGTTGATTTGTAAGTTTTGGATTCATAGACGATAATTCAAAATCTAATGACATACATCATAAATACCGTAACAGCAAAAGTTCCCTTTGCCAATTGACAATAATGTTCATTTCCACTAGGTGCAGCATATGAACAACTCTTCGCAACATACCAAGCCACATTACTTGGATGTTCTGGATCCGTATGATCTGGTCCGGCTTGTCCGTATATACTGACAATCCAACAGACTGTGAGAAGTCCATTTATAATCGTCGAGAGAAGAGGATACCAAATGTGCATAATGAACATGACAACTTTGCAAAGTTGGATGAACATAGAAAGAACCGAGATTCCAATATTGAAATTTTGTAATCTATTCAAAAAGTAC
Organism: Botryotinia globosa; assembly: GCA_014898425.1. Lineage (NCBI taxonomy): Eukaryota > Fungi > Ascomycota > Leotiomycetes > Helotiales > Sclerotiniaceae > Botryotinia > Botryotinia globosa. The sequence continues at coordinate 1,807,364 of RCSZ01000003.1, read as the reverse complement.
GACATCAGCTTGGATTCTTCTCAACATACTCTCTCATCTTGAGCATCCTCCGACGAAAGAAAAAAACTCACGTCTGACTCCAAACAAAAGCAATCTTTGGCAACGGACGATAATTCGCATAGGCATATAAAATCTCGTCCGGGCTACTGTTAAATCCATTATCATAACCGATTTGCCACATTTTCGTTCGATACAAATCTGGATCTGCGATACCGAACATGACGAGTGCTGCGACGGTACCCGCGAGTTCGATTACATTAAGCCAGATGATAACCTTGGGAAACTTCCATTTCCGCTTCATGATAGGTGACGAAAAACATCCGAAAACCATGGTGCATGTATTGAATATCGCGGATGGATCGGGAGGTAAGACGTAGGGTTATCGTGATGCGAGAATAAGCTGGAGAGATGGAGATACTTCGTTCAGTGTTTGCGTAATGATATATGAGTCAGTCGCCAGCGATCAAATAATGTAATTATAGTATACACCGTCGATATGGAACAGGCATCGAAAGATGGAGAAATCAGCACGTCGTCTCTTCAAGTTCCCGGAGGATCGAAATCTTCATTAACGAGCTTACGAACGGCTGGCCGTCCATGATTTATTAATATAACGGAAAGGCACCTTTGAGATGGGTGTACAAGGGAGGTGTGAAGGAGGGGTGAGAAGAATTCCACCTTCCAATGAGAAATCATCACGAAGAGCTGATTTAAGCGCTGAGCCTGCATGTCGATGTGAAAGGTTGAGTGAGGTATTGAGGACAGAACCAATGAAAGTGCGGGTATGAAGCTTTTGGGGGGGTGAAGAGTAAGAACTAGGGGGAATTAGGAAATGGTACGAAAATGATATCGATGGCGCTTGGGGGTGAGATGATTTTATTGGTTACGGGTATCAATCCCCTGCGTAGATGTGAATGAACTAATTAGTAAATACCCGGAGCTAATTGTAGTGCACGGGCTGGAAATCTTATCTTAAGAGTGATTTTATTGAAAATCTTATGACTGGTTGAGCATTACCGAATGCACTACTGTACATATAACAATAAGGCTCTTTGGAATTAGATATCCGTTTTGGGATATTTAGTTATAATTGATGCATTTGATTCACATCTGTAGTTCAAGAAAAGGAAAGAGTGTATGGCGTCTGTCATCCATAATCCATCACAGAGTATCTAATAGTCTAAATTACAGGTTAACGATGTAAGATTTGAACATCTAAAAGCAAGTAGACCATTGGAATTAGTTCAATCTTCCAATCAAATTCAATATCTCAGATAATTCGATTATTCTAAATAGTTTAGGGATTTGATAATCTCCATTGTGGATTGCAGCCCGGACTATTGGACACCCTGATCCTGATCCCATCGCTTCATTCTTATCAAGTACTCGAAGATATCTATCTATCACGTATCTAGCTAGGTAAGCGGACGAGTAGCCAGCAGAAAGATAATGCAGCTCTTCCCAATATCCATAGAGAAGACGATCAAATTTCACCTCGGCTAAAAATCCACCTGTCCTAACTTCCTCCTTCTCTACCTGTGTACGCATTCGAATTACAGATTACAGCATGGTGATATTAGCGAAAGGGGGAAGTTCCAGACTGAGTCTTTACAGCTAATGCACATAAGCAAACCTACGATGAAGATCTCTCCCTGTCTCATCCTCCCTCTACATATTCCCATCTGCCTAACATTCCACTAACCCCCCAATTCCCACTCCCATAAAATTCGACATTCACCAAACATAAAACACACAAAACAATCTCCAAACACAACCACAAATCCCCGTAAAATTGCCAACCCTAGACCTCAACATTCCTTCCCAGAGACAGGATGGCCATACACCAGCGCGACCTCGTCCAGGTCTCGAGCCCCAACATCCAAACTCACGACCTGGGGACCGTATGACAGCGATGAGATGTTGGTTATTAGATTACTTTTCCACATAACCATATAAAACCACCCCCTACCTCTCCAAAATATTCATTCCCTCCCTTCCACACACCAAAATCTCAACCCCCCCCCCCCCCCCCCCCCCGAAATCCCCACCTGCACCCTCCCCTACACGCAAACGCTGCATCAAAACCTCTCCAAACGCAGCTTTTCCACACCATGCACACGATGGCGCATCTACCACAAACACGCACAAACAAGTACAGCATCCGATTCCAAGAACAAAAGATTCTCGAATCACGACTCTCATCCGCGCCCTCAAAATATTCCCGTCGGGAACTCTACGATTTCGAGATCCGGGAATTAGATGCTCCGCCGCAGATATGGGAGCGCTGCCCCGATACGGATAATGGCGAAGCGATGGTGACGAAGCGGGTGAAGGAGTTTGGGGTGGTGAGGGAGAGTATTGGGATGAGGAGATTGGGGAGGGAGTTTGGGGAGGGGGTGAGGAGACAGGAGATTCTGGTTGATGAGGTAGGTTGTCACTTATTCTTGCTGTGTGTGTGATGGGGTTTTACGATGATGATAATGATAATGCTATGATATCTATAGACGATTCAATTTGTATCATCCCTTTGGGAAATATAGACTCAAAGTTTCCTCGCCCATCTACTAACATAATCCCATCAACAATAGTTATTTCTCCCACCGCTCTTCTTGCTCTGGCTCGAGAGTCTCAATCTGAAAGCCCCCAAAACCAAGAAATCCAAATCCCAACCCAAGGAATCCAACCCCAAATCCCAACCACAAACCCCCCCCCCCCCAGAAACCCCCCTCTCTTCCAACCCCAACCCCAATTTCAAAATCCACCTCCAAGTCACCAAACCCCCACCCAGCAGCTCCCAAGAATTCTGGATCTGGCACGAAACCCTCACCCTCCTCAAACTAGCCAACCACTCGGGCCCCAATAAATCCGGTCTCTACCTAATCCCCAATCCGCATCCCTCCTCTTCCACCCCCCAAAACCAACCCCAACCCCAACCTCAACCCCAACCCCAAGACCCCATCCTCTTCTCCTGGACCCACGGCTCCCTCACCACCAAAAACAACATTCTCAACGCCCAAGGCAAATATCTCAGCTTCTCCCCTCCCCCCACCACTCATCCACTCCTCCTCCTCCCACAGTGCATCTCCACCCCCTCCCCAAAGGTTCCCTAACCCCCAGTCCCCACTTCGCCGCCAGCATCAATCGATCGCACTTTTCCAATCGCTGGGAAGAATACGAGGTCGATATCAATCAACCCGCCATCCCATGCGTGTGGTGGTGGGGGAAACATCACCATCTTGGAAGATGGAGTTTTGTTGCGGGAATACGAGGATTTGTATGAGAGGTCAAAGGAGAAGGGTGGTCCGGTATGTTTTTTTCTCCTTTTCTTTTCTTTTCTTTTCTTTTCCCCCTTCCCCCTTCCCATCCCCCCTCTCCACCCCAGCAATTCGCCCTCTCCACCTTCCTCGCCCAAATATTCCACACAATCAATACCAGCATCCCCCCCTCGAAAAAGCGAGGCAACAAAACCAACCCCCCCAACAACGACAACCACCCCATCGACATCAGCGAGCTCTACGAGCGCGGCCGATAGGATCTCACACGTTCAAAACGTCATAAGTATTGTTTGAGAGAATTAATATTATCCTCCTCCTTCTCCTCCCCCTCTTCTTCTTCCTCTTCCTCTTCCTCTTCCTCTTCCTCATCCTTATTTTCATCCTTATTTTCATCCTTATCCTTATCATCATTCTTATCATCATCCTTATTCTCATCCTCATTTTCATCCTCATTCTTATCCTCATTCTTATCCTCATCCTCATCTCATCCCTCAAAATCACAATCCCTCCCCACCAAAACCAAAACCAGAATTCCCCGAGATTCCTCCCAGCCCCAGAGAAGAACCAACCCCGAAAATTTGGAATTCCGATCCCGACCCCGACCCCGATCCACCTCCAAACCTACACACGAATTAAAAAGAACTCCCTCCCACTCCCACCAATCCCCACCAAAAACACCCATCTCCTCATCTCCATTCCTTCCCCTCCTTCCCCTCCACCCTCACGATCCAGCACCTCTAGCACCATCTCCATCTCTAGCTCCACCCCCCCCCCCCCAATCCCAAACGCCACCAAAGCTCTCTAGAAAGATGTAATCTCAATCCCAATCCCAATCCCAATCCCAATCCCAAATCTACTTTCAAACTCAAGTTCCAGTTCACCCCCTCCTCTGAATCTAAACCGCATCGTAATCCTTTAAAAGCCCTTCGCAAGACGCGAGACTTATTTAAACCACTGCCCGTTTCGTAAGTGGACTCTCCGAAGAATGGGGAAAAAGGGAAAAGTGGATGTAGGAGGAGAAGGAGAAGCAGGAGATGTACATGTGGATGGATGGGGATTTGTATATCTAGGTATTGATCGTCAATTATTCGTTCTTTTGGCGAGAACCCCTAATATAAGACCTTTTTCCTCATCTTGACTGCCCATTCAAATCGACACATACCTAGACACATATAAGCAAGCACTAACAATTGAACATCATCATTTTGATTTTTAGATAAAAAAGAATCATCATTTCATACTACACCCACAAGTATCGAATCATTTTCATATACGCGCACAAAGAACCCCCCATCCCATGCTAGACCAACCCATATCGATCCAGATCAGATATTATCTGATCTGGTTCAGTTAGCCAGCTAGTTCTCATCCGATATGTCATATGTATCGCCCTACATCGCTATTGGGCAACATATGCTCATTTGCATTGCATTTGGTATAAACCCCATCCCATCCCCATTCTTGAACATTCCCCAAATTTCGCCTGCGGTAGATACTGTAGATCCGTTCGTCCAGAAAGATCCCCAATCACAATTCCCAACCCAACCCCAAAGGCCAGCTATGTTTCATTTCCCACCCTACACCATACGCAATTCATACGCATTCCATAGGCAAACCATCCTACCAACCATCCATCCATTCCATTCCATAAAACTCCAACAGCAATAAACTCCGTCGCTTGAAACATAATATAATACTGTACTTAAAATACCCAAAGCCCTGAATAGCTCTCGAAAATTCATTAATAACTCAAATCCACATCTCCTAATCCCGCAACGATTTTATCTTCCTCAGACACGGTGCCTTCACTTCCCGTTGCACTTGCACTTGTACCTGTCCGTCTCCTCGGTTCTTCTTGGTCAGCAAGTTGTAGCTGTAGTTGAATTCCACTTGCAGATGCGCCTTCATCTCGCATTTCTTGAAAACTCCAACTAGGTTCAAAGTTGTTACTATGCCAAGCATGGTCGACTCGTTCATACAACTCGTCAATCTGCTCCAGACTGATTTTGCTTGTTTCGTATACCATCCCCCACACGAATGCAAACGCGATTACACAAAAGCAAGCCCAGAGAAAGAATATCTTTGCTTGAAGATTTGCATAGCCAGGTCCGCTGCTGGTCATATATGGAACGCTATAAGCGATGGCGAAATTGAGAAGCCAATTCGAAGCGGTGGAGATGGACATGGACTTGGCTCGAACCTTCAATGGGAAGATTTCTGATGTGACGACCCAAACGACTGGTCCCCAAGATGAAGCAAAAAAGAAGATGAATAGGCAAACAAATACAATAATTACTAAATTCACGGCTCTCGCTTCTTCGTGTGCTGCAGTTCCCACCGATGCAATCAAGAAATGACAAACTGCCATTCCTGCTGCACCTAGCATAAGAAGACGACGACGACCTAATGATTCGACTAGAAACATTCCAGGAATGGTTGAGACAGTATTGACTATGTTTGAAATGAGTTGAATTACGTAAGGTGACGAAATTCCGACATTCTTGAAGAAAGTCGTACCACTATAGTAGCTAGTCAGTCACTGCATATTTCAAAGACAGCTTGCGATACTGTCAAGAGTAACGTTAACTATACTCACTAGTAGAAGATAAAATTCTATTCAGATTATTAGTAATTTAATTCACTATTGGAAGGAATGTACTTACACATCCAGTCAACTGCTGAAGCATTTGTAGAACGCAACCGGTTAGAAGTCGACGACCGAGATGCGGCGAGCCTAGGAAAATATCTTTATATGATGAAGAACCTAAACTCAACTCATATTCATGGTTCGCTTCAATTTCCGCCAATTCTTCAATCAAGGCAGGATGCGTTATGTCAAGGCGACGAAGGCGACTTAAAGATGACGCAGCTGCCTGATGTTGACCACGTTTGATGAGATATCGAGGCGTTTCTGGTAATAAAGCAAGGCCGAGGAAGAGAATGCCTGCCCAAACGAATTGTATTGCAAGAGGAATTCGAAAAGCTTTTGGCCCATCAATACTTTGGGTAAATATGTTGACGACGGCGGCGAGAAGAAGCCCACAAGTGATGGCGAGTTGATATGTGCACACAAGAGTTCCGCGAATCCATTTCGGTGACATCTCTGATTGATACAGAGGAACGAGAACAGAGATGATTCCAACGCCTAGACCCGCAAAGAATCTATAGAAGGGTCAGTCTTGTTTGTATCCTATATTCGAAACTATGCCATGTACCTTCCAGCAATGAGCATCGGAATCTGCATTGCAGCAGTCTGAAGTGCCACCCCAATACAAAATATACCGACGGAAATGATGAGAGATATCCGTCGACCAATTTTATCACCCATGGGCGCAGCAAGTAAGGCTCCGAAGAATGTTCCGGCACTCAAGATTGCAACGATTTGAGCCGATTGACTCGGCGTGATGGATAATTCATTGTCGGAAGGATCAACGTAGCCCGTTGAGAATTGTTCGCGAAAGGCACGCATTGCCACCACTCCCGATATTGTACTTTAATCCCATCTATCAGCTTTTCATCCAGTCTTGAATTGTTTTCCGTGCCAGTTTACTCACCCCGTATCATAACCAAACAAGAGACCTCCTGTCGCGACGAATAACCCTATCATGATAGCCGGCGCCGACGAGCCGGCGACGTTATCGGGCTTGTGCCAGGTCATGGCGATTACCATGGTGTAATAGAATTGGTCGACCGGTTGGCGTGGTGAATTAATGAACGTTGGAGGATGTGAGGATGGGTTTGATGTGAGTCGAGATCGTTAATGATGACCGGATTTTCGTGGATAGAAATTGGCATGCCCATTGGACGATGAATAATCTCCTGCAAAGAGCAAAGGTGAGAAGCATTCCCTTGTTCAGTATAATGCAGCACGTGGTTGAAGGATCGAGGATAGTAATTGAGAGGCAGCGCGGGCACGAGATAGAGGGCGGGAGGAGGAGGTGGTGGTATGGTGTGGTATGTATGGTATGGTATGGTATGGCAAGGTGAGTAGAATGAATGGGGTCGGATCGACCTTGAAAGACTGCTTGCTGGATGTTCGACCTAGAATTTAGGGTGTGGGGAAAAGGGAATCGTCTTTTTCTTGGGGAAGTGATGGAAGGAATGGAAAGACTGGAAAGACTGGAAAGACTGGGATGACTGGGATGACTGGGATTATGATTTGATTTGGGGAGAAAGTGAACGGGGGAGGGGGGAGGGGGGAAGATGAGTGTGACTGTGACCCCAGCCCAGCCCAGCCCAGCCTTTTACGGAAAGAAATAGCGCTTTTAGCTCTCTTTTATTATTTCACGAGAGATGGGAAAGTGAGTGGTGGTGAGTGGTGGTGAGTGGTGGTGAGTGGTGGTGAGTGGTGGTGAGTGGTGGTGAGTGGTGGTGAGTGGTGGTGAGTGGTGGTGAGTGGTGGTGAGTGGTGGTAGGTGATGCATGTACAGAGTGAGTGTGAGGAGGTAGGTACTAGTAGGTGATGCATGTACAGAGTGTGTGTACGGAGTAAAGAGTTTCCAAGTGTGTGCCACTGCCACCCTAGAAAGAAATGTCGGGTTCTATTTCACCCGTCACAATTCAGGCTTCAACATAATTTGTGTTCATGTCACAAAGACTCGAAGAGTGAGTATTTGAGTTTTGAGTACAGTACTACCTAGGTATCCATACTAGTATACGAATGTGTTATAATGATAGTCGAGGGTAAGTGAAGTATACTGATTGTCGAGTATTATCATTAACACAATTAGAAAGGTAATGTAGTATTTATGATTTGTATTTACTATTTATTTAGTATTTATTATCTAATATTTACCTAGTATTTATTTAGTATTTATCTAGTATTTACTTAGTATTTATCTAGTATTTACTTAGTATTTATCTAGTATTTACTTAGTATTTATCTAATATTTATCTAGTATTTATCTAGTATTTACCTAGTATTTACCTAGTATTTGCCTAGTATTTACCTAGTATTTACCTAGTATTTACCTAGTATTTACCTAGTATTTATCTAGTATTTACCTGATACACTCAAGTACATACCTATCTAAAAGTGACATTCAAGAGAATATATAAGGAATTGCTAATGATTGGTCTAGATGTGATGACTGAATTTCCATGGCTTATTCCGTCCTATGAGGTATCTACTGGGGATCCTATATTCGCTTCATTTCCCCTCACCATGTATTCATCCCTACTCTATCTGCATATAATACATTATATAATACATGAAATAAAGAGTAATCAAATAATTATAATTCGTCTATATATTATTTCGATATGATATATACTTCTCATACATTTGATAACTCTCATTGGTTTCTCGGATCCGGTGACTATGATATATCTACCTAGGTAGTATTGATATTCCAAGTTTACTCGATTATACTCTCTCTATAAGTAGAGATATATATCCATCATGACAATAACAAGTACACTTCTCAACAGACTACCTACCTACTCTCAATCTCATCTTTGATATTTGACTCTCGACTCCTGATTCTTGATGAATAGGTAACCTAGACCTAGTTGAAAATATCTAATTTGGAACTTTTTACATGGTTGTATGATGAATGATCTAGGAACCTTTTTCATGCGGCTCCAGAGTCATCTACCTAGCAATCTTACATCTCAATTCCCATCAATCCGTTTACTTCACCTCACCTCACTCTTTGAACGAATAAACCATCATATCATGATACCATTCCAGCACCTCATCTCAATTTGTCAAGAGGAGAAAACACCCAAAAGCTAAACCCCTCCTCTCCCTTCCAAGTCTCTCATTCAAGTAACACACACACACACACACACACATATATACCCATCCCATCGAACACCAACCCATCAGCTCAGCCCAACTCCCATACCTCGAAACCCCAAGACCACACGCACATATATAAACATATGTATGTAGTAAGACGGCTTTCCACTCCTCCTCTGCCTCCTAGATACGTTGTGCACAAAATCAAATCCCAAGATAGACAGGAGATAGATGTGTATGCAGACAAAAACATCCACTCCATCCTATTGCATTCCTACTTTTCACACTTGGCGTGGATACACGTCTCAATACGATGATGTATGAATGGATAGATGCATACCTACCATAGACACATGCATGCATGCAAGCACCTCTGAAAAATGTAGTGTAACCTGAGTTATGGAAACAAGTTTGATGGGGATTTGATTGGGATTGGGATTGGGATGGGGAGGGGAGTTTCCTCTTTTGAATGTTCGCTTGGGATACCTACCTAGGTATGGATATATCATAGATGGGATGTTTTTATTAGCTGTTGTATTGTGATTGATGTCTACTTTTCCTTAGACTGACATCAAACAAAGAGTACATTGTTGCACTGTGATGGAATTCTGGGTATTTACCGGTGAAGGTGGATTTGCTTGATCTTGATATCTTTTTATTTCTCTTCTCTTAATAAACTCGACGCATCCATATCAACGGGTTCTCAACTACCGACTCGGGGCAATATAAAACTGAGCTTGGCGTTGGTATCTACTCGCTTGGGATCTTTTGGCATTATAAGATTCGATCGAGATTATATACGCAGGTATATATATCCATGTATTCAAATCACCTATTACAACCATCCCCCTTCTGTATATTCTCTATCAACCCCATCACATCAATAATACACGGGAAAGAAAGCCAAATCACAATTTCCATATCTCCATCTCTATCTCTATTTTCATTCTCATCCCCATCCTCATTCTCATTACACGACCCCTCCCAATACCAAGACCACCGACATCAATACCAAGACCACCAACATCGATACCAACATCAATATCAACACCACTTCCAATTCCAATTCCCAATTCTAATTCACATATACTATTACATAACCCAACAACATTCTCTTTTTCATGCATTATGCATGATATGAAATACCTACATTAGGTATATATCAATAAGAAGTGAAATGAATATGCACTCACATCAGTCACAAACAAACCATAGAGTACCAGGTAGTTAAACGTTATAAGATACCTAGGAGAATGATACAAGAAAGATTTACACCCCCTCTCTTTCTATATCTCTTCATCTCTCCATCTCTCCATCTCGCAGATCGCTCATACAACAAACACATCAAATCTCATCTCATCAAATTCCCAACCTCCAACCTCCAACCTCCAAATCAACTAATAATTCCATCACCATTAAACACCATACGTTCACCATATATATAAACACCAATACCACACCATCTACCTAGTATTCATCACACACTTAAACACCACTACCGATACTAATCTCAATCCCAATCTCAATCCAACCCACCTATAAACTCTCACCCTCTCACCCTCTCACCCTCCCATCCCTTTACCCCCTCCATCTCCATCTCCATCTCCATCTCCACCCCCCTTCCACCCCCCTTCCACCTTTCCAATCTCCAAAATCGCGGGGTACATAATCCGGGGTACATAATTCTCCATGCCACTCCACAATCCACAACCTAAACTCCACAACCCAACCCACTTTCCCCTTCCCACTTCCACTTCCAACCCCATACCTCTAGCTAATCGGTCCTTTAGACCTTACCTACCTACATAGTAATTAACACATGATTAGCATGTGTTCATACATACCTACATTCAAGTGGATCCATCTCGGGCTTTCGTTATGAATGCGAATGTTTTAATTGGGGTGATGTACTTACTGGTTTCTTTACAAGGTCAATCAAGAGTGGATTGAGTATTGAAATCACGGGTTCAGAAGCAAGCAATTACAACATTACAACATACAGATATCCAACAGAAATATAAACTATCCAGTTAAATTAGAAATATCATCTCATCTCATCTTGTCTTATATCAATACAATACAATTTCTTAAACGAGAATAATGATCCATCTCATCATCAAGCCAAAACCTAAGCCGAAATCCCATATCTCCATTCACCGTAATACATCCCATAACAAATCATCTTCTCAAGTCTCAAGTCTTATCAATGGAACTCATAGTTCCAAAGTAGGTGTGACACCCTTAACTCTTCCAATAACCTGGCTGGCAGCATACTTAGGAATGACCTCATCATCATGAAGCATCTCAAATTCCTCAGTAGCATCTCTACCCATGAAGTTCATGAGAGCTTGTGGTCCACCTGGATGTTCATCCAACCAATCCGATACATCCATAACGACACCCTTAACCACAACCCATAAATCTTCTTTCTTGTTGTGTTTAGCTACTTCTTCCATTGTGAATTCCTTTTCTGGAATTTTGAATTCGGATGGTTTGCTTGGCTTGCTAACTTTCCCTGGATCAGATGAGTCTGCTCCATTCTTCATCACTGGACCAGCTGATGTTTGAGATTGTTGAGCTACTTTGTCGCCACTACCAGAAGATTGGCTATCCCATTCAACAGAGATCTTGCCAGGTTGCGATGGATCAATGTGAAGGGAAATTTGACCAAGACGCGATGCAGGGCCAAGGTTGCCCTTGAGAGCATTTTGGAAAAGGTAATTGCTAGCAGAATCACCTGCCACACGTCCATAGACAACACAGCCAAGTAAAGATGATCCACCGAGACGATTGGCACCATGAACACCTCCTGCCAATTCACCACAGGCATAAAGACCTTCAAATGGTTTGCCTTCTTGGTTAAGAATTTGTGCATCTGCGTTAATCTCGATACCACCCATGGTGAAATGAAGAACTGGCTCCATAACAGCAACGTGGAAGTCATCATCAATATCAACTGGTCCATTGTGGAAAAACTTCTTGCCATATGGATCCTTCTCTTTGCCTTCGGCAATCTTGTTGTATTTCTTAAAGGTTCCTTGAAGATGATCTGGTGTACAACCAATCTCCTTTGCCAATTCCTTACCAGTCATCTTCTTCATGAGACCACGACCAGAGTAATGACGGGTGTGGAAGTCAAGAACATTTGATGCCTTGGAGTTGAGAATGAGACGAACTGGGAATTTTCCCTTGTCCTTTTCTTTCCACATCTCACCGGAGACGTAATCTCTGTGACCAAGTTCGTCACAGAACCGATCACCATCACCATTCAAGAGAAGACCTCCCTCTCCACGAAGAGCCTCAGCGGCCAAGAACTTCCACTTAGATCCAGGATCCTTAGGGTCAACAAGACCAGTTGGATGTACCTGAACTTTGTCCATATCGATTCCATTACCACCAATAGCCATGACCATCTTTTGACCATCACCAGTAGCGTGTACACCGTTGGTAGATGCCAAGTCATATGTATCAGGTCTGTGTTTCTTGAGTAGAGATGTTTCTGTGAAATCTGCTGCGTATCCACCAGTGGCCAAAACGACTGGTCCTTCAACAAATGAAGGTTCTCCACCGAATTCATAATTGACACCGGTAATCTTGTTTCCTTCCTTCTTCAGTCCTGTAACTCGTGCCTTTTTGATGATTTGTACACGTTCGGGTTCTGATTCAGCGAGTTCCTCTAACCTTTGCATTAAAGCATATGTGATGGCCATACCAGGGAATTTCGCATCGTGTCCACGGTGAGTTCTTGGATGTGAGTGACCACTGAGTCAATTAGTAAATGTTTGAACGGTTGATGTGCAAGTCTTTGCTTACCCTAGTCGTGATACGAGAGTCAAATCTAATCCGAATACATCTTGAAGCCATTCAACGGCGGCAGCAGACTTGTATGTCAAGACCTTGATCAAGTCCGGCCTTGCCTTATCTCTTGCCGATTTCAGTGTGTCATCGTAGAATTGCTTTACGCTGTCTTGAATCTTTTGGTCGACTTGAGTTCGAGTAAGTGCTCCATTGATGCCGGAGGTAGCCTCTGTTTATACATTAGCAAATTATTTGCAAATCAAGAATTTTTCTACTTACTTGTTGAGTTTCCACCAAAGAAGGCTTCATGTAGCAGTTAGCATGTGTTTGATGATCAACGCGAGAAAGCGTGGCGCAAAGTGTGTCTCAGCAATTCAGACCGATCTTTGGTCAAAAGTGACGTGAAGTGTACTAAACACAATCGCGAGTTCAACTTACCTTGTTTATCTAGAACAACGACGTTGCCACCAGCCAGGTAAATAGTGTGTGCAGCACTCAAGCCAGAAACTACAGTCAACATTAGCTTCAGTACACTGTCAAAGGACAAAGGTAATCAAACATACGACCACCGCCAACGACAACTACTCTAGGTGCCATTTTAATTAGAATTGTATGTAGAGAAGATGATGAGAGGGTGATGAATGTTTTGAGAAAGAGAGTTTAGAGGATAAATAATAGAAAGAATCTTAGAGAACGGGTTGTTGGGGGTTTTGTGTTAAATGTAATAGCGCTCTCGTCTCTCCGCTGGAATGGGTGCCGAGGCATTACGGGTCCAAGTTTTAGCTTGGAGCTAAGGTGCTAAGCAAGAAAAGTAAGTTCCTGATTCGCTCAAATTCTTTCGAATGTTTATGTCAGCATACGGAACTGGGGAAAATTTATGGGGTTTGAACGGTCAAAATTTCCGGAAACGATGTTGATACAATGATTTAATGGGGTTCAATATAGTTTGAGCTGGAAGTTGTCTAATGTAAAGTCCGCAGTCAAAAATGAAAACAGCAGCATGATTTTAGGAAGTTCAGATAGACACATTCGTTCTCGTAAGGTTGGTGACACTCGGATACTTAGACACTGTTTGAAATCGGTCTGTAACGATATCACGAGTCAGATCACAAAGATACAAAGAGAAGAGGCGGGTATCGAGCATGTGAAAGCCGGTAGGAGCTAAGCCCCACAAATTCAATGTTAAGGTTACTCCAGGTTTTCAATGCATCAGATGATTTGATCTCAGGTCATTTTATTCCTTTCAGCAGGAATATCGACAGCATTTGATTGAAAGATCATTTACATGTGAAAGACGTTGGATGGTGCTAGGTTTGAGGATACCCGAGTAGCTGACTGAGCCGAGTAAATGCATTCACTATTAAAGGGGTACAGTTTCAGAGGCGCTGGTTGTTATTTACTTTACTTGACAGTTCCAACTCAATTGATGTACCTAGGTAGATATGCGTACTTGGTGTTAACCATAAACTCAGCTAATCGTAACTTCTATAAGATCGTCTCGATGGCTCCATATACTTCAGATATTCCATTCAAATCTATCTAGGCGAGTTAGGCTATTTTGTAGAAAATCGGTGTGGTCTGGACATTCTTGCATCTTGAGGTTTCAGAGAACTAGGGCCTTACTTTCAAAGCTACTTTGTAAATCACATATTAGGCTTTACTGGCTTTTGTGAACTCCAGTGATACAAGTTGATGGGAGTAGCTATATATCCATCTGCTGCCGTGTGATACAGGTTGAAATCGGAGAAAGGTACCTGATCACGTGTTTACTCAGCTAGTTGATGTGGGCTGATGAAGCGGGCGGAGACGATCTATGTATGTTAATTCGTCATCCCGCATTTCTATCAAGATATCAAGATTTGGGCCCAATATCGAAATCCATCAATAAGAATAATAATAAGAAGATGAAATACACGTCCTCAATATCATTCATTTTGACAGTATTCTTTGCTGCTACGATTTCTGGTAAAAATATTCAAGGACCTCTGCCAGACAACAATCTTGGTCCTGCGATGCCTCCTAAATCAGAACCGTCTTCTGATCCCATCGGTGGAGGTGATACAATCATTCTATCAGATGTTCTAGGCAGAGATCGAAGCATCAATATATTTGCTGGATTTACAAGAGATATAGCGCCTATAAGTGAGCGATTTGCTGATGGTGGCCAAAATACAACCATTCTTGCCCCAGTCAATTCTGCAATAATGGCTCTACCTCGAAAACCATGGGAAGACCCAGAAGATTATGACAAACTTGGAGCCAACGCATATGAAGGTGAAGATGGAGAAGAGAGGGCGCATAAGAATCTGCGGAGATTTGTGGAAGCTCACATCATTCCTGCGAGTCCATGGAAGGAAGGGGAGAAAGTTAAGACTTTAGTTGGAGATGAGGTCTGGTGGGAGAATAAGGACGGAGTGAAACGAGTGAGTTTGATTATGAAATATGTTGCCTGTACTTACTGACCTCTTTCGTAGTTGCAACCTGGAGATATTGAAGTCTCAAGCATGGCAGGTAATGTTCACAACGGGCAAGTCTGGATATTGAAGAATGTGAGAAATTATGCATAGAAACTGCTTGGACATTACTTGCAGAGATTGGATTTGCTTGGACTTGGGAATCGAAGTGTTAGTAAATTCGAATGGGTACATATATAGGGGGTTTTGCCCTTGACGTCGCATATCATGATATTAATAATAATAAAGATTTTGTTTTTGAAATGTCCACGTGCGTTAAGGTTACATAATGATGATTACATCATTCGCACCCTGAAAATTATCAAAAAACATTGAAATATCGAAGCAATCAATAGTGCAGGTGTCTCCATAATAGCTTGATCTTGCAATGACATTGAAAATGGAATGTGCTTCAGTGAATACAAATGATATCCATATCAAATATCAGTGGGCCTGCCTGATTAACAATTGATAGCCTCGCCCAGCCTTGAAGCATTAGCGGTAATCGCCGGCACGCTAAGGGAAATCATCATTGCGATCATTTAGAAATTCTCATAACTCAGTGTCGACATCTCGCTTGCTATTCGTTTTGATTGATGAATTTAGAGGGATAGTTAGTTATTGCAACAGAGATATATCTCTGAATCATACTGGAAATTAGATTCACTTCTATGGAACGGCATTAGTGGTTTTTACTCCATTGCGCCGGAGCATAAAGCCTTGCGCGTACTTGCAAGCTACTTGGTCAGTACCTCTTCGTTCATTGTTGAGTCAAAATTCACTTCGCATTCATGATCAGAATTAGAGCTAGTGATATGAGATTTCAAAACTCCTCGTTTATGAATGAGCTAACATCTAATACTTTCCAAAGTTAGCTTATCGAGAATCAATCGAGAATCAAATCAGCCAGCTAGAAACAAAACGTTATGAATAATCAACCACATAACGGACCTCCAAATTTCGATCGAGATCGAGATATGGAAGAACAACTCAGACAACGTGCTTTACAGCATAAGCAGGAAGAAATCACGGCGCAGCGCGAGCGTGAACTTGAGAGGCAAGAAAGAGATCGGCAACACAGAGAACAACAATATCAACCAGCACCTCCCCATCAGAGCAACACCGGCAGCATTCCCTTGCATCAACCTGTTGCGAACCGGACAACTACAGCAATGCATAGTCCAGGAGGGATTCTTGCTACCCATGGTACTCCATTAGGAGCTCCAAGCGGACCTGTGAACGCCTTTGGAGGACCGCTTCATAATGATGCAGCACGCACTTTGCAACATCATGCTCAAAACTCTGCGCAGCAACCCCTCCAGCAATCCATATTTGGCTCCGAACCTATCTTCAGCCGTGGTTCAGGTGGCCCCCAGTCAAATGTGCCACTTGGAGTACCAGATGTTGGCTTTGGCAGGCCACAACTAGTTCCACGAGAGACGACTCAACAAGAAGTAGCAGCCGCGAGGTTGATGCCATTCACACCTGTTACGCCTGGTCATCAAATGCCTGGGCCAGCTGGTCTGACACAAGTTGGCCAACAGCCAATTCTTAATGTAAGTTTCCAGCGAAAACTGTCTTCGTTGCCCATGAGTTTTTGGGTATACCCAAGCTATTACGCATGTCTAATTCCTTGTAGGATGCTCTTAGTTATCTCGACCAAGTCAAAGTTCAGTTTTCAGATCAACCTGACGTTTATAATCGGTTTCTTGATATCATGAAAGACTTCAAAAGTCAAGCGTAAGATATATTTACTTTATCAGCCTCGCACGTCAGGTTTTGTTGCGACAGCATGTCCTATCCATATTCTAACTCTTAGTTCACTTTTAGAATCGATACTCCCGGTGTTATCAATCGGGTTTCCGAACTCTTTGCAGGTCATCCAAATTTAATTCAAGGCTTCAATACATTTCTACCACCTGGATATAGAATTGAGTGCGGTGCCGACAACAATCCAAATACAATTAGAGTCACGACTCCAATGGGAACAACTGTTCAATCAATTCCTGGAGCTGGTCGTGTACTTGGCGAAACCGTAGTCAGCCACGGCAGCGGCGCGAACGGCTTTTACAATCCTCAACGCCCAGTAAATTGGCAGCAACAGCCCCAGCATAGCATCGAAAGTCCAGAAGCCGTGTTTAGCCCACCTCATCAGAATGCTACGGTTCCTTATGGTCACAATCAAGCGCAAATTGGACCATACGACGCACAAACGCAAGCGCAAGCAGCAGCAGCTGCGGCCGCGGCCGCAGCTCATCAACAACAACAGCGAGGTGTTTCTCAATTGACTAACGCTGTCAGTGCAACTTTAGGTCAACCACCGAGAAACACGCAGACCCCAACGCCGGGCGGTAGCTCTGGTAATCTGAACGGTTCCAGTGCGCAAGCGGGCATGGAAAAGCGTGGCCCGGTTGAGTTTAATCATGCAATAAGCTATGTTAACAAAATCAAGGTATGAATTGATAATCATTCTACCAATCGTTTTCGAAAATATACTGATCACTTACTCTAGAACCGTTTCCAAGACAAACCTGAAATTTATAAACAGTTTCTCGAAATTCTCCAAACGTACCAACGCGAATCTAAACCTATTCAGGACGTTTACAGTCAGGTAACTACCTTGTTTGGTACGGCGCCAGATCTTCTGGAAGATTTCAAACAATTTCTTCCAGAATCAGCTGCACAAGCAAAAGCTGCTAAGGAGGCGGCGGAGGAAGCAACCGCAATGCCAGATTCTTCTCAAAGTGCTCAACTTGGAAATAGAGGTCCTACAGGAGATCCCAAACTCCCAATTATGGGAAACTTTCCCATCCCTGTATCTACTAATGGCAAAACAGAAAAAAAGCGCAAGCCTCTCACTCAAGGAACCAATTCGCAAATGGGTAATGGAGGAGAAGGCTCTGTTCGCGGCGCTGGCCAACAACAGCCCAACAAGGTAACTTAGGCTTCAAGCTATTTTATTAAAAACCCATTACTTATTGAGAAATTTACTTAATACTTTGATTTGATAGCGATCGAAAATCCATCACAACAGTAAACCACAAGCTGCTGATGCAGCTGCGGTATCTCCGACCTTGACACCGATCGTGCCTGAACCACTTCCTCCCGCATCGATGTCTGCCGCGAGTTCTGAAGAATTGGCTTTCTTCGATCGCGTGAAGAAATATATTGGCAATAAGTCCACTATGAATGAGTTTTTGAAGCTCTGTAACCTGTTCTCACAAGACTTGATAGATCGAAACGTCCTCGTATTCAAAGTCCACAATTTTATTGGTGGAAGTGCGGATCTAATGAATTGGTTCAAAGCCTTTGTCAATTACGAAGGAGTCGACGAGGTTATCGACAATCGCCCAAAGGCGCCGACAGGAAGGGTTGCATTGAGTAATTGTCGAGGTTTGGGGCCAAGTTATCGCTTGTTACCGAAAAGAGCAAGTCTCCCTCTCCCTCTATACTTCTAGCTTCAAAATATTCATTCATCATTTCCCAGAAAGTGGAGATGTTCGTCAGGCCAGAGCCCTTTGCTAATACCAATGACAGGAACGATTGAAGCCTTGTAGTGGTCGAGATGAGATGTGCCAAGCCGTTCTCAACGACGACTGGGCTTCACATCCTACATGGGCGTCAGAAGATTCGGGATTCGTAGCTCATCGAAAGAACATTTTTGAGGAAGGTCTTCACCGTATCGAAGAAGAACGTCACGATTACGATTTCAACATTGAATGTAACGCCAAAGTAATACAACTTCTTGAACCAATCGCACAGCAGATCGTTGCCATGGATCCAGCTGAGAGACAGAACTTCCGCATGCCCAACACCGCTGGTCCAAACCAAGCTATTTACAAGCGTGTATTGAAAAAGATCTACGGTGCAGAGAAAGGTCCACAAGTTGTTACCGATCTAATTCAAGATCCTTGCGCTGTTTTACCTGTAATTTTAGCACGACTCAAGCAGAAGGATGAAGAATGGACCTTTACAAGAGTAAGTATCCTGTATCCCAGCAATATACCATCGCTAATATAAGTATCAGCGTGAATGGAATCCTGTCTGGGGTGCACAAGGTGGTGTTATGTACCTGAAAAGTCTTGATCACATGGGCATTCACGTCAAGCAAGCCGACAAAAAACATTTTGCTGCAAAGCATTTAGTGGATTCTATTAAGACCAAACACGAAGAACAGCGACGCCTTAGAAGCTCGAGAGGCCCCACGCCAAAATATCAGTACTCGTACCAATTTGCTGATCAAGAGGTCATTTGCCAGCTTTTACATATCATGATCGTCTATGCCTGCAATGCAAGCCAACACAGTAGTTCCGAGCGTCGACGCATTTCAGAGTTCTTTGAGAAGTTTGTATCTACATTCTTTGACTTACCTGAGGATCTTGTTGCGCTTCACACTGCTGACATTGATCGTGGAACTCCTGATGATGATTACGAAGATATTGCCCCGGCTGAGCTTACTAATGGCCGAGGCAGGCGACCAGTAAATGGAAAGAAAGCAGACCTACGACGAGGAGTACTTGATAAAGGTCGCAATGGCACAAGAGGGCGGGGACAGAAGGAAGACAGCGCTACTGGCAGTAAAGAATCTACACCGGATGTTGATTCTAACATGGATGAAGAAGTCAACGAAGCAGCTGATGATAGAGCTATCACAGAAGTCACTAACGAGCGTTGGGCTGCTGTGCCAGGTGCAGTTGCTGTACAAGGAACAAAACCTCTTGAATCCGACGACTTGGAAATGAAAGCGGACCAACCGTTTCAACGTGATTGGTACAATCTGTACTGCAACCAAACCATTTTTGTATTCTTCAGCGTTTTCCAAACTCTTTATCAAAGACTCAAGGACATTAAAGATGCAGAGAGTTCTGCAAGAGCAGAAATGGAACGTGCAAAGAGTGGCAAACCTGCAAAACAAATTGGGTTGCTAAGCGACAGGACCGATGATTTTACTAGTATCGAAGATGGCGAGTCTTGCTTCTCAAAAGTCCTGAGCATTGTCGAAAAATTTATCAAGGGCGAATACGATGACACTAAATACCAAGACTACCTCCGACGTTATTACTTGCAGACGGGATGGAAGATATACACCATAAGCGACCTTCTTAAGACTCTTTGTCGCCTTGGCTCCACCTGCTCATCTCCCGATGCCAAGGAGAAGACACCGGATCTCATTGAACAATTTTTACGCAACAGAGAGTCGAAAGAAACATCGTATAATATTGAGATTAATTTACGGAAACAAGCCGATAAATACATCAAAGATTCAGAATTATTCTTAATCAGATGGGTAAGCAATTTTTGGTTCCATTTTATGAGTATCTACTAACAGGATATTAGTACCCTAAAAAGAATGAAGCGACATCACAGTGGGTCCATCGAGACGAAACTACATTCGATCTTGATATCATGCAGCGAAAGGAGCGTTGGCAGTATTATACATCTTCTTATGTCCGTATCGAGCCGACCGAAGGCGTGCCCCGTAGACTTCTTCGCAAGAGTCTCCTTACCCGCAATCTACCATCAGGAGATACCGATTCTGAAGATGGTTCTAATCAACGTAAACCTCTTATTTGGGGCGAGGATTTAACACTCAGAATCTGCGTCAATAGTTACAAGATCATCTACAAGGAACCCGGCGTGGAATACTTCATTTATGCCGATAAAGCTCTAGGCGGTGGTGAAGGAGGTGAGACTAGACAAAGATTGAAGAAGGTTGAGGAATCGAGAAATCAAAGATTTCATGAGAAATTTGGAATGAACAATCGATGGATGAAGGAAAAGAGCCACGAAGAAGTTAGTAGGATCAATCAAGAATTTAGAAAATGGGTCAATGAGGGTGTTCTTCCTTCAACACAGGCTGCTGGCAGTGGCAGTGTCGTTTCCGGAGCTACATCAGCAGCACCTACTTCGACGACTGCCACAGCAGCCGTGGATAACGAAGTAGATATGGCTGATTAAGTTCAGAGGGCATTTGTTTTTTCAAGATGGGGCTGGATATGGGAGGAGTTTGGGAATAGGTTTCGTAACGACATTCTCTTTTCAGTTTTTTATTTTTCCGTTCCTTTGGTAAATCTCAAAGAGCTTGAAATTCTTCAACCACGTGGCTGTCATGGATTCATTTGCGAAAGCTGGCATGGATTCTACAAGGGGACTGAGGCATTGGACTCACTAAGGTATCAGTAGTCTCTCTCACTTCTATTTTTTAGGTAGTAAAAACTGGGTAGCTTGGGTAGGGTGTGTTTTATATGCTGTATGATAGATAATTAAAGTCTTTAAAAGATCCGTAAGTGAGGGATAGTGTGATGGTGAGAGATATGAATGTAGAGTAAGATGTGCATTGAATCATAAACTGGTTACTTTTATTCTTTTAAATTTGCTACCATCTTATATCCTAGGAATTTGGCTCAGCCAGGCCGCTAGTGTGGCTGGAGAGTATCTTCAGGATAGATTGTCGTGATGGGCGACGAGAATCGCAGACCAAAATGTATTATTCTTTCGTAAGTCGGGTCTGATTGAGGTGATTTGATTGAGATGTTGAGAGCAGGCTTAAGCATCTCAATGTGCACGGAATAAACGGAATATTAAAATCAGATTGCTTAACGTTATTCAAACTTGGATTAATAGTCAATAATTCAATATTTTCCTTTGGAACTTGAATGTAAAGATCTAGAAGTTACCTAGCTTTAGTGATTGATAGAAATTATGAATCTTGTTATATCTTCCAAACGAATCGCCCTCGAAATGTAAGATTGAGGTAGAGGTACGGTGGAAGATCCTTTGCTTTTGGTGGTTTATGTCTCATTTCACCGTTCACACCAAGGCTGTGTGAAAACTTGGTATGCGGCACACATTGAAAACCACAGCAAGTAATGATGTTGATCCGTACTGCTTTTTTGTTCGACTGCAACGCTGCATGAAACCATTAACGGAATGTCCTCGCACCTCTTACTTGAATCGGAGGAAGGTGCGTGTTGCATCGTGCATGCATATATTGGACCTCACTACTTCAGCAATTCATCTTCATACTGAGAACCAATTGATGTCCCGGGTTATGTCAGCGTGGTAATCATACCCTGTTATCTCTCCATGCTGCGTGGCATTCTAATCACCCTCGCCAACTATTATTATTCCGGCAATAATGGGGTTTCAGCTCGGCGGGATGAGGCGAGGGAAAGCCGCCAACTTATTTTTGCGGCTTCTTTCTTTGCTCTGTTCTCTCTTTTGTCGTCGTGTTTTGGTATTGGAAAACTACAGCTTTCGTTTATGATGGATCGCGAGGACGAAGCACAAGAATTGCCAGCGGGAGGTGGAGAAGAGAATGAAGAGGCTGTTAACTCACAAGGAGAATCTCAAGAAGAGGGTATGGTGGGCGAGGAAAAAACTATACCTAAGGACTTTTGGATTACGGAGCTACCAGACCCAAAAGATGCTGAATTCCGGAAATACACTCATCGTTAGTCATCGTCCCATTTATCTCATCTTTACTGAACATCAATTCAAGGCACCCCAGTTGAGGGTAATCATGATCCCTCAATCTACGAACCAGGGGAAGAACAATGCAGTATGTGGGAGTCACATCCGAACCATGAGTGCTACTCATCATTTGGGGATGGAGGGACAACAGCAACTGTGAACGCGTTTGGACAACTCATGCAATTCAGCACTTATCTTGGCCCGGGAAAGTCTGACATGTTTTTGGTAGAGCATGCATCTGTGTATCCTCCCTTATACGTTTGGGTCAGAGCGAATCAACTGAATCGTATGTCCCGAGCCCGCAATCGGGATAGCATGACGTACGGTGTACATTTCCCATCTCTGATTCTAGAAGATAATTTGGTCCGGAAATACGTACACTGTAGATGGCCTCGGTATGAGTATAAAAGCAAAAAGGCAAGACTCGTCGATCAATGGATGGTGCATGATGGAGTCGTTCTACAGCAGTGGCGATTCACTAATCTCGACACTGAAAAAATCTCAACGAAAGTTGTGTTTTCGAAATACATGCTCATTCGGGATGTGCAGGATAAGGAAGATAGTCTCTTCAGCTCTGTTTTCAATGGCAATTACCACGGCTTCGTGGGACCGGGAAGTTATAGCTGGATAATCTTGCGTAGATTATCGAAAGATGACTCAACTAACTCTGGAGAAACTAGGCTAGTGGATGATTCTATCGGAGTGATCGTGTCTGTATTCATTGACGGTGTTGCCATGAAATTCCACTCCAAAGAGGAATGGAATTTAACCGTCGAAATTGAACAAACTAAAGAAGTTGTTGTTGCATATAAGTTGGTATATTCAATGTCGGAAGTTTCAAATGATTGGAAACAGTTTTTGGTAGAGGCGGACAAAGCGAATGTCGACAAACTATTGTTGAAAGAGTTCAAATCGACGCAATATCGTCCGATGCCACTTTTTAGTCTTGGAGATTCCTTACCCAATGTCTCTGCTAGTAAAAACACGGCGTGGGATAAGATTAAGAGTAACCTTGACTTCATCTTCCAACGGCATCTGGAACACCTTCTTACCGTTTGCGCGATTCCAATCACCTCTTATCTGGGTAGCAATAATACGTCTGCCGTAGCCTTGACGTGTGGCGATATATCAGCTCATCGGATCTGTACTTCAGCTAGTTTGTAAGTTTTCTTTTTGCAAGGAATTCACTCAATTTCTATAGATTAATAATTGAACTTTTAGCTTTGCGTTTCTGTTCCTTCTCCAAGCAGACTCCTATCTACGATCAATCGAGTCGCCTAATGATACATATGTTTTATCACTTCGAGATAGAATTGAAAAAGTATGTAAAGGACATTTGATATGGCTGAACAGTGTAGAGTTATCAGAAGATGGCTTTTTTGACTTTGACTGCGCGATTAACGGGAAAATATGGAACTACAAAGAAAAAGAAGATAAACCATCAGGCAATTTTCTTACAGATACAGCATTTCAGATTATCAAGATAGGGGAGTTCGCCAAACATTACAGCAAAGACTCTGGCAAAAATGAGTGGCAGGTGGCTCGCAAAGTTTTCAAGCGGGTTTATGCCAAGTGGATAACGCATCTAACTAAACTCGATGAAAGAAGCAAGTGTGTATGGCCTAGATCTCAACGCGAGGGTCTCCGTGTCTTCCGTCTAGATGACCATGTCTGGATTATCAGGGCTCTTAAGCTAGCTGAACTCATGGTCTTTTCCAAGCATACAGAAAAAGATGCCCAAGGACATATGATTAGTGCGCTAGAGAGGCGACCTAGGTCACCTATGGAAAAGAAGTACACTTCGGTGAATATACAGCGAGAAGTCGTGCAGCGATTCACCGTCTACAATCAAAATTATCAGCCCAACAAGAAAATGCTAGCTGTTACGAGATCCATGCAGGAATCCAGGTTCTTGTTTCATGCGCGAGATACCGCGCTCTTCTACAACACCGACCAGATGGAATGGAAAGGGACGCAGTTTATCGAGCTGTTAAAAAATACCATTGACTCGCAACCACATCATGTGGATAATGAAGAATCTGGCTGGGACAATACACTTCGCTATGCTTTAGCCATAGTCATGGGTACTTGTGGGTACAAGATTAATGCAAAGTCGTCGTTTGAATTAGTCCAATCATCTATTGATGTCCTTTTTGGAAGCTTTAGTTCCAACGGGTTTGTTCCGGGGCAGCTAGATAAGGATACGAAGGAGCAGGCTTCATTCAAACGAAATGAACACGCAGACTCCTATTATCACGCTAGTTTTGAGATACCCTATATCCTTCTTCAATACGCTACCAAGATATACGGTCTATATGAAACTCAGCTTTCTGAGATGATAGCTTCAGATTTCTTAGCTACTGCAGAACCGATGACCGATCTTGGTAATCCCCAACACACAAAGCTTCAGCGACGTGAGAGCATCTTCGACACAACTCTGGACTCGATACCGGCAAATGAACAGGTAAAAGTCGTGGGTGCTATGAGAGCTCGGGCAAATCCTACCACGAAGAAAACTACACCTTTCAATGACTTGATTGATATAACGAATATTGTAGACCGTGATGATGAATGGTTGTACAATTATCCCTCCATATTTTCGAGAAACGTCGGAATCGTTTTAATAAAGGAACTAGAGTCCGCAAAAGAGAGGTTGAATTATTCAGAAATTGGTAATGGTATCATCAGAAAGGAACTTGACAGTTGGGAGGGAGATCCTTTTGATTTATTGGCAGGATGGATGTCCTGTTTTGTTGTTGATATACAACAGACGAATCTTTTTGGAAGATCGGATGAGCGAGGTTACATAGTCTATTCAAGGAAGAGCAATCGTGAGTTGTGGGACCAACTCAGCATACCTCGTACTCCAGAGAAAGCCAAGAAACGCTTGATCTGGATGCCTCTGGTTGATAAGTTTCAAGCTGCTTTGTTCTACTTAGCCACTCCTGAAATCCATCAGATGTCGCTCTCCTTGTTCTTTGATCGACATGTGAAAAACGAAAGTTATTTCTTTGAAGATACATCTCTTGTAGAAAATTCATGGGAGACTGAGTTCCATCTGAGTTTCTATTCACTCATCGATTCAGATTTCAATCATGCTGAAGGAATAGCTACTTCATCTGCGGAGGAGTTCCCAGGTAATAATCGAAAAAAGAAGATCACTCTGGGCTCCATGGGCTTCCGCTTTGATGGTGATATTTTTGATCGATATTGGACTGGTTATTTGTTAGACAGTGTGCCCTGTTTGTACAGAGAGAATCATTTTGGCTTTTACCGAGTCCACGACCCCTTATTCATAAACTTCGACAATAAAGCCTTCAGACAAAGAAAAGTACTCGAGTTGCAATTGTTTGATCGGATGATACAACAAATTGTCCGATTCACCCAAGAAATATCTGACTCAATTAGAGAGGAGTTGGGAATGAAACAAGGCGCTTTATCATCTTCTATTCTAAGTAGTGAGGATTATTTCACTTCGAGTGTCTTGTGGAACAGATATCAACACATTTTACATGTTGTTGAGGAGGAGCTCGAATCTGCAATTGGAGTCATCGGGAAATGGGAGAAGAGGGAGGATGACCGAAAAGGGGAAGAACCTCGCTGGACGCGGAACGACGAGATAAAATACCGCGGTATCATCAACAAATCTAAAGGCTCTACAAAAAGGCGAGTTATGGACCTACATGTTGCATATCGAAATATCAAAACTCTAAGGGAAACTATCGAAAATAGCCAGGACCAAGTAAGAGCAGTTTTTTTACCCCCCCCCCCCCCCCCCCCCGGGAATCTGGTGTTTGTCACATGCCATCTTTGGTTACGAAAGCTCTTTGGGGACAGTTACTAACATACCAAATTTACTAAAGATTCGCAATGACTTGAGCCTCCAAGGGTCCGAGAATATTCGATTCTTCACTTATGTTACTGTCGTTTTCCTGCCTCTGGGATTTGCAACAGGTATTTTCAGCATGAGCGGTGCCCCGGATGGGAAGGTACTTGGCAGTATGGCAGTTTGTGCTGTCATCGCTCTCTTCCTAACGGTACTCGCCTTACTCAACGCTAAACAACTAGCTAAGATCGTAGATGACCTATTCTCTGTGTATCACAGATATTCTCAAGCAAAAATGGAACAGAGTCTTATAGTATATGATAAGAAGAAGCGACAAAACACCCCTCAGGACGTCGAAGGAGCTGACGTTGAAGAAGCTGACAAGAAACATGATCGAGTCAAACTTAAAGCAAATCCTCATCACAGACAGCGCGAAATGCCTCCAAGGATTGAGACATGGACTCTTTTATTCTGGATTCATTATTTCAGTATTGAGCTTCCCGCCCGACGAGTCTTACTGGCATCCAGCAGCTTGAAATCCAGCAACCCTACATTTCTAGCTCTGATACACGTATTTCTTGGTATCATATTTCTACCGCTCTTCATCATTTCTTGTCTCTTCCAACTCATCATATATAATTTGGCAGATATTATCACAGCAATTTGGGGCAAGTCCTTATTTTCCAAGAAAACGCGAGTTTCACTAACACACTATAGAATTCATGGTGTTTCAACTCACTCCACTAGAAGCGATGCAGGACTGGTATGAAACATACAAGGAGCGCCTAACATACGTGAAGCGCCTAAAACTGCTCATACATCCGCCAGATGAAACTCGTCCTATAAAGCTGCTAGTAAAAAAGCTCAAGGAACTACGAGAGGATAGAAAGAAAAGGAAGGAGAAGGAAAAGCAAGAGAGAGAGAAGGAAAAGGAAGGAAACGCCTGAAGAGAGGAATTGTGACAATGATTCAGAAAATGGAAGCGACAGCTCATAGATTTCTAAATCCTTGTAATCTCATCACGAACCGCAATTCCTATGCCAACAAAATTGGTAAATTACACTCAAACATGTACGTAATGGCTTAGGGATTTCACAAGTCGATCTCAGATCTTGAATAGTTTCATTTCTTTCCAACAACAAAATGCTTATCAATATTATGTCTGTTCCATAAAATGAATGCATGAAACAATTAAATGCATTGGTGAATCATTCTGAAATATCCATCAGTTTTCTACACATCGCGAAGTTTAAGTCAGGCTATCAGACACACTGATCTTGAGAGATTGGACGAGAATGTTTTCTAGTGCTACTGAATATTGAGACGAGAGTTAACAATAGCATAATTCAGACTTGAGGCATTATAAAGATAGAAATTGCAATTCTTTTAACTACCTAATAAATGGTATAAACTCGCACACATTTTGCCACCTCCATTGACAGAAAGCAAACACACGTCGCAAAAAAGAAAATATTTATGGTATCATCGAGCATCCATTCCATCCCAATTCCAACAAAACACACAACCCATCCCAACTATGCCTACTGAACCATAGCCTCACTCTTTTCCGCGATTTCCTTTTCGCTACCCCCGACTGGCGGCGTCTCAGTCCCATCATCCTTTACTCCCTCTACATACGTAGCTTCTGGTCTATGATGTTTACTTGGATGTTGTTTTCCAGTAATATCCAAATAAATCGACTTTGCCGTCCTCGCCAATGAATGTCTTCCCTCAAAGACAGGATAAACACCCACCGTCAATGTACTACCTATCAACCAAATAATACCTACGACAACCCAACCAGTAAAGAATTTCTCGGAGAAGATGTAGCCACTGCCGTACATGGGCATGGGCCATAAAATCAACAACGCGAGAGTCAGGATGACAGTCATACCCTTTGCGATTTTTGAAGCGCGGAGAAGTTTAGTTTGTTCGAGTGCTTCTTCTGCGGCCGAGGCGCGCGTTTCACCTGGTACGAGTTCGAGATCTACATCGGCTGCATCGGCTAAATCGTGGTCATCGCCTCTACGGATAGCGGCCATGGATTTCCAGTCGTATTTATCCCAGCCGAAAATTAATGTGAAGAGGGGGGTGAAAATGAGAGGTGAGAGAAGAGCTGTGACATTTCCCGCTAACATGGGGTTGTTAGAACCGGTGCAATCGACGTTGAGAGAGCCACATTCTTTCTTGGCGGTGACGAGCCAGGCGATCACAGCGCAAATGAGACCGAGAGGAGGGGTAAGTGCGGCAGCCCGACGATTGTGGCCGGCCCACATGATTGTTAGAGTCGCGGGAATGACAGCAGAGGAGATGATTACACCCATCATAAGGTAGAGATAACCCATAGAAATACCAGCATAGTATAAACCAGTTGAAAAGGCAGCCATGAACAAACCAAAGCCAATGACCATAGCATGACTCATGTAAATCAATCTCTTTCCACTTGCTTTTGGGTTGAAATATGTTTGATAGATATCATATGTGAAGATGGAAGAGACGGCGATGAGTTCGGCAGATGATGCTGATGTGACGGCCATGAAGACAATCAGAAGCGTGCAGACGGCACCACCACTTCCGAGAATGGCAACGGCGGCATATGGAAGTACAAGACCTGCTGAAACATCGGCGGGATCCATACGATTAGGATAGGTAGGAAAGACTGGGTTGCCTTCTAGAGCAATGGCTGCTAGACCCATGGTTGTAGCACACAGCCATGGAATGGCAAACCAAGAGATTCCACCCATGATATAACCTGGAAGCGCATGCACTGGGGATGCAGCAATTGCCTTGTTGTAGTATCCATTATCCAAGAATACAGTTCCAAAATTTCCAACGATATTGATGACGAAGAAGATGGCACCTTCTGAAGATTTCATAGTGAGATAACTACCACCGGAATTGCCTTCGACTGGATGATCGGCCGCTGCTTTGAGTAAAAGATCGAATACTGCTTTGGGCGATCCGAGTACTTCACTTGTAGCGTAAGTGGTGAATGCGAAAATTAAGATGATGATTAAGAGCATAAAGGTATGAACCCAATCAGTGAGAAAAGTTGCTTTAATACCACCGAACATGGTATACATAACTACACCCAATGGTAGGAGGAAACAAGCTATATATAATGTAAGTAAACGGGAATCTGACATCAAATGATTCTCTTACCAGCAGGGGTAGGCATTCCTGTCAAGGAAGATACCACAGCAGCACCACCTGTCAAAAGCATTGCAGTGACAAGGATATTGGTCATCAAGCCAAAGACCGTAAATACGATATGAGCATGTACCCCATATCTAGCTTTAATGACTTCAAGGAAAGTCTAAACCCCATCAGTATGTTTCTATACCTGCCAGATTTGCCAAACCTACATGAGCATTTGGTGCTCTCCTCTTCAACTCAATGGCAATAGTTGCGAACAACAAAATCTGAACCGTAGCTCCAGATGCATACCAAAAAGGTCCGGAAACACCATATTTATATGCGACACCAGAACTTTGCAGTAATGTAGCAGCCCAGGTCCATGAGGATACAACCGCAGATGCCACCAATCCCGACTTTACTGTTCTTCCAGCTGTACTAAACATCTCCGATGTTTGTAATTCGTGGTTATATCGTTTGAGAATCCATGTTACAAGGATCTAATTGATGCAAAGAAGTCAGTCAAAGACTCAATTGTAGCAATTGGGTGTAAAACTTACCATGCCAAATGCGAATAGAGCACCCAAACCAAGAACTATTCCATATCCCCAGCCAGAGCTGAGTGGAGGTGAGATAGGCATATTGGCTGAAGAGAGACAATCGACCTCAATGCAATAGATGAAATGTCGTTTTCACAAAGTTAATTGAATTCTACACATGTGGCACAAGGGGGGACAAAGCTGTTATTATATCGTATCGTATCATGCTAGGTATATGGAGATATGCAACTAGGATATTATTACATTTCGGGGTAATACTGATATCTGTGATACTGACCAGTCAACGGAAGTAAGAGCTGAAAGGGTAGGGGTAACATGATACCTTGGTGTTTTTTCTACCTTGCATGAGTTACTCACCATATAATGGATAAGAGATCTGGATCAGAGAAAACGATGATCACCACCACAATTTGAACTTTGTACAATAGATAAGGTTGAAGAATGATAATTTTATTAAATAAAACATATAGAATTACCTAGGAGTTTCCCCAAACCCTTGCTATCTCACTGCATCATCGGGAGCTTGGACATTGGGGGTTAAGCGATCTGTACGATAGACAAAAGATCAACTCTTCATTGGCTATTTTTCAATTGATAAGAGGCAATTTCCAAAAGCCATCGATAAGGAAATTAGAACTGATGGGAAAAATGTGAGAAGACCTGCAAAGGCAGGGGGAAAGGGCAGAAGTCATAATTGGACAGTGACATCAAGTGGAGTAAGACCGAGAAAAGGCAATACCTTAGCAGATTGTTTAGAGTATTCCGATACCGCAGACATATACATACTCTAATGAAAATTGAGTCGATGAGTCGATGAGGTGCTCGATATGCTTAATACAGACTTCTGCTTTATCAGATACGGTGTGTTCCGATGAACCATGGGTCTCTTGACCCCACGGAGAAATTCAACTCTATGCGGAATGCAAAAAAGTGACTGCATCTTGCATGTCGATTCTAGACCTTGTCAGATGTTTGCGTTGACAGCTTCTCTGATAGATGTGCCAATCGCAGAAATGGTCTTCTGGAACACCAATCAATAAGAGGATGAATCAATCATCCATTCAGATGACAGTCTCCAAATAGCTGCCATTGGATATCAGTCTGGATAATTGACTTTGAATAATCCAGAGTAATTTCGTACTTAGTGTTCATTTTGGGAATGTTCAAATATCCAAGAGATGGTTTCTCAATCTCCTTTTCATTAACAATGGTCAATCCACAGCTCGCAAAGGCAAACGAAGAGCAACATGTCAACTACAGGAACCTGAGACTTCAGGACATAGAAAATAACTATCTCATTAATAATTTTTCCTAGGAATATAAGACCAAATTAATTCTTGTCCAAGATCAAGATATCACCAACAGTATCAACCAATTCCGGTTTCCGTTATAAAACTCCGTACCGCGCCCTCCGAACCAATCCTCTTTCCAGTCTGAGTGTCCTGGATCGCACATTTGTTGATACAGCCTTGAAATACCCTCAACTCGAACTCTCCCTTTAGCTTCGACCGTCGCCTAATCCACCTCCCTCAAGCGGTATGTTATGCGTACTGCATAGGTTGTTGTGGTTTCCCACCTGGCGGACCTCCTCCCCAACCAGGATTCGCAGGACCTCCTCCGCCGCCGCCACCACCTGGGGGTTGATTCTGTAATGGCACTTGGCCTCCTCCGTTTATTTGGGATTGAACGTCTGGTCGGTTTTGAAGTGGTTGTGCGAAATTGCAGATAGAGCAGACAACATCTTCGTAAGCATGAAAGCTCAATGGGAGAACTGGGATGAAGCAGAATGTGAACCAGGGATGTCTCTTTATGACTTTCGCAGAGTAATTTCCCTATTGATATAAATTAGTTATTGGGAGAGCGGAAGGGACAGCATCGAAGACGTACACAATTATGACATTGGCATAACACATTCTCGTATCCCTGAAGTTGGGATGAGAACTCTATGTAAGTGTCAGCTAAAGAACTATCAGAGACTCTTAGTGATGGAAGATCTCATACCGTGTTCTCCACAGGTGAAAATAAAGCACATACTGATGGGATCCGCTTTCTGAGGTTAACGTTGATGGAGTAATATTTCCCCAGAAATTCGATCAATTTATGATGAACAATGAATAGTAAAAAATCCCCAGCTAATATGGGAAGGAGGCGCGTCATATAATCACCCCGGGCGGGCCCAGCAAGGATTATGGATTCGAGGCTGATTGAGGCTGTGCACAATATTGTCGGGATTCCAAAATGACATATTTCCGTTGTACATCTTGGCATGTGACAGGGCTTTGATTGGCGCTAAAGCTACGATTGACGCTAAAGAATTTCTTAGCGAGCTTTTTTGGGATACAGTCATAAACTCAAAAACTTTCATTGAATCTCTTTCTCTTTTCTCTTCAAGCGTCGTCCTCATCAACGCTGCGTTTCTATGCTACAAACAGATAAACTTGTTCATTCAAGATTATCAGATCGCCTGCGATTAATTATTTGCATATGAGAAATTCGGAGTACTCTTCAATTTACCTCGTTCCTTTTCCTTCGGGCAAAGATGAACAGGTCTGCCCGTGAGGGTTCGGCGTGATTTCACGTCTGCAATTGGCATCAGAAAAGCAGGGCATGGTCACTCTATATATATCACTTCCGAGAGGAGGAGAGAAAATAGTCGTGTACCATTGTTCCTTTGGGAGAGCCGTTGCGAAGATTGTGTGTGCTGAGGCATGACACTTAAGTGCAATACGTGGCGTGCTGGACTTGTCATTACTCCGGTCTGACAAGTTTAGTACAATTCGATTCCGATTACTCTGTTGAGGACGACGCTTCACCCTTTTTTTCTCTAGGTCAGTAATCATATTTCACCTTGTGAGTTGAGATACTACTAATGATTTCGAATCTTTGTTTCGTTATTTAGTATTTCAAATCCAGAATTGATTGACTTCTTTCGAAGTCAACAAATGCCACCTTTGCGAATATGCCATCCGCCAAAACCAATCGAAATTTCTATTGCAACAATCTATGACGAAACCGAACTCTCTACGTTTTCTCCCTCCTTCTCATTCGCATACAATTTTCTATTGCCCTCTAGCAAAGTGTACAGCCCGTTCAATTCGTCCAAAAGCGCTTCGCAGTCTTGACTTCCATCTCTAGCTCTCTGAAATAACTCCAGAATCTGCCGACCTGTGGTATCGATCTTTTCCTTCAATCTTTCCGATGCTTTGAACACAGTGGCGCTCGATTTCTCACCGACGGTCGACACACGTGCCTGCTTTAAGGCTTCCATGACTTGTGCGATTTGATGATTGAGTTGCTCATACAGTGTATCTTCCGAATCGTTCACTTTCTCGATGTTGACATCTTGATCTGAATTGCCATATCCTGCATGTTGATCTAAATCTTCTGTCTGTTTTGGAATTTTCGATACACTGTCCAATTTCAAAGTCCACAGTTGTCTCAAGATTCTTTCTGGTGTATAAGTCTTGACACCTTGAACGTCGGCATCATACTCTTTAAGAACTCCCGAGTAGATGACTCCTGCCTCCTTGACCACAGTACGCAATTTCTTCATAGCTTTTCCAAAAGGCAAGGTATCCTTATGCCTCGCGTCTTCATAGTCACCGCTTGAGTCGAACATGGACTCTGTACTCTCTGGACTCAATATTCGCCCTCCATTCTTGGTCGCTCTATCAAAACTTCTGCTCAGACGAAATTCGGGTTCGTATCTTTCACGGGCAGCTCTTCTTAATGGCTCTGAATCATACATGAAGTAAGGATTGGTGGCTCGACGGTATTCATCGTACAATGATTCAATTCTAGACTCTCTCCCAAAAGGTCGAAGCCGATGTTCAGTAGGCCGATTCATTTTATCACGTAGAGGTTGACAAAGCGTGTTCGCTGGATCTCAGGGTGACTCAATAGCTTTCAGAGGAAAATGTAGAGATTATGTGAGCTCTTGCTTAATAGGGAGGATGATGGTGGCCTTTCGGCCAATTTCTCTCGTTTGACTTGTATGGAACGGTTTCCAACATGAAATCTCACACAATTGACTTCCATGATTGGCTGAACATGTTA
Organism: Botryotinia globosa; assembly: GCA_014898425.1. NCBI lineage: Eukaryota > Fungi > Ascomycota > Leotiomycetes > Helotiales > Sclerotiniaceae > Botryotinia > Botryotinia globosa. The sequence goes on along the minus strand of RCSZ01000003.1, from coordinate 1,773,045 downwards.
CCGTGCGTATCTGCATATGTCCTATAAGTCTTGTAGACCCTATCAAATTTTAGCTACTATTATGAACAAATTGATTACCCATTTACAAACTCGCCCTCCAATGAATTTTCGTGAAAGAATATCCATTTGACTCAAATCCGTAGTTGCTTCCTTCATATGCAGAGTCCCGCCGCTAGTAACCGCTAGTAACCCTCACCCCGCCATTCATCGTTATGCTTAGAAATACAAGGACCTCAAGCCATTATCAATCAACATCAAACTCTAACACAATCAGTAAATCATAAATGAAATCACAACTCTTTTCACCAAAGATTCTCTGTCGTTTATCATTATTTCATAAACCATCCACTTCCTTTCAACCTCAATATATCGGACCCAAGAGATTCTCAAACACAATGTCTGAAGCAAAGGAATTCCCGCCACAGAAAGTAAAGGAAGTGGTGATTGAAGTTGCGAAATTATTGAAGGAGAGAGGGGAAACTGTTAGTGTAGCTGAGACGGTATGTTTTTATTTGCTTTCTTGTTGTTGCCTTTTAGGGTTTGTGGTGTGGTGTGTGGTTTGGAGTGGAAGTTAGAGTGAAAGTTATGTGATTGATCGGGAGGTTCGGGAGGAAGTCTTGTTTTTTGCTTTGTGGCCTGGATTATTTACTCTTGGATATCTGGCTGTGATTCAGTTGGCTTTGGGGGTGGGAAATAGGAATTGAGGATGTTTAAGTAGAAGGGTGATGGGAGATAGAATGTGTATGAAAAAAGAAAAGGAGAAAGAATCTAACATAAACAGGCGGCGGGAGGTATCATATCCGCTTCTATTCTCAGTACACCCGGTGCCAGTAAGGTGTTTAAAGGTGGTTTGACGGTTTACACTTTGGAATCGCGAATAGCTTTTGGTAATTATCCGTTTGGTTTATTTCATTCTTGAGATATCTCTTGTGTTTACACATACTGACATACCCACAAGCCGGTTGGACCCCAGAAACCATAGCTTCGTATAGTGGACCTACACCAGATATCGTGGCGGGTATTGCTGAGAATGTGAGGGGAAAATTGGGAAGTACTTATTGTATTTGTGAGAGTGGGACTGCAGGACCTGGTGCTAGTGGAGAGGGGAGGAACAGACAACCGTAGGTTTCGTTTCTTTTTTCGCTTTCATAATTTTCTTCTCTCCTTTCTTGTTCTTTTCAATTCTTTTATCCCTGGCAAGTGCGGGGATAGGCGATTGGATGGTGGATAAGTCGGAGATACATCATGGATGAGAGCTAATACATGATACAACCAAAAGAGGATATGTGGCCCTAGCTATCGCAACGGAAAAAGGAACGTATAAGAAAGATTTGAGTACGGAATTGGGTGGTGATAGAGAGGGGAACATGGTTGCGTTTGCAAAAGAGGCATTGGCATTTTTGAGAGATGTTTTGAAGGGTGATGCAAAGCTTTAAGTTGGGAGTTGATAGGTGAGGGAGAAAGTAGTGTATCAGATTTTTACGAAATAAATTTGGCTGGGACTGATGGTGGAAATTAAACGAGATGTGAAAGAGTTTGTAAGCTTCAAGTTGCGCAGTTGCTCGTCTATGTCTATGAACTATCCCACTCGTCTTCCTCAATTTCCTTAGGGTTAGTTCCCATTGCACCCAAATCACCTCTTTCTTACTTTTCACTCCTCTCCTCATCTCAACATTCTTCCCTCAATTACAAGGAAACAGATTCGGTTCCCTCCAAGGGCCATCCATCACACCATCCACATTCTCCTCCGCAGCCAAGCTAACTCCACACCCCCATCCCCTCTCTATGTCCCCTCCCTCAACAAACCCATCCCCCTCACACCCACTCCCCAACACCATCTCAACCCTCTCCTCCCTCCTCTCCAACAACGTAAACCCCGTCTCATGCTCCCCATCCCTTTCCCTATGCTCCTCAGCCCCCACCATCCCCTTACATTTCCCCCCCATCCAATTCCCCTCCGCCCTCCACGTCCACAACAATTCCACCCTCTCCACAGCCCCAAACCCATATCCCAGAAACGAACCAGCGAGGAAAATAAACACAAAAAATACCGTGAGCGAGGTATCGCTTCTGCGGGGGTTATAAACTGTACACGCAGATGCATGTTCATACATATTCTCATTAATCAGAGTTCCATTTATGAAGAGCGAGGTGCCGGTTATGAGGAGAGATGTGTTGTTTAGGAGAATCGATATCTTGGTGGGATCCATGGTGTATTTGGGTGAGGAGGTAGGTGAGATATCTATTGTATGACTGTGTTTTGCGCATAGAAATGAAGGGGGTAGAAGAGAGGAGAGAAGTCTTTTCAGGTCGTACAGTCAGCGAGAATACAATCCAATAAATCCAATGACTTCCCAACAAAATAAATCCTACCAAACCCGAATATAAAAGTGACTTTATAACAAATCCCTCTCGAAATCTGAGACAAGATCAAGAGATCTAGAGTCTAGACCGATAACTAGTCAATTCCAGTAGCGTACCTAGTACTCGGAACGCCCAAGCCACGAGTAATCGATCAATCAAATCGTACGAGGCAAAAAAGGAAAGAAAGTTTTGTTTTGCTGAAGAAAGAAAGAAAGGAAAGATAAGATAAGGTTAAGAAAACATGATTTCTTCTTGCAAAGTTCAACATTCACAACCTGGTGGTAATTATTATCATGGCGGGAAGATGCGAGGACTCCGATTTCCTCGCTTGCGCGTCGTCTATTCTGCGAAGATGGCCAGGTTGGGTATCATTATGATTTACATGTCTGGGAGTATTGAGTCGTGAGTAGTTTTGCTACTTGCTAGGTGGCTCAGTTCGGTTCGGTTCGGTTCAGTTCAGCTTTGCGTGTCAGTTGTCTATCTAGCATAGCATATTTTCTAGCGATATTAACATTGATAACTCAGAGCTCAAACTATTGAAGATGCCAGGTGGATTAAACTCTCAGAGGTAAGATTTACTTTCCTGTAGAATTGGCCAGTTCGCAAAGTTACAGTAACATTATGGATGTTTATCTGAATCATACAAGAAAGCCGAAATAGCAATACATTGTACTATATATTCTCACCCGATTGCACCGAAGATCGATGGCCTTGACGGTGGTGGTCTTGACAATGGTGGCAGGCTTTATATACTCACAGATATCCAGAGCTGAACAAAAAGTCGCACGACATCAAGGATGTAAAAGAGGCACAAAACTTTCGTTCCTTCTTCAAAAAAATCTCCTAAATGATACATATGTATTGAACTCTACATACGACCCGTGGTAATTTATACCAGAAACCCATATATACATCCATAACCTGGACCCACGAACTACTGTCGAGTATTTTGTTCTGTAAAGTCGAGCCCTCATTCTATTTCCATAACTCCATGGATCGTTTGCCCGTATTGAAGCTCGTGGCGACCTTGTAACCCAATAGGTGATCATAGCCATGAACACCCAACAAAAATCCAATCTGATTGTGTAGATTGTGATGTCGTGTAATGAACGCCAACCTGATATCCCGAATATTCAATCCCACAACGGGCTGTGCTTCAATGTCTCTTGAACCGACGATAGTGACGTCCCGTTTCTTTCATCATCTTCCCTTCGGACCATTAAAGGTAAAGTTCGCTCAACCACCTTGGACATTTACGAGCCCTTTACATACACCATAACTACAGCATGCGCTTGGATCCAAGGTTCCTCTGAGAACAAGATCTCTTGTCGCCTAGTTATCCATGTTAGTTTTGCATTCTCAATTCCGGGAATATATAATGACGAGAGAGATTGTGAAATAGATAAGAAGGATGAGGAGAAACTTACATCGCTGCAAGGCATTGGTGTGGCTGTAACGAGTGAAAAGGTACTGAGTACAGCAGCTGTCACGAAGAGAAAGGTCGACGAGAGTTGCATTTTGAGGTCTGCAGTCGAAGACTCGTATGTGAGAGGATTGATGTGAATATCTGTTCGAGATATTATAGAAAAATATCCTTGGTAGGTGGATAGTCCGTATGTTTTCAAACTATCAAATATTTCACTCGCGTTGAGCAATGAACGAAATAGAATCCGGATATAGAATTTGGAAATGAAGTTGAGATAGACCAAGACGAAAAAAACCCCAAAGCGGATGTCTCTTGTATCTATACTCGTCCCCTCTCTCAACAAAACAAAGAAAGAGTCGTACGGAGAATCTCCCAAGTAAATCGTTACCAATCTAGACTTTACCCCACAGAGATGTAACCAAAGGCACTGGCCCTCGGCGAAAAAAATGCTCAGGACTCAGACGAAGATGAAACGGCTTCACAGATAGACCTGCAGCAAAGCGGGGACAGTAAATGCAATTGAATGGATAAGGCAGGTCAAAGAGGAACTGCAAGATAAACGATGGAATATGATTTGATCCGTGAAGAAAGATATCGAACGTACTGTACGCAATTCCCAGAAACGGAGATGGTCCATTCTTATACCTGCCACCTACCTATCTATCTCACTCATCGTATCGTATCCCGATCTTCAAGACATCCCGTCATGCTAGATACATAGTCGTTGACAGACCGTAACCGGGCCACCCACGTCAAACCCTGTCGTTCCCCTGCGGATCGATCCACCATGCAAGGCCTTTGTATAACTCTGTAACCTACATACGGTAACATACCCCAATTGGATAAATGAGCGAGGTCAGTCTGCTCTTCAGACTGTTTTCGGCCTTTCTTTGACTTTGGATTGTGAACTGACTGGGAACACGAATGAGTTTTTCTTAGCAGACGGACCATCCGAACGAGTGCATAGTTGCTTTGTGTGGCTGAAGCATGGAATTTTGGCTGCAGGTGAGGTTTGAAGCCACGCGACAGCCGAAGAGATTCGATTGGTTGATGAATTGGGATCCCCGGCCATGATATAAATAGAATGGTGGCTGAAGATGTCTGTTTGCGGTGAATTGTCAAAGGGAAAATAAAATAGAATCATTCATTTGAATTTACTCGTACTGCAGTCTGCAGATCAAGGTGATATGACCTCATCTGCAATATAATATGTAATATAACTCTGAGTGATGTGCAATTGGTATCCTGGTATCGGTTGGCTTGAATACCCACCTACCTCGATACATTGGCTAATACTGCACAGATACTTCGTACATGAATGAAATACGAGCAGCTATCTAGTCCTAGTGTATCCATTTTCAAAATGCTGATAGCGCACGAATAAAGGAGAGAATTGCCAAAGAAAGATTAAAAATTAACTTTTAGACTTAACACTAGCCTTGGAGTCTACGAGTACTCTGAAGCCGGAGGAACTTTGACTGTCTGTTCCGCTTGCATCTAAAGTAGTTCCCTTTTTCTTCGGTTGATGAATAGACAGAAGAAAGTCTTCATCTCTTCACAAATCCCTTGATTGGTACACGCTCCAGAACATCACGATGTCATTTTTCACACATACACAATTTCTCGCATCTTTCTGTCTTGTCTTGAAAAATTCAATAGTACTGTCAGTCTGTCAGCTCTCGCATGTCCCAAGCATACCGGCTAGCTGCATCGCTGGGTATTAGCAGGGACTGATTGACAGGAGAATGTCCACATTGACTCGTAGCCCACGCCACACACATGACTAAAGTTAATAGTAGCCCACTGTTAACTCTATACAGTAAAGTATAGGGATCTGAGATTCCGAATAAAGGGTCTGTCTGTCTCTACATCAGGGGGAAAACCAGACCGTGCTTGACCACATCAACAATTCGAGTATCTTCCTTGGTTGTTCTGTGAAATATACTTTCAATTAAGTTTGAACAAAATCAAAAGGCCAATCATCCTTTCAAGCCCTTCAAATACAATTGTTTCAAATGTGATTGATATGCCATCCCAATCTTATAAGTTATAACATTCTTGCAAAGATTCGAACAATCAAAATCAAGTTCGGCTTTTATTTTACCGACGACGTAGGAAGATTACGCGGATCATGTGATACTAGTCAAGCACCGATAAACTACATAACACATTTTTATTGTTAGAAGGGATTGGACAATTGAGAAAGAAGATCATCCTTACTTGCCGGCTATTAGAAAATTCTGCCGACTACGGGTGGTTGACCATATTATGAATAGCCGACAAGTAGTCTAATTGTCACTTTTTCAACAGAGCGTAAAAGAGACGAGCTCAGAATGATTCCATTATCAAATTCTGGGATGACTTTCACGATCTAGCAGACAAGACATATAGAACATATCTATCTACATGGACAAATACCTACACAGCTTCATGTACACCACCTCACAATATCCCCATGGTCACCATGCCCATCCCCATCCCTAAACTCTAAAACTTCACATCCATTCAAATCAACCTTTCCATCAAAACAAAACACAACCCCCCGAGCCCCCTCCCTCCAACTTCCCCAAATACAACCTCCCACATGATCCAATCCAATCTCATCCCATCCCATCCCATCAGACAACATCACATCACTACAACCCTCTATATATACTAAAACATATATGCATACATTCTACTATCCCCCTCAATCCTCTCATCCAGTCCTCCCACCTAAACCCTCCCACATCAATCAAATCAAATCAAATCAAGACCAAATCCAAATCCCCATATCCGGGAACAATCTCCACGTGTCCATTTCACTCGACTGTTTCACCTTCCCCATCATTGCCACTCCGAGCATGACATGATAGGACGTGGTAAGTATCTTACACCGTTAATAGCGGAGAAGTCCTCTGAAGATCTGACGATCTGACGATCGGGATAAAGTTCAGATCAATTAGTTTGACAAGAAACATGATTCATTCTGCAACGTGTATTGAATAGAATTTGATTTTCCATATCCAATGATATGTGTGTCTAAAACGTATTCCCATTTATATAAATCTTTGAAAGCCGTTACTATAGTGTTCATATCCCTTTGTCATCCATAACTTTTCCATATATCATAAGTTTCGTAACTATCCCGTTCATCAACATCTAGCCCGTCCTTCAGCCCTCTTCTTCCAAGGTCTCTCTAAAGGTCTCTCTATCTACCAAACTTCCTCAGCTCCCACCATCTCAACACGGGGTACACCAACCCGGCCCAGGCAAACCCAACGTAGTTGCCCATGTCACCCCCCTCACTCCCTACCATTTTCGCAAGCGGTCCGATAAAGTAATATTGACTCATACACAAAATTGCTCCGACCCACCCTATACAAAACGCCACCAATGCCGCAATTCCCAGCGGCATTTTCTCTTGTTTATGCCAGTCACTCCATACAAACGTAGGATTTCTACGACGTCTAAATATGAATTCTTCTTCCAAGGTAATGACAATCCAAAGTACAACCCAATATCCCATCAAGGATAGGAAATTGGTGAAGATCTCGGAAAGATCATTACGTCCTGCAAGTGCGCAGACGGTAAATACTACCACTCCAAATGTATTCCACAAGAATCTCGGAACCATGGCCGGATAACGGCCTAGAATTTGGAAATCAATACCACAAGAATAGGTAGGCGGTACCATATTGGCGATTAAGCCCAACGCAGCAATCACGGAGCAAAATTTGCCAAATCCACCTAGACTTTCAAACCCAGCTACTATAAGAGCACCTGTACCTGCACCTGCCGCTTCCCAAGAAGGGTTATTAGCGATACCAGATGAGAGACCGGCTCCTATGACAAAAGTGAGTGTGAAGGAGAGAGAAAGACCGAGTAGAGTTGCCGCAAAAACTTTCCAACGAGAAGCGATTTTTGGATCGCAGTAGACGAAGAAATCGGCTGCTATAGGAGCATATGTGACTGCGGCGCTAAGACAAATCGAAAAGAATGAAAGTCGGTTCCCGGCAAGCGTTGCGCCTTCAACTGTAGGTTTACTATGGAGGTCAAATTTCGGTCCTGCAGTTCCTGCTAAAATCAGGAGAACGAATGTTTGAGGAATCCAGGCAAATCTCTCGTAGTGATGAAATATTTTGATGCCGAATGTTGTGACCGAGAATGTTAAGATAGCCGAAACGACTATTCCAACTTCCACTGAAAGGCTACCATTTGGTGATACAGCAGATAACATTTGACCAGCTACTACTGCATCAATCATAGAATATCCTAATAAGATGACCACATTCAAAATCACACAGATCTTTACTGGCCACCATCCCATTGTGAATCGAGCGCATATCTAAATACTCGGTTAGTCAGTTTTCACCTCAGGGGCCGATAGACCTCAATATCCCAGTAGCAAAATTGATGGCCACATTTAAAAACTCCAACAATCCACAAGACACAAGAACACCAATCGCAATAAAGGAGCCACCTACCATAGTTCTATTTCCACTCCAAGGCCCCCAACCTGCCGTATATGCCACCGGTAAAATTCCTACCACTGCCCCAAAAACACTACAAAGTGTCGCATCCAAAAAGCCCAACCCATAAACACTAGACCCAATGCTCGCTAAAGTAATATTTTGCGGCGCAGTATTGATCGAAAACCATAGCACGACAATTTGTAGGAAAGATAGGGTAGATTTGGTGGTTTGTTCTGCGGGGAGCACACGGTGAATACCCCGCGCTTCCAAACCAAGAAGATTTTCAATTCGTGCAGTGAGAGTAAAGAAACGATTCTGAGGACGAGAAATCGCAGGATCTGTAATATCGCGCGTGGGGGATATTGAGGGCGAGAGAGCGAGAGGGTCGTGAGGGGATGGGAGTCCGCTTGAGGGACCTTTCTCTACATCGTGAGAGGGATCCGAAGAAGCTATTTGCTCGTTTGGAGACATTCTATTGTTGCGGTTGTCGAATTAGTGATTGTCTCTATTGCCTTTGCTTTCACGGAGGTAAAACGTAAGAGTTGAAGGAACAGAGACCCCAATTGGAAGCAAAGAGATAATATAGGAAGAGCATATACGTGAGAGGAGGATTGGGTCCATCGATACACCAATCTCGTAACACCCTCATTTAGAATTCCCCATCCACTACATCCACCCAATTGGGCCCAGATGGCAACAGTATCCAAAGAAAACGGTTTTGACCTACCTTTCTATATGTATATTGTGCAACTCAAACTCATACACTTCATATTAAAACATTAAACAATAAGACGGTGAGACCGTGAGACCGTAAGACAGACCCGATGAACACAAATTGAAGCAACAAAAGCAGAAGTTCGTTCGTGTCTTATAAGATTGAAACGAAGAGAACTTTTGAAGGGCTAAACAACGAAAGAAAGAAAAGGCAAAAGAACGTGGTATCATGTTAATTATTTAATTATTTATTTATTTGTATGACTCTTTTGGAAGGTCCAGAATTAATTGGAAAGGCGTACTCCGCTCTGGCTTCGTCCCTTGAAATTTTCCTGAATTATTATTATTATTAGTAAGCTGCGTGGGGCAATTATGCTTATCGGTGGCAGACAGGGATGATTCGGAATCTCTCTATCTTATCCGAAGCTGCGGGGATGATTTTTTTCTTCTTTTTCTTTTTTGACTTGTGGTTTGGAAAGTGTTTGCGAGAATATCTGCGAGAATATATATATATATATATATATATATATATATATATACCTATGTATATACCTATATATATATTCTCCCATTACATTACATTAAACTACTCCGTCTCCATGCCGTGTTTGTGTTTCTGGAGATGTTTATCAGACAATCCAATGTTCCCAACACAACACCAACCACCCTTCTTGAAATATCTTCATCAAGAAACACATCTCATGACCGATATAAAGCCACTTCAACAAATTGTAATTTCACAACTCAAACAACACATCGTCCCTCGATGAACTTTCATGCACCTTCCATCAAACTCCCCTGTTGTCCTTGCAGCTTGTATACATGTATACATGTACAATATACACACATATCTAGTTCACGGCTTCCAGCATCAAGTTCTCAAAGATGGTAAGCACCTAGCTACCTCTAGTTGTCTCAAGTCGTTCTCGGATTCGGGACTCGGGACGGAACGCTACAGGAGAGAGTATAATTTGTATTCCACCCTCTTATTATCCAAATTTCCCAGGATCATGAACTGTTGCCACGAGAATTATTTCTGTACAAGAAAAAGAAAGAAAGAAAACAAAACGCCTTTAGATAACACCTTCCCTACTCATCTCTAACCACCACCAATTTCGAATCCCTTTCCCAATCAAATTCCCACGCTAATCTCGCCAAAACAACCCGCATTTCCATATACGCCAGATTAACCCCCAGACATGCTCTGGTACCCATAGAAAAGGGTTTACTCGCATCTTTGTTATCATTTTGATATCGAAGATCATAAAATGGGTGGGAAGAAGGTAGATATCTCTCAGGATGAAATTCGTCAGCGTCGGCGAAATATTCTTCGTTATGGGTAGCAATGTAGCCAGAGACGTAGACAACTGCGCCTTTTGGAACACAGTGGCCATCGATCATAGCGCCTGGACACTCGCGTGGGAGACCTATTGGTACAGGTGGGTAGATGCGAAGACCTTCTTCAATTACAGCAGCAAGATATGGAGGGGCTGCTGTGGAATTGCTTGTGATATCTTCTGAAGATGTGAATGCATTGCGGCTCTCTTCTTGAAGACGTCGTAGTGTTTCAGGCCTGTGGAGAAGGTATTAGTGCGTTACCACCCCTATAAGAAAAGTGGCGGTGGTTTCCGAGCCGGCTACAATAAGCGTATTAGATTGCGCTAGAATGAATTCGCGAGTAATCTTTGGTCCATTTTCTTTTTCGCGCAATAGATGCGAGAAGAAATCGTCTCGGCCATTGTTTCCTCATTCCATACGTTGAGTTGCTTTTTGCATTGAATTTTGGAAATGTACCTTGCTCTTTTCTTTCAAGCCTTTAGTGGCTGTTTCGTTCTGTCTGTGTTTAAAGGCCACTCTCTATCGATACTTGCTTGTTATTAATTTATTGGACCTATTTGCAGTATTGTATATCCCCAATTGCAGATCTCCCTCCATGGCTGGACTCCCAAGACTCGGTTTCATGCTCACTGGCAAGAATATTTCGCGATCGAAAGGTAGAAGAATTGTCGTACTGTCATGATCTAGAATTCTGCAGCGATTAAACCATTCCTGACATCTATGAGACTGATTCTGAGGTCAAGAGTTACTCTGACTACGTCAATTTCCCAGAGAGGTATCTGGAGAACTTACTCTGGCTGCGTGAACATTTCAAATTGCCCACAAATTCTCTGCAAGTTACCTGGGAGCAACATTGTGTGTATGCACTCGTTCTATGGGAGGCGTCAATATTGCCATGACTGTATTTCATCACCCTGGCTATGGGCCAAACTTCTGTTCTTCTCGAGTATCCTCAGCGACACTTGATGATCATCCCCTCTGACAGCAGGCTGTGCTTGACCATTCAGCGTTAGGTATCGCAGAATGCTATAGCAAGGTGTTGAAACGAGAAATTGTTGACTGGCATGGAGGTGAAAGTGAGAAGGCAGATACGGGAGGTTCTACGTGTGTGGAGAGATTGATTACCTCGTTCTTTCATAGATCTGTTGAGATGGGTGAGGGTGTATCATCCTTCGTCACATTCTGTGTTGGGGGTGTATGTACGAATCATGCTCGCCAATATCAGTTTCTTCTGCTCTGGATTTTCCTTTTCCACCGGAATCATTTTAACGATGTCGTCCATATCTGTGAATATCTCTATTATTCAAAAGCTCGCAAACACTCAACAATGAATCATAAGCGCTACGGACTGGCAACTCCAGGCCACAAGCAAACCGCTTCCAAATATACGCTTGATCGAAATACTTACTTGGGATCTTGAACTTCGAATGAAAGTCGGAATTGAAAGAAAAGTAGAGCGGGTGTTCTGAGAACACGATTTTTCATCTGGTCACAATTTCGCTTTTCGCCACAAACATGAAGACAGACTTCATCATCATGATGGACCAGAAGAAATTTGGATTGGCCAATGAACAAACGAACCACTTGCTTCGTCTCCCAAAATTCACCAGCGACGTCATCTTCGTCTGATGACCTCTGTGTTATCGCTATCTCCCATCATCGAGGTACATCCACACAGAAGGCATACCGCAACGCTGTAGCGAAATTGGCTATGCTACGGGACAGGATGAGAAGAGTGAAATCGGTAATATCAAGTGCAAACGTTGTGAATCTTGTTTATCATTTAATGATTGAACTCCAAGTTAATTTGCAGTACTGCCGTTGCAAAGGAAATCAAACGCGAATAAATGAAATACCAAAGTAAGTATATGGTGATAGGAAGATAGACGCACTTGTCTAAACCACATGAAAATATAGACCAAAACCTATGAATGCCAGGTAGATTATCGCGAAACTATTCGAAATTTAGAGAACGCAAAGTAAGTACAAAAATATTGTGACAGGAGTCCAGAAATGGCGTACATGAGGGACCCAATATCTATATATGTTTCGCGAAAAATACAAAACCAAGCACGGATTTTGTGACGTTGTATCATAAGAATTTCTGCATAAATAAGAATTCATTGTTGCCACACTACCAGATCAGCTTCAGAGTAGACACCCAATCTATCGATACAATCACGTGGCACTATGAGATTCGAGTCCACGGTTTAATCTTATCTCATCCTCAGACCCACAGTGATTATATAATTTTTGGTCTTGATTTCGAAGCAGAGGCCTCACAAAGGATTATTATTATAGAGTCTGAAACAATTTGATTCTGGCTTTGGTGTAAAAACCAACAATTTATTATTTTTCGATTTTTCAAATAAAAATTATAAATCATTTGATAATTGTATTATTTTAATACAAATTCAATATATATAAATAGATTTTCTTATTATTTTAATATATTTTTTATTATAATAATTTTATTCAATTATATATATATCAAAAACATATATTTTTGAAAATCTAGAAGATAGTAGGGTCATAGAGTAGTTCTTTATATATACTATAGAAAAGTCACTACAGCGTATCGCCTCAGATAAAGGAGAAGAGGGGGAGGCTTTATATAGCGCTTTACAAGACATACTAGAAGTTGAATGGGTGGGAACTGACTAACATTTCTAAACTACAAGAGAAAGGGTTATAAATACTAGCTACAAGAGTAGGCCATATGATCAGTACAAAGTTTCGCTCACATTACTTTTTTCGAAATCTATTATCATTATTATTTCTAAAAAAAAAAAAAAAAAAAAAAAAATCTCCTATTCAATTAGATTCTCATTATATACTCTAATCCTTTAAAAATAATTAAGATTAATAAATTCGAAGAGATTGAATACTCCTAAACCTAAAAATCTAAAACTATATACTTTAAACTTAAAATATATAAATTTTAAATTTTAAAAATAATTAAACTTTCATTAATAATATAATTCCAATATTATTAAAACTATTAAAAAAGCTAATAATATATTTAACTTAATAAAATGATTCAAATAATATTATTCTTAAGATTAAGAGTGCGTTCGAATCGACTTATTTCGACTTATTTCAATCAGGAGCCTGCGAGCCCCCGGACCCCTTGCTTTTTAAGAAAGTATTATATAATTATATTTATTATTATAAAAATCTAAAAAAGAAATTTTATTAAAAGCTTGTAGGCGAAGTCGGTTTACCTCATTATATTACTTTTTTTCATTTTTATTTATATTTTTTATTTATATTTTTATTTATATTTTTTATTTTTATTTATATTTTTTATTTTATTTTTATTTTTTATTTTTATTTATATTTTTTATTTTTATTTATATTTTTCATTTTCATTTTCATTTTCATTTTCATTTTCATTTTCATTTTCATTTTCATTTTCATTTTCATTTTCATTTTCATTTTCATTTTCATTTTCATTTTCATTTTCATTTTTATTTACATTTTAGTAGATCACTTTACTTCGAATCATTAATTATATCATTGAATTACGAAAGCTATAATATCAAAATAATTTTTATTAATTTTAAGCTCACTATATTCAATATAATCCTTTTCCAATTGATTATATAAGCTCCAACTATATCTATACTAGTTAAACTTCAATCTTTTGGAAAACCCTTAGTTTTAAAACTAGCAATATAAAAAATATATCATTTGAAAGCCCTTAGCTTCTTATATATGGTTATCACTTTTCTTTTTTTTTATTCAATTTATATTAACTTGAATAAGCTAATTTAAATGATTTCGTTGAAAAAGTCTAGAATTTTCTATTACAAAATTTATACTACTTTAATTTCAACCCTTTATAAAACCCTTAGTTTTAAAGCTAGCAATATAAAAAATATATCATTTAAAAGCTCTTAGCTTCTTCTATATAGTTACTACTTTTGTTTTCTTTTTATTCAACTAATTTAAATAATTTTGTTGAAAACCCCTAAGAATCTACACTTCTATGCTATGGCCATAATACCAAGAAAGTCGAGCCAATCAGATCGCTTGAATCAAGCCAATCAGATCGCTTGAATCGGGTCTTACTAAGCGAGGTTCTCTTTTTTCGTGTCTATACGGAGGTCGCGATCATTTTGAAAGAGATTATAGGCTTTTTCAGAATGTATACACTATACAACTTTATAATACATCGGATTTAATCGGGATCTATAAAAATTGATCCCCACTCTACCTGAATAGGCTAGCAGTGTTTATATTCTAGGCTCAATTAGGCTCTAGATCAACTCAAGATTTCGAAGCCTAAAGCTTATAGACTTGTTAAGTCTAATATGTGCTTAAAATTGATTTAGCATACCTTATAATGACTAATTAGAATGCTTAATTATAGGCATCTATAGGGCTACCTAGTCTCTTTCAAAATGACCGCGACCTTCGTACACCTTCAGCCCTCACAAGCGACAAGATTATTAAGGAGATAAACCTTCAATTATTGTATCTCATTTATTTAGTAAATATTACTTATTAAGCTTAAATAATTAGTTTATCGAACGCTTGAGGTTGTGAAATAAAATATTAGGAATTATTTGATTACAAATAATTCCTAATATTCCTAATACATTAAAATAGCAAATGCTTTCAAGATTGCTATATATTAGTCGTAAAGCAGCTTTTTAAAGCTTTATAACTAATATATTATCAAATCTTCATTATTATCTACCCCTGTCATTTTTCAACATTATCTAAATATTATTCAATATCACTCAAATATATTAGCCTCAATACCCTTACCATTTTAACAACATTATAAATTTCTCTAAATAAATAAGAAAACGAATCGAACGCACCCTAATATTAATAAAATAAAATAATTAAAAATAATTTATCTAATTTCAAAAAAAACTCTGTGTTTAAATTATTCTATATCATTATTACAATTTCAATCAATTTGAAACTGATTCATTTAATAATATCAATTAAACTTTTTCGAATACTCTAATTAGTTTTTCAATAAATAATAATTAAAAAGTAAAATATATTATTGAAATGCTTTTATTTAATAGATTCAGTTCTTTATCAAAAATACAATCAAAAATTCTTAGACTTTCAAAGAGATAAACATTCCCCTTGATCCCTAATTGACCGACAAAAATTTGATTATTAGTAAGCCACAATACCACTATGAAAAAGATCAAGATATTAGGTATTTAGAATTCAATGAAATACATTCTATCGACGAAGAGGGTCTGAATATTGAGATAACTTCAACGGGTTGTTGTAAATTAAGCGCCTAGATATTATGCTTTGAAAGTCTAGAAGGGAGGAGAGAATGGAAGCGATTTCTATTCGCGATCCGAAAGACAGGAGGTCGTTTATCTGGTTGTTAGCTGATGCTTATTAACTGATTCTTAGTAGCTATGGATTCCATCAATAATTTTGAAAGCGACAATTATTCTCATCTCATATTTGGTCGTTTTTCACACCGAAACGGCTTTCAAAGCTCCTTTTTGAGTCCGAGCGAGTATGCCATAATTTCTGTGGTTCTGCTTCCAGCCCCTAGAAGCCCATTGCTGCTATTAATATCGGGGAACGGGAAAATGAAGACATTCGCAAAGACGAAGCACCGAGGTTTCCGAGTGCTGCTTCCCTTCTCAGCCGAAATTTGAAGCTAATGTCGTATCTTCCTGTGCCTTTCATTGACATTCTTCCAATTACTCCTATTCATGTACAGTATTGTTGGCGATATTGATTGGGTTGGTAAGTCGTAGTGTTTGTGATGTTGTCAGACCATGAGATCTGTCGGTATGCGATTGAGCAAACAAGAACCGGACAGATGCCTTGAAAAATCTACACAGTAGGTACTCTACCTAGACATTAAAAGATCCTTGAATCAGATCATTGGTGCAAGGCTTAGGAAAGAAGGCGTATGTAAGCTTTGCCAAGATTCGTCCAAAAGCTTAACTTTGGAGCTTTCCCTGACTTGTGATTATTCTTTTTTCTTCTAGCTGACGCGGCCTAGCAAGGGGTAATTGAGCACACGACTCGAGGGGAGGGATGTGGATGTATTGGTGGTGTCTCTTTCTAGGATGAACTCCCGTTTGTCCAAGCACTGGGTGGGAGAAGAAGAAAATGGTAGATGAAAATAGCTTCGGATTCCTTGATCTAGGGGCTGAGGGGGGTTAGTCGAATGGTACACAGTAAATACGCCAACCAACCAACTCTCTTCTGTGACAGTCTTGGCTTTATCATTGCAGGCTTGAAAGTACAGCACCGACATGTCAACATCATTAGATGGCGGCTAATCGAGCTCAACCTTGTTGCTTTCACGGATACCGGATGCATCCACCCAGCTCTTCCCCAGGTATGAACTCTTTTCAGTAATGATTAACATTCTTTCTTCCTCGCCTTGCATTCTTTCTCCGGCTCTCATACCATAGGCAAAATACGTTATCTTGGTATGCCAATAAAACTGACGATAATCATATACCACGCCATTCTAACCATGCTCACCCTAGATCAATCTGAAACCTGTGGGAATTCAAAAAGAGAGATGTGAGCAGAAGAATTAAAGTTAGGTCCAAAGCGTTGTAATCCATGTGTAGCAAGCCGCATGCTGCTTACGCACCAAGATGAACTGAGCTTTCTCTCTCTGAGTACTGCATTGCGAGGTATTGATGTCGAATCCCAGCCAAATGGATGCTACGATGTAATGATCCCAGAATGACATTGAACTACCTAGGTAGGTGGTTACTGACAACGAATTGTAAATTAGATAAATAGACGAATAAATAGGGACTTGTCGTATATCCATTGAGCTACTGGGTATTGGTTGTTTTGACTGGCCACTAACCACTGACCACCGTCTGACGACCTACTAGGAATCTGAAAACTTGAGATGGATAGAATCGATCAGGTATAGGACTTATGCATCTAGACTTGATTATTAACCTTTCACTTCAAACAGAAGCAAGCGCTAATAATAATAATAATAATAATAATAATAATAATAATAATAATAATAATAATAATAATAATAATAATAATAATAATAATAATAATAATAATAATAATAATAATAATAATAATAATAATAATAATAATAATAATAATAATAATAATAATAATAATAATAATAATAATAATAATAATAATAATAATAATAATAATAATAATCATAATAATAATAATAATAATAATAATCATAATAATAATAATCATAATCATAATAATAATAATCATAATCATAATAATAATAATAATCATAATAATAATCATAATAATAATAATAACCACAACAACAATAATAATAATAACTACAACAACAATAATAATAATAATTTCCTCTTAGAGCATTATTTGGTAGGCTGATGCTTGAACCAACGACGACTTTCCCATTCATCCAATAACCTTATCACTCAATATTTCTCTTTCCCTCTACTTTCATTCTTCCTAAGCGGCGCGGCGAATGGAACCAAAATACATGCTTCCTCCTCACGCCGCCTTAATTTCTCAATATCTCAAGGGTCAACATTCATAACTCCCACAAGCTGTTTGCTTGATCACATTTCATAGAAAGCTAGTAAGATCCGTCTCCACTCAATTGCTTCTTGGGATATGTGATATATCCCTTGTCTTGGGTGACGAGTACCAAAGGAGTACTTGATCGTGTGCTTCCCCACGTCTCTTTTTTATTTTCCTTGAATCGAGACTATTTCACTTCATTCTCCATTGCATTTCAATCTTTACATTTTCCGCATTTTGCATTGGTGCTCTCTATCTCTCTCCATCTCTCTCCATCTTTCCCTCTTTCTCTCTCTCTCTCTCTCTCTCTCTCTCTCTCTCTCTCTCTCTCTCTCTCTCTCTCTCTCTCTCTCTTGTACCTCTTTGCTTCACACACAACAGCAGCTTCATTCTATACCTACACAATTGAGAAGTCGATCATCCATCTCTTGGCACATCCTTTCATCCCACGTCCGCAATTTACAAAAGCTGCGCCAAGACGGTTGTTCAACCCTGTCGAAATTGCTTTCTTGTAAGCTGATCACCATATCGCGATAATCGAAAATGCGCATTTCGTGGATCATCACTTTCCCTGGACTTTTGTCCATTGTGTCGGCGCTGGCAATTCAAAAACGAGATGCCGACTTTTACAGTGTGCGCACAAAGTTACACAAGGACATGAGCGGAAGGAGAGGTGATCCAAGCGGGAAATATTTTCGTAAGTTCTTGTTTTCTTGTCTAGTTGAAACCCAGCTAACGGAATTATTCCTAACAGATGAGAGTGTGTACGTATTTTTACCATTCAGTGAAAACTCAAAGTAAATTTGGTATTCAATGCTAACATGGCGAGGTTAATAGCTTCCATCCGCATTACGATGGCCGGTATGTGATTTATACGTGTAGATTATTGCTACAGTACACAATGACGGGACCTAACATTATCCGTATAGATTTGCCGACAAGCAATTGGGCTATAGAGAACGCAGACAAGCACTTTCGAATCTCATTCAAACCTACCTCGCTACTTTTTCAGATATTGGAGTGGAAACATGGCTCATGCATGGTACTTTACTCGGCTGGTGGTGGAATCGTAAGGTAGGGAACGACGCTGCAAACATTCCGATTTCTTGACAAATTCTCACAATTTTTAGATTCTACCATGGGATTCCGACTCCGATGTCCAAGTTTCCGAAGCTTCGATGCACTTTCTCGCCTCTTACTACAATATGACTGTTTTCCACTACAAAACTCCGCGCATTCCAGATGGCCGAGATTATATGCTAGAGGTCAACCCTCATTATATTAATAGGGAGCAATCGGACAAATTGAATGTCATTGATGCACGATGGGTCGATACTACGAGTGGCTTATTCATTGATATCACAACTGCCAGATATAATTATACACATCCTGCCGGGGAGGGAATGATGAGCTGCAAGGATGGTCATGAATATCGGGTAATTCTTTTTGGGAACACAGTCAGCTGGATTGCGCTAATAGTCATAGGATACCTACGTCTTTCCATTGCGAGACACCTTCTTCGAGGGAGCTCCAGCCAAGATTCCTTTCGCCTACAAAGAAATTTTGGAGGCAGAATATCATGAAAAATCATTGACCTTGACCGAATTTGAAGGGTATGCTTGATAGAATCACGATTTTCACCCTGGAATATCTTTGCTAACTTAACCAAAAAGTCATCACTTCGACGATGATAAGATGGAATGGATTCCCGTGAAGCAAGATGTTCAAGTATCAATGGAACCACAAAAGGCAGCTCAGCCACCACCAAAGACGGATGCACAAAAAGCGGAGGAGGCGAAGCAAGCCGCTGAAAATGCAAAGAAACTAGAAGAGGCCAAGAAGTTAGCAGAAGCACAAAAAGCTACCGAGGAAGCTAAGGAGAAAGCGAAGCAAAAAGCCGCACAGGAAGCCCAACAAGATGACACACCACCCGTAAGCAAACAACCAATCAAAGAAGAACAGCAAAAATCACAATCCCATGATGCATCCGAACCTTCGCCAGCTCAGCGAGCCGCAGAGAATAAAATATTTACTGCAGCCGAGAAAAAGGCCAATCAAGTACAAAAAGCTGAAGACAAACGTAAACAGGACGAACAAAAAGCCGCCGATGCGAGACAGAAAAACGAGGAGAAGATGAAGGGAGAAGTTAAGAAAACCGAAGGTTCCGCGCCGGTCTCCTAACAATTTTATCTTTCCAAACGGTCGATAAAGCCTGTCACTTCACGGCATTCGAGCTCCATCAAAAGATTTTGTGATTCCTGGCACTACGAAGAGCCAATCTTTACGGATCTATAGGATAATAGTTTACCACCTTTTATTTTCACTTCTTTAAATTCGCTAAGCGATTTTACTTCTTCGCTACTATTTCTTCATTACATCATATGATATTCTTCAATAGTTCCACCACAATATGGACCATTGAATTGAAAGGCGACGGAGTTCTGGATTAGATGATTACGAAAAGAAGCAACAGTATATGGATAAATGGCGCGCCAAAGCTAGGACATTTGCATATAGTCGGGATTTGATTTGGCGTTATATTCCCCTCCCAGATGTGGGAAAGTATTGAACAGAACGGAGTATTTGACCGAGAATTATAATGGTGGCGCAAGGAGTTGAATGTCATTGAGTATGATTAGTTGAATAAATCTCACTATGAGAGTTGGGGACGTTCAATTTCACATCCGCTAGAA
The DNA here is from genome assembly GCA_014898425.1 of Botryotinia globosa. Lineage (NCBI taxonomy): Eukaryota > Fungi > Ascomycota > Leotiomycetes > Helotiales > Sclerotiniaceae > Botryotinia > Botryotinia globosa. The sequence continues at coordinate 1,752,550 of RCSZ01000003.1, read as the reverse complement.
TTTGAATAATTTCTTAAACTTCGATCCTCCTTGTACCAGAACTCTCCTCTTTCTTTTGAATCAAATCTGTCATTCGTGAAGGGCAATGAAAGTATGGACTGGACTGGATTGGGCCGTCTCTTTGCATTGTAGTGGCGGGCCCTGAAGCATCCTTGAAAGATCTGCAAACACATAAGGCTGCAAGCGCAAGCTTGAACCCCTCCCTCATCGAGATTGGCATCCGAACCGAACCGAACCGAACCGAACCGAATACAGATAAGATAGTTCAAGGGCTATCAAACACTTCGGTACATCGGATAAGTATGCGGGCAAATACCTTCCCATTTCATTATGTATGTAGTAATCATCTCCGAGAATATGTATTTTTAAGTGGCTGGTTAATATATTACCAGACTATATCACATGCAAATGCGAGCTTTGAAGAAAAATCATCAAGTGAAGTAGAAAAGTAGAAAATCCCCACTATGATTTTAGGGCGTTCTCGCGTTGTCTTTCTATGTGGAGCCCTCGCATATGTCTTGAGTATTGAGTCTTGACTCGCTGGATAGAAACAGGGTTAGCTGATTATCGGAAAACTCTCCTAGGCAGAAAAAATTGAGGAGAAAAAAGACCCTTCATGGTCGATAAGATGTCTTTGTACCCATAACTTCTTCGGCAGGCAATTATTAGGCTTATCGATGATGTTGATTTTTTCAAAATTATGAGGTTGTGGGTTGCTACATGAAATGCATGAATTGTATGAGCTGTTGCCCAACTTATCTTTGTCTTTATCTTCGAAGGCCAAGTGCTCGTTATAACTTTGAAATTCTTTCTTCCGCAGTTAATTTGATATCAATTAAAATCTTGGTGTTGTTTTCTCCCAGCCATGTCTCGTAAGTTCTACCCCTTCATTCTCACCAACGCAGAAATCTCTGTAGTTGCACAAGAAATTTTTGGAGCTAATAGTTTTCACAATACCAGCTTCAAATGGCGAAGCATCCACCAGCCAACATAACACACTTCCGGTTCCCGAACGAAGGAACTCCCAATATGAAGATCCGCACGGTGTAGGAATTGCATCACAACCTCGTCGCCGCTCAAATGTATCTGGACGTTTAGCTTTTCGCGATAGTGTGCGCGCGGAGGATCTGGAGAGTTTGACGAGGACAGCCAGTGTTATTAGTGGACATCAGGATGCGTATCTTGAAGCGCATGGGGAATCATCGAGAGAGGGCAATTCTGGGAAAGAAAAGGATAATACCACGATCTCTTTTCCCAAAGCTGCAAAAACAGGTCCTATCAGTACGATCAGAGAATTACCCAGCGAATTTAATACACCACATTCGACTCGTCCGCCCTCTCCTTCTTCGGCGGTTAATACTCCGGGTGTGCATTCGCATCGAAATGGCCAGGGACTAGTAAATGGAAGCGGGAGTGCCACTGCACGCGATTATTTCGAGCTGCAAGTCGAGGAACCATCGAGGAATCTGCCAGAAACTTCATACCCGGATATCGGCAGTGTGAAAAGTTTCCGCGGTGCCCTCATTCTTCTCACAACATGTGGAGCACAACTTATGGATAATGTTTTCATGACTGGAGTCAACATCAGTTTACCCGCCATCCAAAAAGAATTCGGAGCCAAAGCGAGTGATTTACAGTGGTTGATTAGTGCATACACATTAACCTTTGGAGGGTTCCTATTGCTGGCTGGTGTATTGAGTGATCGATTCGGACGAAAGCTTATTTTCTTCATTGGGATGCTTTGGATTTCCATCTGGACAATTGCAAATGGTTTCGCGACGTCGTTTATCCAACTTGCTATCTTCCGCGCGCTGCAGGGAATCGGAGCCGCGATGACGGTTCCTTCTGCCGTGGGAATTATCTCTTCGTATTTTGTGGCTAAAGATCGTACGATTGCGTTATCATTCTTTGCGGCTTCGGGAGCGGTGGGATTCTGCGCGGGACTGATTTTCGGGGGCTTCTTGACGGGGAGTCTGGGGTGGAGATATCTGTTCTATGTTTCTGCTGCGTTGACGGGGAGTTTGGGAGTACTGGGTCAGTTTATTCTACCGAAGGATAGGTTGGAGGGACAGGAGAAACCGAGTTTGGATCTGCTGGGTGCGGGATTGTCGACTGGGGGGCTCATTCTGCTTTCGTTTGTTTTGTCAAGTGGAGGGGTTTATGGATGGAGTAAGGCTTTCATCATCGTTTTGTTGATTCTGTCGGTCGCTGTTTTGGGGATTTTTGTATATGTGGAGAAGAGAGCTTCGCATCCGATTATGCCGCTTTCGCTTTGGAAAATCCAGAATTTTGCTGCGTTGTGGATTTCGGGATTTGGTAGGTTTGAATCTTTCCCTTTTTCTTTTTCTTTTTCTTTTTCTTTTCTCTTTTCTCTTTTCTCTTTTCTTTCCCCTCTGTCCCACCTCTCTCGTGAAGTGCAATTTTCCATACTAACACAAACTCTCAAGTATGCTACGGCGGCTACCAAACAGTCCTCTACTACATCGTCCTCATAGCTCAAGAAATTAACCGTCTCTCCCCCGGCACCACGGCTCTCTATTTCCTCCCTATGGGCGCCACCGGCTTCATATTCTCCATGTCCGTCGGCAAGATTCTCGAGCGCTACAACACCAAATCCGTACTTCTCATCGGCATGCTCATGATGATGGCCTCGCCCATCCCCGCGGCCCTGCTCACCTCATCCTCTACATCCTTCTGGGCGCACGTCCTCCCCACCTCTCTCCTCGTCGTCGCCGCCGTCACAATCGTATACTGTTCCTGCACGATCATCCTGCTGAGCAGCGTCCCGGTGAGCGTCAAGAGTCTCTGCGGCGGCATGATCAATACCGCGTTTCAGATTGGGAGCGGCGTGGGATTGGCGCTCGCGAGCGCCGTGGTGCAGGCGGTGGATATCGATAAGGGGAAGGGAAATCTCGAGCAGTATAGCACGGGCTTGTGGTTTTGCGTCGCCTTTGGAGGGGTCGGTTTCGTGGCGAGTGCGTTTGGAGTGAGGAATTCTACGGCCGATGGGTTTGGTGGGAGGAGAGCCGGGGCCGAACAATTTGCTATGCATTGAGGGAGTAGGAATGCATGGTCACTTGGTTGAATAAAAACATGTGCTTTGAGCCGTGAGATGGCTCTGAGATATATGAAATTGATGATACATGGTAATCTTTGGTGGTCACAGGGATCTGGATATAGATATCATAATACACATAACGAAGATGGACGATTTTCATATTTCATAGGTATATAGGTAAAGGTGCAGGTAATGGAAAACAAACACGAATTATGAATACTGGTAGAGATATACAATGAGTGAATCAAACACCTCAATAACTCCCAATTTGACAAAACAAATCTCTCTTAACTCAAGTCGTTGAAGATGAAGATAAAGATGAAGATGGAGATGAAGAGATTGACTGAGTTGGATCGAACCAGATAGCGAATCATCAGGAAGAACTAAACCCAAGTGAGAAGTTTAACCCAATCTATTTCGCTCTTACACTGTAGTAAATCTGCTGGCGAAGTTTCGTTGTATATCCTTGAGATATGAACGGGGACGTAGAAGTGCAATTGCTCTAACTCGTGGTAGACTTCGTAAGATACCTACTTCTTGGGTGCATCGACAATACAATCACACTTCCAGGGCCCAGGATACAAGTCCAGCTTCCAACGCATATAGAAGCACACGTCATCTTATCCTCCCAGTCAAGAAGTTTTGCCCTGGTCGAGTTTTCAATTATTCCATTTTTGTTACGCTATGTCTCTATATTTCCAGGCGTGAAATACACACCGATACCATACATTCCTATAATCCTATGCACAAAAAAAGAGAAGAGAAAATTTGAATGCCGCTGGACCAAAACTCCAAGACCGTAAGATATATGTATAAAGGGAAAATCCCCATTTATCCCAACCCCGAGAACCCTCCAATGCATATAAAAATGCACCCACAATATCCGAGTCCATACTCATATGTTCATTAAGAAATACAGATACCCTTTCCGTCAAGCCATTGTAACAGTAAGACAATGACCATAATTAAGCAATTATTTCAACCGTATTTTCGCTTCTATAAAATGAAGGTAAAATCCAATTTTTGCGCTAGACCCCAAAAAAGAGCGCCGCCGTGTAATATGTCCAATGATTCTCGTGTACTAATTATGGACAAGGATGAATACACGATGCTAAGTCAAAAATAAAGGAAATGTAACAGTTGCACCTCGCGAGGTTCGTTCAATTTATGTACGTGTTGTTGTATAAGAAAGTCGTTCGTCATGGAAAGGGCCTTACCAAATATTGCTTCGGGTCCTTTTTAGTTCATATAGATTCGATCGATGGTATCGATACAAAAGGAGGATCGTTCTTTTGCGGCTGAGAATGGTAGCAAGAATCGTACGCTGTCGGTGTTTTGCCAAGTTTGAGTGAGTTGTAATAAGAGGCTATTGGTTCGGGTGAAGGTTCGAAACTTGAAGATAATGATAGAAATAATATCACAAACACGGATAATCATATCACTCGGGAGATTGGCCATCATGATGAGAATGATGGGATGTTTCAAGCCCAATCATCCCTCAAACTCATCATCGCCATCTTCATCATCACCACCTTCCATAGCTGTTCTTAAATCAATGACGCTTTTTCGAATTCTCTTTCCCAGTGTAATGGGACTCCTTGGATCAGCCAAAGCTTGATACCTTTCATATTCTGTTGCTGGCATTTGCAACTCATCTTCATCCTCTTCATCCTCGTTGGCATCATCGGTGTTTCGAATAGCCTTTGGAGCCCGACGAGCTCGGGTACTGGGTTCACGAGGCGGAAGAATTCTTGCAAGAGGTCCTTTAGCCCTCTTGTTTATCTTGATTTTTGACGATGAAGCAGAAATAATAAGAGACCCCTCAGAGGGCGCTGATAAAGATTTGGCAGGGCGACCTTTACGAGCCTTCTTGGTAGGGGAAGCACCCGGAGCTGTTGGCGCGTCAGAATTGACTTCAACAGTTCGCTTGCGCTTGGTTCGGGACGATGATGGTGAAATTATCGGATGTGCGGCCGGAGTTGCTTCTTTCTTGATGATTGGTTCATGTGACGGGTTCACTTCTTCATCCTCCTCAATCGTTGCCTGTTTTCCACGCGGCTTCCGTGCCTTTAGTAATTGAGAATTGGCGACAGGAGTTTCGCTCGATCTACTATTACGTTTTCCTCGTACAAATTTCTTGGGGGACTCTTGAATTGAGGTTGACTTTTCGATAGATGCTGCTGCACGATTTCTAGTAGCTGTTCGAGGTTCACGAGTTAGGGTCTGCTCATGGGTGGAAGAACGGTTGATTTGACGATTACCATAAGAAGAGATAGTTGACTGCGATGATGAGCTGTCGCGCCTTGAGTTGATCGCCTCAGTTGCTTCCGAATCCGAGTCGTCATCGTGCTCGGTTGTTGGCAAGATTGCATTTTCTTCCTCAGTTTCGGCACTTGGTTCGATATTAGCTTCCTTCTTGACCCGACCACCGGATTTGGCTGACTTGGCTGGTTGCTTCTTTGGTTTGATAACTTTAGCTTTTGGCTTGATAGGAGGTACAATTGCCGCAGGGGTCTCGGATACTGCTGTAGTAATTTGTTCTGCGGGGTTTATAACGTCAACAACAGGCACAGGAGCAGGAACGGGAAGCGGATGCTTCCGTGGCCTACCACCTGCATGCTTCTTTTTTACAACCGGTTCAACGGGTAATTCTTCGGCGATTTGATTGACAAGTAATTCGGCCGATTGCTGGAGTTGCTCTTGTTCAGCTGGTAGGAGATGTCGAGAAATATCTTCGTCCTTAATGGATTCATCTTCAAGTATCGTTTCATCTTCGCCAGATGCAAGCTGAACATCCTTGAGCTTTGACAGAGATTTTGGTGGCCTTCCAATGGGTTTTCCCGATGGAAAAGTTCTTCTGATGGGAGTTTGACTTCGGCTTTGTTTTCGAGGAGACTTCGATAACTCTCCAATAGCATCATCAAGAACTCGAGCTTTCCGTTGTCGTTTTGCTGGTAAACCGTCTGATTCATCCTCTGGTGTACTTTGATCGTACATTTTCCTCGTAGCCATTCGTTGAGCTCGGCCACTTCTACCTTCACTCATATCTATTTCACCCACACCACCACGCTTTCTAGAGGCCGATGGGATTGGTTGCGCACCAATATGTTTTGGATGGGAAGAATATTCAAAACCGTATACCTCTGCTTGCTTCATGTCATCCCACTTTGTGGGATCTATCAAACGTCCTGCTTTTCTTTTCTCGGCTTCTATCTCTTCTTTAGTCAATTTAATCTCAGGCAGTGGCTCGTTGAGAAGTTTTAGCTTATTTGACTCTTTTAGTTCCTTTTGCTTAAGCTTTTGCTTCTCTTGTTCTCTAATGAAAGCTTGTCTTTGAAGTTTGGCTCTGAATTGTGGGTCCCGAAGACTTTCGAGACGTAGACGAAATTCATCATCTTTATGATACTTATTGATGAAAGTTGCCCAGTCTGGAGTCTTTGATTTCAATTCGACTGCGTAATGTTTTGCAGTAGCTACCAGTTCGTCTCTATCCAATTGCTCGGCAAGTCTGTCTGCCTCTTCTAGAGCTTTCTCGGCCTCCTTTTCGAATTGAAGTCGTTCTTTCTCCTGGGATTCATATGCGTAGATTTCCTCGTCAATTGCATCAAACTCCCTTTGCCAGGCAGCTAAAACAGTCTATTGGAATTGTTAATCCTGTTCTTCTACCCCACACAGTATAAAGCACGATAATAAATGTAACATCAGAGAGGAAGCTAGGGGAAAACAAGCAGCGACGGTGACTTACTGTGCTCACAATCGCAGCTCTTTTGTACAGTTCATCATATGACATTTCGCTAGGATTTTTGAGGTATTTTTCGAAGTGCTCCACCGGGGGAAGCTTGGGATATTTGAACTTAAGACCAATATCTGGATCATTGATATCTACATCGTGCTCTTCATGGCCTTCGGCGTGATCATAGTAGTCGAATTCAGAATTTGGATCGATGTATGGTTGAATCCGATCATGATTTTCTGGATCGAAATCTTCTTCGTCGGCGTCAGCGATGGCAATAGCAGGCTCTTGAGCTGCATTGTAGTCGAAATGCAAATCTGGTCTCGGCCCATCCTTATTGGATAAATGTTTTGCTGATACATTCTCAAGCAAAGTAGGAGGTGGTGATAGAGAACTACCTGAAGTAGTAATAGTTCCCACTGATTCCGCTGTGGATGGCCGACTGCATGCAGCCACGTGACTGCGAAAGTCCTACATTTCATGAGCATCAAATGATTGACATGAAGGAAAGAGGATTTATGTAACGATAGACTCACCATATCTGATAGTTCTGCAAATGTATTACTGCAATTGGGGCATGTTGGGGTTGAGGAAAATGATATAACAGAACTAGATGAAGTTTCTTGAGACTCGGAAGAACCAACTCCTTTCTCGATATGAGAAGTAGAATCTTGAGTCGCAATAGGAGGAACTTTAGTTCGCGCCATACTGAAGGAAAATCCAAAGTTTTCTCAACGAATTGATTCGAAGAAAATGAAACCAACACGATGTGTTGTGCTGGCTCCAAGCCAAAGAGTTTCGAGTTTTTGTCCACAAGGTCTCAAACTTGAGTTTTGCAGGTCTATATGCAACCGGAAGAAAATGTATACCAAAATGTTTTGAGGAAAGGGGTACAAATTGATTTAGAAACTTTATAGGAGAATTAGCAAGAGATATCGATGATCAACTACATGCTATTTTTAAGACATAAAGCTATTGTTGTTCAAAAGTATCGTAGTCGGTCAGATTCTCATTTTACTGCTTTAAAAAGGTTATTTCGATTCAATTTGGGGTTTGCGGCTGCAGGTGTCGTAAAATGTTAGATGGCGGTGCTCGGTGCTTGGTGCTTAAACGCCTCAACTGTGGCTGGAGCCAATCAGAGATCCATCCCAGGTTACGTCAGCCTTGCCCCATATCATGTTGATGTTGACCTCGGGAGACCTTTATTTGCTTTATCAATAACGTCAAGATAGAGCTTGAAGACAGATGACACTGCAGTCAAAGTAAATATCATTTATTATATCATTCTTCTGACGGGTTCAAATCATTCCGTAATCAGCAAATACTTTCAATAATCATTCATCCTCTGATACCCCTTCCATTCCCAATTGATACACAACTTCCAATCATGGCTTCAAAGAAATCAAAGCCAGCTCCCACTGATGATGAATTGAATGAACTTTTGGAAGGCATTGATGAAGTTCAAGTTAAAGCACCTGCTTCCAAGGGACCTTCCAAATCACATAAAACAAAACAACCTTCTCAATCAGAACAAGATTTACTTGCGGAACTTGAAAACCTTGGAGCACAACAGCCAAGTCGACCACACACACCACGAATTCAACAAGTGAAACGTTCAAATACAGCGACTCCTCCACCAGCTTCGCGCAGAAGTGAGGACAGATCAAGCGAGGAGAAATCTGCTTTACCTCGAAAATCTGTTGACAGTACTCGATCATTCCATACTAGTTTTACTCCTTCCGCAACTAGTAGCGATCTTCAAGAAGCGGAAAAGAAAGCTCCAATTTCTCAGCCTGCTACTGAAGCCCCTTCAGCAGGTGGAGGATGGTCATGGGGAAGCGTCTTTGCAACAGCAACAGCGACAGCTAGTGCCGCGGTCAACCACGCTCAAGCTGCAGTGAAGGAAATACAACAAAATGAAGAAGCTAAACGATGGGCAGAACAAGTTAAGGGAAACGTTGGAGTTCTTAGAGGCTTCGGTAACATTTTGACTTGAGGAACTGGCAAGTGAACAAGTGCTAATTGAAATCGCAGGTGGTGAGTTGACATCCAGAGCTCTTCCAACCTTTACGAACATTCTTCATACTCTCGCACCACCTATTTCATCCCACGAACGACTCCAAATCCACATCACCCATGATTTCATCGGGTATCCCTCTCTCGACCCTCTCATCTATTCTACATTTTCTCGTGTGATGGCTCAAGTTGAAGGAGGAGATCTGCTTGTCATTCAACGTGGTCACGAATCCACAGCACGTCGCGCATCTGAAGCTGGTTATACTGGAGGTAATGCAGGATGGAGCGATGGACCTTGGTGGCGCATAGGAACCGACAATCGGGATATTGGCTCCGTTAAAGGACTTATCGAAGGAACGAAACTCGTCCGCGTAAGCGCAGAAGCCTATTCGAAGGAATATTTCGATGCGCATGGTGGGCTTGAACTCGCAGCGCAGCGAGCTACTGAAGATCTTAGCGAATCAAATCCAGTTCGCAGCAGTGATATTTTCATGGCCGTCCAAGCGATTACTCATGAACCACCAGAAGATTTGTTCCAAGGAGGTCCAGTGAAGGAGACAGAAGGAGGTGTGGTCGACGAAAAACCAAAACCGGATGAAATAATTTCCTTCGCTATTTACCTCCAAGATCCAATCCATAGCATAACTTTCCATACACTTACCCAAGCCATTCCTGCTAAATGGATTCAATGGCTCGATGCTCCAGCTCCCTTAACTCCAACATCCACATCTTCACCCTCTAAAGAAAAGTCCGGTTTCTTTGGTACAGAATCAGAGAATGCGCATGCAGGATTACCAGAGGAAATTCAACAAATTATAGAGAGTGGAGGAGTGGACCCCCGTGAATGGGTTGCAGAATGGGTGGAGGAGACCTTGAGTTTGGGTGTGGGTGTTATCGCACAGAGATATGTGGCAAGGAGGATGGGAGTTGGCGAAGGTGGTATTGGGAAGGGAAAGGCTAGAATGGAGGAAGTACTTGGCGATGGAGGTGGGGAGGCAGCAAGAGCGGGGTTGATCTGATGAAGCTCAGTGACAAGGGGAGGAAAAGGGGGCGAAGGGGAAGGAATGCAGTATCCGCGGTTCTTACGAGTGATATGATATGGTTGTCTGAGGCGTTTTGATTCTTTCGTCGCGTCACGGCGTAGTCGTACTTAAGGATGGTTTGGTGATCGGATGCTTGAGGTCGCGTTAACGAAACAATGCATACATTCTTATCTTCTTTTCATGGGCGGATGTGGGAATGCTACAATTTCTACATTATGCGATACTTACAGTTCTCTTTGTTTGATTTGCATTTATATTCGATGATTGATATAACGGAATGAATCCCAAGATGTCTTTGCCTGTTCATCAATCCATCAGTTCTCACACACTAAACGATTTGGAAGTAGGACAAGCTTGGAGAAGAGCATAGTTGCCGGTGCTAATAGCAGGGATGTGATTGAAGGTAGATATAGGGAAACGTGTGTGCGGTATGAGTATTTAAGCACATATGTGAGTTCTGAAGATAAAATGAATGAGCTTGTAGAGCTGCAAGTAGAATGTGACGAAGTATTCGGTAGATGATTTCGAGATGCTTTGATGTTGTGGGATGGGATGAGAGTGGAGGGAAGAATGTTGGATTAGGTCGGCTGTGTATAATCCAATTCTAAGGAAAGGGACTGCATAGTATAACTACCTAGTAGAGCTCAAAAATAAGAAGATTGTAGATTCGTGGATTCAAGTTGAATATTCGAACATCTATAAAATGATCACTTCTTGATTCCTTTCCAGATGTTCACATTGGGTGAAGGTTAGTTACTATTCGATCTCGTAGTCTGTGATGCTGAATGTACTCGCTGAATAATTGGGGATGTATGTGTGATGGGTCGGGATGCTACGTACATGGTGAAACTTTAGATGGAATGGAATGGTGGTGAGTGAGTGAAGGTGTGTGATGGAAGTATGTGTGTATGTATATATGTCAGGGTGACATCTGGTTATTGGAACTGTGAGAGTTTGATCGATAGCTCTTTCTTCGTGCTCGGATGAAGTACTCTTCTTTTGGTATTCTTTGATTTTGTTAATTTTTGGTTCTTTGGGGAAGGGTGGGGTTTCGGAAGCGGAAGTTGTGAGTTGGAGAAGAGAGGGGGAGAGGGGATGGATGATATAAAGAGTTGTATGGATTAAAAGAGGTGATCTTGAAGAGGAGAGCAAAGGTTGTGAGACCTCGCGAATGAAAAGTACATAGGGTATGTATCCATTTCACTTTCTTGTATTAGAGATAAAATCAGAGTGATTTCTCCTTTCAAATTATGTTTGTGCATAATAATCCTAGGGCTTCTGTGAAGGGGTTTACGGATAACTTATGGTTGGCGGACTGCGGAGTGCGAAGTATAACGGAGGTGAGGATGCAAGTACGAAGTCTTTATTGGAAACTGAGATCATTACTTGTAAGAGTATCAGTAGAAGCGTTGATTACGAGCTGTGCGACCATTGTACTCGTAGTATAAGAGTTCATCAGTGGGGAGGGTCACATTTCTACATATGGAAGTGGCCAGAGGAAATAATCTCGTCAAGAAGAGCTACACGAGTGATGAAATAGATGTAGAGATGGTAATATGATAGCATTGGGGAGGGGTGCGCAAGCAGACAGTATAAAATGAGAAAGGCAGTAATGGTGTCCGTAATAGCAAAATTGAGGGTTATTTACATAGCGGCTTCGATATCGCTGAATATTGCATTATTATATTGATCTTTATTTTTTTGGACCGTATGGTTCATTGAGTATGATTATACTCGATGTGATTGAACTCAAGTCCAGGTCTGGAGTTTGAGTGTAGAACAAGTGGAAAACTATGTTACTGCTTGACTAGGTACTGACCAGAAGTTGGAAGTATAGGATATGGAGAATGAGGTATGGTTGGTGATGAGTTCTGATAATGACGATGCAGGAATACTCGAAACCAAGAGAAAGGATGTTTGATCTAGTGTACGATGATACCATGTTGTATTAAACACACTCGCGGGATTTGATGAAAGCGAAGGTGGTATATGATAACAGAATTTTCGGATTATTGTGAGGGAAAAAGAAGTCAAATGGATATATCACAACGAATAACTAATATCAAAGATTGGAGGTTTCAAAGTATTGAGAATAGAGAATACCTTGAGCGATGGAGATCAAAGCCTGCAGAGCAAGTGGAATAGAGAACAATATTTCTCATTGGTATGATGAACAATACTATAGTAATCTCTTGTAAGGAAGTCTTTAAGCGAGAACAAAACACAGGGGCAATGGACAATGAAAGAGATCATCCATGGAGTCTTAGCGAATGTTAAATAAAGATCGGACTAATAATTTCCACTTTCTAGTGGCATGTTTATAAGTTCCTGTTCACTGGTTACCTACCTTAGTGAGGAACAAATCATTGCTAGATTAAAACTAGAATAGTATATCAAATTTGTATAGCATTGTTTTCGTATAGTGAGTGAAAAGATGAATGAAGCAATAGACCTCTTTTCTTCAACATCTGTTAAATATTTCCTCTGATATATCCTCCAACGAAAGCTGTCCTCTTATTTCATTCCGATTAAATACTCAGCATGAGTAAGCGAGACAAAAACGTTTGTTCAAAGTATCTAGTCTTATCACCCCTGTTAGTATATTGTGATAAAGTAAAGCAAATGAACATGCTTTGGGCTCAATGAACAAGTAATATGCATGAGAGCATTTTCATCCAAGTGGAAGAGTCAAATAATATAGCTGGGGTCTTCTGTAGTCAATATGAGTCAACTTGCAAAAATAGCACGGCTGATAACTTGAACTCCATTGTGCTGTGGTGTGTAGGTAGATGGGGTTTGATAGCGCTCATCACCTGTGACTTCTTCGGTCAAAGACTCAAAGTATGGACTTGGGGTATCGAGGACATTCCAGTAGCAAGACTTTAAGCTCGAGTATGTAGTCGTGAGCTGTGAAGAGGCAGTATTCTGCAAAGAGTTCTATTCCCCCTCGCCCTTGACGAGTCAGGTGGAACAACTAGTTGTAGTCTTGGATGTATTTGTATTGCTATAGTTGATGAAGGGGTCTCTCCATGCATACAGCGTGAAAGATCCTGCTGTTGAGCTCTAGCCATGGGTTCTCCTAGCCATCTAATTCCCAACAGGTTCCGGTATTGGTTCCCAGTGTTGGTTCCAGTTGTTGTGATCCTGTCGTGCCGCCTCTCGTGGATGGTATCAAGCTCCTGGTCATCGACAACACCGGCGTCAACCTTGTCGCTTTATAAGTGCGACTCACATCATATCACAGGTAACATCTCGCTAGACTTCCCCTCGAGTGTTGATCTCTCATTTAGGTGCTCATGGGAGTAATATCTCTTTGTAAGTCATCTCCTTTGACTTTCCTGGTGTATACTGTATCAATAATATGCTGGGAATGCATTGAAATCTGTGGCTTGTACAACCACACTGATTGAGCTGCCAGTTCTGGGCTATCTTAGGTGTCCGCAGGGTCTGAAGATCTCCACAGCCCCGTTGTCGACGTCCGCCTCGCTTTATGACGCCAGCAGAGGTGTTGCTAGACCCAAGAACGAGAAGGCTCCGATTCGAGCGTATATCCAGCATCATAAACAATCGAGAAGCGAATTTGGTCGAGGACAAAATCTCTTGAGTAATCGAGTGGAGAGACGGAATAAAATGAAAATGAAAGAAAGTAGATTGGGACACACAAAATCCCAAATCCCGGGGGGATCTTCTCTTTCAATACTTCAAAGAGGTATGACGTTCCTCTTTGATTACTGATCTTAGATCTATCTTTCGATAAACTACTATCTGGCTAAACTTTACTAGACGATTAGCTACTAGCTAGTCATAGATAGAAATTTGATGGTTTCCTGAAGATTATCGACATCTCGGCAAAGCGGAAGTATAGGACTGTCAAACAATAACGGAGGACCCGGGATTTGATATAATTCCCGAAGTCATATTTGTTATTGATGTTAGTGATACGTAAACTTTTCGAGTGATTATCATGATGAACGTCAGCCATTTGAAATGGCCCAATTTCGAATAGATATCATGTAAGAAAATCGGTCGATCAACTCAACTCTGGACTCTGGTAGCCAGAGTATAATCACTGGTGCATATTGACTCTGTATAGCAATGTAAGTTATGAAGATCATGCTGTGGCGAGGATGAGGTGAATTATGTGTCCAGAGTCTAGGCGTAGTTGATGATTTCCCAAGTCAGGATCTAGCGTATAACTGTTGTTGGCGCACGAGAACTAAGATCTGTTCATCTGCTGAAGAATGCTTAGTTTGACTTAGAAGATGACTGATACCATTATGGTTTCCAACTACCAATCTGCTGGTGTCAATTTGACGCCGCCACGCTAGACTTGACGAACTCATGAGCATTGAATTTTTCCAAGCGTGCTATTACCTCACTAGATATCTTGTGTCTTTCAAATATTTGCCAGAATTGATATTCATTGTATGATGCTAAGACTTGAGCTAGTGCGAAGCTAATGATCTGTGGATTTACTATGTATAATAAGTAGTATCGAGTGACGTCTTTTATCAAATTCCCCACATAACCTTTAGTTGTAAATGCCAGCTTGACACGCGACGTCGTTTCAAATCTTTGTGGATGGATATGTGATTGGGTTGCTGTTGATTACAGTTCTACATACTTCCTTGAACATGTGTATATTTCATCCTTGATCTGGTTGAATATCTTTGCATCTTGAAATGATACTAAAAATAGATATATCTACGAAATTCTAGCTTCAAATATTGGGTAGACTTATCTTTCGTCGAAGATCTGGGGAAAAGCGATCATCACTAGCACTAAGTGATCTAGAGTTGGACTATCTACAAAGGACAGATAATGCAATGGAGGTTGGTTGGAAAAAATTTGTGTGATAATATCAATTTGTTCTCTATAAATAGAGCATGTTTTCCCGCTCATTATGTTTTCTCAACAGCAGTCAAAACTCAGAGCTCGAATCCAAGAGGTTCACACAACATTTTCACGAGTTATCCATCTTTCAAATATACCATTTGGTGTTGCATTCTTCGTGTGAAGCGCCAAACCCCCCTTTCTCAATTCGCTTTTAAACAGAGCTTCTCATTACAGACGCCGCGCGTACCAACCACCACCAACCACCACCAACCACCACCACCCATCAACGCCCATCACATATTATCAGCATATCAGCCTAGAATGGCCTAGAGTGGTATTACAGACTCAATGCATAGTTGTTTGGAAGCTGAATATATATCTGCTTTTCATATACAACTTCATCAACAAGGAACAGAGTCAAGTTACATCTCAGGCAAGCAACATTGCGTTCTACTACGATGGGATATCGGCTGATTGTGCCAAATAGGAGAACTGGCATTCCTAGAAACATTTATCGATAATCTCGGCGATCACACGTAAATCAGACCCTTACAAACCGTCGTAGCAACTCGCTATGAGCCAGGTGCCCTCTATGGTGCGTGAACATACTGTCGTTGCTGTATGCCTGCCTGCATCTAATTACACTGCGTTGTTCTTTATGGTAGTTCCGAGCTTGATTGATCTTTTGCAAGTTTCTTGTGGGGTGCATGTAGCTATGCACTTTGAATTATGCTGTGTGTTACAGTGCGTACTTGGTTTTTGTAAGTTGTTACAGTAACAGCATTTACATATCTTCAACCCAATACCCCTCCCTCCTCACGCAAAGCCAGTGCATCCATCTACTTTGCCCATGGCAACTTGATCCCGCTAAGTCGTGGAGTAGGCAGGACGAGTACCATGTCGTACCAATAAAATAGTTGAGGAGGGGACGTTGGAGAAAATATGGAGCTAGTGCTGAAGTGGGACTGGGGAAATAGATTAAGTACAGGATGGGACTGCGATGGTCATGGTCATGGTCATGGTAATTTATGAGGGGGATAAGAGACCGGAAGCAATCTTGAGCAAGAAGGCTTTTTTTATGACGTATGTAATGACGTCAATTGCATCGAAATTTATTAATCAAGACTCAAGAGCTAACCAAGATCGATAGATATGATATCCATTGATATTCAATAGGGGCTTAGGAGAGGGACGGAGGGGGGCGTCTCCACGTGGCCATGGCGACCGATATGATGATTATTTGGCAGTACAGTACAGTACTAGGATTCAAGTATCTACCTACCGACTAGATGGTACGAACGAGAGAGACTACGAGTACGAGTAGATGGAATTCAAATAGATAATGAAGGACCGGTACTCACTCGTACGAATACAAATTCGACCGACGGACAATACTTATCTATGATGGGGACCTTTTTCTTTCTCCGGACGGATAGACATTAGATCGACACCGTCTTGATATAGAGATATGTACGGAGTATGAAATCTAAATCTAAATCTCCAGGGCCATATGAATCGATACCCAATGGGGACAGATACCTGCCCAACTCGACGATTATCTACCTCGCTGGAGGTACCCGACCTATCTAGATGAATGCTATATCTATCTGTCGATGTATCTAGGGAGTAGTCGTAGCAGTGTAGTCACCTACTTGGTATTCATTCGATGGATTCACTCATCAGGGCAAATTGTCAATCCATCTACCGGTGGCCATCCAGCAATCTCCCTACCCGGGTACTACCTGCCTCCTCAACATCGTCATCACTCATATATATGATATAAAAACCCATCTATATATCATCTATATATCATATATATCATATATATCATATTGATTTATCCCTAAATCCCTATCGCTTGTTACTTTATTTATCAGACAGCCAATCAATCAAGTCACCCACAGACCCTCCTTACCCTCCTTGACAGATTATATTTGATTGGAAAGCACTAAAACAAAGGGAAAAAAAAAGGCAATTCATCGTCATAAGTACATCAAACCAAGTACATTACCCTAGTCGGCCGTCATTTATCATCCCTCATCCCTCATCCATCCCTCATCCATCCCTCATCCATCCCTCATCCATCCCTCATCCCTTATCCCTTATCCCTTACGAGCATCTCTCTCTCATACAAGTTCAACTGAAAGAAAAAGTTCAAAAATATCCCAGAAAGAGTCATCTGTTTGATGTTGACATACGAGCGAGCATATACTTTACTCTACTTTACTCTACTACTACCTTGTCACCACCCATCTTTCCTATTCTTCTACTCTTTCAATTAAAAAGCACTGCCTACATTACATTACAGTATTAAAATTTCACTATTTATACTTTTGGGTTACCTCTCCCTTGCACCATCACCAATCACGCCGCCAAAATTTCCGATCCTTGCTTATCCTTGAATTTCATTCATATCTTTTCCCCCCTCTTGTCTTGCCTTGAACTTGTTACCGGAATTTGAATCCGATTACACACCCCTTCTCTTCAAAGTCTCGCAATTTGGATATTGTGTTTATCAAATTATCCGAATCATTTACTTACTAAAATGTCTTCCATCTCACAGGCCATTAAAAATGCCCTTCACCGGGGTATGTCTTGCTTAACCCTTTCAACCCTTTCACACTTCACTCGTTCTTTCTACTAATTTCTACGGCAACGGCACCTTCTTCTTTTCCTCAACACTCAATAGGCTAATAACAAATTCAGGCAAGGGAGGTGCCAAGGGCAACGAAGAGACGAAAAAGGCTGCACCTGCCGCTCCAGCTGTCCCTCAACATCACGCTAAATCAGATCCCACCGTAATGGCTCATCAAGCACACCAAGTTCCTGGAGGTGACGCATACTCAGTTGCAAACGAAGACAATAGAAATAGGGGAGCTCAAGCTGCAAATCAAGCTGCACATGCAGCGGGTCAACAACAAATGGCAGGACAATCTAGCTCGTCGAGGCAGGACGAACTGGCAAGACTAGTGGCCGCCTCGAATGAGAATAACAACCGTTTACCAAGATATCCTGGACTTGAAAGATGGTCACTTATCGAGAAGATGGGCGATGGAGCATTCAGCAATGTTTACAAGGCCAGAGACTTAGAAGGCCAAGCTGGAGAGGTGGCCATCAAAGTTGTCCGAAAATATGAGATGAACTCCAATCAGGTAAGTACCTTCTGAGATCTTTCATTATCACCCTCTCTTTGATTTTTTTTTTGGAAACCTTGCCAACATGTGTGGCGTGGTAGGCAGATGCTCATCTTCATCCGAACTTCAACAAGAAGCAACCCAAGGGCGTGGAGGTGCGGAATTATTTTTACTCTCTCCTGTCAACAACATTCCATGTATATCGTATTCAATAATGGCTAACATCATGAAATCATTTCTAGAGACAAAACATTCTTAAAGAAGTTTCCATTATGCGTGGTCTAGATCATCCTAACATTATAAAACTCATCGAATTTTCCGAGTCAAAGCAATATTATTATCTTGTTTTAGAGTTGGCACCTGGCGGGGAATTATTCCATCAAATCGTCCGCCTTACTTACTTTAGTGAGGACTTGTCAAGACATGTTATTAGACAAGTTGCAGAAGCGTTACACTATCTTCATGAAGAAAAAGGTGTCGTCCACAGGTGAAGATACTCCCCAACCCCCCACTTTCGTTTTTTTGTTTGTCGTTCATTCAACGGCACAAATACTGACGTCACTCTTCAGGGACATTAAACCAGAAAACATTCTGTTCGAGCCAATACCGTTCATTCCAACCAAGAACCCGAGACCAAAATCCGCTGAAGATGAAGACAAGGAAGACGAAGGTGAATTTATCAAGGGTGTTGGATCAGGTGGTATTGGAAGGATCAAGATTGCCGATTTTGGCTTGAGTAAAATCGTATGGGATACTCAAACCATGACACCATGTGGTACCGTAGGATACACAGCGCCAGAGATTGTCAAGGACGAACGATATTCCAAAAGTGTTGATATGTGGGCATTAGGTTGCGTTCTTTATACCTTGCTCTGCGGTTTCCCGCCATTTTACGACGAAAGCATTTCGGTTTTGACTCAAAAGGTTGCAAAGGGTCAATACACATTCCTCTCGCCATGGTGGGATGAAATTTCCAAGCAAGCACAAGACCTTGTCTCCCACTTATTAACTGTGGATCCCAAAAAACGATATACAATCGATCAATTCCTTCAACACCCTTGGATCAAGGGTTCCGAGGAGCCTACATACGCAGCACTTGATGCTCCACCATTGGCTACTCCAGCCGTTGAACGCCAACGCCAATTGGGTGGTGGCTTGCGAGCCTTCAACCCTGATCTCTTGGAGTCTCCCGGAGCAGGCAGGCGTATGGATTTCCGAAGTCCCGGTGCTGTCAATTTACGGGAAGTCTTTGACGTCGGTTATGCTGTTCACAGACAAGAAGAGGAAGCCAAGCGAAAGAAGAATTTCAAGCAAGGTTATAGAGGAACTGCCGCCCTGAACCCCCTCAACCCTATCGATGATGAAGATTTCGATGAGAGCGACGAGGAGAACTACGATGAGAACGGAGTGCCTTCAAAGGCACCCAAATCTGGGCAGGCAGATGTTGCACAAGTCGGTGATGCATTGCGAAATACACAGTTGAATCCAAAATCCGCAGCCCCAGCTAAAGGTTATGGACAGCACAGTGCTCAGGTAACTGCATCTGCAAAGAGAGATATCAAACCAAGGAACGGCGCCTTCGAACTCAATCTCGATGGAGCAACTCTACTTGGTCGACGTCACAAACAACCACCGCCAAGTAATCTGAGGGAGTCAATGGTTGCGCAATAGCATTACTATTGAGAATAGCGAAATTCATTTGTTAGTCTTGACGATCCTTTTTACTGGAGCCAAGACCAATTGTGCTATTCAAAGCCTTCTTTAATCCCGACCGCAATTCTATCCCTTCTATTACAATGCATTGAGGCCGCCTCATAAATATATGGCGAACACCACATTTGATATTTGCATAATTCTGGCATCAAATTCCTTTGCGGACAACATCATGCCCAAGTTGACCAAGCATGACAATGATTCGAAGGCCACGCATTACATACAATTCATTATATGGGGGTAATTTTTTTGTGTCTTTCATCCGTTGGTTCACATTGGCGTTTGGAGATGGGAAATAAATTGCCGGGGGATAATGTGTTAACGACTGGCGGTGTTCATGGACCTCTGATCATACTTTCTTTTTTCACTTTCTTTTTTCATGCGGCCGCTTCAGTTGAGGATCAATACGAATTACTGAACACACGAGACAGATGAATGAGTTTAGTACTGTCTGCAGCAGTACTATTTTAGATCCTTGAATTCATTCTTTTCTTTAGGCTTCTCTGTTATGCATTCATAAATCTTTTGCGTTGGGGGATTGGTAGGCAGATAAATGGTGCTGGGCCAGTAAATAGATTTCAAAGATCAATGGATTAAAATAACCTTTTGCTTTTATGATGCTATGCTATGTGGTGATTCAAATGTGCGATGAAGATTTTCATGTCATGACATATTCCAACTAGCTCTGTTTTGATTTAGCTATTCATTCTATATGTGATTGATATCAATGATATCACAACTTTAGTCTCGATAGATGAGTTGAATTTCTTTCCTCGCTAGGAGATTAGAATATTGCCAAGATTTATTTGGATCTGGCTCAGGGTTAGGCAAAGCTTGATGTTTGATGAGTTCTTGGAAGACAAACTTGGTAGGGGATGGATGGGAATTGATGGGAAGTATGCTGAGTGTATGTAGATGTAGGTGTGTAGAGTGGGTAAAGTAAGTAGTTTAGCAGTATAGTAGTGTACGTATGATTCGTTCGTTTAATCAGAGTATATAGATACGCGACCGCTTGGTGAAGCGAAGCGAAGTGATGTGATGTGAGTTAGTTCTGAGGAGGCGAGAGGAAAGATGCTAGCTAGTCTGAATAGGTGTATCGTATATTGTACAACGAATGTATGATGAGATTGGTTTTCATGCTCTTAGGGGTAGTTTTTCGTCTTGCTAAGTAGGTACCAGTTTAGGTAGAGTATTAGAATCAATTTCGATGTTCTAGGCGAAGAGGATTGAAGTCTTGGATGTTGAGTTAAGGGTTACATGGGCTATTTTTATTTCATGTTGGTTGGTGCGAAGATGAGGATTTGTGGGAGGGGCGTGGAAGTTGCGCTTGAAGGTGTTGTTGAGATGTTAGGCGATCGGTTGGCCTTATATGTGGATCTGTGGATTTGTGGGTTAGCATGCTGTGAGGGTGATGGCGGGGTCGAGATGGTTACATGCGTCATTTGCTTGGGGCGAGCTAGGGCAAGTTGGGGATGGTTGGGAGTAGTGTTGAATTGGGGGAGATTTTGTAGTGTCTTAATAGTATTGTGGGGTTTGTGGTGAAATATGATGAAAGGTTTAGGCGCCAGTGGTTAGGGAGATGGTAGATTCAAGTGGTTGTTGTGTTAGTGTGTACTATGTTTTCTTGGGAGGGTGGAGTTAACGTTAAGAACCTTGGCGCTTTTGAGTTTGCGGAGGGTTGTTTTGATGGTTTATATATGGATCTTGATGGGCAAAAAGAAACTTTACTAATAGGCTAGGGAGAGTCTAAGATGGACAGATTAGTATTTTAGCGGCGCTATTGTCTTGGGAGTGAGTGTGCAAGTAGTCATCGTGGGGCTGCTGTATGAGCTAGATGTTTAGTCCTTGGACTAGTGATGGGTTGAACTTAGAAGGGTGCTGGGGATTACCCGGAGGATCGATATCGCGGCTGGAGATCTTGAGTTGATCATCCGTACGTGACTTGGTCCCTGATTGGATTCGTCAGATAGTGATATGAGTTGATGCTTATCTGATATTATGTATAATATAATGAATGGTTCATGGAAGGATATTCAGCAGGATTCTCATCATGAGTGAAGAAAATGGCAAGTAAACATCAGGTTTGGTTTGAGAGAATATAATTTTTAATAATTCAATTGCATCTCCAATAGCTCGATCAAAAAACTGTCTTGAATTAACTGGCTGAACAGATATGTATTGATATTGCTACTCGAATCAAGAATCAATCTCCATTCTTGGGATATAGAGATCCGAGATAGACTATCGACGATGAGGCAATCGTAAACTCTTGTGGTGATGACGTTGATGGGTGTCGACGTCATATTCTTAAGAGTTCTAGAACTGATAGAATATTGATAACAGCATCAAGAGTTCCATAACACACGTCACCAGCCAAGTATCAAAACTGAGAAATCTAGAACTCCATTCTAATTCTCTAGATTTCTGAAATTAGCGATTAATCATTTTCTCTTACTTGAGATCTGCAAACAATATCCCAAAGTCCTAAATTAAAGATTCAGAGTTCAACAGAAAGGGCTAGTTCCCTGTTTGACAGCTGCATATCAGTTCATCCGACTCCGGCACTTGAAGTCAGGGGAATACTTAGCGAGGAGATTGAAAAGAATGATGCTGAATTGGGATTCCAAAATCCTGATTGATGAAACTATGAGATAGCTAAGCGCACTATTATACGTAGACTTGGTTGTTTGGTGGATAGTATCTGGAACTTAAGATGTTATTGTCTTGGCACTATGTACACCTT
Organism: Botryotinia globosa; assembly: GCA_014898425.1. Classification (NCBI taxonomy): domain Eukaryota; kingdom Fungi; phylum Ascomycota; class Leotiomycetes; order Helotiales; family Sclerotiniaceae; genus Botryotinia; species Botryotinia globosa. The sequence goes on along the minus strand of RCSZ01000003.1, from coordinate 1,730,274 downwards.
ATGTCTGAATGGTGGATTAATATTATTGCCATCTGTCAAACCTGTTGATTAGCTGCTGTTAAAGTCTTTCTGAGTTTCGCTTACCACATACAGTCCCAGATTATCCAGATATAGATGCGAGAGCCAGGCCTTGTCTATCGAAATAATAAATCATATTCGTGAGCGTAAAATAGTGTCTGCATTGAATTGGAAATAGACTCGAGCACCATTAAGCTGTCCATACCCCTAAGGGCATGAAAACTACTTTGTTAGTTTCTCTGCATGTTAACCTGTGACTGGCATCTATTACAAGTCAATTGGACTCGAATTACTTCATTGACATCACAAAGTCTTCAAGAATGATATTACTTTCTAGAACATTCGTAGCTGCCAAGAAATCATCACCAACTGCTGTTAATATGCAAGGCATATACTGAGATGAACTACTTGCACTAAGCTAGAAGAGGTAGTAGATCTACTTTGCTATTTTTCCAAAGCTTTTATTAGGTTTGCTGAGCAGATTATATATAATCACTGTGTGTACACGGTACAGTGTTTCATTTTTATTTCCACCTCCTGCACAAGACTTTGTATATATTTACTCATTGTTAATGGACACGCTGGATTTCAATGACTCAATTTGTTCAGGACTGTCCATTACCCTCATAGTCCAATAGTCGCTCAATTCGAGTGAGTGGACGAGACAAGGAAGCACCATTGGGTTGTGTGTATCATCGGGCATTTTCCACATCTCCAAAGGCTTGTTCAATATATTGAGTCCAATACTCCATGGACTCATGGACTGAAGTGGTCTACTAGCATGCTCTCTATAATTTCACAACGGATCTGGACTCTCGAATCATCACATCTTACGCGTTCAGTATGGCGCGATACTTGAGCATCATGGCATCTGGCAGTATATAGCATTATAGTAGACCGACATTGGACGGGGAGTATCATGATTTTGACTCCTAGAACCACAGTTTATTCAAGTATATGGGCCAAGATAAAATCTATTGATCATCTGCAGTCAAATGCCCGTATCATGGTGTCTTCACGTTGAAATTTCACATTTTGCCGAAGCAAATATTATTGGAATCTAATTTTCCAGATGGTTTGAGCTATCAGAGCCTTAATGATTTGAAGGATCGAATTCTCTAGAAAAATGATGAAATATTGCTTGGCTAACGTCACTTATGGTGCATACAAAGACGTAGGATGAGTGTAGTGCTTGATGATAAAACCCCAGATATCTTATGACTGCAGATTTCAAACTATTGAAATTATGAACAACGAGAGATTAACTGGCTGTAGTAGCAAGGCCTATACTAGCTAGTTCGTGGTATGATCATAGTGTCATAATTTCAACATGAGATTGCAGAAGAATTTCATTGGCGTCATCATTCTTAGGGCTTTCATAGGCATTTATCTTCCTACAACATACAGCTTTAAGCCAATGCAATACATTCGATCTCTACCGGAACGCCCTTGGGCAATTGGTATACAGCAACACAACCTAGAGCAATATGATTAGCATGTTCATTCATATCCTTCAGACGTCATTTCAAGCCTTCATCTATTTCTTCCCATCCTCCTATCTCTCCATTAAGGGAAAAGATCAACTCACTTCTTGCAGGCTTGTGCTTGAAGAGCTTCTCATAGACTCCGTTCATTTCCGCAAAGTTGTCCATGGTAGTCAAGAACACATTGACTTTAACAACCTTCTCAATACTGCTTCCAGCTTCCTTAAGAACAGCAGACAAGTTCTTGATGCAAAGCTCGGTCATGGCAGAGATGCTAGAGGTCTCGAGGGTGAGAATTTCGCCTTCAGGTGTGCATGGGATTTCTGTAGGAGAAAGGTCAACAGAATGTTCCCGGTGGAATGAGATATTATGGTTAAAAGAAATGGGATTGAAATAAGAGACAAACTTACGTCCAGAGCAGTAAATAGTAGATGAGGTCTTGATGGCTTGGGAGTAAGGTCCTGCTGCTAAAGGGTTGTTAGATGAGCGTGTAAAGGAGGTAATGCTCTCAAGTTAATCAAGTTCCACAGGAATCAGAAGAGGCTTACGGAAAGCAGCGTCCTTGGTGTAAACTGTAGTAAGATCCGACATTTTGGTATTAGATTGATAAGATCCGAAAGGTGTTCTCGAGGTTGATTCTTCAAAACAGTTTTTGTACAACAGTAGAATTTATAGTATTTTATCAGCGAGGTCGGAGGGGAGCCGTCAAGCTTGTTGACGACAAGGTGGGGTTGAAGCTTCAAACTTTTGGCGGGGCATGCACGGGCCCAAAGTACACATGCGACCTAACCATATTTGGAACAACGCGATTTAATTGACTAAAGTCAGCTTCAACGACATGTTAACTCATCAATATCTCCACGAAAAATGTATGCGACTTGTTTTGCTTTGAAAATTTCTCTCGGTGATTAATACAATGGACGAATACCCGGTCGGACGAATGAATGATAACATTACGGACAACGCTATCATCTGAAAGGCGCATTCCCACACTTGCGAAGATGGAAAATCGCTGCCTATATTGGTCCGCAGATGGGATGAAAATTCGAAGTCGATGCCGCAGGGAACACGTTCTCACTCGAAGAAAATAAGGAATAAAAGCATCATCGTCCACGAGAGATTGCTTCAAAGCTATGCTACTATCTGCTTCACCTTGTCGCTTCCTACCTTCATACGCCTGGCATATTTTGGATATGGCTTGATTGTGCGAAACCTTCTTGCTCTCGAAAGAGAGCTCTCATATGAGTCACAAGCCACTACTCACGAGGACGACTGGAACTGCTAGGAGATCGAACTTATATTGAATACATATATACATTGGAATTAAATATACGAAGTACACCATGTACGCGCCCTCTCGAAGCGAAACCGCCATTCAGAAACATCTTTTTGCTTTAAAGAACTGGATATAAGAAAGGAGATCAAAATTCAAATACGGGGGTTCAATAATTATATCTCAAGAAAGTCACCGCCTATTATCCAGAATCAGCGAGGACGATGATCTGTGGTTCAAACATTTACCTTTTCAAAATCGTATCTGCACGCTTCCAAAGCTGTGATAGCAGCATTGCGAGGGTATCCCAATTGTATCAAATTGCTCACATAAAAATCTTCAGTTGATACGACAGCAAGCTCCTGTCTTCGCGCTGGTTTTCGGCTGGTCTCGCATTACGTATGTAGGCAGTGGCTGCTTGATCTACCTCGGTCAGTTCTGGTTGGCTTGGTTTCCACAGTTATCTTACATTGATTTTCCATCTTCAAATACGCCGGTGCTTTCTGTCTTTCCCTCTCAAAAATACGTCGGGGCCTCCCGGCTTCATAACACCCAAGACAGTCACAGAAGTAAAGATGATCATTGCAGTTTTCCTCGAAATCCGGTGTAGGTAATCGTATAAGCCGAGGTGTGGGTGGTGGCCCTCGCTCCACTGGAGGACTTGGGACACGGGGAGGATATTGAGGTTGAGTACTGGCTGCAATAAGCTTGAATTGATGGTTTTGAATGGCACTGTCATTTTGAGCTCCGAATTCCATTCGGTACTCCCGATCAATGGGTTTGTCCTGAAATTTGCGACGATTGAATGCTTGCATTGGAGTCGAGCCAAAGTCATAGCAGGAAGAACCTGCCTTGAACGATTTCGAACTTGATGGAATCTTTTTCCTCCCTGAATCCTTGGTAACATTGAGGGCGGTGGTATTGTGATTGTGTCTTGTATCACTTGGATTAATCTTGAATTCGTTGAATTCGTCGTCAATGGCTCTAGAAGCGAATTGAACAGATTTTTGTCTGGGAGCAGGCAATCTTTGATTCATTTCCGAGAATTCGGTCAATATAGGCATTGCTTCTCTATGGATGGTGTTCCATTCCATTTTGTATGGTGACACAGTAGAGTCGAAGTAATGATGCGTCGGTAAGTTCTTGATGCCGGGAGAAGTATTTCCTGACATTTTATAGTCCAGATCGTTTTTATATTGATGATCAAGGATGACTGCTTGATGATTGAAGATGGTTTGTTTGATGAATCACCTCAAGGTGATGAGCTGTTGATGGATTGTGTCAAGCGTGCTGGTATTCTGACGAACCTAGACGGAATCATCAAGCGATGATCAAGCCGAGCGAGGGCACCAAGTGATACTCACGTGTTGATATTTGCAGAAGATTGTTTGAATGTCCGGGGTATGTGGAATCACTTTGCTGATGACTGTGAAATGAATTTCGATGAAACGGAAGTAGGTGAAGGAGTGTAAGAGAAGGTGGGCAAGATGAGGAGGGGGGTGTAGCTTTTATGGGTGCTGAGTCGAAAATTATGCTAGAAGCTGATTGGCGAGATGTCCCCTGCGGCACATGCAGGAAGATTTCCTCGACCCTACCCGCTAAACCCGTACCGGTACACTTCTCGGAGAAGCGAGAAACCACCGAGTTATATTCCATGAGTCTGTAAGCCCCTTGGAACGTCGTTTGACGTTTATTCAGATCCTTATGAGAGTGCTTAAAATGGTCCGTGCACAGCTCAAGTGCTCTTGAGTTGTCGAAGATGAAGTCAGTGTCAATTAGATAGCAAGTGCTCTTGTAGAGACTGATACCAATCAATAAAGTTTACTCCTTTGCAGATCAGAATCAAACAAACCGTATGACTTTGCATTTGCTCCTTGCTCATGCCTTTTAGAAGGTTGTGTAAAGGAGCTAATGTCGCCGTCGTATCATTTCTTTCCATTCACTTGTGACGTTGGTTAATCATTCGTCGTCCGATTCGTTCTGGAGAATTTACTGTAAAATATTCTAAGTTCCAATTGTTGGACTGAAGTCATCGACATGTGTCAAGTAATAGGTATTGGGTCCTGTGGTATTTTCAAGGTTCGCACTTCTTGTTCATTGTCTTGACCGCATACTAAAGAAACCAATTTAAATTCTATATTTTAACTTGGGGTGAATATAAGATTGTTTAAATATTTATTGTGTTGGTCTTGGAGGCCTCCTGGGCTCCTCGCTGAACGCCTGCACGTGGCCCATTGGTCGATTGAAATTGTAGAGAATGGAGATGTCTATCTTCTCATAACCGCGTGATATTTAACATAACCACCAAACAGTTATTCTTAATGACTAAGCACTGATCCCCCTTCAGTATCGTTAGGCAGTTTCAATTAGAATTGGTGAGTTTTTGAGGTTTTAGGCAGCATCGCTTAGTCATCATATGATGTTGTGGTTGCTATCAGCCTGCTTATATAACTGATACATAAGCGTGGTGGTAATCTTGCGAGAGTGCTGAGAGGAGTATAAGAGTTTATCTAACTAAATAATCGCTTAGGGATGCCGATTCTTGAACGCGTATGAACCCTTGATATAGATTTTTATTGATTCCTTTACGATCAAGAAATACTACTGGCACATCACCAAGCTTGCCATTTCAGGCCAATTTACCAACTTCGCAGCTAATATCATATGTTACAACATCAACACTTCTCAGAACAATGTAAGTTGATAATGAGAGACTCGCAGCGCTATGTCATTCAGAATTAGAAAGTTCGTCAAATTGGCGATTCTGGGGACAATGTGATCGTGCGAAAGATTTGCACCCATCAACTTTGGACTTCAACGAGCTCGCATCGGTGTGCACGTTGATAATTGAAATCCTGTCAATTAACTAAAACATAAGATAGATCTGAAGCTACCAATATCATCCAGTACATCGTCCGAGCATCTGCTTAGCATCTCTCCTCATTTCCATTTTACCTCTTACTTCCGGGTGGCATTTTGATTCCCATCTGCAAATTCTCCATTATCTTCTTCGCACTCTCAATTCCACCATCTAAATACACAGCCCCAATCACCGCCTTGACTGCTCTGCTAATGACACGGGTGTTATCTTCTCGCGTGTCTTCTTTGACGAGCTCTATGATATTGCGGAAAGAGATTGGGACGCTGGGCTGGGGACGAATACATGATGCTATAGTAGGGTAAGCAGAGAGCGAGGTGCGGGAGAGAGTACGGCTTAGTATTTGAGATGCTTGTACTGTACGGAGAAGTCGAGTTAGTATATTCGTGGCTGCCCCTCGCTACGTTGCCGAAAGCAACACAGAGAAACTAAAAAAAAGTAAACATACCTTCAGGAATACTAAACAAATAAAACTGTTCTCTCATCACCAGTTTAATTGCCATTTCACCTAGTTTCGCCAGTCCTTCATTGCCATCCAAACAGATCCGCATACTTTTTCCAACACAGGTTACGCCATTCTTGGGGGTTTCGAGTGCTTCCTCGAGAATATCGGGGTTGGTGAAAGTATAAGAGAGGAAGGATTGCATGATTAGAAGCCAGTTTCTGTTGGTGACAGGGTTGGAGTGGGCAACACCACGAGGAGGGAGGCGGATGATGCGGTTTGTTGAGTTTGTGGTGGAGGTGGAAGCTGAAATAGTGTTGAGGATTGGATCACCAGATTTGTAAGAGGGGGAGGGGGAAGCTGGGGGGAGCATGTGGTTTGTTGGGTAATGAGAGAAGGTGGCTGCTTTTGTGGAACTGGTGTTGGCCTGTTGGTCGCGAGATTTGTAGGACGGAGTTGGAGAGTGTAGGGAAGAGGGGGGTAAGCAACCAAGGTCGGAGCGAGACTTTACAGAGTAGTTGAAGCTGTTGGCACTAGGTGCTCTAGCTGGAGGGCCGCTAGCTGGGGATTGGTAAAGGCGTGGCTGAGTATCTTCTTCGTAGACGTCGTGGAAGGGGTTGCTTACTCCTGCATCCTCTTCATAACCTTCCCATTCTTCGGGTTGGAGCATGTTGATATTTTTGGAATCTTCTGCGGTGTCTTGATAAGATTGGAAATCTGCTGACTGTGGAATTTGAGTGCGATAGTTTGTAATTGTATCGGGCATTTCATGCATTGACAAATGTTTATGCAAACTTGTAGAGTATGCCAGATGAAGTTGATGTCTTTTTCAGGATGGAGAGCAGACTATATAAGTGCCATATGCTGTGTTTAAATGGATGCTACTTTATCTTATTATTCAAACAGCCATTAGAATTTCAAAGACACATTCAGATAACCGATGCAGGAGAAGTGAATCACGAAAATCGACCTGCACGGTTCATGCACTTAATCACATATATCGTAAATTCATCTTATACATGAAAGGACATTCACAAAAGAGGAAAAGCACGTAACATTTCAGGGTGCAAAGAACCAAACAATAGAGTTCAGTCCAGACCAGAGACTAGAACCCTCAAATCTTCGGGACATAATGGTTAAAGATATAGCACGGCGCCCAAACGACGATGATCCTCTACGGTATGTGGAACAACGCCCTCCAAAACCGGGAACTCCACATTAGAATATGTCATTCCAAGAATCACAAAAAGTCATAGGGAAACCATGAAAGATGTACCTTTTTGTGAAGAACACACCGCAATGCTGCATCAAGCTTTGTAATTTCGCATGATTCATTCTCGCTTCGCAATGCGGCGGCAGCATTCAAATCGTACCATTCAACCCATTTATCACTTGACTTGCACACAAAGTCAAAGAAGTGAAGTTCTTTCAACCTTTATCATTCCATATCTCTTTCTCTCAATTCTTAGAATTCAGTAAGGGACACAAGTAATCTTGGAACAAACAAGATTCTTGTTTACGCGAGTTTACTTCACAACAAATAGAGGAGGGGAGTGATGTATAGTGTTATGAGGTTGGAGATTAGATTTTGTATCTACACACTCACTGAGTGGCAGGGGGTAAGTGTTCATGAAAACAATTCTCCACGCCAATTAATACTAAGTCAACCACTCAACCGATGCTCTCTGATCAGTTCACTTGCTCATCAGGAATATCGTCCATAAACTTCACCAGCATACACGTCAGTTGAGAAGTCATGTTATATAATTACAACTTTTCTGGTGCAATAGGAATTCACATAAATATACAGTTGCTTGCATACCACCATGAAAATCATCACACTCATTAACTACTAGCTCATCTCGAGCAATAGTAGAGTACGTTTTACCGAGACGAAACAGACTGTGGAATCTCACGCTCTGGGAAATTCAACGGTAATGGCCCATCATCTTGTGAATTCGAGCCAGTCCCGCACAAGCAATGATCATCCGGCTGCCACATTTTTCCTTCCAAACAATCTCACATCATCTTCATATGTATCCTCAGCTTAATAGTTGCCCCTCTGCCGACTCCCAGTCATTTCATCGGTCCCCGCAAGCTCCGTCCTCTCTTTCGTTGGAACACCCCCCGGCAAATTATTTCCCTTTCGACTCTGGGGCACTGTGCTAGCATTAGCTGCTTCTGGCTCCGCTGCATATTTCTTCAGATCCTCTAGTGATATTGCGTCTCTGCTTTTTGTTAGCTTATCCTCATGTGGTCCTTTAATCCTTCGCTCCTGAATTGATAATTGATCTCCCACCACACATTTTCCGTTTCCATCTGAAATTAAGCCAGCGGAATTATCTTGGCAAGGGAGAACGGGGATGTCGCCGCGACAGTGATTTCGAAATTGAGCTGAAAAGAATGAACAAGGAGACTTACAAGGCTCTCTCGTGAGTAGCATGCAAATGAACTTTCGGTACTAAATTTTCGTCCTTAGAACTTTTGGCTGCTTCCATTGCTTCTTTCCATCGACTGGCACATAGGCACCATTTCTTTCCTCCAGTCAAGCCGGCATCGCGAAGGTTGTTGCCACGGGACGCAGAGAAATCGAGGAAGCTGTCTGTCAACGTTGCTTTGGGATGCATTAGTTGTGTCTCTTGATGAAAGGAAGGGCGAGGGAGATAATGGAGACATACCGGCAACTGAATGATTTCCGGTATCATCTGGACCAACATCACACTGTCCGTTTCGATAAAACCCAGTTCCTTTCGCAAATTGACCGAGAGGCTTGTTGAATACTAATTTTCATCTCCGGTTAGAATCTGTCTCTTCCTACTGAATGCTGATTTGAAGCTATCTCGGCATACCATTGAGTGATTTGTGAGCCTTTCCAAAGCTATCTGATCGTCCTTCATTTGCCATTTTGACTCTAGTGGTAGAATATGTCTTAGGATTGGGAAGGACTGAACTTCGGAAGGTTTGTCGACGAATTACTGACACAGAATGCATACAAATTACACAAGCAAGTAAATTTGACGTACAAATGGGATTAAATTGAGATATGAAAATCATCAAACAAAAGAGAAGTTATTAGAGTTGAAGTGTTGATGAGTGGTATATGCACTAAGGCACATAGTCTCAGGTCCATGACGTTGTGATTCTGGAATGACTGACACTATTGAACCAGGAACAATTGATTGTAGAGATTCGATCAAAGACACGAGACATTAATAAAACTTCTAGTTTCAATTTGAGAATACAAAGAGTGATTACTACCAATTGATCAGAGATCCGAATTAGTTCTTTATCGAAGTTTATTAATGATGTTGCTGGGGAGAGTGCTCCGAGTTATGATATCATTGCTTACATAAGAAGCGTCTCTATACACCTGATTTGAATCTGGGAGAAACTGCCTGCCGACGACAACTTTCACTTCAATGTCGCTCCAACTGGGGATTGATGTTGTATATCTATCCTACGTGTAAGAGAATGAAGCATTTCAGTGAAGACTAACTGGCATCCAAAAGGAGATTCGGAATTGATTTTCATCTCGTCGCAACATTTCCATCAGAGAGATAATGGTAACAATAATCTAGATAGGGGAATCTGAAAGACCTTGAAATTATCTATGAAAAGGTCTTCGCACTTGCTGCAATAGCTAATACAAGAATGAAGAGTGTTGTTATACAGCTATGTACATATGCTATCGAGGATTGTATTGTAGCGAACGCAGGATACTTCTACCGAGACCAAGGCAAGGAGAAGAGTTGATGTTTGCACCTCTATCAATATCTTCATCAAGAACTAAAAAGTATCGAAGATCATGATCTTCCCAGTTCTTCATACTTGACTTTACTGCTTTCAACGGAAGAAGAGCGATGGCACGCCAGACTCGATATTAAAAGCTTTTCCATCATTCCTCCTCGTGATCATAACACCTATTACCACATCAGTATGTGTGAGACCAAACAGATTGGCCTAGAGTCTTTGAGAAGCATACACACATCACTCCTCATCATTCACGATTATCACTTGACAATCCACAAGAAATGAGGCACTTGGTGTTCCCGTACGACGTTTCTGCTGGCATGCATCAATCATTACAGCAACCTTCTTCCATGTGAATAATCCATCCATTCTCCACCCCGCACTTTTCCATATATCTGGGGATGCTACTGACAAATCGTGAGAGGGTCCTACCGCTACCGCTACCGTAATTCCACGCCACCGAATAACAAAAACCCAAGCAACCAAATATGAACATTTTGAAAGTTCCAGTTTTCCAGTTTTCCAGCCTTCCAGCCTTCCAGCCTTCCTTCCTTCCTTCCTTCCTTCTTCTTCGAAAAGCTTGGTCACTTACAGAAAGTACGTATCCGTCGCACGTGGTGTAAATCAAACGTGACGTGCAGTAGTCACTGGTACCTACTTGTTTATGTTTTGTATGCAGGTATCCAGCTGCTCCAAAATTGTTACACCCGAGGCAATGATCGACTCCATCTCAGCCCACCGCATCTTCAAAAGATTAGGAAAAGAAAAAGAAACAATTTAAAACATAACCCATTCATGATCCGTCGAGCAAAACGCTGCGTAGCTCGTACGTAGGTAGCTAAACGAAAAAGAAAAGTCGGCATTTCAATCGACCAAGTGAAGAGGTAAGATTACAAAATTTCGAAAGATTTCCAAAACGTCTGAGCAATCATCAAAACAGATAAAATCGATCGATCCTTTATTTCGTTTCATTTCCAAAGGGCTTCGTCTCGTCTCGTCTCTCATCTCGTTTCATTCCTCCAATCCTTCTCGTGCAACCACATTTACATTCGTGAACTTATAGATTTAATACTTGGCATGTTTTCCGGCCAGACGAAAGCGAAGATCCTGAGGCGAGTGAAGATACACTGGAAGGGAAGATAAATTCAGGTAATAATCTGCAGCTGTCATACCAGAAATAGCCACGGATATTCAGGAACGCAGGCACGTCAGCCATACTTTAATACTTTCCCAAGCCCCTCTTTTCCCGAAGGATCGTCTAATATCTCTCAAGGCAAGGTTTCGCGGGCTTGCTTTTCCGGAAACCCAGAAATCATCGAACTGAATCCAAATGATATACCATCATTGACAATGTTTCATGCTCTGATAAAATGTGAAAAGTAGGTATATAAATTCAATAGATTTCCCAGCAACAAAGTCATCACCATTTGCTGAAAATATCCACCAACATAACTTGTACAACCTCTGTAGCACCAATGTCATCGTACAAAAGTAGTTATTGGCCTTTTAGATCAGTGAAAGAAGATAAACACCAATCGACATTTGATCGCACCCCACTTTTGGTGGTGACAAACCTAGCAAGATGAACCCTTGAAAGGAAATAGAATATGCCTAGGTAGTTTGTTGGAGGTGGTACGGATATCTTGGTGCGTACATATGTCCACCCAAACCACTCGAGCTATTCACGCGCTCTTGCAGAGAGAATGGGATTTTAGTCTTTCGCGAGAGTTACCAAATCGAACAAGGTATGACGGGCCGAGGCTTGGGAACATGGGTTAGGAGGAGGAGAGACAGGGATCTAATGAAGAATTGAGTTTTGGAGACTGGAGCTGATGGATATAGAGATGGTTACTGATGAATTGATGAAGGGACGGATTATATCATATCAATCATCGCAAGTTTTGACATTGAAGCATGAGAAAAACGAAGGAGAGATGTTGGGTAACCGTAAGTTCGGACTGACAAGGTACCAGAAACCTAACAGAGAGTGACTTTAGGTTATCCAGCCCCCAGCCAGCTGTAGGGCATTCTGCTGACGAATATGGTGTGGGTGACACCGCATAGTGCGAAAGAATGTTCTCTTGCATATGGGAACGTATGATGATGAATATTGCCCAAAGAGGTGACGGTGTGAGATTTTGACGAATTGTTTTTGGTTCATTAAATAGTGATTCATCAGGAATTGGAATACGACTCGCTCTAGAAGATTGAGAATGAAATCAAGCAATACAACTGTAAGTTTCGAATGATTGACCAAAATGTAGTTCTCATCAGAAACCCCGATTTAGACGAGAAGATGGGAAACTCGATAAACGTTGGCTGGGCCAAAGGATAGTAAAGAAAGGTTGGAAAGTAATAAATTCGACTGGTTTTAGATTTCAAAATTCACTCGTGATGTGCTGCAGTGACCGGGGGCATTGAAAATCTTGACACTAAGATCAAGTACAGTAGACGGCTGACGAGATTCTACCCCTCATTCATCCTCAGATGAGAAGTTCGGATTGATTATTCTTTTCGGGATGTGACGTGACGCCGAGATGGAGAAAATATTGCTGCATTATATTTAACATTTTAATATATTTGTCCCGAAGTACAAGACCTTGTGAGCACTTAATTACTTGAATTTAATGCCGACTTACTTACAGTTTTGTGAAACTAATCCTGTCGTCGCTACGGAAAGTGTAAATGAAGGGGTAATTCTGCTGCATGCTTGGAAAAAAAAAGGGTTCGAGTAGCGAATTTGCATCTGTTGGTACAAATATTTACAGGAACGCTCTCGATTTATGCCACGCGCATTTACAGATACAACTATACTCTTATCAGAATCACCCGACGGGAATATTGACTCTAGTTCATAGTTGACAAATGCATCGATGGTGCATCTTTCACTGCCTTACTTGTTTCTGAGTGTAACGTTAGTTCAAAAATGCCAACGAGGTGCCCGGAAATGGTCCAGGACTCCAGGTAGCACGAACACCAAATGTTCTCCATTTGAAACCTTTCTGGGCAAGACCATCCGGGCATTTCTAGAGAGAATTTACCTGGGGCATTCAAATCGAAGCGGCATTTATAGGTTATGAAGTGGAGGTAAAATAAAGGATCGGAGTCGCCATCTAAATCATCTTGTTGTCTGCGACGGTTGTTCAGCAGGTACAATAACAGGCAGACCTGAGAGCAAAAAGCCATTGCGAACGAATCGGGAGAATCCAATCCCTTCCTTGTCTTGGATGGATTTGCCGAACCTTGTATTCTGAGAAACTCGGGCCTTGAAAGGAAAAAAGGTAGGTAGGTTTCCACACCAGAACGTTAATGTTCGAGATGGATAATGCAATGAGACTAATTATTAATATACTCATCCAACTTCATGAATATTATGGGATTTCAAACCAGAAATGGAATTACATACCCAGGCAATCTTATTGTATAATCCGGAGGTTTGATCTTCACAGGTGAATATCAGAGAATCATCCAAACTATCCTTGTTAAAAGCCAACGACAATTGGGATCGAGGGATCTGGAATCCTTGAATGCGAATCGTTCAAGTCAGGTACAGTTCGGCAGCAATGCAGTGCAGTCAGTGCAAAAGATTCGAAGATGGCTACCTTAACTTAAAATAAGTCCCAGGAACTCGAAAAAAGAAGAGCTGAAGGCTGTGTTCGTTGTTCTTGGCCTGACACAGTAAGCGTAATCGTAAAATTCGGTACAAGACCTTACGGTTTCTGAAAAGTGGCAGTCAGCAGGATCTCTGAAGCTCTTGTTCATCTCTCTTGGGCTCTTCTTGAAACAAGTATATCTATCATATTCAAGCCTTCTCTATACATCCAGTTCGTACTCGATTCGGGAAAGGAGGGTTGAGAGCTTGTAAGAAAGATGGGTCAATGTAGATAATACCCGAAGATATGAGAGGGGAGGGGACTCGAAGATTCATGGATATTGTAGGGGAGATAAACACCCGCAAAGACACAACAAGAGTGGAGCATTATTATCTTGAACTACTACCTACGAAGTAAAGGCAACATGCAATCTGAATAGCTGGAGGACTTGAGCTGCAAAGGTGTGGTTTGAAAGGTACCCAGGTATACATAGCAGATAGATAGCTTCATTCTGTAATTTCTGTTGTACCAGAGAGGAGAAAAGTAATACTCAATAGAGTTATCGAAAACTTTATATAAATAAAGTTTGGTTTCATGGTTCAGTGTGTGTTACCCTGTTTTTGCCACCAACAGGCGTTCTTCAATCATCATGAGTGTGGTTTGATGTCCGCCCTATGAGAATATTAGTTGAAATGAATGAGCTGTAGCACAAGAGCTGTAGCACAAGATTCGGTGTACAATTCACACTGTCTTTCCCATGTCCCAAAAGACCAAGAGGAAAGACCAAGAAGACGCCCCGACGATACCTACCCATATCATAATCATATCGGTGATATACGATGCACCCTTACTAAATGACTTTCCATACCTAAATGATATCCCTGTTCATGTTGCAACCAAGAACCGCAGTCGGTGAATCGTACGGGAGAATCATGTACGGAAGTACTAGGAAAGGTAATTAGTGTAGAGAGGAAGCATGACTGACCATGGAGAGTGACTTGAATACCTACTGAATGACCTGAGAAGAAAGCAAGCCAGCAAGCCAGCAAGCCAGCAAGCCGGCCAGCCAACCAGCCAACTAGCCAACCAGCCAACCAGCCAACCAGCAAGAACTTGCACAACGATAACAGCAACAATGAATGATAATAATAGCATGTTCTTGATGAAAGAGCGGTAGGAAATTGATATAATCTTTTTGTTGTTCTACCCCCCTTTCTCCTTTCTACCTCTACCTACCCTTTCTTCGCTCTTTTCTCCATCTAAATATATGAGAAATCATACAATACGATCCAGTATTAGTATTCTCTTTATCTGGGCACTTGGGTGATACTTTTCTTACTTTCCAAATATTGTAAATCAAAAAAGAGGGTCTCACATTGTTCAGACAACCCAAACATCCACACAAATATATCCACGCTTTTCCGAATCACCCTTAGTAAATTTAGTTTGTGCATCTTGTGCACTTTACAGCGAATCAAAAAATGATCCAAGGTGGAGGCGAGTTATCCTAAATACCCATACTCCGTACAAGCCCATCCATAACCTCCACTAGCCCAGCCAGACCCAGTTTAGCTTCTCCAACACAAAGGGCTGTTCATGTCTCTCCGAACTTCCATACCGTAGAGATTCCTACGTCTTCACTCTTCTTCTAACTTCATCACTTAATTGATTGCAAGGTCGATTCATTCACACCAGGCAATTGTTACTATTCTATTCTATATGTAATCGAAATTCGAATCATTCATTGCAAATTGTTTACAGATTCAGAGTGGTCAACTTTTATTACCTATGAAATCATCCTCATTCACCCTTTTCGCTGGTAGATGAACTTGTGATTCGACTTCATGCTGAACCTCATTTAAGAGCAATCCCTGGCCAGAGCCAGCAGAACGAGAGAGAACGAGAGAGAACGAGAGAGAGAACGAGCACACCGTATAACCTCAAAATCTTATCATCATACAAACAAAATCGCCTTACTGTTCCAACCCGAGTTGTTCAGTTAAATCCACAAGATGTCTCCATCGTTAGATATTCCCCAAGCCGGCTTGAGGCTGGAGAGTAATCCACCCTCCAACAAGTCTGCCATAAATATTACACCTGCTATTGGCTTGACTTTGAGCGATGCAATGATCGAGGACATGATCAAATGTTATCGGAATAACACCCCAATAGAATTATCATTGGGTGGACATCCCGTAAGAGATCTCGCTCCTCATGGCTTCAATGCTTTTTGGTAGCCGAACGTTTCCAGCGTACGGCACCAATTGTTCATGTTTGCTATAATAACAATAGTATTTTACTTGATTGTGTGAACGGAAACAATTGCTAACTGATTTCCTTTTCTGCAAACTAGAATCTGATATATGGCAACAAATCTCACATTCTTTCCACTTACCACGATCCATTCCAATACGAAGTATACCAGACTGCGGATTCCAGCGATACGGACTCGGACAACTTCAATATGTCGAAACCACAGGTACTCAGTGAGCTTACCCTCGCCAACAAGAAGTTATTGGGGCCAGGTGCGCGACCTCGTTACAAGGCGGAAAGTATGAAGACAAGTAAGAAGCCCACTTCGGCAACTGCAGGCGAGGATACAGCGTTGGAAAATTTGAGAGAATCGATGGCCACAGCTCAAGCGAAGAAAGATGGGAATACGTGAGTAGTAATTAGATTGCTGCAAGTGGACTAGGGAACTGACCTCAATAGTACAAAAATCATCAATCAAATCCCTGGAAAACGAGGAGCCTCCAAGGTCACAAACAAATCGAAGTTTCTGGGCAAGGGGCTCGGAAACGATGCAACCAAATCGATGCCAGTCAGTCCCGCCCTTTCTGGTTTAGGAAGTCCAGCTTTAGGTGCGACTAAGTCTCTCTCCCAGCAACAAGCCGAGAATGCCAAGAGCAGTAGGAAACCTGTCGTCCACCTACTGGCCCTCGAACCAATGTCTGAGAAGGAACTCAATAATCGAATTCCTGGTCCAAAAGATGACCTCAAGCGGGCAATTGCGAAGGTGGGAGACCTCAATACATCGACTGGAAAATGGGAACTCCGCAAAAATTACTACAAAGAGCTCGACATATTCAACTTCAAATACGGAAGCGACGCCGAGCGTCAGAGAGCAATTGATAATGCGGTTAAGATTTTCGATAAGATGAGGTTGGGCTTATCGGAACCTGAGTGGGAAAAGCTCTTGCCCAAATCGGAGCGAGGAACTGGAAAGTCTCTTAGTAAGGTACAAGCTTCAATTACCAATAGCGCTGCTGCGAAATTAAAATCCAACGACGAGGAAGACATATTTGGCGATAAAATGGCTTCAAAGGGGAAGACTGAGACTACAGCCAGATCAGCTTCAGGACCACCAACATCGAAGCCCAAGAAACTCAGCGAAAAAGAAGCTCAGGCCAAAAGATTACTTTCTAAGAATCCTCCAAAAACAGCAGCAGCCACTATGAAGTCGAAGGCCGTGAAGAAGGAAGTTGAAAAGCCAAAAGCATCAGCGACAAAGCCTCTTTCTTCCCAATACGTTGTCGAATCCGACGACGAAGAAGTTCCAATCAAGAAGCCTCAAGTTACCAAGGCCCCAGTCAAGAAAGGGAATACCAACAGCAAACGAGGTCGTAACGAAGAAATGGATTCGAGCGATTCGAGCTTACCTTTAAGTAAGAAGATGAAGAAGGATACTACCAATTCACACCGAGTCTCAGATGCTAGTCAATCATCTCGTCCAAGCTCTAATTCTACGACCTCTTCTTCGAATTCCTTCAAAGGCAAAGCAAACTCCCCACAGAAATCATCACCTTTGGCTTCCTCGCCACCGACCAATGCATCGGATTTCGGAAATACATCTTCTGGTGGTCGATCATCGACATCTACTTCTCCTGCCAATCATCACACTTTGTCCAACACTCGCAACAATCGATCGCCTATTCACAAACGCCACCAAAAGTCATCCAGTGTTGCCTCGTCAGTCTCATCCACCGACAGTACCCGCCGTTTGAGACCTGGTGTATTGGATTTGGCTGAGAACTACAAGAGATATTATCCTATCTATCTCAAACTTCACAATGAATTGGCAACATCGAAGGTTAAAAATCCCATAGAGGAAGAGAACCTTCTCGCAATGCATGAGCGCCTGAGCGACTTGAAGAAACAGATTTTGGAGGGGATCATCGAAGAATGAAATGGCTCTGCTTCACTTCTCACTTTTTGACATGACTGAATCGGTCTTTCATTACATCGCTACACACGCGATAATTCTCGACACAAAACGACTGCTCTGACTGCGATTATATTATCCATTTACTGCACACACACACATACATACACACTATAGACGACAGGTGAAGCGGTAGGCTTCTCAATTTATCTGTTTTCTGCATATGGAGTAACACGGGCATTTACCACGGCAGGCAAAACCGAATACTTTTTCAATTTCATTTTACTTTCTTGTTTTCACAAAAATTGAGATTTTTTCCTACTTCTCCGCGGATGGAGCTTCAACTAAATACCCTTTGGGAATGGACACGGAATGGATTCGGCGTCTTCTTTCTTTTATCCATTTTTTTCTATCTCTGGAAATCTATTTGCCCCATTGAATCAAAAGGAGTTTCTGGGTCATCTGGTTTATGGATATGCCTCAGGATGCGAATGCGTAATGTGGATATACAAGTTTGGGATAGGCATCTGGGACTGGGTTTGGAATTGGGCGGGGGATGAATGGGTGGAGAATTGCACATTGCTGAACGATGGGAGGATGATTGATATGCGGTTACTGCACATATGGGGATTGCATTTGAAGATGGAGATGAAAGACAAGATACAGGTCAAGACACAGATACAGGTGATTATGGGGAGCAATTACACATGCCATAGAGAGAGATAGGGGGGAGAGAGAAGTGGATTTCGGCATGCAAATCCTTATAGCAGAAGCCAAGATCAGAATAAAGATCAAATTTGATAATATATGATGCTTGGCATGTGAATGCTTATGTGATGTAAAAGAATCTTGCTTTATAATACAACTTAATGTTGAATTCGCTCATCGAGGAAGAGTGGGGTGAAAGGAATATTACGGAGGGGGATGGGTAAGCGTGCAGATATTATGGAAGACATATTATGGAAGACATATTATGGAAGACATAGTATGATATGATGTAACTGTGAGGAAAATAGAAAAAAGTGGAATGATGAGCTGAGATTGCAACAAAAATCGTGTATTCCTGTACCTAGCTAGTCACATTAATTAGCTACCCAGTAGCGAGCTCCATATCTTTGTATTTAATTTCACACAGGCGACACAGCTGAATTGAGTATAAATGTACTGAACTCAAATGTGTCCAGGTAAACCAGGGTATCGAAGTTACCTACCAAGTTACATCACATCCGTACACATCAAAAGTTGTCGTCAGGATACTCAAGCGAGCACAGAGCGAATACATACTGTACCGATAGACCGGTACCGACGGACCGGTATCGGTATTGGGTTGCAGCTGAGTTTTGGAGCTGGGGTTTGTTGGAGCTTGGTTGGAGCTTGGTTGGAGCTGAGGTTGGAATTTGCAACGGTCGTTCGTGTTGGTTTTTTGGTTGGGTTTTGCTTGGGATGGGTAGTATACGAGGCGCTTACGCTTATTTCGATCAGGGGAGGTTTGATTCTCGATTTTGTAAGTCACATGGATATATGGGCTTTGAAAGGCCGTAGAAGCCGGAGGTTGGAAGTGCAAAATCCTGGGTTTGGAGTTTGTAAAAGAATGGAAAACGGAATATTATAGGAAGGCCGGAGTCGATTGAACTGGGTTGTATCGTACGAATGGACGTTTGCTGTGGTTGCTTGAAGTATCCCGAGAGACATTCTATGACCAGAACACAAATAATACTTGACAACAGTTTATGCCCCTGCCGACCGATAATACACTCTCCTTTGCGCTTGAAAGACACCGGCGTTTGGAAAGTAAATATATCGATAGTTGGCAGACAATGAACTTCACGGCTGGTTATTCGGCGATCAACGAGAGCCACACACCGCAAATTGCACACACAATTGGTAAGAAATCTGATTCAATTTCTCTTAATACCATAACTTATCCGACAATTGAAAAAACAAACTCCAGGGCCAATTTGTGACGTCCTTTCCTAAACACCGCTTCATCTCATTACTGATTGTCCTCTTTTATATCCTCTGCATTGTTACATTGAAAACTTTCTCAAAAAAGTAAGAGCTGTTCGTGCCGCTTGTGAGCGAAATCGAAATATTTATTGGGTCTTGAAGAGGAGAATCGCGCAGTGGCCGAGATAGAAGTAGATGAAGTGTTTCGTTTCTGCGGCGAAAAAGTCAGATAGGAGAAACAACCATTTTGAGGCTCAAGGGCAAAATACCATGGGTGACAAATGATCCAAAGTTTCGACCAACGATACAATGCCATGTTGGACCTCGTTTCTCATCGAACTAATTTGGCAATTTAGCACTTCGTTCGTTGTTTGCTATAATAGCGCGAGCTTTAAGTACGTACAGCTTTCTTGATGTATTGTGCGATATCCTGCGGTAGATCATATTAGCACATGAAAAGGGGATCGAAACAAACAATATCATACCTTCTCAACCGAATGTTTAGCCATAGCTTGTCGACCTGCATATTCCATTAACATCTTACGGATACATTCATACCGCCCCCGTTGTGATCGCATCTATAGGATAATAAGACATACAAACTTCAATAGCCTCGTCTGACATGTCGTCGCTCTGTCAAATAGTTATTAGCCGTCGCATATCATCGCAGATAGTATTAAGAGCGTACCATATCGACCGACTTAATCTGAGCTGTAGTACACCATAGTTAGCTAGTATACTACCAAAAACTCCCCGGAGCGGCCGAACAGAAGTTTTGAAAAGTCGGGACTTATACATACCTGCCAGGGACTCTTCAGCTGGTTGTTGAGGGGCTGCCATTTTGTTTATTTGGATGTTGTGTGTGTTGATCTGATTTTCTATATGTGTAATTGCAATGCTTGTAGAGTTATCGAAATAGGGAATTGTCTCTTCTAGAATACAATCGGAAGTTGTGGAGAAAGGAGGAAGAGAGAAAGGCTGATAATTTAGCCGAAGTTTTGCAATGTAAGTGAGTACCAGGTAGGAGGGTATTCCAGCGATCCAAAGACTACTACTAGGTAGGTAGGCAATCTATTGACAAGATCTGGTTCACGATAAAGTTATCGCAAATAGTGAGGGCGTAGGATAAGATCTTGAAGTTGCAGGTGGATGACAAATGTTGATGTATAGGTATAATTTAATTTTTATTGGAATCGATCATGGGGAAGTTGCTGCTTTTCAATTTTTGAATAATGAATACCTACCCTAGTACGTCGCTCCTATTGGTTGTACCTATGTCTAGATTTCGCTGCGGATTTTCTTGCATCAAGTGTTGAGCACGGCTCACCTTGCGGCACTGCTCAATTAAGCTCAAGGCTAAGGAAAAATATGCTAGAGAAGCTCCGCTGCGGATATCCTTCCTAAGAAAAAAATATTTTGATAATCAACCTGCGAAAACGTAAATTACGAAAAACACAAACAGTTACAATACCAACGTTTCAACATGGCCTCTTCTCGTATATTCGTCAAGGGACTTCCTCCAAATATCACTGAGGATGAATTCAAAACGCATTTCGGTGCGAAGCAAGAAATTACCGATGCAAAGTTGATCTCTCACCGACGAATCGGTTATATTGGATATAAAACACCAGAAGAAGCTGCAAAAGCAGTCAAATACTTCAACAAATCATTCGTACGAATGTCAAAGATTGGCGTGGAAATTGCCAGACCTGTAAGTGATCCTCGAGAAAAACATCAAATTGTGAAGAGATTTATACTGAGATCGTGAAAGATATCAGATGCATCTTTACCTGTATCGAGGAAAGCACAACGTGAACAAGAACGGGAGAATAATAAGCTGCGGCAACTGAAGCAAGAGGCGGATGCAAAATTCTCTGAGAGCCTGAATACTGGAACCAAGCGGAAACGAAGCGATGTCGATATTGCAGATCCCAAGCTGCAGGAATTTTTGGAGGTCATGCAACCGGCCTCGAAATCGAACGCGAATATGTGGAAAGCTGGTACCATGGATGCTGATATGGAGGAACCGCCAACGAAGTTACAGGCCATTGAAGTGCCAGAGGGAGAAAGCGACGACGAATATCAGTCCGTACCTAGTAAGGCTAAGAAGGCTCCTGCAACCCCCGTCGAATCAAAAGCGCCTATTGCACCGATTCCTTCAACTATTGTTGCCGACAGTTCCAACCAAGCGGATGAGGCGATGGTCGATGCACCTTCCAATGCCGTTGAAGCCACGGATGATGATTGGTTGAGGAGTCATACGAATCGTCTATTAGATATAGTGGACCCGGAAGATATCATTCCCAAAACACAAAACTTGGACGTCAAGGATGTTGAAGAGGTGGTTGCAGGAGAAACAAAACCCAATACAGCAGTTGAAGATACGGTTGTCGATGAAGCACAAGTCGTAGAAGAACAGACGGAGAATTCACCTTCAGAACTGGATGCGACACTTGAATCGATCAAAGCCAGTGGACGACTGTTTGTGCGAAACTTACCATACAGTGCAACAGAGGATGACCTGCGGAAGCACTTTGAACAATACGGAGCTTTAGAAGAGGTAAGTAACAAAACTCGTCAGCATGTTTTCCTTTCCTCCCTGCTTTATGATGAATATCCAGATAGGGACAGCTTATGCTATAAAGCATGTGATGTGAACTGGACGAATATTTTAGTAGATGCTTCGTGTTTTCTGAAAGCTATCGTCAGCCTTTTTTTGTCTGTTTCGATTTGTTTTATTAGGGCTCACTGACCAAATTTTTTAGATACACTTGCCAGTAGATGCCAAAGGGACCAGTAAAGGATTTGTCCTTGTACAATACACAGATCCAAATGCTGCTGCTGAAGCATATCATAATGTCGATGGCGAGCCTTTCCAAGGAAGGTTGCTGCACATATTACCTGCTGCGGCTAAACGAGACAACAAGCTAGATGAGTTTGCGATAGCAAAGCTTCCCTTGAAGAAGCAAAGACTTCTCAAGAAGAAGGCCGATTCTTCTTCTAGCACATTCAATTGGAACTCTTTGTATATGAATCAAGATGCAGTCAATTCATCGGTGGCTGAACGTTTGGGGGTATCAAAATCCGAGCTTCTTGACCCAACTTCGGCAGATGCTGGAGTCAAGCAAGCCATTGCTGAGACTTCGGTCATCCAAGAAACTAAATCGTACTTTGCGAATAATCGAGTTGATCTTGATGCGTTCAAGAAACGTGAGCGTGGCGATACAGCCATTTTAGTCAAAAACTTCACCTATGGCATGACTCTAGAAGAACTTCGGAAGATGTTCGAAGAATTTGGTCAGGTCATTCGTGTTCTCATGCCCCCGACTGGTACGATCGCAATTGTTGAATTTGCACAGCCAACACACGCAAGAGCAGCATTTGCAAGCCTTGCATATCGACGTATGAAAGACACTGTACTATTCCTAGAAAAGGCGCCCAAGGACCTTTTCACAGGACCTCCACCTGCTCAGCCGGTGGCAACAATCAACAGGAATGCGGACAACACAGCAGATCCTAAATTATCAACATCTGATCTTCTCGAAAGAGATAGTGGCGTTGAAAATGTGGATACAACTACATTGTTCGTCCGTAATCTTAACTTCAGCACTACCAGTCAACGTCTCACGGAAATTTTCAAGCCCCTTGATGGCTTTTTATCGGCACGCGTTAATACAAAGACGGATCCAAAGAAACCTGGCCAAGTGCTTAGTATGGGTTTTGGCTTCATCGAATTCAGAACTAAATCCCAAGCACAGGCGGCAATCAAAGCAATGGATGGATACACACTTGACAATCATAAGTTGCTGGTTAAGGCGTCGCATAAGGGAGCTGATGCCGCTGAGGAGAAAAGGAAAGAGGACAGAGCTAAGAAGTTGGCAGGCAAACGTACAAAACTCATTGTCAAGAATTTACCGTTCGAAGCTTCCAAATCGGATATTCGAAAACTATTTGGTACGTATGGGCAGCTCCGATCGGTGCGTATGCCCAAGAAATTCGATCACTCAACACGTGGTTTCGCTTTTGCAGACTTCATTACGGCTCGTGAAGCGGAGAATGCACTAGAGGCTCTCAAGGATACCCATCTTCTTGGCCGTCGTCTGGTAATCGACTTCGCTTCCGAAGAAACTGTTGACGCAGAAGAAGAGATTGAAAAAATGCAGAAGAAAGTCGGATCTCAAGTCAACAAAGTTGCCTTACAAAATCTTACCGGGGGAGGTCGCAAAAAATTCAATATTGAAGGCAACGATGCGGATCTGGATTGAGGAAACTTACTGTAGGTATTTATCAATAATTCGAATATTCTACTAAGATCAAATTCCCTTGATTATTGTTCGCAAAAATGGCAAGCGTCTATCTCCCTTGCCGAAGCTATATACGAACAATTCAATGGCACCCCTGCAGATAACCCTCGATTAAAACCCTTTCACAATTGAATGGAAGGGAAACTATTTATTTAAATCTAATTATTGGTGGTCCGATATTCAGCACTATAGGGATTATTCGTCGGAGTAAGTTTAAAGGAACTTTTGAAATAATTTCGTCATCTCGTCAAGTTCTCTCCGCCCTCGATCGGGGCCATACAAAAATAAGAATTATCATCATTGTATGTAATGATTATTTACCTCCCAGTTGCTATTGTACTTGGAGTGTTCATCACAACGATACTCGTAGGCTCTAGAAATATTGGTGCTGAGGAAATTGCATGCTCGAGCAAATGAAGCATTCCTCACGTTGTTGTGACTTTCCCCGCAACCTGATTTCCTTACGTCTGTGAGATCAGAGGTGGGGCTATTTTGGTCTTTGAGCTCTGTAAGCTTTGTGGCGTTTGCAAACGTTTACCTGAGCGATCAATGAAGGTAGATCTGGCAGATCCCTATCGAAACAGCCCTGCATCCTAGCCATATACATTCAATCTACTTCGCTTCCTTAATAAGCCATCAGGACATCTCCTGCTTCATTCTTAATCTGTTGACATTCCCTTGTGCAACTTCATTCTAAGCTTTCCGCTGCCATTCCTCCAAACATTTTTTACTCTAATCTTGATTCTTCGTCGAGCAAATACGCATTTTTCCTACACAGCCTACCTCGAACTCGGGTGCAAATGCTTCAGTGACTGGAATTTTGAACCCGTCGAAGCATTCTCGAACCTAAATCACACCATCTAGTCGATGGAAGATCCTCGTAATATTCTGCCATCAGGATACACATCGCAACAGCTTCAACTGGACGATTCCAGTGGGCTGTCAAGGCTCAAAGAGCCTCTTTCGGATTCTGCAGGTAACGCTCAGCTTCACGACCTGGCGTCGGGGGGCTCATATCATGATAACAAGAGGCATCACATGAGAGGCCAAGAAAGGTCAATGTATTCTATGCCTACTCTGCCATCGCAGCCTCTGCGCCTGCCCGCCGGCAATACCTTGGAACTTCGAAAGCGGCACAACCGGCAACAACGTTTTAATAGACATAGTAACCGCAACCCTATAGTTGATTCGCCTCAGTATCAAGCATACCGAGCTCGAGCAAATCGGGATGGAAGCACCCAAGGTGATTCGAAGTGGCCGGTTGTTCTTGAGGATGCATTTCTAGATGGTTAGTAGAGTTATCATCAATGTGGAATAACAACTGACAAGTTCTAAGCTCTTCTTGCCATCCCTTATATGGGAAGACGGAAATTTTCTTTCAGGGGCAAGCCTCATGGTCGCAATGAGCTCATCAAGGAATATCTTTGGATAGCATACAAGAATACACTTCCTCCGGGGCAGCGTCCAGATCCAACTATGATGCGTACAAGGAAGCAGGTCTCTAGTCACATTCAGGTTTTGAAAGGGTTCCTGACTCCTCATCCTGCACTATGTAAGAAGTCTACAGCGAGATATCTGAAATGTAGTCTAACGCTTCTTAGATCAACGTCTATTTCCTCCGAATAAGGGTCCTAAGAATGGTTTCGAGGATTCATTTAAAAAGGACCCTACACTTATAGCACTATCGCAAGGTCGGCTACCTAGTAAGCGCCACGATCAATATGACGCACTCAATCAAATAATACTCAGCAATCATCATCCTATGAAGCCTGCCGCATTTTGGTTGCTCATGACACCATTTGCTGTACCAAATGAACGAAACGGGGTCATGAAAACCGAACAAGATCTTCGAAGAGATGGTCTCGTTCTCCATAGATACTCGGGTTTGTCATCATCGAAGCCCCGCGGAAGTCTTGAATCAATCCTTCACTGGCGACAAAAGTTTCCTCACTTAGCACAATTGCATTCTATAAACGATTTGAACTGTGACATCATTCATATGGATGTGTCGTTGGATCTCATGAAAACTCACGCTCCGGATAATAGTGAGTTGTTGACTCGCATGGAGGTGTCCATACCTGGCAAGGATTTTGCTGGATCTAATTGGCAGTCTGTGACAAGTTTGATTAAACCCGCGGATCTTTACGGTGACCCTGCGAGAGATCCTGTGCTAGAAGGCACGGCGTTGCCAATGACTGTCCTTGGAATGTCTGACAGCGAGACCCGAATCAAAGTCGCCATACCTGCTGAGACTTGGGCATACACATTTACGCAGCTCATGAACCTTCATTTTGAGATTGAAAAGAAACGTCTTCCACAATCATATGGTGGGAATGGATTATTAAGTCGCCCTTCAAACTCTATTCGGGAATACGTTGATCAAGTTTCAATGTATCAAGAATTACAGTCTTCAGCCGGGGAACGAATGCCATTTATCCGGCGAGCCATTCTTATCTGGACATTTCATAAAGCTCGCATTGGAGAGGGAAATGACACCACCTGGCGATATGTTGACCCCGCTCCACCACGCCACATGTGCATGTCACCACCGCCACACCCTCACCAGAATATCCCCAATCTCGAACACTATAATTCCTGGCCCGAATCACCTCTTCATCTCCAGCAACCTAATCTTCTTGACTCCTTTGTTCAAGGCCTTGCTACCCCTCCACACACAGCTAGTCTTCAATCTCCCTTCGATACGACGGGCTACACATATCCTGCTCAGCATTACGACATGTCTAATGAAAACATTAGTTTCGTGTCTCATGCAACTGTCGACAGTGAATCAACACTGGTCAACGAAGCCGATCCTACGAATCAAATCGATAATTTTCTAAACAATTCCGCAGGGGTTAATATGGGAGCTTATGGAGATGTGAGCGGCCATTATTATGGCCATATACCTGTCAATACAGCCAATGCTAATGAATCCTTCGATGCGGATCCAGCATGGGCAAACTATTCCGTGCCGGCTAGTACCCCTTGGGAACAAAGTGAGGAAAATAAGGGGTTGGCTTGGCCAGATACAAGTATACATATTGAACCTTCCAGTAAACACGCTTGGAACAATGATATACAAGAGGAGAAACAAGCACAGAGCACATGGAATGGAGATAATATTGATGTCAATGGTGTAAATGTTGACGGGAGGGACAACATGACGGGTAAACATGCGAACGAGATGCCTTGGTCGGATGTGGTGATGAGTAGTAGTCCGA
The DNA here is from genome assembly GCA_014898425.1 of Botryotinia globosa. Taxonomy (NCBI): domain Eukaryota; kingdom Fungi; phylum Ascomycota; class Leotiomycetes; order Helotiales; family Sclerotiniaceae; genus Botryotinia; species Botryotinia globosa. The sequence continues at coordinate 1,703,202 of RCSZ01000003.1, read as the reverse complement.
GCAAACAAAACGGAAATGGATATATTGAGAGTAACATCGAGTCAAAATTGTTACCGTGGATTGAGCAGGCCACTGCAGAAGAAGAAGCACAGGCACAAGCTAGGAGAAATGCAGTGGACTACGGGAACGGTGTTGAAGCTGTGGATGTGAGTGCGGATGTTGGTGCAGATATTGGAGTTGATGCTTCCGGTGTAGAGGTGCAGATGGAAGAGGAAATTACCGCAGAGGGTGTCAGTGAGCATGGAGACACCATTGCGAAAGAGGAACACTTCGAACATCACGATCACGATACGTATAGGGATCATCATGTGCATCATGGACACCATCAGCACGAACAATTGGAGCAATTGGAGCAAGCGGAATGGCCGCGTAATGACGAAATTAATGGCGTTGAGGTTGGAGTCAACATCGGACATTCTAATGGATACGGTTTCGAACATTTGGAAGAGAGCGTATCGGTAAAATCCTAATTCCAAAATGATTCAGCATCACACTGTCCAATTTTTGTAACAAATATGTTTATTTGGAACTTCCATTTTTTTTCCAGGTGGGCATGGATTTGAGTCCGTTTGTTGGAATGTGGAAACTCTTTTCTTGGGATCTAGCTTTTTTCGAATTCGTTCATTTACTTCCTTCTATCTACAAATAGTTTTTAATATTCATTTATTCATTTGCTTCCACTTGCTTTCTTTGATGCATGGTACAAATTCAATTTTGAATGTAATTTCCTGGACTCGTCCGTATTTGGTGAAGCCAGGAGGTTGTTGTGAGGTGAGGTTTGGAAGGGGTGTGCATTGCCTTGCTTGGTGTTGCTGACCTCGCTTCGGTTGGTATCATCCCTTTACCTGGAGTAATTATCGTTAGTTCACCTTGTAGAACTGACTCTCTTGGTAGGCAATTGGATATTTGATTTCAACATGCTCATAATGAGGTGAGTTGCATTAAGATAAAATGTTGTGCATAATATGAAATTTTTCTACTCTGGCTCTACCCTCGAGGTCAAGATATTCAGAATTGTTTCTCACGATTGGGAAGGGGCGGACCACAATTGAGCCAGCAGGCGCAGCCCAGATCCGTTCATACTATCATATACTTTCATATCACTATTTTCTCATCATGACAACAACATCGAACATAAACCCCTCTTCAATATATTTCAATCCATAAATTTACTCATCAATAGTGGTATCAATTGATATCCTAATACTCTTCCCAATGGACGTACAAATCTTCCTCAAAGTGCTTTGCGACAAAGGCACTCGCCCCCCATTCAACTATTCCGAAAGGTATATCCGAAACACATTTTTCGTTTACATTGAAGAAGGAAATCGTCTTCAAGGAGCTTCGTTGGAACAAGAAGCCGAGGCAGTAAGTCTCTGGACTTGGGAAGATTTGTGTAAGTGTCTGAAGTGATGAAGATGTGAGTTTATAGGCTCAAATAATGATGTAGTTGGAAAAGAACCATATCCGGAACCGATATGGTTGGCTAAGAGGGGACGTCGTTCCTATGGACCGAAATCGAGAGAGGAGAGTGATGTGCCGGCTTCTGCCTCTGGATTGAAGTCGAGAGAGGAGAGTGATGTGCCGGCTTCTGCCTCTGGATTGAAGTCGGAAAAGAAACGCAATGTGCCAGCTTCTGTCCCTGCGCCGAATAATGCTTCTTTCATGTCGAGGGTGGAGTTTCTGAAGACTAGGATGGGTGTATGGCATTATTTGGGCATTGTGGGCATGGGAGTGCTCTTGGGTGGACTTTTTGGAACTTCCCGTGCGAGGGACTTCGTTGGTCAGTAGGTTAATTGGGGATTTGGCAGATAGGGTGCTAATGGGCATTCATTTTACTGGATGAAGTATTGTTTCATTTTGGTTGTAAGATGATGCACCGGATTTGTTGGAAGGCACGAATCAAAGGCTTGACTTGTTTAGTTGTAGGTGGAAATTGTGAGATGGGTGGCATTTTTGCATGAATCCAGATGTTGCCATAAATCTGTAGCGTGGTTTAATCGGTGTTCATGTATGTATAAAATAGAATCAAGGTATCGTGTCGGCTGCTCAAAAAGGTAGTTGCAGCATCCCATTAAGGAAATAGCAGGCCTTTCTTCGCTATATCATCGCTCTGATATCTGCTATAGATGTGCTTGCATAAACTCTATATTTCCATTTTTCTTGAGGTTATTCAAAAAGAGAAATCCTCTGTCTTGGTGCAATTTTTTGACCACTACTTTATACTAGGTAAACATTTTTGCAGTACTTCATTCACCATTATAGTGATTTCCAGAAATCTTAACCACGACTGAACGATTAGAATCCCATATCAAAGGTACTCCTCTAGTCAACAGATGATTATCATTCTGCTTGTTGCCTCTTTTTTCTTTCTTTTTTCTTTGGTGGTCGCGAAGGTGAGAGTAAGCGAGATCTGTGATCAGAACGACTCTCCTCCCAGCTTCCATTTATCCAGTCTGAACATTTGAATCCAACTCTCTTATGTTTAAAAGTGAATCGACCACTCGAGGTTGAATTGTAATTCTGCCCACCACAAAGTCTTTCAGATTTTCATATCAAACAATTCAAAACTTAGAATCACAAACTCATACATCGACTATCGATCTATCACAATGGAAGTCTACAAAAGTGTTTATGACTTGATGCTCTCTAAAGCAATCGACTACGGCTATGTTCAACAACAAGTACTTGATATTTTAACTGAAAGTCATGATCGGGTCGATCCAAGCATGTTCAAAAACATTCCAGATGCGGAGAGATATTGGATGGCAGAGCGATGCAGTGTAGGCAATAGTATACTATAGTGAAACTATGGCGCGTATTAGCATATTGATATTGCAGCTAGTATATATAGAAAGGAGATTATACTCTCATACATATTCATATGCCTAAAGAATACTAGCAATATACTGAAATACTGGAATACAATATAAAATATACATTCCTATCCTAATTAGATTAGAAAAAAGGGATTCCTATTTATATTAGATAATAAAATTCCATTCTTTATTTCTAATCTAATTTGAATAGGAATATATATTTTATATTGGATTCCAGTATTTCAATATATTACTAATAGTATTGAATAACTAAATAATATTGAATACTTTCAATGGTATTGAATTCTATACCACATACATACATATTTCGAAAAAATTCGATACACACCACTAAACTAACCCTTATACGAAATACGGGAAACACTATTGCCTACACTGGAGCGATGGACCTGGGTGACACTTTGTTAGTATTTCTTGCTCGATCAGCTGGGTGAAGATACTAATATTTTCGTAGTTGCCGACGAGTCGGATGAATTTCCAGGAGAGAAACCCAGATGGAAGAGAGTGACCCATTGTTTGAAGCACAAATCACCAGCGGCGGGAGAAACATCGAAAAGCACTCAAGTCGATGCCAGTGATTCATCTATATCGCCAAAGTCAAAGCTCGAAAATTCCCTTACTGTGCGACCACAGGATTTGGGCGGCAAGACTTCCGAAGTTGAAGCTTCTGTGCCAAAAAGAATTGTTTGCGTAGATACATCTCCCAAGGCATCTAGCTTCAAAAAAGCTCCAAAACTAGTGCCCAAACTGCCACAAACCTCATCAACATCGTCTCCATCACCGAGAGAATCAAACAAACGACAGAAACTCACCAGAAATCCTGAAATCGCCAATGAAAAGAAACCCAAGTTTCACGAAGAATCTTCGAGCTTGGCCACTCTACTTGCTGATATGAACCGCAAGAGCAAAGCGCCAGCTCCTAAAGCTAACAAAACTTCGGTAACCGATGCGCAAGAAGTCAGTATACTTCAGCTCTTCAGGAAACCGTTCTGAGGATTTAACCGAGGATGAAATTGAGGGCATTTTAGCAAGTGAGTAACAATCGTAGATGGATTGGAAGAGATTTTCGTTTTGATCCACTCTTTGTTTGACGAGGAGTGAAAGATATCTGCTCCGCATCAAAAGATCATTCCATCACTTGAGTTATATCGATGCAATCTATTGAGTCACAAGAGATCATAATATTGACATCACCGTGATAGGTAACAAAATGGCCTAGAGACTGCTCGTTCAGACCTTATCATATGTAATGCGCAGACTTATATAAAATAAATCTATTTCTTGCGTTGAAGAATGCTGTCTTCGATTTGTGCTAAGTAGTGTGTATTTACTCGATATGGATACGCTTGTAAACGGCGAGCTTGTGAGAATGATGTTAAGGAACAATTCATCTAGTGTTTGATGATACATGTGCCATCTGAAATAGCAATAGCTCCATCACTAGATTATGTCGTATACAGAGCTTTTTTGAGAATCTAGAGAACTGTGGGATACGAGTTGGCTGTCTCCTATCTAGAGGTATATAGCCAGGCTCTCTAATGTCAAACATCAAGAAGTCCATCTAATATGACCGATTCGAACTTGTTTCGATGTGAGGACGTTATGTAATCGAAACAACTTACCTAGGTCAAAAATAGAGTACGTGTTGGACTAGGAATCAATCACTGGATACATTTCTAATGAATCATGATACTTTACGGCCCAGCTTTAAGAAATTGCAATTTGGGGGCAGTCAAAGGAAGCGAAGGGGTGTCATTAGTGATTGCCCATGCCACGAGCTACCCTTGTAAAGAATTAGTGGATACTACGTCTAAGGCCACTCCACTTTAATTCTTTCATCATCATAAGGCTGAAAAGGCCAATCTGGCATTTGCTTTCATTTCAATCTCCAGTGCATTGTTCGAATTCGATCTTCAACGACCGAATTACGATACAATCAGCAATATAATTGGAGCAGAACACTATCTGGAGCTTCGAAATCCCGATCTGAACGTCGTTATGCTCTCTACCGGTTTCACAGATGTGCCAGTAACGCGCAGCCTTGTCTATGGGGTTGTCGTAACCTCACTCCTCGCTAGTATCACAGATTCAAAGCATTTTTTCTATATACAAGCAGATCCTCATCTGCTACGATATCATCAATTATGGCGAATGCTTAGTTATCAATTATGCTATACCAACTCGACAGAAGTATTCTTTGGCGCGTTAACATACTATAATATGAGAGTGGTGGAAAGATTATGGGGATCTCGTAGATTTGCTGTGAGTTTTTCATTCTTTCATCTACCGTGAATATCTGCTGAAAGTAGACTCATAGTCTTTCCTGATATTATCGTTCTGCTTCACCTCGATAATATCGCCAATCTTGCTCATCCTCCTACGACCCCTTTCCCTCTACACGATAAATTACCTACCCGCAGGACCAACTGCTCTTATATTCGCTATCCTAGCCCAATACCATGCCGTTATTCCGCATCAATACAAATACAAAGTTGCAGCTACTTCTGCACCTATGACTGAGGAGAACTTTGTGGGAGTTACATTCTCGGATAAATCATACATATATCTGCCCGCTATTCAACTAGGTCTTTCCCAATTTCCAGGCTCACTGATATCTGCAATGGTCGGCTGGATTATTGGTTATTGCTGGCGAAACGATGTACTACCAATAGCTCTCACGCGATGGAGATTACCAGGCTGGATGGTGGGCGTTCAGGTCAAGAAGAGAAGTGAAGGGTTTGAAGGAATGAGGAGGAGATTGGAGGGAGAGAATACAGCGGCCGCTACCGGATCGGACGGTCAGTCGGGCGGAGAAGTTGGAAGAAGGAGAACTCTGGCGAATCAATTTATTGACCAATTTAGAGGAGCACCATGATGCACCGTTTAAGTTCAAATCTCATTGAATTTACATTACATCCATTCCTGCTCCAAGGATATTCGAACTGCCGTCAAGCTGTTGATGAGCCGATCACAAAAGTCTGTGAGCCATCAGGTACTCCCGTCTGTGCAGATTTAACAGAAATCTTGATATCGACCATTAGCAGGGCTTTCACAAGACTCTAAGAACAGAATTATAGTATCCTTTCCCTTCACTGCTTCGACTTATACTTCAGACCTCAATCTCTATGTTTCTTTATATTTTGATATTCTTAAGGGTTCATTTTGCAATACATTCAATAAACTTACGAGGGCCGTATAATCAGCATTCCACTACCTTTACCTTCAGCTCAGACCAACTCGGTAAACGTCGCGTGTTTAATGGAGAAGCGATATTAGTTGTTGCGGGAAAGTGACTCCGGCATTCCAGATGTTATAAAAGCTGGACAGGCGACCAGTGCTCGAGGACGGATAGCGAAATTGTCAGATGCGAAGGTTGCCAACTTGCTAGTCTGGTGTGGTAGTTCAGTCACCCAGCGGAAAATTCACAACTGTTGTTTGAAAGACGGTGTCCGCATCTGCCAGTGAAGAATACATCAAGAGTTTTGAAGTTAAAGTGTCTGCACAACTTCATCAGCGAAAGCAGTACCTATCAGTCATTATCACAAAACTGATCAGGGTCTGTTCGAATGTCACTCAAGTCGTTCAGAAATATCCCGTCGTATGGCCGGAGGTATGATATGTTTTAGTAGCGCTGTATCAGTATCATCCCAAGCATCTTTTTTGGTCGAAAACTATCCCTGGGATACTGTTACTAAAGTTTTCGACATTGGAGGAGCACAAGGTCACATTTCTATCGAACTGGCACAAATGCATTCTAAACTAAAAGTTGTTCTTCAAGACCTGCCGGAAGTTGTTGAGGGAATCGAAAAAACTCTACCTGATAACATGAAAGACAGGATCGGAATAATCGCGCACGATATTTTCTCTGATCAAGTCGTTCAAGCCGACGCATATTTATTCAGCCAAATCTTTCATGATTGGCCGGAAGCTCATTGCATCAAGATAATCCGAGCATTAATTCCATAGTTGAAACCTAGTGCTCAAGTCATTTGCTACGACCATCTTCTCCAGAGCCTGGAACAACACCCTTGCTCAGAGAACAAGCTGCGAGGTATGTTTATAACTCGGTTTCTTTATCTGTTTAGTTTGTAATTGAAACTTCTTCATGATAGATCTAACGGTAGTACAGGGGTATGGAAATGATCATGCTTTCTCTCTTCAACTCTCGCGAGCGCGATGCTGATGGTTGGGCTGCCTTGTTCTAAGCTGCCGATCCTCGTTTTGGAAAGCCAACAGCGTGGATTCCAGAAGGTGGCAATTTAGGCATCATTGAAGCGGTGTGGGAGGGGAGTAGTAACGGCGTACAGGAATTATCAGCCTCTGTTATGCTTGAATGCAATAATACCCACAACTGGATACTCCCAAAGCTGATGGGCCTACCGGTTTCGCATAAATATTAATAGTATCAAAAGAGAGATATAAGATAAAGTGCCCTACAAAACAATCTTTGCAACTTAGACAACTGGTAGGCACATAGCAAAGAATTTTCCAAGATATCATCTCTCTGTATTCAATCTCCCCAGCTCAACGTCTACCACACCAATGCGACACGTGCTTCATTTGGGGTTCTGTCTTCCAGACATATAATGAAAACAACGACGGTAACATCAAGTGCAGCCAAAATTTACACGAAACCAATTGTTTTTTCGCGTTGGCGAGGTCCAGCATTGTGCAAGGGAGTGGTGTCGAAAAACGGACCTTTAAGTAAAATTGGATCATATGAGTATTGGGGCGAAGGGATTGGGTTGGCTCAGCTGTCCTGATTGAATCACGGAGCAGGTAGCTGTGCTACACAAACATTTTCAACAACCGAATAACATTTTACAAAATAGAAGTTTATCTCTCGTTGGAGATGAGGGGTTTTTTCCTAATTAGAAAGAATTTGAGAAGATCGATTATTTGCGGCAGTTGTGAGGCATGACTTCGCGTAATGAAGATCATCCCATTCGAGAGGCTTTGAAAATAAAACTATAAATCTTAGTGAGGCGCGGTACATATTTGAGGGGTTCTGCGTGCTCGAGTGACTGCGCCATTTCATTGTGTGACCAACAGGATCGAATAGAGGAACTTCCCCAAATAAACTGCGCGACTGATATTTATCTTTCAAGCGCCGCGTGAAATTTTCAAACCGACAGAAAAACGAATACCTGGATATTTTGTGATCCCTTCCTAATTGCAAGGTATTATTTTCGAAAAGCTTACGGGTCATGAACTGCAAGAAAGCGAATACAGAAATGAGGTACTAAGATCAGCATCGGTCTCGACGTATCGACAAAATGTTGGACATATCCCCTTTTTGGAATATCTATTATAACTACTATTTTCCATCCACTTCTCCTCTTCGCTGAGCCGATAGAAGGAAGTAAATAAATTGACTCTGTAAAACGAAATTGCTTGAATGGGTTCATCTTTTCATGCTAGAACTATCGTCAAAACTCGAGGCAATGAGTAGAACTTTAACCATAAAGCCATAATAACTCATTACACCTCTACCAAGATTAACCAATTTCTTTACAAGGTTGCAGGTATATATATGATAACTTTGTGACTGCATGACTACGTACATAGAGAGCTTTGCCGCAAATCATGTTAGCCGGATCAATCAGAAGACGTCTCAAAAGTCATTTTCGTTATACCAGAAACATAACCTTGCATGGATACGGATGGTATCCCATTATTCTATGTTTGTTTTCGTGTTTGTTGCTCGGATCCAACAAACCTACAGTATATGTTCTATGTTCTCCATCACGCCAAAGCCATCGCTTATTCTTTAATGAGAGAGAGGAGCGAAGACGGGGGTCAGGAGAGTAGGTGAAAGGCCTACTCTTCTATGCAATTCCTGTTTGTTCTCCATGAATTTTGTCGTCAACGCTGAATTCTATGAAACTACCTCTTGTTTCTACTTCTAAAAACGAAGAAACGTTAGACAACATGGCCTAAACTAGGATTGCGGAACTGGCCTCGATCATTTCGACAATTGTTGACGAGTACCTCCGGTCTCATGGAATCGCCTCGCCATCCTTCGATGTAAATTATAGCGAGACACCTCAGATTCCTAAAGACATTTCAGCTCCCAAGAACATTATTTTTGAGGCAACAGAAGAATTGAACAGCCTTATCGCGAGTCCTGTTGGGGTCCTCACTTCGATGAATGTTGGTGAATTCTCAATTCAAAGATCAGCACTTACTAATCAACCAAGATTCGTCGGATTTTCCGAGAGCCACGCGATGGGATTGTAGCACACACGTCAATATCTAAGGCTTATGCTACAATTCCCCTTGTGGAATCATGGTTAGGACTTGTGACAGATGAAATTTGGCCTGCATTCACACGGATGGTGGATGCTGTTGAAAAATGGCCGGACTCCCAGGAGCCAAATGAAACCGGATACAACCTAGCCACAAACCAATTTGATACTTATTTCGAAGGCATGAAGAGAATTACTCATCGTGAAAAGCGATTTGCAGATGTTATGACTTTCTTCCATGCTGGGGGCAAATGGGAAAGAGCCGGGCTGATTGAACATTATAATTGGGAGATCATGAGCGAGGGGTTGGTGGTTGAGGTATGTCCCCCATTAATCTTGTCTAATGCCCCAAAGTTTGCGAATTTCCGGTCACATAAATTCTGCTCCTTTCTTCGACTTATTCATCAAGTGCTGCGCGTGATCTCTTTCCCCTGCTTAAATAAATACTAATTCTCTATATTTCATAGTTGGGAGGGTCGCAAGGTGCCATGTGCATCGACTTGGCAAGGCATTATCCAAAGATGAAGTGTATTTCTCAAGACCTCCCTGATGTGGTTGAAGAACTCCAGAAGACGTGAAGGGTCGAGTAGAGATTGTTGCACATGACTTCTTCACGGAGCAGCCAATCAAAGGCGCCGATGCATATCTGTTTCGGTGGATATTCCATGATTGGTCTGACAAATATAGTATTCAAATACTCAGAAATTTGATTCTGCTCTCAAGCACGGGGCCAAGATTGTTGTTGGAGAAGTTTGTCTACCAGAACCTGACGGCAATACCTCGTGTTGGGAGGAAAGGCGAATGAGGTTTGTCTTTTCCTGGGAATTAGCACACCATTCGCTAACAGTATTAATAGAGGATCTGACTTTACAATGAAATCATGTCTCAATGGTAGAGAACGAGATGCAGATGAATGGGCTCAGTTGTTTGAGAAGGCTGATTCGAGATTTAAACTCCAAGGAATCGCGGCAGTTCCAAATTCTAGATTCTCAGTTATCGAGGCCATCTGGGAAGATGGTTCGGCTCCTGGACTGTGAAGAACGTAATAGACCGACCACAAAACAAGAACGGTCCTAGTTGCCGTCTAAACGAGCTTGCAGCCCTTGTCAAGCGAGCCTCGTCTTACTGCAGAACCTTTGACTAAAACATCGAGTAATTATTAATATTTACGTCATAAGTCCTACAGATTGAAATATGATTCTCGGGTCTCGTTGATTGTCTTCTTTGTCATCTTAGCCAAGCAAGTAACACGTAGATCAATTGATTCAATCTATACTCCTCCCATCATAATTCTGATAAATGTCCTTTTTCGGTGTTATACGGAACAGGCATATCGTGTATACACTGTGCATTGACTTGACAATAGGTACATTAGTATGAGATTCCCTATGCGTTGAACGGTTCCTTACATGGTGTAGTATTGTTTATTTGAAAGCATTACACGAATCCATCTTCCCAAAAAAGGTATCGACAATAATTACATGAACTTCACTGTATTGCCAGATGCCGTTAAAATTATGTTCATACCTATGCGAATGCAATAGCCTTGGTAAAATAGCAATTGCCGTATTATCCGCAGAAGAGTGATGGAGAGCACTTGCGGTAAGCTAACGCAACTTCTTGAATTTACGCATTTTACAAGTGAATATGGTGGCTAAGTATATGAATTTAGAGTAGAACTCAAGACCTGGTGGAATGGAAGAGAGAATTCGCAGAACAATGGGTTGATATGGTCGCGTACTGGACGCTCTTTTGATTGTATTTCCGTTTTGCTTCGATCAATTTAGTTGTTGGGAGGATTGCAGGAGTAGTGTGGTATGCACATCGGGGGTTTGACCTAGAGCGAATACACCTGATTCCCAGAAACATTAATCGATGTATCGACCGGACGCCAAATATCTTGGCAATTGCATCAAATGTGACCAATCCAAGGCTTATGTCCATTCGTTCCCTTATTTACTATACGCGAGAAGCAAAGACCGAGTAGGTTTCTTGAAACGAAGCTGGGCAACAAAGGCCTATCATACGTTCCAAAGTTATATCATGGAATTGGAAGTAGGCTGATTGCGTGACCTCAATTGAGTATGTCCTTTTAGCTCGTGAAGCCCAGCTGTGATATAATTCCTAATTCCTCGCTAAGAGTGATGGCTTGATGAGCTCATTACTAGATTCATTCCCCAGTGGGTCGAAGACGTAAGTGAGCCAGCAAATCTTCGTCATCATGTTCCCCCTCCTCCAAGCCCAATTCCCCCACCTTCTTCCAAAATTTACTCAAATGCCTCGTTCCACTATCACAAAGGATAGTAACCACCGTGCTCCCCTTCTCTAACTTCAACGCTGTTGCTACAGCTGCCACGCAATTGACAGCACTGCTACTCCCAACAAAAATACCATCCTTCTCTACCAACCACCTCGCCATTTTGAGTGCTTGCAAGTCTGTCACCTTCACGGCATCATCGATAATTTCTCGCCCTGCTTCAAAGTTTTCTGTTAACCGATTGATTCCAATCCCTTCGACAATAGTATCAACCTGCTGTCGACGTCTTGTGCCTTCTTTCTCGGTTGCAGAGAACATGACGCCATGTTTAACTTTGTTGTAAAGACCACTTCCCTCTGGATCTGCAAGCACTACTTTGAGATCTTGTCCCATAAGTTGCTCTTGTTTTAAGTAGAGTGCTACACCCGAGATGGTTCCTCCTGTCCCAGCACCGGCCACAAATGCATCAATCTGAAAGTCGTTAGCTAAATTGTGTGTGAGCTTCTGGAGGTCTAGTTGCTTACATCACCTCCCGTCTGGGCATATATCTCAGGTCCTGTAGATTGAAAATGTGCCCGGTAATTTGCACGAGACTCGAATTGATCAGCAAAGAATCCTCTACTAGAATCTGTTTTAGAGGCCGTATGTTCCTTCGCTCTTCGTCTTGCCAGATTGACGAAGTGTTCAGTAGAAGTGATAGGTGCTGGGGTTACTCTTTCAACTGTGGCTCCCAGATGATGCAGAAGGTCCGACTTCTCTGTGCTCTGGTCATTGGGCATACATATATATGCTTTATAACCTCTGGCACGCGCTAAAGTTGCAAGTGAAATACCAGTTGATCCAACTGTGCCTTCATAAATAGTATCACCTCGGCCAGGTTTCAGGAATCCTTCCTCTTCTGCCATCATAATCATATTCAAGGCTACTCTATCTTTGGGACTTCCCCCTCCGCCATTCAAGAACTCCGCTTTTGCAAGAATAGTGCATCCTGTTGCATCGGAAAGACTCTTGATCTTGAATAATGGTGTATTTCCAATACATCCCTCTATTCCTTCTGGGATTATAGGTTTCGGCAATCCGACAACTGATTTCCGAGTACGGTCTTCTAGCCTTAGTGGGGGTAGGTTAGAGCCAACTGGTCTTAGATCAGATGAAGATGAATCAGATGCAATGATTCCAGTCCCAGTCCCAGTCCCCTTTCGCCGCCTTTGATATCTTCGTTCCAAATCAGGATAAAAATCCTTAAAACCCAATGTCAACAGAACCCCTGCGACGAATGCAACTGCAACTGCTGCAGAACCATATGCCTTGGGGTGGTTGCTCAGAGACATTATATCCTTGGTATTCTCATCATCATTATTTCAACCATGAGTCGTGAAAACAATCATTTTTGTTGATGATGTGATTTTTCACAGGTCAACTCTTTCAATATCCTTGCAAAACTTTGCGGAAGAAGCTTGGACCAACTAGAACTCAACATTGCGACAGGTCCCCCAAGAAACACACAGAAGAATATAAACACTTCTGTCGATGGACTCCCCAATTGTGGCACAACTGTTTCGGCAGTTATTCCGACACAAGAACTGTGAGGTTTTACGATCTCATTCTTCGTTGTCTCCTCGAGGTTGGAATGTGCATGGTTCGCAGTTGAGATGTTTGTCGACCACCAGTAGGAGGGGCAGAGGAGTGAAGGAGACAAGCAAGAATGAAAGCCATTGGCAGCAGAGAACGGATATCTTTCCGATAGATATGATGGAGGAATTCAATAAGTATCCCATGGTTACAGCAGATCAATTAAGGGGGAGGAGAGAAAGGCCAAGGCGTGTGAAGATGCTCACACGAGATTTCATTGAAGGTATTCAGAATCTAGCCGTTAAAATACCGTGTGATGATCTGACACGTTCCAAAGACAGTTTATACAATCCTTCTTATGGTTACTTCTCCAAGCAAGTCGTCATCTTTACTCCTGGCGAGCCTTTCGACTTCAACTCCCTCGAAGATGAACCAGCCTTTCACCGTCTCCTGGGACAACGATACACCGAGTTTGAGGACGAGTTGGACCTCAAGTCTCCTAATGAGACTCGCCAATTATGGCATACACCAACAGAGCTCTTCAGACCCTACTATGGTGAAGCTATAGCCCGGTATTTGATCAACAATTACAAAATATCGCAGTACCCATACCACGACCTCATAATCTACGAAATGGGTGCCGGAAATGGTACTCTTATGCTCAATATACTCGACTATATTCGTGCCACAGAACCTGAGGTATATGCCCGCACAAAGTTCAAGATCATTGAGATATCCAGCAATCTCGCATCGCTACAAAAGTCGCACCTGTTACGGAATGCCAATTCTCGAGGACACTCGTCTAAAGTTGACATTATCAACAAATCAGTTTTCGAATGGAACCAGATAGTTCCCTCACCATGCTTCTTCCTCGCCATGGAAGTTTTTGACAACTTTGCCCATGACTCTATTCGATATGACCCTGTTACCGAAGAACCTCTCCAAGGTACCGTCTTGATATCCAACACCGGCGACTTTTACGAATTCTACACTCCCACCATCGACCCCATAGCATCTAGATTCCTTCGCGTACGACACGCTGCTACTAATGGAAAATACCCACATCCCCTTCCGCAGAACAGACTAGTGAAGACTTTGAGGAACAATATGCCATTCGCTCCGAATCTCAGTCAGCCAGAATATATACCCACGAGACTAATGCAGTTCTTCGATATTCTGGCAAAGTATTTCCCGGCGCATAGATTAGTAACAAGTGATTTTCATTCGCTGCCGGACACGATCAAGGGAGTCAATGCACCAGTTGTGCAGACAAGATATAAAAGAAGAACAGTTCCTGTTACGACGCCTTTTGTGAGCATCAATATTCCTTGTCCCTTTCATCGTTGCTAATGGCATACAGGTGCATCAAGGATACTTTGACATATTGTTCCCTACTGACTTCGCTGTCATGGATAATGTATACAGAGCCATCACGGGAAAGTTCACACAAGTGTTATCACATGAAGAATTTTTGAACCGATGGGCTTATGTGGAACAAACGGAGACCAAGAACGGGGAGAATCCTCTCTTGACGTGGTATAAGAATGCCAGTGTTCTTACCACTGTATGAAAGTAAAATACCAAGTAAATGTGCACATCACAAAATTTCCTATCAGCGCATGATTTTTGATAATTGTTGATCTTCTATTCATGATATGTGACAACTAATCTTTTCTAGCTGGCCACTGCACACTCTTCTCTTATTGGATGATTAAAAAAACAGAAAGAGATCAAGAAAAAGGGGTATGCCCTGCAGATTCGAAGATAATGATGCTCCAGCAATAGAAGCCCCAACCTTGCTACTCCAACATCAACGAGCTTAAGCTCATATATATAAACATGTTCGCGAAGAGCAGCCCAATACCTCCAGTTTTACATCATTCTGTCGCATGTCACGATTTACTTATTTCTCGTGTCAGCACACATGTAGAAGTTCGCAATTTCTTTCTTCAAATCCCAAGCCCTTTGCAAAAGATTTCCTCGCTCAGAGGAATTCATCTCAAGCATGAATTTGAAACTGTTCTTGTCTTCTTTTGAGTTGAGCATGTTCCATTCCTCCTTGAGCCTTGTTTGTGTAGCGTTGAGAGATTTAATGTTTTCGATGAACACTTCTTCTTTCTCGCTCAAAATTACGCCCATGTTTGATCTGGCGAATTTCCAAAGTTCTTCCAAAGCCTGGGAAGGGTCGGTTGAAACATACACGTTTGTAACTTGGGCGACGAAATCTCTCTCTGGTGAAAAATCGGGTATTGCAGAGGTAGAATCATCAATCCTAAGATCTTCTGTGAGTACATGAGTGATTATGTCGATCAGAAGCTCCAATTGAGAAGCGTTTTCGGTCGTCATGGCGTTCTGTAGTAGTCGTTCGCCTTGTTGTATCAGGCTGAAAATTTCATTGATCCTTTCAGTAACAGTATCGAATTGAGACCTTTGTTGCTCGATCCTATCTTTGACTGTGGGAAAGAGATATTCAAAAGTGTTGCTGATGTGTTCGCAATTTTGGTTGGGTTCAGTGTTGTTAAGCTTAGTTTCGTACTTGTCGCTGCGTTTCTTAGGGGGTTGAGCTTTGGAAGTATTGTGTGGAATATTTCCGTAGTTTCTCTCGAGGTTGTGGTATATATAATGAAGAGATTCGGAGCTACTAGAAATAGAACCTGATCTGGGGTTTTCGTGGTGCGCAGAGCTAAGATGTGCTAGCGCGGGACTAAGTGTGTCGATGGGCACCCTAAGTTTAGGGCTAGTTAGAGCTTGAAGTCCTAATCAAAACCTTTAGTGAGTATCTAGCTTACATCTTTGCCTCGACGGGTGTGGTCTCATTGGTACCAGAGGGCTCTGGTCCACTACCGGCAGATGGCGGTGCTGATCCCCTGATATCCATGTTAGCATTAATCAAAATGTTATTTGGGCTATAAAAAATGATCGAAACTCACGACAGCGTCACCATTAGGCCCTCAAGTTGTTTCCCAATATTAGGCGTTTCAGGAATTCTTTCATTGCCCTTCTTCGATGCTGCAATCTCTCTGCATGACAATCAGTCTTAAATCCGCGAGCACTTTCCAATTTCACCTGCCTTTCCATGAAAACAGTTCCTCGACTCTTGCCATTGTACTCTGTTTGTAGACAATTTGATTCCATGCCTCTAACATTGCACTGACGCTTTGCTGGCGATACTTGTCCCTTCTCGTTACTTGGTTTTCTTCTTGAAAGTGTCAACGATGTCAAAACGAACTTGAATGCCCTTATCTTGTTTGGAGAGTTACCGGATCGATGGATTAACAATCGAATTTTTCTCTACCTCGCAATGATTGCGTTTACGAGGACTGTGGGAGGAGCATGGTTCTATGATTTGGTCGTCGACACTGTGCGGTTGAGACGATTAGTGGTTACATTTCAGGATTTTAGACAACACGGGGTATTTTAAAAGATTGTTGCACTCACTCTGAATCTTGCAAAATCTCTCTCACTGTGACTATAGGCTCCTTGTTCCTCGCCGCAATGTTCGAACTCCACTCTGATGTGTCCATTTTTAGCTTATCCTTGAATAATAAAGAGTTAATGTGATGGTATAATGTTATCGTAAGCAAATGCAAAGGCAAATTCTTGAATTGCCCTTTTGGTATCAGTAAGAGGAGTCTTGGGAGGTGGTGATTTTAAGACCAGAAGTCAGACAAGGTTAATGCTTAACATATCCCGATGCGGAATGGGAGTAGAGAGGGTCGCTCTTACCCACCAAAATAATATTTAAGCTAATATCTCACATTTATCCATGCTAATTGGTCTTGTCCCAATGTTTTCCTGGCCTCTCCAAGCTAAAAGAGGTACGAATTATCAAATCTCACGAAGACTGCGAGCTTCTTTCCCGAAAAACTTGCCATATCACAAACTAACCAGCCACACAACAAGTATTGCGTGACTCTTGTACAGTTGAAAACTTTATAATGAATTTTATTACAGCTATGGATTCTCTGGACAAATTCTTATTGCGATATAAAATAACAATCATTTCTGCCAAATACGCCCCGCAACCTTTCTGTCATTTGTTCATTGCTCAAATATTTGACAACTCTAGAATTTTCTTCTCTATTAACGTTGCCAAATCATCATCGACCTTCCTAAATATCTCTATTAAACAACATCAGCTTCACGTTACTCGACAGCTTACAGACAAAAAGACACAAAGCTTACCAATAGCTTCCCTTCTAACTCTCTCATGCTTGACATTCACCAGCTCTCCCGCAACATTGCCCACCAAATTTTCCTGCTGACCTTCCTGTTTTCCCAGAACTTCTCTCCAAAAATTTCGTGGCTGTACAAAATCATCATCTACAACTCCACTCGTGAATGCCGTTACTTTTCCGCTCCAGAGCTCATGCTGATTATTATGCACAGCCTGAGCATTGCGATTCGCAGGAGCAAGTGGAACAAAACTTGATCGAACATAATTTGGGTCGGGACCATAGTTACCGTTGATTGAAGAAAGACCATCACGTTGATATGGTGTGTAAACGGGGCAATGAGGGGCGTTGGATTGGAGTTGCTGATAATTTGTGCCGAGCCGGTAGCGAGCGGCATCTGGATATGAGAAAAGGCGGGCTTGGAGGACTTTCGAAGGGAGTGGTTAGTGAAATTTATGAGTGTAAAGATGGAAGTAGAGACTTACCTGGATCTGCGGATGGAGCAATGCCTGGAACCATATTTGAAGGCGAGAAAGCTGCTTGTTCGATATCTGCGAAGAAATTGTTTGGCTACATATATATTAGCAAGAAATTCAGCGTAACAAGGATAATTAAATCTCACATTTCTTTTCAGCGTCATTTTACCAAAGGGCCGCAATGGAACTTCGCTATGTGGCCACACCTTGGTCATATCAAACACGTTCCAACGTAAGGATTCCGCATCTTCTGGATCCACAACTTGAACACTTGCTGTCCAGCTAGGAAACTCTCCACGTTCGATAGCCTTAAAAAGATCCAGTTTGTGATGATCCGGATTCGTTCCTGAGAGCTTTTCTGCCACGGCTGCTGTGTTGTTCTTCACTCCTTGATCTGAATGGAAGTGAAATCGTACATATTTGAATGTGCCATCTTGCTTAGTAAATTTATAATTATGGCCACTGTATGCGTTTAGATGTCTTAAGGAAGCAGGAGTTCCTCTATCCGAGAATAGATACATGAGTTGATGTATTCCTTCCGGATTGTTGTTGTGGAAATCCCAGAACATGTCAGCATCTGGGGCATTTGTTTGTGGGTGACGTTTATGGGATCGGTTTAGCGAAGGAAATTTGAGGGGATCGCGAATGAAAAATATAGGAGTATTGTTAAAGACGAAGTCTTGGTTTCCCTCCTCGGTATAGAATTTCATGGCATAGCCTCTCACATCTCGCACAACATCTGAAAATCCCCTCTCTCCTCCTACTGTGGATATGCGCACCATGCAAGGTGTCTTCTTTCCAATGCCATTCAAGAAGGCCGCTGAAGTCAAATCCGAAATGTCGTGAGTAGTTTCAAACTCTCCAAAAGCACCAGCAGCTTGAGCATGAACTACTCTGATACTTGTTAGTGGCTGCCTTTGAGGTATTTTTTTATACATACCTCTCTGGAATTCTTTCTCGTGAAAAATGTGCAAGCGTTTCAATTAATTGTGTATCTTGCAGTAACACAAGGCCTCCTAGACCGAAAGTGTTCAATTGCAATGAAGTCGTCGGATCCGCGACTGGTACTCCTGAAACAGTTCAGCATTATGTTGTTCAGTACGTATATATGGACGAAGCACCTTCGGCTAAAGTGTAGACAGCTCTTTCGGGGGAACCGAGCTACACAGAATGTCAGTCATGTCCGAGATAAATCATCAGATTTCAAACCTTAGATGCCATTATGTAGAATTGATTCTTGTATTATGATGATAGTTAAAATTACGTATGAGGAAATATGTATTGTAGAGAAAGTTCAAGTAAAGTTTGATGCTTCGACTTCATACATAGATAGAGGAGCTAGACATACTTTATATCCATTCCATGCCCGTCTGAATACATGCTACAGATCTACAAATGCGAGCTTCGGAAAGCATCAACGGTGTATCCATGGCAAGTCAAGGTACTTACTGGCCCTTGGTATTCTTCTGGAATGTGTCATTCAAAAATATGTATATCGGATGCCGGTATCTTCTCTACTCAACTGAGGATAACTCGGAAAATAAACGGCTTCTCCTCGTTACGGCATGCTGTAAGCTTCAACTTAGGCTTAGATAATGCAGCAAGACGAATGCATACAATTAATAATCAGATATACATCGACCAATTGACGGGCAACTTTCCATTTCTAGGATACTCGAGGAAGAGGCTTGATCAAGATAGAGTTAGAACTTGTTGCAAAATGCGAAACCCTAATAATAGCAGTCCAACATGCAATTCTCGTATTTCTAATCAATTCCGTGAAACATTTGCATCGTGGATTTTTTCTAATCAATGACGTTCTCCCATAATTCGGCAAGAAATCCACAATATCGGAAAGTTGCCGAGGCGTCAAGTTCGGAATTCCTCTACGCTGTGTTTTCCGACTTTTTCCCGAAATGAGCCTCAATGGAATCTCAACTGACAGTAACTAAATCTCGATTGAATGCTGAATTGTTTGTGAACGATTACCAAAATAAGCTCATTGCTTCATGGAGGAAAGGAAAAGAGCTTCTCTTGCACATCGGAGTGATATCTGATAAAAGAGGTATAATTTGAGTACGGATGGTGGGGGCTCGAACGTTTGTGATTGGCTGTTTTCTTTCCACTAGCCCTGGCAGTTGCATATTACTAACATGATTTTGCTGACTTAACAGCAGAATAGTCTGGGCTGGCTGAGGCTCCACTCAGCCTGCAGCCAGCTCTTCCTCTACCTTTCGACATTCTTTGCATTGAATGGCCCCAGCTTGCATGCAAGTGCGGTCTGTTCGTCCATACCGAACGGGGCCGAAGTTCTGGATCTTGTGCATTGAATCCATCGTCAAACTTCTTGATATCAATCTTTTCAGAAAGATGATGGCAATCGGGTTTCGGCGACAGAGAAGATTCTTCGGGTGGAGATGCGCATGTAATGGGCAAGGTTAAGGCATACAAGCCCTTTGACTTTACTACTTCCACGGTCTCACTATAGTATTTCACTACATCAGGTCTAAATTAATGCATGTTTCCATTCATCTACCGAGGCGAGAGGGGGCCATAGGGGTCAAAGATAGATTGTTTTGCAGACAACAACGAGCATACTCCGTCCGATATTTGCCATATTTGCCACGCCTCTCGCTGTCGCTGGCTATGCTGTCATAATACCTCGTAATACTGCAATATTCTAATGTCGTAATGAGGGGTGTAGCATACATATCCTTCCAGATTTTTACAACCCAAGAGCTCGCTTAACCTATGAGAGCCACGGAGCTTAATAATCAGCCTACTTTGGCAGCAATCCTTTCCATAGTACCATGCAGGGAAAGAGAGGTTAGAGGTGCATTCTCCCCCATATTTTGATTCGGAAGATAGTAGTCAAGCATCGGGTATGATCAATTGAGAGGTTCGCGAGGTCAAAAATGTAGAAGACGTCACAGGCTTCACATACTTCACATAGTGAATGTTTCATGCTTTATAGAGATATTGTTGGTATCAACTTGGTTGATATAAATGTAAGTACTTAGTTCTATATGGTTATATTCGTTCTTAATTATTATTAACTATAAAAAGCTAGGTATTAAATATATAGGGAAGTATTAGTGTAATATTAATTAATACAATGCCTTCTTTGATTATATAATCGATATCTTGATATTAGTAATTCTCTAAAAATAAATATAATTATATATTTTAGTTTATAATCTATTTTAGATATAATATTCTTTTAATTTTATTTAACTTCTATATTACTATCTTTTTTCTATTTAATATATTATTTTAATAATTATTTTATTAATATTAATTAAATTTTTTAATATTTGATATATACCGTTTTTGATTATGATATTTGTAGAATTCGATTTTCCATTAATTCATTTAATCTTTGTAATCTCTTTATTCTTATAATATTATTTTAAAACTATAATATCAATTAGAAACCGTTTTTTCATATTTGTGCTAAGTTTAATCAATAGATTATATAATGATTTTGAGTTTATATAAAATATGAATAATATTAGCTTTTTAAATTTAAAAATAATATTAATGGTGTCTTTAATAATAGTTTTGATATCGAAATTTAAAATCAATGTATATAGTTTAGAAACTAATATACTTTTAATAATTTTCTTATATTTAATTAATATTCAATATATAATATTAATATTATTATATTTATCTATTAAGTAGATTATATAGTCAATTTATAATAATAAATCAGTATTATTAATAAATGATATATTAATAAAAATAATTAATTTAATAAAATCTATATTTAAAGATATAAATATAAATCCTTTTTTCAAATTATTCATTTGTTATTTAATAATTTTATTAAGTTTATTTATATTTTCTTTTTTTGGATTTATTATTTAGATAATAATAAAAAGATGATAAAATGTTTTTGGTTGATATATAATTGTAATATATATTCTTTTTATATATTAAATAATATATTGATTTTTTGAAATAATATTTTTCCAAATTTTTTATTTTATTTTATATATATCAATATTTTCGATTATAATTATTCTAATATTATTATATTATTTTTTTTAATTAAAATAAATCTTATTACCTTTGAGAATAATTAAGTAATTATTAAATCTGAGTGAATAGTTTTTTATAAATTGTTTTTTGTTTTTGGTTATAAAATTGGTTTTATTTAATTATTTTTGTTTTAAATATACAAATTTTTTATCTGTAATTATAAGAATATTATTAGTTTAAAGCTTTATAATATTGATATCGTTGGTTGAGTAGAATAGGTAAGGGTTATATGTAGATTGTATTATATTTAGCTTATCTTTATGATAATTGTGGTAGATTTCAAACCAGTGATTTCCTGTTTCAGAAATATTATATAAGGGTTTTATAATATATAGAATATATTTGTTTTTAAATTTAATCTTTTTTAATTGGAGGTTTATCTCCTTAATATTCTTGCCACCCGTGAGGGCCGAAGGTATGTATAGATACGAAAAAAGAGAACCTCGTTTAATGAGATCCAATTCAAGTAATCTGATTGATTCAATTCAAACGATCTGATTGGCTCGATTTTCTTGGCATTGTGGTTATAGCGTTTAAACTTTTTTAATGAAATTATTTAAATTAGTTTATTTAAGCTAATATAAATTGAATAAAAAAAAAGAAAAGTAATAACTATATATAAGAAACTAAGGGCTTTCAAATGATATATTTTTTATATTGCTAGTTTTAAAATTGAAGGTTTTATAAAGGGTTCAAATTGAAATAATATAAATTTTATAATATAAAATTCTAGACTTTTTCAACGAAATCATTTAAATTAGCTTATTCAAATTAATATAAATTGAATGAAAAAAAAGAAAAGTGGTAACTATATATAAGAAGCTAAGGGTTTTCAAATGATATATTTTTTATATTGCTAGCTTCAAAACTAAGAGTTTTCTAAAAGATTGAAATTTAATTAATATAAACGAGCTTTTTTCGGCCCTTCAGGGCTAAAAATAACAACGGGCTCGCTAACACTCTCTGTAGTTATTTTTTACACCCCTCAGAACCTATATTTATATCTATATTATATAGCTTTTAGAATTCTAAAAATAAATAAAATTAATATTTTTATATTTTCTATTAAAATGTGAATTTTGAAGCTATTCAGAGATTGTAAGCTTTTGAGGTGATGGTCTGTGCACCGGTCTAGGTGGGGTATATTCACTATAATAATAATAATAATAATAATAATAATAATAATAATCTTTATTAACCTCTAGCTTTTAGCTTATATAAAAATATTAAAGATATAAATAAACCTCAAAACCTTATAAATCTTTTTCTAATTCTTTTTCTAATTCTTTTTCTAATTCTTTTTCTAATTCTTTTTCTAATTCTTTTTCTAATTCTTTTTCTAATTCTTTTTCTAATTCTTTTTCTAATTCTTTTTCTAATTCTTTTTCTAATTCTTTTTCTAATTCTTTTTCTAATTCTTTTTCTAATTCTTTCTTTATTTTTCTTTTTAATTATTTTTTTAAATTCTTCTTTTCTTGATTCTTTTCTTTTAATTTTTTTCTATTTATTTTTTTTCTATTTTTTTTTATTTTTTTTTCTTTTTATTTTTTTTTATTTCTTTTTTTAATTCTCTTTTTAATTCTCTTTTTAATTATTTTTCTAATTTCCATCTTTCTAATTTCTATCTTTCTAATTTCTATCTTTCTAATTTCTATCTTTCTATTCTTTTTTTCTATTCTTTTTTCTCTAATAAATCTAATAAATCTAATAAATCTAATAAATCTAATAAATCTAATAAATCTAATAAATCTAATAAATCTAATAAATCTAATAAATCTAATAAATCTAATAAATCTAATAAATCTAATAAATCTAATAAATCTAATAAATCTAATAAATCTAATCCCTTCCCTTTTCTTTTTAATCTCTTCTCTTATCTCTCTTATTACTAATCAAATCTGAACAAATCAGAATCGTATTAGCAACTTTTTATTGAATTTTTTATTACAAAATCAATTAAATAATTAATATATTAATAACAACTCTTTTTCTTTATATAAAAATAATATTATTTAAAAGCTATTAATTCAAAGAATATAAAAATATCAATTAATTATATTTCATAAATCATTTATAACTACTATACCTATTAATAATAATATCTAATCTAGATTAAGATTTTGATATTCGCTGTACAAACCTTACATACTTTCTAGACTAATCAGCTTCCAGTTATAAACCGTGTTTTAAATCCTGTATATTAGGGATATAATTAGAGCTTATATAATCAATTGAAAAAGGATTATATTGAATATAATGAGTCTAAAATTAATACAAATTATCTTAATACTATAGCTTTCGTGATTCAGTGGTACAATTAATGATTCGAAGTAAAGTGACCCACTAAAAAATAAAAAATAAAAAATAAAAAATAAAAAATAAAAAATAAAAAATAAAAAATAAAAATAAAAAATAAAAAATAAAAAATAAAAAATAAAAAATAAAAATAAAAAATAAAAAATAAAAAATAAAAAATAAAAAATAAAAAATAAAAAATAAAAATAAAAAATAAAAAATAAAAAATAAAAAATAAAAAATAAAAAATAAAAAATAAAAAATAAAAAATAAAAAATAAAAAATAAAAAATAAAAAATAAAAAATAAAAAATAAAAAATAAAAAATAAAAAATAAAAAATAAAAAATAAAAAATAAAAAATAAAAAATAAAAAATAAAAAATAAAAAATAAAAATAAAAAATAAAAAATAAAAAATAAAAAATAAAATCTAAAATCTAAAATCTAAAAAATAAAATCTAAAATCTAAAAAATAAAAGAGGTAAACCGACTTCGCCTGCAAGCTTTCAACAAAATTTCTTTTTTAGATTTTTATAATAATAAATATAATTATATAATACTTTCTCAAAAAGCAAGGGGTCCGGGGGCTCGCAGGCCCCTGGTATTTTTATATAAATGGGTTTATTTAAAATTGTAATCGATTGAGTGTATATTTATATAATATTCTGTAAATAGATTTAAATATGTTTATTCAATGCTTGTAGAATAATAGTAAGTATAAGAATAATATACTAATTAATATATTGAATAATAAATAATTATATTAAAATAATAGTTTTATTCTTATCTTAATATATCTAAATTATTAATTATAATTTTGTGTATACTTTATCAATACTCTCTTCTTTTATTTTATTAATAAAATATAATTTAAAAAGTCTTATTTCAAATGAAATATTATTTTTTAAAACAATTTTGAAAACTTTACTTTTTATTAATTTATTAATTTTTTTATATTATAACTTTATATATCTTATAAATATATTATCTTATAAAAATATAATTAATTGTAATGATTTTGTAATATATTTTTTATTAATATTTATTATATTAATTATTCTAATTAAATTGCTTTTTATATAATAATATAATTATATATCTAATTATATTATTAATAGTAATATTTGGGGTTATAGTATCTCTATATGCAATATATTAATAACTATAATATCATTATTATTATTATTCATATAATCATTCTTTAATTCTATTCCTTTAGATTCTATATAAAAAGATTATATAAATATAAATCGGAATTTAATTAATTTATTAAAAAATTCCATCTTATATATCTCCCTATCTATTCTAATCAAAGCGTATAGTTTAATCTATTTACTCAACGTATTACCACCTTTTTTTTTCTTTTTATATTAAAACTTCTGAATTTAATAATAAAATAAAAATAAATGTTGTAGATAGTTTATTTTTTAATTTCAATACCTTTATAACTTATTTTTTAGCTTGAATATAATATACTTTTATTATAGCTTTTTTTATAGCTTTTGTATATTAAATAATTGTTGTGATTGGTGGGTTAATATTATTTAATTTAGAATATATTCTATAAACTAATAATATAAAAATAAATCTATTTAACCCCATTATATTATTTACAACTTTTATTATTATTTGAAGAATTATTATTTTAATTAGATCATTGTTTTTAAATTTTTTTGTTAAAATCTTATATATATAATATAATAAATAATAATATTTTTTGATAATATTTATAAAATTATATATTTCAATAAATATATTTTTAATAATAATCGATATAGATTTTATATTTTAAATAAACTTTTTACTTACAAAATTCTTTTTAATATTATAAATAATATAATCTAATAATTCAATATATATATCAATCTAATATTCCCTGAGATTATCGAATATATATTTAATAAAAATATTTTCAAAAAATCAAGTTATTTGATAATATATTGTTTTATTGATAATATATAAAACCAAATTATCTACAATATATATAATATTAATATAAATAATATAATTGAATTTAATATCTTTTAATAAAATAAACCTAAAACATTTTGATAATTTACTATATATTTGATAATATTTATAATATTTAATAAAATGCTTAATAGTATTATTATTTTTATTATAATCTATTTATTATAATATATTATAAAAACATTATATCAATAGATAACTGAATTATCGATATAGATATTATAACTTTATAATTATTAAATAGCAATCATTCTAATAAATCAATTTTTAAATAAATTAATTTATATTCACTTTCTATATTAAAAATATATGCCTATATCTTCTAATAATAGAGTATTTACTCTTTAATATAATAAATTGATTAATAATATTGTTATAAAACATTTTAAAATAATTTATATCTTTAAAACTCAATAGAAATAGAATATTAATATTTATAATATAAAAATCAATATTTCCAAATAATATAATAACTCGAAATAATCCTATTAATATTATAATTTCTTTCCCGAAATATATATTTACAATCCCTATTATTAATAAATTATATTCAATTAAACAAATCCACTTTCACATATAATATTATCCAATTCTAATTATTAATTTTCTTATATATATTATATTAATATATATACTAAAGAATTCTTTATTTATATAATTTATATAAAAGATATCTATTATATTTTCTATAAATAAAATTATTTCAATAGAGTTTTTAATTATTATATACAATATCATATTAAATAATAATTGATTGAATATTTTCTAGTTATTAATAGACTTGAAATTTACAAAAAATATTTCATTTATATTATTTTCAATATCGAGATTTATAAAAAACAAATTCATTTCAATCTCTAAATCAAATTCTATATCAATAACCTTTTCTTTATATTCAATTATTCATTAATTATAATGTTTATTAAATATATTATTATTATTATCTTTGATCTTTTTTTTATATTTATATTTGTTTTTATCTTGTTCCTTTTTAAAGTATTTCATTAATCGATATCCTTTTTTCTTATATATCCAGTAATAATTGTATTAATTAAAAGAATCTAAATATTATTATTTGTTATATAAATTATTTCTAAAGTTATTATTATTTTTGAAATTCTTAAAACTATTCCAATTATTGCCATAATTATTATTATTATAGAATTTCCTATTAATAAATAATACCACATTTCTTTTGTCTTTATACAATCTTTTTTATATATTAATAAATTATTGTAATTAATTGATTAAATTAAATACCTTTTTTTTAAAATCAAAACAAACTAGATTATATACCTCTATATTTTCACAAACAAATATAAATTTATTATAAAAATAGGATATCTACCATATAACAAAATTGAATTAATATTGTAATATATATAATTACTTGATTATAATTATAAAACATTTATTAAACAATTTATTTTTATATTCCTTTTTAATTGATTTTAAAATAATATTATTCCATTTCGATAATATATTTTATTAATATTCATTTCCTTCAAAATTATTTTTTATATAAACACAAAGCTTTTTGAATATTAATAATAATAAATTATAATTAATATAAAAGAATTAAAATACATTTTTTTTAAATATAATCGGAAATACTTTATAATATATATCTATAAGTATTTCTATATATTATAAAATTTTATAAAATATTAAAAATTTGAAATCAAAATTATTATTATTTTTATTATATTTCTTATTATTGATATAGAATTTTAATAAATTAATAAAAGATTATATATTAAAATGTAATATTAATATTTTATTTTTTTAGAATTTATAATCTTTATTGTTTTTATTATTATCACTATCTCTATTATTAAAATCTCCTATATTTTTATTTTTATTATACTCATTTCCATTATTTTCATCTATATATTTGAAATTATTTTTAATAAATTTATAAATAATTCTAAATTTGAATTTGGATTTCTTAATATTAATATTTTTTAAAGTTTCTTGAATTTATATTTTTATTCATTTATTAATAATAATCTTACAAGATTATTTAAATAAAACTATAAATATTTTAATATCTATTCTCAATAAATATACTTCTTAAATACATAATATTATACATAACTTTTGTATATAAATCTAATAGATTTTCAAAAATTATATAGCTATAAATATTCTAAAGTTATAATAAAAAATCTCTATTAAATTATTATTATTGATATTCTTATAATTATATTATTTATATTTGAATTTGATATATTTAATAAGCTTCTTATTATTAATAGCAATAGCTTTCTTATCATCTAACATTATTTTTAATAAATTGAGCCATTCCTTATATTCTTTCTTTTTCTCCTTTATATATATATTCTTGTTAATAATATTCTTAATAATTGAAGTAATATCATTTTCCAATATATTTGTATATATAAATAAGAATATTTCAAAAGTTATTATAAATATATATATATTTATATATATATAAAAATCTCTTATAAATATAAAAAATAATAAAAGGTTTTTGTTTTATCTAATACAATATACAATACAAAGATAAATACATAATAAATATAAAATCGATTTATTACATTTAACAAAATCAAATTTTTTAAATATATCTTTCTAATATAATTATCCGGAGTATATTTTCTAACACTATAAAAAGAAATAATATATTATATCTGATATAATAATATCTTTTTTATAATTTCTTTAGAATTTCTATCAATCCTAAATACTATATAAAAATACCTAATACTTTTAATAAAATCTAAGGCTTTAATTTATAATATTACTAATTAATATTAATATCAATTTAATTGATATAAATATAAGTATTTAATTTTATATAATTATATTCGTTTTTGATTATTATTAATTATAGAAAGCTAGATATTAAATATATAAGAAAACATTAATATAATGTTAGTTAATACAATGCCCTTTTTGATCATATGATTGATGTCCCGACAGATATAAAGCAAGACTACTTTCCATCTTCAACTTCTCACTTCATCTACTTTCACCACTTTAATCACATCTTTAATCCCATAGCTCTAATTTCAATTATCTTTCACAATACCATCGTTAATTGCAAACTTGAACACTAGAAATGGTCGTACCAATTGATAATCACTTCGACTTTATTGTCGTTGGAGGTAAGCATGCTTCCATGGTATAGGCACAAGACAAACATTGACATACAAAACAGTGGAACTGGAGGCAACACAGTTGCCGGCCGTCTGGCTGAGAAGCCCAACGTGAAAGTCCTAATCATCGAAGCCGGTCCCAGACACAACAAAGACATCCCCGAGATCCAGACACAACAAAGACATCCCCGAGATCCAGACTCCAACACGCGCTTTCGAGCTCCGTGGAAGCCAATATGACTAAGCTTATAAAACTACAATGATCGACCGCGAAGATTACATCTGAGTAGAAAAGCCCAACACTCGTGGAAATGTCTTGGGAGGTAGTAGTGCTCTTAATTATTACACCTGGATTCGAGGTAGCAAGGCTACTTTTGACGATTGGGAGGAATATGGTGGTCCAATCTGGACTTGGGATAATTGCAAGGAGTATTTCGACGAGCCAGCCAACTACCACGATGACAGCCATCTGCATAATCCAGATTTGGCGAAACATGATCGTAATGGTCCACTAGATGTTGCCATTTCTGACATGGTGCCTGAGCTCGAGCCATTCCGTAAAGCATTGTGCAGCGCGTGGGTCAGCAAGGGAGGAATCCTTAATGACGAAATCTACGATGGAGAAATGCACGGATTGGCTCGTTGCATGAATACTATTTACAAAGGTGTAGGCTCTACATCTGCCCTCTTCCTCGAAGGAAAATCAAACATCACTATTCTCGGCCACACCCACGCCAAACAAATTCTCATCGAGAATGGAGCCGCTACCGGAGTCGTAGTAATTACAGCTGAAGGCGACGAACAGACCATTCGAGCCAAGAAGGAAATCATCGTCTCATCTGGCGTATATGAAACTCCTAAATTCCTCATGTTATCTGGAATTGATCCAGTCGGGATCGACATCAAGGTCGAATCACAACACGTTGGAAAGAATCTTCTCGACCACCCCATCATGCCCCACGTTTGCAGACTCAAAGACGGCCTAGGACTCGAAGATCATCTCCTACGAGTCGGTCCCCAACACGATGGTGCTATTAGCGCCTACCGAAAGAACAGGAGTGGCCCATACAGTAGTGGTCTTCTCGAACTCGTTGGTCTGCCTCGTATCGACGAATATCTCGCGACAAGCAAAGAGTATGTCGCTGCCAAAAAAGCCAACAATGACATCGACCCCTTTGGACCAGGCGGCCAACCACATTTTGAGATTGATTTTGTGCCCAGTTCAGCGATGCCTTTCAATGACATATTCCTACGCCACCTACTGGATCCTGGCTCACCGTTATCGTGGATCTACTCCGTCCTCTCTCGCGCAATGGTTATGTAAAACTCAATTCTACCAACCCACTTGAGCAACCAATTATCAACCTCAACTTCTTCTCCAATGATTTGGACCTCGTCGCCCTGCGTGAAGGATGTCGATATGTGGATGATATCCTAATGAACGGCGACGGAATGAAAGATATCATAGGGGAGGATTATCCATGGCCCATGCCTAGAAATAGCCATGAGGCTATGAACAAGATGATTTTAGAGAGAAGTCAGACTGGATTCCGTAAGTTGCACCTCCGACTAAATCTTTTCATCAAACTAACACTTCGCCCTTCAGATCCCTGCGGAACTGTCCGCATTGGGAAATCCATCAAGCAAGGTGTCGTGGATCACGAACTTAGGGTGCTCGGTGTTAAGAATCTTCGTATCACTGATGCATCCGTCTTCCCCGTCATTCCAGATTGCCGAATCCAGATTGCCGAATCCAGAATGCTGTTTACATGGTTGCTGAAAGGGGTGCTGATTTTATCAAGGCTGCTCATCTGGATCTATACCAGTAATCGTTTTTCTTCTACATACATATTGGAGTGAAGGAGTCAGGTGATACGATTGGGGAGCACAAAATGCTACGATGAAATGTTGTGGTAGATGTAGTTGGTCAACTAACCTTTAATTTGATTTCAACATAATTTTCAATTTTCAAATTATCGAATTGTCCGATGTTATAAGATTTCCGTTCCATTCCTCCCAGAACCCCCTTGATACGCTTCGCTTAAAACACTCAAAAGAGAAACCACATCTTGATGGCACAAATGAAGCAAGACTATTCCTATTCTCCGGGTAGAAGCTATAAGTCGATCACCCTACTTTCGGGCTACCCTTTTATATCAAAAATCACTTTTTTAATCTATTAATATCTCTATCAATATTGAATATAATTTAATAAAAATTTAAATCTATATAATTCGAATTGTTTCAAATCTATTTTGAAATTTTTAGATTTTTAGGATTTTTAGGATTTTTCTGAATCGATTTCTAAAGCTTCAAAATATCGATTTTCAATTTACATATAAATCATATACAAATTTAAAATTTTATAAAATCTTTAATAACTTTTTAGCAATAATATTATCACTAAAAGAAAATTATATATCTTTTTGAAAAATTCAAATCTGAATTTATATAGAAATTCAAAAAGAAATTCAAAAAAATGAATAAATATAGAGATATAGTATATAGTGAGTTAAGAGTAATATAAATAATCCCTGTATTTTTCACGAGGGTACTCTTTTAAATATTTATTTATAAGGAATTTTTTATTTTTTCAAGATCTTTCAAATTGAATATCTTATAAATTTATAATAAATTTTATAATTTATTATTAGCTATTTTTCCTTAAAAGTTATTATAGATTTTATAAAATTTTAAATTTGTATGTAATTTGTATATAATTAAAAATCGATATTTCGAAGCTTTAGAAATCGATCTAGAAAAATCCTAAAAATCTAAAAATTTCAAAATAGATTTGAAACAATTCGAATTATATAGATTTCAATTTTTATTAAATTATATTCAATATTAATAGAGATATTAATAGATTAAAAAAGTGATTTTTAGTGTAAAAGGGTAGCCCGAAAATAGGATGGTCGACTTATTACTCCAACAGTCAATTTGGTAGTTATATTTCGGTATTCAAAGTCAAATAAAAAAAGCAAGTCCAAGTTCCAATAGCATCCCAAGATTCCCAGTCCTAACTAAATGAGGGTAGCTTCCACGCACACACCTCGGTTCTTGAACACTCGGCCGACATCCAAGATCCCTTTATACTACCACGTGTAATATATCTAGTAGCGAATTAAGTATACTACACATTGGCGACAGAGCCAGAACATGCCTCTTTTTTCAAACTTAATTGAACTCTGGACTCGGCTACCTTTTTAGATCAAGTCCAGTATCAATACATATTCCATTTTTCGCGCTGTTTCTGACGGTTGTTGTACTCTAACAATGCCTCCGAACAAAGTTCTGGCCATTCACCAGTTTCCGCACCAGCTGTCAAAAGCACTTGTATCACACAATCTCTCTTCCTACTTAAATCCAAAAGTTGCAATAGATAGTCAGAATCATTGATTTCATATACCTTTGAAATATCCCATGAATTTTGAAGGATTTGATAGAGTGGAGAACCGTGATCTAATGACCCTGAAAGATTGAAATCAGCCCCATGCTCCAGCAAAATTTTGACCATTGCCAACCTGGATTTAAGAGTCGCTTCCTCTAATGGCGTTACCGCATTTCCTGGTACGCCGTTGGGGTCCACACCTTGCTCAATGAAAAAAGATAGAATTTGCTCATCAAGTTTAGGACGTCTGTTCGCGTTGAGTGAGCATAGGATTGACAATCCATTATCAAGAGGACTTCGGATATCTGTCCCACAATCATCGACAAAGAAACGAACAACATGATATAGACCTCTGTTTGCAGCAACAATAAGAGCTGGTCGAAGGTCTTGGCTTCCAGCTCCATCCTCGACCAACAGCCTTATTATTCTAAGCACGTCTACACCATCGTCTCTCCCTTCTTCAACGGCCATCCTCACAAAACCATCAAGGCCATCTATTTTCCTTGCCTCTAGAATAGTCTGAAGAATGTTCTCATCTTTCCTTCTGATAGCGCGGAATAATTAATGCCTCTGAGTATCGGTAAGAAAGGGTTGGGCTTTGCAAAGCACGCCGGGCTACAAAGTCTAGACCTAAGCGTGTGGCGATTTCCAATGAGTTAAGGAGATTCAGATCTTCTGGAGAAATGTGAAAGAGACTTCCCATTACCCAAATTTTGAAAACCCCCATAATTGGTGTCGCACAGCATCCATGCATTCTCATAGATAGTCGAACCCTGTTCCAAATTCGTGTGTAGTAGATGCTTGTACCAGTTATTGGAGGCGTAGACGACCAATGAATGTTCCGGAATGGGAGAATAACGTTCCGGCGTCGGCTTTTTCAAATGACTTTCATTAAATTTCAATCATTCCTCGGAAATGACAGATATGTCTCGTTCAAGACCATAGAAAAGAAGATAGGTGATACAGATATTACTCAACAGCAGGTGAACCTCAGGTGGATATACAGAATTCTTCCATCTAAAAACAGGACCCTCGATTTTATCTGTTTGTGTCTTTCCATCGGACAACAAAAATGAACGAGCTGTCTGGTGAATCAAATATACACTGGAATCGGCAACAGTGACAAAAAGTCCACAAACATTGCCCAAAGCCGCTCGAAGAACCGCCTCCGGTTCTAGATCAAGACTGAGTGCTGAAGCCTGGGAATCTTGAGCTAGGTTCTCATCGATAGCAAGAGCAACATTCATTTCCCGTACATGCAGTGGTCTTTCTGCCACAACAACGATACTCAAAAGCCTCCTGGCTCTTTCCAACTCATTCTTCGGGATTCGTTTTAAAATGGCTTCATATTCATCATCGCCAGTCCCCGGAAGTTTTCCAATAACATCAAGCAAACAGTTCTTAGTTGTCTTGAGTTGCTGCTCAAGAACTTCGAAAATCAACCTCAGCCAGAGATACGTTCGGTGTTCCATGCTCCATAGCTTTTTTTGAACGCAGAGGCTGTTTCATTCTCCAACTCCAGCTGAACTCTCAGCATGTTTACCTTCTCCTCGATTACAAGATCAATTTCCTTGCTGATCTTCACTGATTCCTCGTCCCCCGATAATCTGATTATAGAATCTCTCTTTGTCAAGCTCTTGAATTTTCTTTCAATGCCGACATAAGGCCTGCTAGTGACAAGAATCTTAAAACATGTGTTTCTAGAATCCGTCGTCTCTATGAAGTCATTATGAAACTTTTGAAATTTCTCAATGAGCATGTAGCGGCCGCTACCCTCTTTCTCTTGGCACTCATCGAGTGCGTCAAGGATACAGATAATTTCGCCTGCTGCTTCGTCCTGCACAACATCCATCAGAATCTCCCACATTTGAGCAAATGATTCACGGATATTAACCCCGCTCTTGTTACAGGGTGAAATCGCATGCCATACGAGCTCTGAATTTCCTAGTGTACTCAGAATTTGGTGCAGTATAGCACACAAAGCGTTTTCTGCCGTCCTTTGCAAATTATCGTCTTCGTTGAAGAAGAAATAGCAGATGGTTCGAGGTTTTCCCGGCAAGGAAGTCTTTGATAGCGCTTTGATTAGCATCTTCGATACCATTGATTTTCCGCAACCGGGGCCAGCAGAAACCCAAAGTAAAGAAGACAATTCAGACTTTTTCCAATTTTGGAAATTTGAGTTGTCAAGTAGCCAACGACAAGTACCCTTGACAGCATCTGGATTTCGGCTCATCTGTTTCTCATAAGCCGACACATAAAATTTCCGGATGCAGTCATTCTCTAGTTCTACTTGACGTTGTTCGGCACGTAAATCCTGATCATGCTTGAGATTTTCGAGAGTCTCTTTTGTTTGGCGTTGCCATGAAATATCGATCTCATTTCGACCTTTCATATATTTCTCAAAGTTACGAAACTCTCTCTCTATTCTCTCCGCATCCAAGACACCTTTGTATCTATTGCACTTCGCCTCATATTCTTTGAGCTCACTGGATAAATCATCCCAATTCTCTGATTTGAACATATCTTTCGCAATACCCATCACTTTCGAGGAATGCAGCTGACTTATTGCGCGACATTGATACAGCAGCACCTGCACGTAAAGCTCCGTAAGACTTTTCTCAAAGCTTGACCGAAGCTCTTTAGTATCTGTGATGACAACAGCTGAGGCATCTCTGATTTGCTCCTGATACAACCGCTCGGTGACGGAGAATCGACAAAGTAATTCGGAAACATCCTCAACGCCCTTAGTCAGAGCTTTTGGTTGCTCAGCTGCATTTATCAAAAGCTATAATACTACATTAATCAAGACTGAAAATCCATTTAGATATATGTAGCGACCTACTGGCAAGAACAAGCTCAGACCGGCCCAGGCTATCGCCGCATGAGCCTCTCCCGACACCAAAGAGCCAACAAAAGACTGGGCATACTGTGCAGCTTTTGCGACTTAGTTGAGAGCATCCCTTACTTCCACGGTAGCACTGCCCACCCGGATTTTCGAACGCTTTTCATCGAGAAGCTTAAGACTGCGGTAGATTGTTTTCAATAAGTAATCTGGTGCTGCGCTATCGCTAGGCGGGGTCGCTCCTGATTCTGCTTGTAAGATTTTTTGGTACGTATCCAGAAGTTCCCGATGGCTCGGATCTTCTTGCAGCATTTGAACTGCATCATGCCAGAAGCGCTTTGGAGATCCATTCTTCTGCACACGCTCTGCGTCGATCTGTAATGGTACAGGCAGTGCAGTTGACGACGATGTAATTGATGACTTTCGTGAAATTTCGTTCTTAGTAAAGGACTGTCACTGAACTGATAACTTAGTCAACGACGACGTAGCTGATGACAAGGTATCACCCGAATTGTCCCTGCTCGATTCGTTTCAATGCAAGTGCTTTTTTAAAATATGAGCGCATCCTGAGTGATTGATCAACAAATTTGTCCGACTATCAAAAATCAGCCGATTCAGAACCGACTTCGATCAATCTTTTGGGCTCTGAATTGAAACAACAGAACATCTGACATTCATTTCAAGTTCCAATATCAGACATAAAGATTCATGCGTGCTGACGTATTTTTGCTTACTTTCAATGTAACCAAACCTACATCGATATTGAATGGCTAAAGTGCGGAGGACTCTAATCAAGCACACAGAATCAGTCGATCTTACAAGGGAAACTTACTCGCTGAGGACAAAAAAAAACGGGCAGGCAACATCGTTCTCTGGAAAAAGCCTAAACTACTACTCCAACACAACACAACAAAGCATATTGAAACTCTCTTAAAAACACCATTACTATAAAAGTGCATGCGGAATTCTGTGGTCGAAATTGCTTGATTGAAAGGAAATATAGAATAATTTATAGTTAATGAAATTTTTAATTAAAAAAGAGGGGAAAAGATGAGCGAAATCCCACGATATTCGATATTCCATTAGCGAACACCACACCACACCACACACCTGTTCATTCACCCAGACATTCCCTACCTCAGTTTCTCGGGTCCTCGACTCAAGACTTATGCTCCTGCATTGTATACCTACCTAGCTGGTTACCTACACATCAATGCATCTAATTTCCACATAAAATGACTCGAGCTAAATCTCTCGAATCTCTCGAATACATAGGGAGGTAGGTAGGTAGGTATCCATAGTAACTCTTCACTCACACCACGAAGCATCCATTTATCCCTTTACCGATATGTTCATAAAATTGTCATTGATTCATCCATTCATTCGTTCATTCTAATTCTACCTAGGTAGATATCGGATCTTCTCCTATCTCACAAGGTCCCCCAATCTCAAGTCCAACGTCAATCACATTACAACCACAACCACCATAAGCGAGCCCAACAGCCCCGCCCTCTTTCAGCTCCTCCCCAAAACTTCCACTCCACCCCTCTCCATCCACCTCCATATACAAAAACTGCATACAAACCAAAACCCATTGCCCAATTATATCCCCGCGTATGTGCGTATCAT
Source organism: Botryotinia globosa (assembly GCA_014898425.1). Taxonomy (NCBI): domain Eukaryota; kingdom Fungi; phylum Ascomycota; class Leotiomycetes; order Helotiales; family Sclerotiniaceae; genus Botryotinia; species Botryotinia globosa. The sequence continues at coordinate 1,666,341 of RCSZ01000003.1, read as the reverse complement.
TATCGTAAATCTTGTATCCCATTTTAACCTTTCATTTGACAAATAAATCATCCATTCGATCCTATCCATGTGAATTTGCTTCCACCTTCCCTCAATACCCATCTATCCATGCAATGCTGTCATATCATTCATACCATACCATGCGTCTAATATTTTCCTACTATCATGTCCAAACTCAACCGAGCTAGATCTCCCATTCCCAACTTTGAAATAGATCCAAGTTTTTCGTTCATCCCCATACCATGGTCTACCATCCAACCCTATGCTAAAATTTCACTCCCATAAAACATGAATCATTAACTCCCCTCCCTCCATTTCCTCATTTCACCTATTTATCCTCCCATAACCCCCTAATGCATCCTCTCCTTCAGCACCACCACCGCTGCCCACCCCTCACAACACCTCGTACTCATCCCGTGACCACACCAAGGACAACTAACTCTCGTGCTAACCACCCCACTAACTCCTAATCCCTCATCCTTGACCACTGCCTCCGGTTTTGACATGCACTCATAGAGTTTACTCGGCATGTCATGGAAATAATTGCATCCACAGCAAATAACAAACATTTTGGCCATCGGTTCAATTCCACCCTGTCCATTACTGTGAAGACTCTGTGCTGAAGAAGCTGCGATTTGGTTGGACATGCGAGGGCCTTTTCTGGGTGGGATTGCGAGACGGGCTGATCGGAGATATTGGCTGCTGTCGTTACTGTTGTCTTTTTCGGAAGAGCTGGAATTGCTGTTGGAATTTGATGATTCGCCTCCGTTAAAAGCAGATGATGACATGAGTGAGTTTTTGGAATCGTTGTATTGCGCGTAAGCAGAGGCAGATGCCGATTCTCGTCTTGGCTTTTCACCGTGCCCGTGTCCACTTCCATCTCCTTTTCCAAGCACATTCTTTCCCTCACTACTTTGTCGTTTCCCAGGACCTTGTCGTGGACGCAATGGTTGATGTTTGAGCTCTGGTAGGAAATTCAAAGTATGTTGCAGCGCAGTAGTTGACGACGACTTGCTCAAACTAAGTCTCCGTTGAAGATCTGCAACTCCCGCATCTGTGTTGGGATCTGCAGAAGCTAGAGACGCATGAAGGTTTGCAGATTGCGAAGTAGAAGTGGCCTGGCCGCTTAGCGTATAAGTATTGCCTTCTTCGTCTTTGATTTTGATCGGAATCGGAGTTTGATTCCGAGAATCTGGGACTTTGTGATACTTGCGGGATGCGGTATCATGACTAGATGCAACAGGGCCCTTCTGCGACTGTGGTCTTGAAACTGCTGGAGTGGTGATACTGGACTGCTCATCGAAACTCAGGTATTCCTCACTTGATCCTGTGTAAGATCTAGAGCTGGATCTTCGGTCTTTCTGGCGACGAGGTGAAGTTGCGTTGGCCGTTTGGGAAGAAAGTTTCTGCTGTGGCACAGGATTGATTTCTAGAGGCGACAAAGCGATGGGGGATAAGTATTTGGGTTCTGATACTCTCCGAGCAGATTGACTTGGTAATTCAGATCTGCTATCGAAGCCAGCGGCACGCGGCGAAAAAGTAGATTGCGGGCGTAACTTCTTAAGAGGTTCATCCAGATGAGAGGTTTGCAGAGAAGGCGAGTCTGGGGCAGACGAATATCTATGGCTTACATTCGCTGTACCATCCTTGGCTCCTTTGGGTTGGAGCGATAATGGGCTTGGATAGAAAGATGGGGCTTGCAAATCGCGCCTAGAGAACATGCCCTCTTCTGGTTGAATACTGCTCTGGGACGGTTGCGCAGTGAGCCTGAAATCTGGAGGAGTGTCTTTATCGCCTATGAATGCCCGAAAATCTTCGTCATGGTCCACCACTTCCGCATTTTCTCTAGCTCGAGAAACCGGCCTACTCCGTCCAGTCGCATTATGAATTGACGGTGTTCGTCTCATCACTTCTTGTATCGGAGCGGCGTCCAATTTGATATCGTGGGTTGAGCTGCTTAAATCTCGTTGTTTGCCGTGGATTTTTTGCTGTGGAAAATATTCGTTGTTGTCAGAATTGGTATCTTCAGGAGATATATCAAAAGTCTGAGAATACAAAGGTTCTTGTACTTTTTGGGTTGATGGTAAGGTTTTCTCCAAGCCAAATCTAAAGCCTGGAGATGGCGGAGCAGCATGCGGCGACTGAGGCTTACAAATGGCCTTGGAATTCACTGTTGACTCTGTGACATGATCCAACCTCAAATTTTCGTTCGGTTTTCGGGCTCGAGGATTTCTGTTCATGATTGGTTCTAGATCACTAGCGGGCTGTTCACTGGCTTCCGGCCCTTTCAGAGTGTGGGGCCTATAAGAGTCCTCACTTTGAGATTTGGTTGGGAGTTCGACAGCAGGTGCACTGGTTCCAAATGGAGCCGACAGGTCCAGTGTACGATATCGGGAATTCCCAAGTGATAGGGGTGGTCGACTCTGACTAGGTTTGTTACTGTGACTAGCTGGTCTGCTATTTGACGATTTCCCGTCTCGGAGTTCGTTTTGGGCCGCCGCTTCACTCGATTGCTGCAATTTCAAGCCTCCAATGAATCCGGTCGAGGTTGGAGAACTCGAGGTTGATTGATTTCTTGGCGTTGCATCCGCAGAAATGCTTGTGGATCTGGATCTGGATCTGAAAGAAGACATAAGTTTCTTGAGACCGAGATCCAAACTCGTTCGCCTTGATCGTCTACCATCATCGGGATCAGGACTCAATTGTATTATTTCCGGCGCAACTTGTACTGCAGGTTCAGAATTGGCTCGACCCACTGGAACTGCGGGGATCGTTTTACTTAGGCGCTTGTTGGTTGGAGGCGCCTTGCTCAATCGACCCTTTTGTTTTTGTGCCGCGGCTCGGGTCTCCCTTTGGGCCTTTTCTTTCTCTTTTCTTAGCCGCTCTTCTTCCTTCTTGCGCATGTCTTGAGCTTCTTTCTTTGCCATTCTTCTTTGCTTGCCGTCACCACCATCCCAAGCCGGCGACCGACATATCGAGGATGCATCAGAATCGTCTGCATTTACATCTGCAACAATCTGCGGGGACTCTTCCTTCACCGGCTCAACCACAAACACCTTTTTCGAAGCTTTGGGTGCTGTTTTGGGGGTTTCGAATATCTGCGCAGGAGGCACCGCAACGGATAATGTTGGAACAGTCATTGCTCGATCTGTTTGTCTGAATGGGACAGGACGTTCGGGAGGAAGGTTGGTATATACATTAGAATTGCTCGGACGCCTCTCGCGAAAAAAGCTATTACGCAGTGGTTGACTGACTGCCGCTGTCGAGGCTTGCATGCGCTGCAGCTAATTTATGTACGTTAGGCAATAATACTTGGCTATGTGAGGTATTCTTTTGCGTACCTTGCTCCTGTTCTCTAACTCGAGCATGCGTTCAAGTGTGTTTCTCCGTACTGGTTCCGAGCGGCCATGTTTCGCTTTCTCCTTGGAATTCATTTCGAGATTGTACCTGGATTGAAATGTGATAGATGATCAATTACAGCACAGGGTCAATGGCGAACTTGACACATTTGAGCGTTTCGGCGCAGCCTTGACTAAATGACTCTGAGTAGTGAATGCCGGTATCGAATTATGATATGGTGATTGTGATGGTATCTAGTAATAAGTAGAGAAGAGCAATGGATATAAAGCAATGAGATTGACGAAGAATTGTCTTCTTCCGTTTCTTCTTTTTGTCCACGATATAATTGTAAAAGCGAATTTACGGAAGGGTGGCAGGAATATCAAGATCAAATGGAAATCAAAAGCGAAACAGAAAGTCTACTGCTGATGCAATAGTCGTAGAGAGTAAAGAAAGCTGATGCTACCTCGTGATGGATAGATGTTAGGTTTTGTTGGTGAAGTGATATGATATGATACGATATGATCAAGAACACACATCGCAACTGTCACTGGATAAGAAAAAAGATGGAAATAAAGAAAAGCATTTGACAAATACCAGGAATACTTTGCAGATTCTCTGGGTGCTCCAGACCGATATGTTTTAACAGGTTCTTTTTCCTTTTCTGTCTCTTTTGGTCTCTTTTGGTATCTTTCTTTCCCCCCCCCCCACCCCTAGACAGATTGGTAAAATCAAGTGATAACAGGTAAAGAGGTAACATGTGTTGACAAATGAACAAATGAACAAATGATGAAAGAACCCTTGTCTTTCATCGATACGATACTGATACTGATACTGATACTTTTCGCTCGTGTTATGTGTGTGATGTCTGTGTCATGTCTTGGCGCAGCTGCTGAAATCGATATTGGCTGCACGTATGATTTTCGTTCGTTGTCACTGTACCAAGTCGGTTATCTGAAGACCAAATGAGAATGAGTGTCGGCGAAGTGGATGTTGAAGGTTGAATCACGCTTTACGGAGAAGGGTTAACCCTTTGTTAGTTAGCCCTTTGTTAGTTAGCCCTTTGTTATTTATACCTACAAAGTATAATAGATTTGCATATGCATGGATATCCATTGTTATGTAATCTTACAAAGTACCTCACTCCATCGCATCGGTAACATGGGTTCAGAACTTCAGTCAGATCCACCCGTCTGCTTTTCTTTTCTTTTCCTTTTCTTTTCCTTTTCTTTTCCTTTTCTTTTCTTTCTTTTTTCCACCCCAGAATGTCATTTACAGACTCGTGTAAAAAATTGGCATAAATGATCGACGCCAGGATCAAGATGGATGTCGAGGTCTGGAATCTGGATGTAATATGTATGTACGTACGGTACGGTATCGGTGTATTCCCAGCTCTAATCACCACCTAGTATGTATGTTTCAGCTTGGCTCATTGTTCAGGTTGTGCTTATGTATACACAGATTATATAATTTATACGGAGTATACTTTGTATATACAAATATTCCACAAAGCATATATATTTACATTCTTCATCAATCATTCCCATTCCCATTCCCATACACACTCCAAGCGACGGCCCGTTCGGAAAGCTGGCAGGAAAGTCGAATCTGACATGACTGATTACTAATACAATTTACCAAGTAATTACGACGGTCACGCAATAGACACTCATACGTAGCTTATTAATATAAAATTACCCCGCTCAGAATATTAATATGCCAAGTTTTTCCTTTCCATCCCGTCTGTTACAATTTCGAATTTTGAGTTTTGAATTTTATTTACTATAAATATTATAAATATTATAAATATTATAAATATTATAAATAATATAAATAGATATTTCAATAGGAGATTGTAACATAAAGATATGAAAAATATAAAAGTATTTGTATTACATTTGGAATAGAAATCGATGGGAATTTTTCAATAGAGAAACAAAGCATTGTTTGAAAAGACCTAGGTAAGTGACTGTGACTGTAACTGTAACTGTGACTGTGACTGTAACTGTGATTGTATCATCTTATCTATATCGTAGGAAACCCAATATCATCTACCGCTGTATTGATCTAGATCCATTTTGGTTTGTTTTGCCATATTTACTTGTCGGTACAACATATGGGTTGATATTAATGAAAACCTCTCTCCCCTCTCCCCTCTACCCATTGCCTCTCCCCTCTCCCCTCTCACCCTCTTTCCATCATCCTCTGCTCAATTCCTCTATGGCCTGCTAGCCCACCCCCTTCATTCTTCTGTTCCCCGCCCTCCCCTGGCCCCTCAGAAGGAACCATACCATCGCTATTCCCCCCATCTCGATCCCTCTCATGAGCCGCGCTTTGATCTCCATGTTTGCCTCCAATCACATGCTTCCTCAGCTCTTCCGCCGTCGGCGCAACATGCATCCAGATCTCTTCTCCAATTTCTAAATCTTCCAAGCCCGGCAGGATCTTTCCTTGTGGATCTGTCGCCATGTTTCTCTTTGGCTTCCGTCTCCCATTCCTACAAGCGCACTTTTCGTGACAGTTCTTCGTCTTCCCTTTCGTCATCCGTATCCACTGTGGTGTTAATCGAATGCGCATTTCATGTGGAATTCTCAATCTACCCGCAATGTATTTCTTTTTCGGCTGATGCACATGTGGTAACTCATCTAATTGTGCGACCTCCAGCAACCCCTCATTAGTGCCTCTGTTCATCGCGCTGATTCTCCTTGGCATGACCATTTTCAAAAATTCTAGACTAGCATTAACATTTAAATCGATGGCTCTCCGTGGATTGACCGTCATTTTTAGCAAGAAACTGCTAACATTCGGATACAGGAGTGAAAAGTCTGATTGCGAGATGTGTACGCTACCACGGACAGTAAGAAGCCAGCACAGCGTCCCTTGTGATTTGGCTTCGCGGCAGAGTGACATGATTCTGGAAAAATTTGAAGGCCAATACATAAATGCTTCGCTGTTGATACAAAGTAAAGGATTGTGAATGAGATGGTTTGATTCACAGTCTGCTTGTTGGATTGCGCCTCCCCAAGGATCATACAGAATCCCCTGCGAAATGTATGGGAAGCGTTCAGCTTGGGAGCGGAGAACTTCGACGGTCGTAGCGGCGCCGAAAGAATGTCCAAGCATGGTGACCTGTTGGAGGTGGAAACGGTTCTGCCAACTTTGCCAGTCGACACCTTTTAGACCACGGGAAGAGCCACCGACGCGACCAGGAGAATTTTGCCGAAGGTTGGCTTCAGCGATTCGAGCTCCATTTCCATCATGAATTTGCGTCATGACATAGTAGGCTTCTTCGATTTCAGCGAGGCGAAGTTGTATTTGGGCAGCGCGAAGTTCACCATCGACGCTAAAAGAAGTGAGTTCGTGATTGTGAATCTGTGTTTGCAATCGGTCTTCTGAGTGTGCGTTCTATTTTATTTTTTTGAATAGCTAGTGGTAGAATGTAAAACAGTCCACTTGGATAAGTTTCCCGAAACCTTTGAATACGTTCTGGATGTCTCGATTTTTTTCACCGAGTCTTTTTGGCTTTGTGGACCCTGAATCAAATGTGGATGGGTTAGCTCACCCTTTTTCATTATTAGGTATAGTGTCTCTGGCATTTCCTTCTGGAAAAACATAATCAAATCTCTCATAACCTTTCTCTCTCGCCTCATCAGAATGATCTACATTCTGTGATCCAAATTTATCGCCCATCTTTGGCAAATTGACGAAAGTACGTGGTCCCGAACCATCTCGATGTTCTATAGCCACAACCACAAACCCATAACTGGCAAATTCCCCACAGACAGAACTGTATGTAGTTCTGGTTCCTCCTAGGCCGTGACTAAAAATCAACAATGGAAAACATGGTGACTCTGGTTCTCCAGGTGGAGGTTCTCCCGCGATATTTTTCGTCTGGTATCCGAATTCGGATTCTCGGGCATTTTCGGGCGGCCAATGTTTTGCCAACTTGGCATTGCGGAAAGCAGGAAGTTTGGTGAAGGCAGTTGTCATGCCGAAGAATGCCATAGTAGGCCATGAAGGAAGGCCGGCAAATTTACTATAACCCCTTGCCATCTCAACACGAGGCCTCGGTAGCCATGTCGCTCGACTCCATTTCTTTTCCCCTTCTGGAGAGACTCCTTCGCCGGACCCAAAACTTGAAGGGTAGAAAACACTGAAGAGGACCGTCTCGAGATATAAAACATGCTTATGTTGTCTCTTGATATTGGAGAATGTCCTTGGTTCTCGCACGGGTACTTCAATGTCCATTTGTCCCACTGAATATGGTCCGCTGTACCATGGCAATGGCTTCCGTAATATCTTCTCGCGAAATCCAGCCGGTGGCCGCGTTTTGGGCTGCTTCGTGGTGGGAGGCATTGGCTCCCTCGTTGTGTCTCCCGTGGTAAAAAGTTGTCAACACGCGAGCATTTGTAAATGTACCAACGATTGTGAGCTACTGGATTCTAGAAGGCATCTAAGGTTGAATTTAAAAAAGGGCCAGAGGGAAATATCTATGAAGTATCAACATGTTGTGGCATTTAGATGTCAGTGCAGATTGCAATTGATTGATAAGCAGACAGGACATTTTCGATCGAAAAGAAGACCGTTAGGGAACGCTAATAGCACCTAAATTGCACAGCGGTGCGTGCAAAGAAACTAGAACGTCGAGATCAACAAATTCAACGCTTCACTTGCAAGTTGCAACTCTGCGAGGAAGGTTAAATCACTGGGCCGCGGTAGCACTGCCTCAAAGTGCTAGTCTCGGGCGTTGTATCAATTTTCGAGCCGTTCCTTGAGCGGCAGGGCACAGAATCGACGTCATATATTGAGCAGTTCAAGCTTATTAGAGGAGCAATAAATACTAATCATTAACGAGTCAACCCGATTGCTAGAAAGAACGTAAAACTGCGGAGCATAGGTCCGAATGATGCAAGCATGGGAGCCGAGCTCTTTACCTCGGTAGGTAGTCGGTATCAAAGCTTCTTTCTGCGATAAAGCATTACATGGCATTATTAGCACCGATGTAATATGCGTAAGGTTGACTCAAGAAGCACGATTCGAAATAGTTTATATGTACCAAGGTAGGTAATTACCCCAGAATCATGAGAAACAGGACAATTGACATGATGGAAATTTGATTCGCTTCCTCTTCCCGCTGTAAAAGTCAAGAGTCAAAGGTTAATAAGGATTAGCTGCAGTCAGGACTGGTGGACCTCAACCAGCTTGCGTACCTAGATAATCTTGCAGATTGATCACCGATCTCATTCTAGCCCCCTAGGAGTCCAAGGCATCCTGGTCCCGGTCCTGGTCCTGGTCCTGGTCCTGGTCCTGGTGCTTGGATTTCCTCCCCTTCTATCTATGTATCTGCAGTAAAATTCTCGATGAGATGCATTCACAAAAAGTAAGATTGCCTAGACAGCTAGTACCGACAATCTACTCGTATGTAGTCTACGGAATATATGTACTTGTATCCCTCCGCATTCTTTTGATAGGTAAAGCATAAAGCATCGGAGCCAATCATTCATCTATTATGTTGAAGCACTGAGGAAGGGAAGGATTGTCATCGCTATTCTCCTATAGGTAGGTGATGGATGGGTGCTAGGTAACTTTGTTAGGATTTGTTAATGCTGCCACACGTTTTATATTAAAGACTCGGGCATTCTTTAGTCATGTATTTTGTACTGTATGAAGAAGGAATACAGTAAATACCCAGTACTTGGTACCTCCTACTTAGTTGCTTCTATTGTGAAACCATCCATCCATCCATCCATCCATTTTCTTTCATTCATTCATTCTTTGGATGTAGTCTTACAAGTTTCAACCACCGAGCAGAAGGAGCAGAAGAAACTTCGACCAGTGACCACAAAGCCGCAACTTGACAAGAAAAACAGTACAACTTATTTATTATGCTAGTGATTGCTCAGCTATGATTCCCCATTCCTACTGCTTCCTGTCTTTTCTTCATCTTCTTGGAGAATAATCCACACCAGATCAACCACAAATCACAAAGACTATTGTCAACGGATGCAAATGTATCAAAAAGCCATTGACTTGCCCCCTATCGTTTGATCCTTATACCTGTCTACCCTACCGGCTGCTGTACCTAGCTATCTGTACCTAGCTATCTGTACCTAGCTATCTGCCTACTCAGCATCTGTTCAAATCTACAACCACTTCAACAATACTGTAGTACATACAATAGTACAATTGCCAATTACCTAGGTCGGTACCTACCCTTTGATCAATTCACTTGAGTCAGATAAGTAGGGAGGTACTTAGTTCAAGGCTACTCTATTGACGCTGACACGATAGTTCGTCAATTAGTTGAGCTTGGTTGAGATCAGCTACTGTTAGGATCGATCAGCTTGGAGAAAGAGACAAACCTCCTCTGTCTGTCTGTCAGCCCATCTGCCTGCCCTTTTCCTCCCCTAAGATTGTATGGAATGCATGGATTAAGGAGACGGACCCTCTTCACATTAATTGCAAACATCGTATTTCATACAAAGGTAAAGAAGGACTAATGAACTCGGAACCAAAAACGATCCTTGCTTCAAGATTTGAGGAGAATTGTCAACAGCATCAACAAGGTCAACAGCAGCAGCAGCAGCAGCAGCATCAAAATCAACATCAACATCAACATCAACATCAACATCAACATCAACATCAACATCAACATCAACATCAACATCAACATCAACATCAACATCAACATCAACATCAACATCAACATCAACATCAACATCAACATCAACATCAACATCAACATCAACATCAACATCAACATCAACATCAACATCAACATCAACATCTTCTGCATCAAGGAGCAGTGAACAAAGTCTGTAATGACAAGTCTCTTATTAACAGTGTCAGCCGCTGCACAATCACAATTAATCAATCCCCCATACCAATACTAGAACCGACATTGGCACAGACGTCATGTGGGGCTCATAGCTACGCATCTGGCTTGGATCGGACAAAGGGACAGGGGTTAATTTCAACACATGGTACAGAAGAATTAGATGCTCGAGAATCTACCGGTATCCAATTCACATCAACAAACAATAGCAATTCTCCACCTCAATTTATTAATGTCGACATTCCACTATCGTTGTCGTCGTCGTCGCATAATAGCAATCCTTGGCCTACCTTTGTTTCTCCAGATCGAGATAGAAACCGAGACCTAGAGCTGCAAGGCGCTGAACATACAGAGACCCAAAGAAGAGTATCGACCGCCTCGTCTTCCACTCTATTTTCAACCCCTCAGTTGTCACCGTTATCACCGTCACTGCAAGCCTCGAAACACTCTAGACAGGAGGATAATGTATCAGAGAGAATCTTCGATATTACAATCTCAGAACCACCCGTAAGATTTCCTGAATACATATTTTTCTTTGAATTTCGCACATTCATGAAACTAAAACCTTTCCGTCTATCTAGTTCAAACGACACCGCGCAAAATTAAAACCTTGTCATATACCCCAGCCAGATAATGAAGCAGCAAACGACTGTCCTACAACTTTACAATCGCCTAGATCTCCCCGATTTACAACTCATAAACTGAAAAGGACGCATTCCTCCCAAAGTTCTCCAAATATAGACACGACAGTTATGTCGAAACTAGATAAAGACGGCAATGGTATAACAATACTCAAGTCAGTTGACTGTTAGATTCTCTTTTTTTGAATTTTTCCCATACTTATTAGTGGTTGGGATCTTTTGCGCTTACTATCCCATCACTTTCACACTATTTTGTTTTCAAAGGCTCAGAGGAGTGATGCTGACGGTGCTAAACTAAAAGGCTAGCTCGTGGTAATATATTGGGGAACAACTCGAATCCTCCGGGTAAATCTACCGGGCCCACGTTGAATCTGGAACAACACAGGCGCACAGCTAGTCCTAAGCTGAGCGCGAATCCTCAAGAAGGCTCATTGATTCATAAAGTGGGCATAATCGAACTTTTAGAGCAAGATGAGAGGCCAACTTTCATAATAGATGTTTCTAATCAAGAAAATTACATACCCGGCGGTCGCTTACGACTAGAATATGCGAACGCGTCATTACGGGCTATGAATCCATTATTGGAAATGGTAGCGGGCTTTGCAGATCTATCTTCTCCTACAATTGTTACACACGCATTTCCGGAGTTTAAAGCATGGGTGCTAAGTTTTGTGAGCAAAGAAAGCGAATCTTTAGATATATGCTTGCCATCATTTTTATATGGAGGGTTCACATGGAGTTGTTCGACTTTACGAAAACGTCTTCGGGTAATGAATGGCGTTAGAACCCAAATTCCTACAACTAACTCAGCTTCATCGAACGCAAATAATCGCAGCCCTGCTATAACGAATCCAGGTTTCGTGATAGGTCAAGATTTGAGAAGCTCAACGGATCTATCCCCTGAGCCGTCTGATTACTTTGGAGATGTAGCTACAGTCGTCCCAGGTTCGAGCCCGATAGAACCACTTGCTGTTGGAAATCAAGTAGCACACATCGATGGGTCTTCATTCGATTGGACAAGACTTCCTCTAACCGCAGCGCTACCTCGACATATCCAATTCACTCGTAATGTTAATTGGTCAGCCTCTCCTCTTGGACCAATGAAAAACTGGAGTTTTGATCTGAGAGCTATGTGCAATCTTATCATGGGGAGTCCTCATCCAGCAGCCATGTACTGGGGAGCTGAGTATACAGCCATTTACAACGAAGCGTATATATTACTAGCCGGACAAAAGCACCCTAGCTTGATGGGACAAAGTTACAAAACAGCTTGGGCGGAAATATGGGGTGATATTGAAGCGGTTTTTGCAAAAGCGAAATCATCTGGCCAAGCCACTATGAAAGATGAAGATAGACTTTTCATCAAACGAAATGGTTACCTGGAAGAATGCTATTTTGCATGGAGTATTATTCCGCTAGTCGGAGAGGATGGCTCTGTAGTCGGGCTGTACAATCCGGCATGGGAAAAGACGAGAAGAGTGATATCGGAACGTCGAATGCTTACTTTGCGAGAAGTAGGAGAGAAGACAGCTACTGCGAGGAACATTAAAGGATTTTGGGCACAAGTCATCAAAGCATTGGAGTATAATCCCTTTGACATACCGTTCGCTTTTCTCTACTCGGTTAATGAGGATGTCGACAGTGATATGAGCTCACAGAGATCATTGAACTCCGGAAGCATATCACAAGCTCCATGTTGTGTGTTGGAGGGAACAATTGGTGTACCTTCGGGCCATCAATCAGCCGCTACACCATTGGATCTTCACCTCAGTGAAGATGGATTCGCCCCATATTTGAGAGAATGTATGAGGCTTGATAGACCTGTACTTCTTACCACCGAGGAAGGGACCCTACCAACGGAACTAATCAAAGATCTCGATTGTGTAGGATTCGGCGATCCTTGCCGAGCCGCTGTTGCCATACCACTCCATGCCACTAGCAGAGAGTCCATATTAGGTTTCTTGGTCATAGGAGTGAATCCAAGAAGACCTTATGATGACGATTATAGCTTGTTTGTTGAGCTCATGACTCGTCAAATGGCAACTTCAATGGCCTCGGTTGTTCTCTATGAGGAAGAAATCCGCAAAGGTCAGAAAGCAGCGCGCATTGCTGCTCAAGATCGTCAAGAATTATCGGAGCTTGTCAACCTACGCACGCAAGAAGCTGTGGAAAGTGAAAGTAGATTTACCCGCATGGCTGAAATGGCCCCCGTTGGAATGTTCATTGCAAATTCTCAGGGAGAAATCACATTTTCTAATGATGCTTGGTGGGAAATATCGCGGCATCCTCGATCTGATAATAGCGCAAAGTCATGGATGGACAGCATAAAAGAAGAAGATCGCGAAGGAGTCCAAGCGACCTGGAACAAGTTGGTTTCACAGAAAGTAAACGTGACGAAAGAGTTCCGTTTCAAAACGCCATGGCAAAGTAAGCATGCTTTGACCGATACATGGGCCCTCATGAATTGCACTTCACTGAGGGATAAAGACAATAACCTGATGGGCATCTTCGGCTGTATCACGGATATATCACATCAAAAATGGGCAGAGGAGTTTCAGAAGCAGAAGACGAAAGAGGCAATAGAGCTAAAGCGACAACAGGAGAATTTCATCGATATGACTAGCCATGAAATGCGCAATCCGTTGAGTGCGATCCTGCAATGTTCGGATGAAATTACCAGTGCTTTAACTGCTCCTGCGCTTAGAGGTCTGCAATCAAGCATGCGAAATACGGAAGCGCCTCAGGAGATATCAGAGCTCATCGAAAGCAGCATTGATGCAGCTCAAACTATCGCGCTTTGTGCGCAGCATCAAAAACGCATCGTTGATGATATTCTGACCTTGTCTAAATTGGACTCGGCGCTTCTAGTCGTAGCACCTGTCTCGTCGCAACCGATATCTGTGGCCAGGCGTGCCATCAAGATGTTTGAAGGAGATATGGAAAAACATGACATCTCGATAGAATTTCAAATTCAGGACTCGTATACTGACCTCAACATTGATTGGGTAAAACTTGACCCATCACGGCTACTGCAAGTCCTAATAAACCTCCTAACCAACGCCATTAAATTCACCACAAATCAGCCTCAACGATCAATTGTTGTGAGCATTGGTGCAACGAAGGAACATCCGGCAAACAGCGATACCACCGTTCAGTATTTTCCTTCCCGCTCAGGTGTTACGGGTTTGGCAATGGATGAAGCAGAATGGGGTCCAGGCGAAGACTTATATCTGAAATTTGCCGTTCGAGATACAGGCAGAGGTCTTGATGAAAAAGAAGTGTCAATCTTATTTCAACGATTTTCACAAGCGTCTCCACGTACTCACGTTCAATATGGCGGGTCAGGCCTAGGATTATTCATCTCGAGAGAGTTAACCGAACTTCAAGGTGGGCAAATCGGAGTCTCCTCAGAAAAAGGAGTCGGCAGTTGTTTTGCGTTTTACGTCAAGGCTCGCCGGGCTGGGGGCAGTCCCGAAGCATCACCTGTATCTTCTCCAAATCACAATGCCATGAATCGAAAGCCTTCTACACGTACTACAGATCCTACACCGGTAGAAAGTATCAACAGCTCGTTGGAAAAGCCATTGCATGCCCAGTATGTTTAAACTTATTCCGTCTCCATATGCATGAAATAATCTCTGTTTTACGTCGCAATGATTCCCTGCTTACATTAATAAATAGATCCAAAGGAGAAGCTTCAACAAGTATAGCTAGGATATCACCAAGTCCAAAGGTCGATTACAAAGATATTACAATTCTGATCGTTGAAGATAATCTTGTTAATCAGCGCGTTTTGCAAAAACAATTACATAGAGCTGGGTTTGTGACAGAAGTTAGCAACCACGGGTTAGAGGCTTTGCATAAATTGGAAGGGTCGTCTTTTTGGAAGCATGAAAATCCCACCGCGGAAAGAACCAGTATCTCATGTGTTTTAATGGATCTTGAAATGCCAATAAGTATGTCGATAGTTCTCTCTGTTGTCCTGCATTTTTGAATAGGAATGCTGACAATTTAACTTTTAGTGGATGGGCTTACTTGCACCAAGAAGATTCGAGCATTAGAAGCTGATGGGACGATTATACGCCATGTACCAATAATTGCAGTTACGGCAAATGCAAGAATGGAACAAATTGAAACGGCTTTAGCTACTGGAATGGTATGCGCCCTTTAATCCTTCTGCATAAAGATATATTTTCTGGGAACCGAGGCTAATAATTGGAATTAGGATGATGTTGTTTCTAAACCATTTCGCATGCCAGATCTAATACCAAAGGTCGAGGCATTGGTACTAAAGAGTCGAATGGAGTCACAGGCAAAGTCAAAGACAGAGTCGAAGTAATTGAAAGTCGATGGGGAAGGAATTTTACGTTTTGGGAACTATTTTGGTAGTAACAGCGAGCGATTTAGACGGATGGAATAAGTGATGACGGTTTATACACGCATGATAAAGGTGTTCGGGATTGTTTGTGGATGGTGCGCAAGTGGGATACCCAAATAGTATATTTGCATTCTGTGCATTTTGGTTTTATGGAGTTTGATATGGGTGGTTTGATTTATTTGGAGGAGTTTGGATGATAGGATGAGTATCATGAGGGGAAAGGGACTGGTGGAAAAGAAGTGCATGGTGCGGGAGGGAAGCAGGTGTTTAACTTCGCAATGGATGGATGCATGTCTGGATAGATGCGTGGGCGGGTAGGTGGGTGGAGGGTGGTGGTAATGGTAATGGTAATGGTGATGTATATATTGATATGCTATATGAGTAGCATGTCGGGAATAATATATTATTGCATATCTTTACAGAATAAAGATTGAACTCTCGAGGTGATTGTAGTGGGTGAGTAGTACGTAGGTAGATGGGTGGGTGATTGATGGAATGGTAGGAAATACCTACCTAGGTCATTATCAGATGAATAGCTGATTGGGAGAGAAATGAAAATGAAACTGTGGTTTTGAATTGCGAATACTCCGACCGGATTTGTTTGGCATTTCACATGCCATATCATCATCCATCCGTTGTCATATATACTTTCTTTGGGTTCATTAGAAAACGGATATCGTACAATTTTTCTCCAAATCTAAAAATACATCATTTCCATCCACCCGATCCATGTATCCCATATGTTCATGTTTATGGGTATGTCCACGGTCAGAGACATTTCTTCCCACCAAAAGCCATTACCATCCCCCTCTTTACCATTGCCACAACCGAAATAAGTTTACCATGCAGAGCTACCTAATTCTCACTCCCCTTCAAACTCCTCTTCAAGCTCCCGAATCTTCTCTTGAGACCCTCGCCCATCTTGTGCGATTTTCCCGCACTATTACTTCGGCTGCTTCCTACGCCCGCGTCATCATTTGAGAAGTCTACCGTTTCCATTGCTCTTCCGCTCGTAGTCGTCATGTTTTTGCTGTCGCCGCTTGTGAGGTTACCTCCGCTTGCGCTTCTTTGACGGTTTGTGGGAGGGGGACGCAGACTCGATCCTGATGCGGATGAGGAGGGTTGGGATTGCATTTCGTAGGCGGAGTTGCCGTCGGACATGTTGCGACGGTGGGATTTTTGGGCGCGTTCGTGGTCTTTGAGGGCTTTTTCGATGGTGAAGGAGGGTTCGCCTTTGCCTTTGTAGTCTTCGGGGAGGTATTTCTAAGGGTGAGGGTGTTAGTTTGGGTTGGCCAGTAGGTGAGTGGAGTGTCATTTGAAACCTCAAATGAAAGTGAGATGGAGATGGAATTAAAATTGGCGAACGAACTCCCTCTGGTCTGAACTTTGCAGTTCGAGAGTCCATTTGTGAGATACACATGTTATGACAATAGAAATAAGGATGAAGCGAACAGGAGAAAAGTAAACATACCACATGCTCCCATCTCTTGTAAGCACCACCAGCAGCATCGGGTTCCCTCATCAAATCTGCACCTTCTTCATAATTCATAATCCTACCATCTGGACCCGGCATTCCTGGGGGAATCGCAGCCACTCCTGATAATGGAATATGCCTTTCCAAACTATCTTGGATATTTTCCCTCGGGGTAGCTCTGAGAGCTTCCGCGTTCGTTTCCGCAACCGCTGCGACGGGAGAGTTCTTGTAGCTCGTATTACGTGCCATCAATGTAGCATCATAAGGTCCTCCATGATGATACGCGCCACCGACTGCAGTACGATCGAGAGAATCAATGGTATCGGCACCTGGAATGTGCTTCTTCCGGAGATGTGGCGATCGATATGCGGTTTTGGTCTCTTGACGTATTTGGTCGAGAGGTCTGTGGGACATGTCGCCAGGATAGCGTTCACCAAGTGAGCTGCCTCGTCGACGTCCTTTGCCATTGTCGCTCACAGGTTCTTCGAGACTGTTGCGGAGACTTCCACTGTTGGATTTGGAGTAGCCGCCAAAAGCCGATTGACGATGAGATGAATAGGGATTGTTGGAGCTGAAGGACGATTTGGTGGGACTAGCTGAGGAGGGAGGTGTTGGGTAGGATGGCACGGTTGATTGGGCGGTTTTCTTGGCGGAGTTGTTTCTCTCGAAACTGCTAGATTGGGTTTGTGGAATGGAAGATTTGAAATGGCTTCCGGGACCTGTTTCTTCGCTCGGCTGAGGAGCGTTGAGAGGATCGATTAGATATTGCTGAGCCTGATTGGAGAAATGGTTATTAGTGATCATTGTGATTGTAATGATGAGATGAGTTTTGATTGATATGGTGAGTTTTACGGATGAGGAGCTCAAGATACATGAGTTGATGGATTGATGAATTGATCAGGATACAGATGGAGAGTCTGAACATACCCATTTATCACTTGAGCTCTCCATTTTGAAGATAACCAAGTACCAGATATGGTGTGATGTTTGATTCTGGTGATATCCGAGGGAGCCGTAAATAGAATGTTTATTAACACCAGGTGATTTTACTGATTAGTAGTGAAGTAGTGAAGACACAACAGGAGGTTTCTTCTCGGGTGATATTATTAGATGGTGTAAGAGAAGAGAAGAGAAGAAGAGAAGACGAAGAAGGCTTATTCCTATTTGAGGGAAAGTATTAAGTACTATATGGTCGGGTTCTAGGTGATCGGGTAGGATCGCTAGTAGAGTAGGTAGGTAGGTAGGTAGTATGTAGGTCATTAGCTCTCTTATAACAAGGTATATACAACTTGACAAGGGATCAAGGTATAAAAGGAAAAAGGAAAAAGGAAAAAAACATATGGTACCGGTACTCATGATCCATCATCCATCGTACTCCTCGTTTGTACTCGTTGCAACTTGCTAGTTGGCTAATAATAATAAGAGAGGTACGCAATCTTTCAGGGTATCCTTGGTGCCAATGATGTAATTTGATAACGCTAAAGAAGCTAAATAAAGCCGAGTTATAGTCATCCTACTGTACCTAGGAACTACTAGTACAGTATTTGATAGATCACCAGTGGATGCATCTCTTTCAACCTTCACTTCCATCACTCCAATCACACTTCATCACTGCAGCAAGTCTACCCAAAAATTGATTAGTCAGGTACCCCTAGATCCATTCTCAATTTATCAATTTATCATTTCATTTACTTTGTTTTTTGAACGATTCACAATTTACAAAACACCACCTGCAACTTTCAACTCCGCAAAGCCTCAATAGACTCCTCCGTAGTCCGTACGCTGACCTCGGGACGTCTAATTAATGGGTCAAGGTCTGTTCTAGACTTTTAACTTGTCCAGCATTGAGTCCTCTGGACCGTCGTCGCACTGCCACGAATACCAACTCCCTTGGTCGAACTTTAAAAATCCTTTACCTTCTGCTGGAGTCTGGACACTAGGGTTTGGGGATTGAATTGATGGATGAAGCTTCATTTGTTCATTCGTTTCATTTGTCTGCAGCCAAATTCCCATTTCAAATTGGGCCCTTTGGCTCTTGAGTGAGTTAGTACGGAGTTACGACTATCTAGACGCTCATGAATTACGGGAAGCCCGGCCGAGTACAACCCTCTATCGTATAGGTATAGGTACGAAGGAAGTTATCAATCCAACGTGATCTTGATCATCATATCATGGCCCTGGTCGATTATATGTCGTCCGACGAGGAAGATGGGGTAGATGAAGACCTTCCTCATGACAATGAACTCAATCAACACAACAGTGAACACAACAGTGAAGATGGTGAAAAGAATGTCACCACCAAAACTTCCAATTCAAATAATTCAAAGCGAAAGCGACACATTTCTTCATCCTCGTCAGATTTACCTCCACTGCCCTCGAAATTTCATGATCTTTATGCCTCAGCCGTGAGGAACAGTACAAGAGATGATCCAAGCTTACACGGAGGAAGAAAAAGAGTGACTCCTCATATTGAGGGTAATTGGCCAACACATATTTATATTGAGTGTGAGTACCGATGAATGCCTTGGTTTAACCTTCTTGTCAAGCTCGTTTCGCTAATTCAATCGAGGGTATCCTTTGACTATAGAATTTGATCTGATATCATCCTTGATCTCAAAAGTTGAGTCGTTCAAAACCCACGACATTCAAACATTTTTATCGAATGATCTTGGGGTACCTCTTCCCTTACACGTCAGTCTTTCACGATCAATTGGCTTTTCCAAAGATGTTAAAGATACCTTCTTGACTGCATTCGAACAAGTCATAAAGTCTTCCGGAGTGCGTCCGTAAGTCCATTGTCCGGTTGAATTAGGGGTTACACGTGACTAATCAATTTTAAGTTTTGAGATGGCTTTCTCTGGATTAGCGTGGGTTCCTAATTATGAAAAGACTCGATGGTTTTTGGTTCTCCGCGTCAACACACCGGAAAGCAATGCCTTGAACAAATTACTTCACGTGAGTAATAAAGTCGTGGAAGAATTTGGACAACCGCCCCTGTACGCAAATTCTAGAACAAGTGTGAATGGTCGGCAAGTAGCAAAAGGTGCTCACCACTCTCAACACGGCAAATCTTTCAGGGGCAAGACACAGCAAAAAAAAGATATTTTCGATGATATGGCTGATTTATCAGACGCATTTCATGTTAGCATTGCGTGGACACTATTGCCTCCGGCCCAAGAACTTATTGAAGCTACTGAGCGATTGACAGCCAACGAATTGATGAAAGTAAAGCAGATTCAAATAAAGACAGAGGAAGTCAAAGCAAAGATTGGTAATGTTGTTACCAACGTGCCCCTTCCTGTGGGTATTACGGAAGGCAAAAGCCTGTTCGGGTTGTGAGAAAATGCTTTACCTCAGACGGGTACGCGATTTGTCTGGCAATTCAGGAAGAATGATGGATTGAAAAACAATTTAGTCTATCGAGCTGGTTTTAGTCGATGTCTCACTCGTACTATCAGTCACAGCCATGTATTGTCTGCGGCTAAGTAAGTACGGATCTTGATTACATGAGTTTCCAATATTTCCGAGTGTATCCATAAACACTCTTCCCAAGTCCACAAGATTCTTCATATTTTCTGTCAATAGCTTGACTAAACTGAGTCTAATAACACCGAATCTGCTACACATGATTTTTGATTTTTTTTTAGCAGCCTATCTTATGTTGTTTGTATTTGTGACCACCAGGCGAAGCTCGAATGTGTCAGAAGATGGAGCTATCAGATACGTCAGCATAACTTTACAAAATTTCGTCAAATGGAAGGCAAAATCATACCTTCGTTGAAAGAATTCCGCTCAGTCTGCGCCCTATGCGATCTCCATGCCACCCATGCCAATACTACACTAAAAACTCCCACTACTGTGGCTATAGTACCAAAAACTATCTGAATCACATCATCATGGGACAAGGCGCCAATGAGGGTGTTGTTGTTTGTATCCATTGAAGTCAATGAATAGTTTTCCCCCCTATGCTCAGAGCCTACTCGATGTCAGAGATGACTATTGATAAATAGTTTCATGGAACCCCCACTGGACGTACCATTACAGACCACAGCAGCAAGTTCTGTTTGTAAGCTTTTTGAATACTTTAAATTGTTGTAGACGTCGAATTGTGTGGAATTGATCTGTTTTTTCTTTCTTTCTCGATACGCCTTTTGAGGGTATTGCATTACCTTTGTTATATATGCATCCTCTCTCCGTCTGCGCTATCTTCCGGGGACGAGGCCTGTTTGAGGTAGAGAAGGGACGAATGCAAATTCGTCATATTATCCAAGATGTTGAAACTAATCGTGGGTCTCAATGAGGTTTGAATAACCTGCAGACTTTTGTTCGTGTCGAACTGATTTTCTTTTTCAACAGATTTGAGCTTGTGGTTGCAATGAAAAACTTAAAATCCTTCAGCTATTCTAGGAACTGCAGCAATGTTATTGATTATATTCCGTATGCATTAAAGACCCCGGCGCTTATGATTACGAGAGGGCGTGTTTCAACACACTAGAAGAAGCGCAAGAAGCGCATTTGCATAAATATGCCTTTCCATTTGTATCCTGAGTCTTGCTACAACTGCAACCACCACTATATCTGATCAACACCACCAGACAACCATTCAAACCATAGCGAAAGAATTGTCATGTAACGATACCGTTTCATCAATAACAAAATATTTGAACACACCTTATCATGTTCACTTCTTGCAAAGGAAAGTGATTGTTGAAGTTGGGTGCTGAGTATTCCAGCACACGACACATCGGTTGCAGTCTCTATCACTCACGCTGCATTTCTTTTCTTACGTGTATTATTTCCATGTATGGGTACGGCACTATGCCTTTCAAACTTTCTTATAGGCCACACGCGATACACCTAACATTATGCAAATTTTCGCTGTATTGATTTCTCAGTGTCTGTTAATCATACATCCGGTGTGCCAAATTGAGGAGGAACGGCCACAGAAGCCTATCGACTCTACTAGTTACCATCACCACAGTCATTTTTAGACCACCGTTGCTGACATCGTTTCGTTCACTGCATTTCCCGTCTGAATGTTGGGCATCTACTACATCTCATCTGATACTTGAGCTAGCTTGTGGTTCATCACATTTCTCTAGTGATTCGTTTTGATCATCATACGAACATGCTGATAGACGCTGATATGATTATATATATCCTCGCTATCAACCGCTCTCAATGAAGTTGGTCCAACGGAGGTGAGAGCGAATTGCTATTTTTATGTACAGTCAATGGTAGAATAACGCTATGCATGAATTAACTAGATTTTTTCTTGCCCCAGAATCTGTTTTCAAGTTCATGCTAATGTTTCCGCAGTACTTTGGCTTAACCCTTGATGTATGTTACCAATTCTCTTCCAATGTATTTCTGTCGGGTCCTAGCTCGACTTCACCATTGAAACAAATTGCCGAATGTCGATAAATAGTAGGACAAATAATCTTTCTTCCCACTCCGAATAAACACTTTCAGGAGTGCGGACTTTTTTAAAAGACGTGCTCCCTCGCGATAACTGACTAATCTCCCATGTATATGATTTTTCCGCCGCCTTTTTTATATCTTCAAATGTATCATGCCACAATTTGGCCGCGACCTTATCTTCTCGCTCCCTAAGTTTCCTCCTCTTCTCCTGGTCTCTAGTCTTGCTGTTCTTTTTTGCACTCGTGTCTATCGTTTGCGTTTCTTGTTTTTTCTGCGTCTGGGGGCGTTGCTCTAGCTTTCCTCGAATTCTCCGCATTCTCATGACGAAAAGAAGTAATTCCTTCTTTCTCCGCCTACATTTCGGGGGTTGTTTAGCTGCCAAGATCCGTCTAAAATCTCGAGATTGAGCAAACTCTTTTTCGATAGGCTTTGAAATAGCTGGCAGTTCGTTATTCGCTTCGATATCTTCCCATACCTTTGCGTACCAATTTTCATACTTCTTATGGCTTTCCCTGACCTCGACCTTGGTCACTATGAGCTCATTCCAGTAGTCTTCGAATCCTAATTCACTCAGAATCCCATCCCGAAACAGGGCGCTATCCAAGTCTGGGAACTTTAATTCAATAATCGTATCAATCAAATCCTGAGCACGATTGTTACTCGTACATTTTGAGCATTTGCCGCAAGCTTCGCCGACGATCTCCATGGTGTTATGATATTGCTCCTCCTCGTCAATCCCACTGACTTCAGATACCACTAAGTCGGATTTGGTAAAGTTATATATCGTGTAGGGGAAAGATAGTTGCTGGTTGTCGGTTGGTGGAATGTTGGATTCGTCTTCTTTAGTGTCCAATGTAGTTTCTACTGTAGCAGTTTCCAATGTAGTTTCTACTGTAGCAGTTTCCACTGTAGTTTGTAGTGTAGCAGTTTCCACTGTAATGGGAAGAAATGGTTGCTTGTCGTCGGTTGGTGAAGGGTTGGATTCATCTACTGTAGTAGTTTCCACTGTAATGGGAAGAGACTTTTCATCAACCAGCGAAAGATCGGATACGTCTACTATAGTAGTTTCCACTATAATGGGAAGAAACGGTTGCTTGTCGTCGGCTGGTGGAAGGTCGGATTCGTCTAGCGTAGTATCCACTGTATTTTCTGCTGTAGTGGAAACGATAGTATCCACTGTAATTGGAACTGTATTGGTAACTGCACTGAGAACTTCGGTAGGAACTTCAGTGTTCACTGTGGTGTTCACTAGAGTATCCGCTGTGATCGGAACTGGAGTGGGAAATATCGTGGGAACCGTCATGAAAACTGGATGGGGAACTGTCGGGGGAATCGTGGTAAAAAAACTCCAAGTAAAATTTACTAGGGGCAACGGAGGAAATGATTGTGAAGTGATAGACACGCTACTATCATGCGGGGCTTCAAGTTGAACATCTCTCTGTTCGATCAATCTCGATGGCTGAGCAAGGCTGAGATCTTCACATGGGTTGGTTTCGCCTTCTGCTAGACTTGTCTCGTTCAAAGTATTGGTGTTGTTGTTTTCGATAGGAGCTGCATCTCTGATCTCGGTTATATTTGGAATCGAAGTCGTTGGAACGGCATTTCCTGTCTCTGTTACACTTTGAAGAGAAGGATTTCCTACTCCTCCCGCATCTAAAATCGATATTGAAGACATAGGACAAATCGATAATGAGTATTCCGTAGAGACGGTATCGTCTGAACATTCATCAAGAGGATCAGGATCTCGTCTTGTAGGTAAACAACACAATTCTGCAAAGAGTCTTCGACATACGGAGAAGAGGGAATATTTCTGCTGTGACTTTCGAGTTGACTGGAGTTGATTGGTTTTTGTTTGGTTTAGGAGGGGGAGGAGGGGTACAGGTACTTGATTCGTGTGGGATGTTGTGGGCTGGGAATGGGTATGTGAATGATTATGAATGTCTATGTATGTGTAGGGCTATTTCGGGAACTGCTATGGTATGGTTCCAAAATGTTTGATGGAATATCTAGATAAGATGTAGTATTTCTGTTTGTTTTTTGTTGAGAAAGGCTTGGGAATGAAATGCAATGTAGAGCTGGAGGTAGGTGGGTATGTAATTATGATTATTATGGCTTGTTGCCCTGTGAAAAGAGCTGCATTGGATAGATGTACTTGCCTTGTGAAATACGAGATTTGATCGTTCTTCCCTTGAATTTTCATTTTTTGTTGGAGTTGGAGTTCATTGGTTGAGAAGAAAAGGACCTTGGAGAAGATATTTTACTGAAAGCTATTTTTACGTATTAGAGTGGATTGAATTAGATGGGATTCGTCTTGTCATTTTTTATTTTCTCGCTTGCTATACTTGAGGACTCGATAACTGATCGAGTAATTGAGTAGTTGAATGGATGAATGATAATTGAATAAAACTTGTTCTATTCGGGTGTCTAGGTATTTATTTATCCATCTATAACAGGCAAGCAAGTAGCTTCTTTGAAGATTTGTGGTTGTAGATATAGAATATATAAATGGAATATCTCTCCTTCTCCTTCTCCTTCCTCCCTCCCTCCCATCCCTCCTAAAAACCCCCTTCACACACCCATGTAGATAAATACACACATATAAACGCATCAAAATCGCAATTGCATGGTCGGCATAGCATAAGCAAGCTATAGATAGATAGATAGATAGACTGAATCGACCAAGAATTTTACTCCTGCTACTACTACTATTACTACTACTACTCTTACCACTCACTACCTAGGCAGAATGAATGGAAGAATGCATGGAAGAATGCATGAATAAAGCTTACCTACACTCTACACTTTACACTTCCTAAGAAACCTACACATATAATACTTATCCTCACCTCTCCCCATCAACACATCTAAAAACAAACTCCCGAGAAAAACACATGAAATCAGCAACCACATGGCCACAAAAACTCAAGTCTTATATGTAAATCAAAAAATTTGCTTTTACTATATAGGTATGCATGCAACGCTAACGATTTCCAGTCAACAAATCAACAAACGCTTTGCAAATGCTGTGTATGCCTCACGGATACAATATCCTAGTATCTGAGCATACGAGTATACGAGTATATATGAATAGTGAGAACCATATCATTCGTAAACTCCCTCCCCTTCCCCCGATGCTCAACCCCTACATTCCCACTCGCTTGAGGAAATTAAGTCGATGGCGCATACTCACTCATGCTCATCTTCCGTACCTGTTGTCTCCGCCTCACTCCTCTCACTCCTCTCTATTTCCGAACTTTCTCTCTTCTTCCTTTGGAATCTACCCCACGTCGAGCTTTTTCTTTCTCTAGTCGCGCCCTTTGCTTTTCCATCACTTCCTTCAAATCCGCCAATCCTTGGACTACTAGTTGCACTTTCTCCCCCAGTTCCAATCACCAAAGAATCACCAAGGTCATCCAACCCTTCATCTCTATCATTGTGATCCGAAGCAGCCGTACTACTTCCCCCCTTTTTCCTCCCAAAAATTGAGTCTTTGCCTCCTAAGCCGAATTTACTCGAACTACCTTTACGGAGGAGCTTTGTGAAGGATGATTCTCCTTTCGCGCTTCCGGCAATATCAGATGCAGTGTTACTTTTGGTCCTATCCAAGCTATCAATTGATTCGGCCACACTATTTTGGGTGTGGATAGATGGCGAGTCTCGGGACTTTCTCGATTCAGATGGAGAAGAGGTAATGGGATGAGGGGTATCATAGGTAGGGTCAAAGGATTCGGTATTCTGATCTGGAGCCTTGCCTTTACCTTTACTTCTCAGAAGACGAGAAAAGACAGGCTCACTCGTTTGAGGAAGTTCAAATTTTGGCGCATTAGGGTTGAGCTTAGGTAGAACTGAGTTGTGCGATGAAGGAGGCCGAGTGCCAATAGCCCCCAGGTTTGGAGGTGGACTCGAGTGGATGTTATCTTCATAGAAATATTCGTCTGAACCACTCAAAATCTCAGAAGCTAGTGCACTAGAGGAGCCATGTTGGAAACTAGGCCTTCTCGATGGATTGCTGGACCAAGTTGGTGGAGCCGACACAGACCAATCGGTAACAAGTGGGCTTTTGTTTACGGACCCATCAGCTCCGGGACCCCACCCGAATGGCGCACTATCCGTTGATGGGCGTGGCAGATCAGAAGAGGCAATGGACGTCGGACGAGGGCTACTAGGGTCACGAGCAGAACGTAGATGGTTTGTCTCCTCATTTCTAAACCCAAACATGCTAAACCCAAGTTGTCTCCGACCATTTGGACGAGCGGGAGCAGGTGCATTACCCTCGTAAGAGTCACCACCAACTGTAGCGCTGCGTTGAAAGACATTCCCCCAGCCGGATGAAAAGCTTATGCGACGAGCCCTGTTGGGAGTCTCCGGTTCATCAGTGGAACGTGGAAATGAATGACTTTGGCCTTTCAAACTACCAAGAGGGAGTCCATCTGGAGGGGCCTTCTCAGATTTTCGAAGAGAAGTAAACATGCTGCCAAAATTCCTATGAGATGTTGATTGACCGGCTCGTGCTGGCGATCCAATTACTCCAAACTTTGATGAAGGTGAACCTAGCGAGCTACGATCGGCATCGAGAGCATAGTCATGATGTGTAACGCCATACTTTGCGAGATTTTGTGATGATGCGTGAGGACTTGACATTAGACTAGCAGAGCGACTAGACCCTGGAGATTGTGCATCATTATGCCGCTGTGGTGGACTATATGAATGATGCAACTCTGACATATATTCAGGGCCTTCCTCATCAGCACCTTGAAGCTCATCGTCGTTAAAAAGAGTTGAAGGTAATAGCATGGTTGCTGTCGGACTAAGCGGTGCCCCGGCAGTGAGCGATTGGATATCAGCTTCGCTCATTCCTCCCGAGTGACCCGAAGCCGAAGCCATCGTAGTATCATTACTCATAGCTAGATTCAAATATGGAGCGGCCGCATAAGCGGGTGAGCTCATTAAGTTGAAGTTGTTGAACATACCAGTACTTGAATATTGGGACTCGGCCATTGCATAGCCAGAAGTAGATGAAACCGTATTCGTGCGGCTCTTGCGAGTGCGTTGTCTTCGAGATTTGGCTCTTCCGTGTTGTCCATTCGGGTCGAAATCAACTCCTGATGAATTTGCGTGATTCATGAGATCGTTTGGATTGCTTGGTAACCGGGCATAAAGCGCTGTGAAATTGGCCTGTGCAGCTTGTAGTTCGTTCTCAAGTCGCTCCAGCCGTTGACTGTAGTCTTGCGCAATAGCGTGTTGCGTTCTGCTTTCTGCCTCCCACTGAGCATCATTTCTCCTCTCTAAAGCCTCCCACTCACGGGCTTGATCGTCATCCAGCCCAATTCCAAGGCCCTCCCTTTCCTCTTCTAGGCTCTTGACCAACAACCCTTTCTCCGCGACTTCACGCGTAAATTTTGTGATCAAATCTTGAACGTTTCGAATATTCTCACGAAGCTCCTCACATTTCGCCTCTGTCGACGTGCGTATCTCCTCTGCCTCGCGACTCCAGGACTCCATCTCAGCGCCCATCGACTTCATCTCCTTCTTCCAACGTGCTTGTTCATCTTGCATCTTCTTTCTCTCTACCTGCTTGGCCTGTAAACTCTTTTGTAACGCCGTCTTCCGCGATTGTGCTTGTCGGTTTTTGACCTCGAGGTTCTTGACCTCTTTTTTCAACGTCTCGCTCGCTTCCTCCTTGTCCTTGACCATTTCTGTCTTTTTATCTTTATCTTCGGATAAAAGAAGGATCTGATGTTTGATCTCCTCAGATTCCTTCAGACCTTGCGCAATCACATCTTCGAGCTCCTTCTGGATCCTATCTTGTTGTTCCTGCAACTCTTGGATCGTCTCTCGGCTCGCATTCAAAGGTTGAGCATTCGAGGCAGGCCAGTTCTCGGCGGTAGCGGTAGCTGTTGATTGTGAGTGTTTTCTACCTACGGTGTTTCTTCTCTGGCTAGGATGGGAAACGCTCGATTCTCGTACGACAACCTGCACGGTAGCTGCAGGAGGATTGGTGCCGTCGGCTGACACTCCGTGGGCTCGAACCGTGGGTAAATTTTCTCCGCCAGCATCATGTTGGTCTTCATTCGACAGATCGGCTTCATTCCTGATTACTCCATGGCGTGGGAGTCCATCTCGACCCAAAGTTCTCAACCGTATAACTCTACTCCCGGCCTGAAAATTTTGCGTGCCAACCGCAATCACTCTCACATTGTAAAAATTACCTGGCTTGAGCCCTTCGATAATGACCGTTTCTCCTTGGGTAGATTCGCCAACTAATGATAGAATGTTAGCGCGACTAGGGCAGACAAGGTACGATGCGTTGTGGAGAACTCACCATCGACGCCATTCACTTGGATAATATACCGCACCACACCTTTGTTCGGTGGCGACGATGACCAATGTAAAGTCAAGGCATCTGACTTGATGCAGGCGAGAGAAACCTCTGGCGGATCGGGGACTTCGACACCTAAAATGCTAATAAGTCGTGGTAGAGGGGTCCAAAGAACCTCCCATGCCCTCCTCAGCAGCCTTTAGGGTAATAGGTTAGCAAGGCTTGTTTCTGCCGTTCGATTGAATGATGTGCAACGAACCAGAATAGGGCCGTACAAGTCACTATCGACTGGATTAAAAACATGTATTCGTGGAGCACTCTTGCATGACTAAATACCCAGTCAATCAAGCTGGTGTAGTAGTCGACAGCGTTCATACAGAATCGAATCCGAATAGATCTCAAAACACTCAGGAAAGAGGTTGTTGAGAACTACTGACGGCGGGGAACAAGAGACGGGAAGGTCAAGAAATGGTGGCAAGGGGAAAGGTGGCGGTGGAAGTTGCAAGAGAAAGAGAAAGAGAAAGAGAAAGAGAGGATTTGAATGATAAATATGTGGTACAATTTCGCGATGGCACTCACACCATTCACCTACAAGCTGCTTTCTTTTGGCAGTTTTTTTATTTTACAACGGTCCACGGTTTCAGTCACTTCCACAGATTTCAGGCAATTATATTAAGGTTATGCATAAAGATTTTCGATATTCCATCTTTATGTGTACATGGATGTTGGTATAAGCATGATTAGTCATGAATCTCGCGTTATAAGTACAACCAATTAGATTGAATGGGACAAGTGAAACTTTTCACTACCGAAACGGATTGTGAGTTTTGACTCTTGAGGCTGTTATCCTGACTATTCTGACTACTGTATGCTGGCGATGATGATCTATGCTGGCTCCTGCACGGGGAGTAGTGGTGTAGGTACTGACTAGTGTGTAGATAGTACCGAGTAAGAAAAAGTCAGTCGTGATAGCTCCGAGGAATTTTCTACCGTCGTTCTACGCGTATCCCCTATACCACTGAGAATGAGCTCCCTTGCTTAACAGGGATCTTATCAATTAATCAGATCATCAGGATTATAAGAATTCTTATAATATTTGGATTATATTTTATAATAATTATTGAAACATTTATTATTATTATATAAATAGATATTGTATTCTTGATATTTCTATATACTTTATTGTTTCATTTCTTTTTATCTAAAATTAATAGATTTTTCTTTTAAAACGATTCTATTCTTATTATAAAATCCTCTTCTATAATAACAATAATCCTTTTTTTTTAATATTTTTATATAATAATAGTAAAGAGATAATATAAAATTATGAATTCAATCTTTGTAATCTTAATTTAAATAAGTTTATTCGACTTTAGATTCAAATTTATTAATTAACTTTTGAAAGATTAATTTTCGAAAATTAATATAATTCAAAGAATTTGTATTGTTATCTTTCAATATTATTTCTTTATATATCAAATAGTAATTGATTAAAATAATAATTAAAAGCTATTATTCTATAGTTTAATAATCTTTACAATATATTCATCAATACTTTAGTATAAACAAATATAATTAATCCCCTATATCAATAATATTTATATTATAATTATAATTATCAAAAAAAACCAGAATAACTAATTTTTTCTCTATATTATCTCCAAATACAATTCTAATTGTTTTAGCTTTTGAAGAAATAAATTTCGATTGTTTTCATATCCTATAAATAAAAGCTTTCCCATTATATATTATAAATTGAGCCAAAATTAATGTATTATTCTTTTATATTATATAATATACTAAATTCGAAGGAGATACTATAGAAATAATCATTTTTTATAATATACTATTATTTTTATTATCGTTTTTCTTTTTTATAACCAAATTTTTGTAAATTCCAGAATTCGATTGGTATATCCCTATTATAGTATACCCTAAATAATATATATACTCCAAAAAGTTAATTAAAACAAAAAGATTATTGAAATAAAAATAATATAAAACTTTAAATAACTTTTATATTAAATATAAAACTATTGCTTATATTTTATTTATACATTTTTCTCTATTTATCAACTTCAAAAGAAGGGATATAATTATACCCATAAAGCTATTCGCTTTTCCTATTTTATATTAAATCTATATTATAAAAAAGTCTTAATCTACAACTACCCACATCTTAAATCCTATAGATATAGATTTATTTTTAATAAATATAATATATTTTGATTAGTTGTTATATTATACAATACATTTATTGATTGAAATTCGATTCTGAAGCCTTTATATTGAAAAATTGATATTTTGAATATAATTTAATAATAAATCGATTTAAAACGAAGTATATTAATATATGAAATATAAATTGAAAGATTGAAATTTCACTTTTTCGAAAATATCTTTTATTTCAAAAAGTGATATATAATACCTTATATAAATCTCTTCAAATCTAGTCTATAATATAAAATATATAAAATCATATTTATTTTTATTATTTTTATATTCCCAATAAATTGCAATTATATATTTAATATAAATCGATATATATATATATATATCTATATATAAATAAACCTTATCTATTATAATCAGATATTATAAAAATATTTATAAATTCGATAATTCTTTGTTTTTCGGTATTTGTATATATGAATTTATTTATTCTATAATTGATTCTATCATTTTAATAAAAAAATAAAAATAAAATAGAATGAGTATATTATAATGTTGAGAATTGGTTAGTAGAATAAGTTTTCGATTGAAATCAATATATTCTATAGATTCAAAACAAATCTCTGTTTTCAAAATAGAAGTAATATCTAAATATAATATCCCTTTATTAATGAAATCAAATTCTATATTATTTGAGATTATATTGATGGAATTATTATGTATAGTATATTTGTTGATTTCTTTATTTTCAATATTATATATGAAGTTGTTAATGTTCTTGCATTGTGCACGGACCACTTTTGGAGCCTGTTCTCAGCGGTATAGGGGATAATATGTATATGTAATATGATATGAAAGAAGAAGTCATGGTCACCAAAGATATCAAATATCAAATACCAAATTCTAATCATGTGTAATTGAGTACTTTCCCCCTCCCCCTCCCCCTCTCCTTTCACATGTAAAATCATCTCAACACTTCCAGATATCGGCATCGGCATTGCCATCGGCATCGATCCATAAATGCTGCATCACATAATCACATTCAACTCCATACGGCGGAAACATCTCTTGACTACATAGGTAGGTACCGGTACTTTTCCTGCCGAGGTCTATGTACGTATGTACTTGATCCTACGCCTACGTACTCAATCCCTCACTTGTTTATCTCATGTCAGCTCATGTCAGCTCATGTCAGCTCATGTCAACTCATCTAATCTATTGCCTCGGTTAATATTCTGATTCTGTATCTGTATATATCTGTATCTGTATATATCTGCATCTGTATATATCTGTATCTGTATCTGTATCTGTATCTGTATCTGTATCTGTATCTGTATCTGTATCTGTATCTGTATCTGTATCTGTATATATCTGTACATGTACATCTTCACATCTATCTATATATGTATCCCTAGTACTTACTCCCCACCCATCTCCTGTATGTCTCTCGCTTCACGGCCGGCTCGAAAATAGAAATTGAGTGCTTAACCTCCTTATAGTGAAACTTTCAACTGCCTGCATGACTAGAATCTTTGGGAATTCTCACTTCTCCTTATTGGCAGGGGTTTCACCGGATTTTCATCCTATTCGAGCTTAATCCCATTTTCTCCGTGTCGTCACCTATTATTCCTTTTGGTCGCATTCCCATTCCCATTCCCATTCCCAACCCTTCATATTATTACCCTCGACATCCGCATCAACATCAACATCAACACTTTCCCCTTCCCTTTCCTTCTCTCACTTGCTTCCCTTCCCTTCCCAGTCGGAAGTACAACTTTCCCATATAGGATTCGTTATTGCTTCCATATTCTCTCTCTCACTCGTTATCCATATCCTCCCTCTTTGACCCCCCACAAGTCTCACCCTATATAGAAGCTGTGCCTAGGTATAATACAATCAATAGAACAATACTACCTACCTACTTCCAAGCCAAAGGTGTCATTCAACCATCTTACTACTACTATACGCACCTTTTTACATAATCTCCCACCGTCCATTCAACAAACATTCATCTAGGATTACCCCCACTTGATCAGTCGCAAAGTTTAAAGGAATCTACGCATGACCTACCTAATCAACATATAATTCTTACAAGTTCCGCTATTAATCTTCTCAACACTTCACACTAATCGGGGCGCATCTACAAATCTTCGTTGGTGACATTCGCCTCCGTACTACACCACATCCCAACAAACATTCCTCTCTTTATTACAATACATCG
The DNA here is from genome assembly GCA_014898425.1 of Botryotinia globosa. Taxonomy (NCBI): domain Eukaryota; kingdom Fungi; phylum Ascomycota; class Leotiomycetes; order Helotiales; family Sclerotiniaceae; genus Botryotinia; species Botryotinia globosa. The sequence goes on along the minus strand of RCSZ01000003.1, from coordinate 1,633,541 downwards.
ACAATGCAATACGTGCGAAGTATCAGCGGTTCGGTTTCGAAAACCTGGAATTCGATAAATCCGGCAACTCTCAGCGGAGCGATCGATGTTATAGTCGTGGAACAAGAAGATGGATCATTGGCATGTTCGCCATTTCACGTTCGCTTCGGGAAATTCTCTCTCCTTCGTCCATACGAGAAGAAGGTCGAATTTAGAGTCAACGATGTCAAACAAGATTACGCCATGAAGTTGGGAGAGGGAGGAGAGGCATTCTTCGTTTTCGAGACCAGTGATAATATCCCGGAAGCTATGCAGACGTCACCTCTTGTTTCGCCAGTTTCCAGTCCACCACTACCAGCATCGGGTGCGCACCCAGCAAGTCTGTCGGAACCTGACTTCCTAGCATTAGATATGGGCCATAAAAGTTTGAGATCAGACAGTTTTACAAAATCTGCGGGAGGTCTATATCCTAGGAGGCAAAGTAATCTCAGTAAGCTGCCAAGATCATTTTCAGATGTTCTTTACTGACCAGGGTAGGTGCTTTGACACCACCATCGATATCTTCCGAGCAGGCAATTGATAGAACCCTTCCTGGAGATTATTCTGGAGTTCAACGCAGCCATACAGACGAATTCTTGTCATCCTCGGCTCGCACAAACATTAGCGATTTGACGGAACGAGATAGACAAACACGATCCATGACACCCACTGTTGCAGCTATCGACGGGCAATCGGATGTTTTCACTGAAAGATCGCACAGCCCTCCACCTCTACCAACACGCGAAGCAATAGAAAGGGCGATGGCATTGTCGAATCGTCTTCAAGCCTCAAACATCCCAAGTCAGGTCACCGAAACCGGTGACTTGATGTTGGATATGACGGGCTACAAAAGTAGTGACGATGATGCTCTTCGGGCAGAGGTTATCGCGCGAAAGGTTCTGTCAGAAGAATTGGAAGGCAATTATGATATTGGTGCTCTCATTGGTGCGGATGAGAACGGTAACCTTTGGATATATAGTAGTGAAGAGGCAAAAGAAGCTGCAAGTCAGAGGGCGGCAATGGCAGGCATTAATGCTTCTGGATTGACGGCCGACTCTTCTTCGGATTTAGGATACAGTAGCGAAACAGATAGCGATATCCTTCACCCACCGATCGTTCCAACGCATCGACGTGCCGGTTCGGAGTCATTGGGAATGCAAACACCACCCAAGACACCCACTGGAACTGCCGGTGATCCAAATCGAAACTATGCCAAAACCTTGCGGTTGACTAGCGATCAATTAAAAGCTCTCGGCCTCAAGTCTGGCCCAAATCCCGTGAGCTTTACTGTCAACCGAGCAACCTGTCAGGCAAACATGTATCTCTGGAGATATGATGTTCCTATTGTCATTTCCGATATTGATGGTACCATCACAAAATCAGATGCTTTAGGTCATGTTTTGAATTACATTGGAAGAGATTGGACTCATATCGGAGTTGCCAAACTCTACACGGAGATCATCAACAATGGTTACAATATCATGTATTTGACCTCCCGATCGGTAGGTCAAGCTGATACGACCAGAGCATATCTCAATGGTGTGGTACAGGAGAACTATCGCTTACCAAAAGGCCCAACCATCTTGAGTCCTGATAGAACACTTGCAGCTTTGAGACGAGAAGTTTATATTAGAAAGCCAGAAGTCTTTAAAATGGCTTGTCTAAGAGATATTAAGAACCTGTTCGGCCCCAATCGCACACCATTCTATGCAGGTTTCGGTAACAGGCTCACTGATGCATTATCATACCGCTCTGTCAGTATCCCAAGCAATCGTATTTTCACGATCAACAGCTATGCAGAAGTCTCGTTAGATCTGCTCAGTCTCAACAAATTACGATACAGCTATGTGAATATGCGAGAGGTTGTGGATCATTACTTTCCCCCCGTAAACACCCTCATCACTAGCGGAGGAGAGGAATACACTGATTTCACATATTGGCGAGAACCTGTCCTTGAACTTGATGATTTCAGTGGGTCTGAGAGTGATGAGAAGGATCTTGAAGAAAGGGAAGATGAGGTGGAAGAGGATGACGAAGAGGAAGAAGAAGACAACGACCATTTGGGTGATAGTTATATCTCTCGCGAATCTTTAGACGAAGACAATTACTACGAGGAAGGTCTAGATGAAAGTCTTTTGATGGAGTCAATAGAGGGTGATGATGGTTTGGGAAGAAGTATGGTGTTGGAGGGAGAAGGTCAAGATCAGGAATACTACGACAACGCAATTGAAGATGATTATTACGAAGAGGACTCAGCGCTCGAAGGTGGCGGTGTCAGACTAGATGATCAACTCACCCCTCAGCCCGAGAAAAATGATACCGATGCTGAAGTCATTACGGGACTAAAAAATCTTGCTCTAAGGGAAGAAAATTCCGATGATTAGAAGGTCTAGATCTCATCACGGCGATAACATAAAAACATGCGATTTCAACATTCCTGTGTACTTCAATATAGCCGAGGGACGCGGGATGTAATGCAGGCGAACCCAAACGAGGTATGGGACACGAATGAAAGGAGCTTGGGTGTTGAGGTACAGCGTAGCGATGAGAATTTTCGACCAAATACCTTTGATAGCAAGTGTACATTAGCATATTGTAGGAGTTTAGATGAGTGAGCATGGATTGGGGTTGGAACCTTTAATTTTCTTCCTTCCTCTCCTTTGGATGTGGGTTATCTTTGATGGAAGGCATGGTATGGTATGGCATGGTATGGCATGGTATGGGATCGGTATGAATATACAAGGGCATGTATGGAGAAGGGCATATCGTGGAGTATTTAATTTGTTCTTTTTTTGATTAGAAAGAATAGAGTGGAATTTCTATATTATTTTAAGATTTTGATTTGACTGATTGATTGATTTTGATTAATATTAAGTTCTGCTAATATTGAATAGATTTATTTCGTGCATTGGACGAATAGGTATAATAGTATCGTATAGCATCTAATCAAAAGAATGAGGTAGGTATAAGTCCTCATCACTTCTCTTTCTCTCCTCTTTATTTTCATCTCTTTTCAGTGGGTATCAAAATATTCTCCCCTCAAGATATATAGGATCCCATCGAATCTGTCTATTTCATCCGCCGCCGCGCCGTTTGCTGATAAGCAGCTTTGCGACTGGACGTTTCGATTCGTCTCGCGTATTGTGTTCGGCGTCGTGTTTGGAATGAGATGTTTATGTGTATGTGTGTGTGTGTTTGTGTGTGTTTGTATATGTGGAAAAGGATATGCGATATCGAGTCAGGTTCGAGGTTGGGAATCCATCTTGTGAGGGTGCATCTATCTTATCTTCTATGCGGCGCTGGCTGGCTTGGATTGGTGGGGAGTTGATGGAGGGTATGGGTATAGGTATAGGTATAGGTATAGGTATAGGTATAGGTATAGGTATGTTGATTGGAACGGCGATGGGAGAATGAGTTTGGTTTGTCAATCCTCTGGTTTTTTTGCTCGTCGTTGATATTGTAGCGTAGCGTATTTCGAATTAGGAATTAGGTAGTAAGATAGAAAATCCAATCTTGGAATGAATATCGGAATGTACTGCAATCTTGCAGACGAGTGAGTATGAATGAGAGATACAGATCTTCGAATCGTAATATTAGGTATACTCTCGAGAAGATCGCAAGCATTATCCCAATATCTCGTTATGTATTTTACTACCTTTTTTTCCCCTTCGGGTAATTCTGCAAGCTTTTTTTTCGAATTAGTATCATATACTCATCTTGCGCATTCTCTCCGTGAGATCACAGATTGTTGAATCTTTCTCTGTGGTATCTTTTATTGCAGGTTGGAAAGCGTCGTTCTTGTCGATGAGATATTTATAATTATAATCATCATCATCATCATCATCGCAATCGCAATCTGAATCTGTGGTCGAGTCGGAGAGTATATCCCGCGGCGGTTTGGGAATCGAAGTCCGGATCGGAGAATCTGGTATTTCTATTTCTGAGAAGTGCGCTGGACTCGCGAGGCTCTTTGGGGACAGTTGGGGTGTGTGGAGAGATTTTCCTTCCGAGTTGCGCATGCGGGGATTTAGGGGGTGGGTTTGAGTATGGGTATGTGTAGAATTTGTGATTGAGGAAATCGAAGTATATGAGGAATCGGAAGAAGAGCTACCCGTACGAAGTGCAGAATGCGAGGATGCGGAGATACAGGAATAGGAACAGGAACAGGAACTATGAATGCTCAATGTAGGACTCGAGCTCTCTCTGGTATTTGTGGATTCGGATTGTTTGTATTGTTCTTCGCGTTGCTGGTCCCACCATCTCTGTTGTTCCTGTTCCTGTTCGTACTCCGAACTCGTGATGCGGCGAGAAGAGGGAAGGGGTATGATGGCCGTCTGCATCCCCAGATATCGAGGAAGGATCAGCAGCCGGAAAGAAGGATCAAAGATTCCGGTCCATGTTGGTGTTGCGTTTATATTAACATATGGATTCGTCTTGGGATAGCGAGCAACGATGAGAGCTTCGGAATCATGGTTGTGAGTGTGCTTCATCTTTTGGAAGAAGAATCTCGTGTTTTCACTGCATTTTGATCTTTGCTTGGGAGGTTTGAGTTTGGGGGTTTGAGTTTTGAGTTTTGAGGTTTGGGGTTTGGGGTTCTTGAGGACGGTCTTGTCATTCTTATGTCATGATTTGATATATGCTTTGCCACATCCGAGAAACGGGGTCAATGTTGTGGATTGAAACTCTATTTATGGCTAGTAGAACTGGGAGACTAGTAGGGCCGCTAGGGGTAGATGCATATAGATCCCCCGCATTTGGGGTACGTTTGGGGTACATGAGCTGCTTGTTTTAGAATGAATTATCCTCAATTGCGCCAATGTGTATGTCTCCTATGAAAAAAGTATTCCTCCCGTAGATCCAAAAAGTAACTATCAATACCATATCCATAGCATGGGAGAAGTGACCACTGCCACAAACGAGAATCCTGAATTGCTCGAACCGCTGGCCCCACGAAAATAGGTTCAATCCAAAATGAAAATTAGAGGATGTATGGGTTTCTCTCAAGCTAATGGAATGGCTGTTGGAGGAGGATCTAGAGCTTCTTATGGGCTTCATGTTGAGGAGAATCATCGGACTGTGTGTTTAAACATCAGTAAGTTTTTCATTCATACTGTTTGCCTCATTTAATTCAAGTGTGGATGTGACTTACAGAAAACTCTGCTTGTTCGACCTCCATCATATCCGGCTTCTCAACCTCATCATTGCCAGATTGATCATCACCAGCCTGAACATGCTGACCTGGTGACGCATCTCCAACCTCACTTTCTCCAAAATCTTCCTCGTACACCAGGTTAGAACGTTCCGCAACAAAACAATTCGCAGTCCCATGCGTGAAATGAAAATTTTGGTGTACCAAATCACGGTTCTCGTCATCGACAAGAAGCATCAGAACCATTGCATCTCTGAAGGATGCTCGGATACCGCGCTCGCGGAGATGGCGGAGGAGATCGGGAATGGGAATTACGTTGTAGTGGTAGTCTTCGTCTCTCGTGCTTTGGTATGCAGCGATCATTTCGTCAAAGACATTTCTTGATTGAGGAATTACAGCAGCAGAACCGGCGGTTACGTTGGGGGGAGTGGAGTTTGCGAAGGGGGTGGAGTCGACGGTGGTGGAAGGGGGGTCGATTTCCATTTGGTCCAAGACTTTTGAGGGGGGAGGGTGTGTCATTTTGAGTACGTGTCGAGAGTTTGTGATCAAGTGGACTATGATTTGTTTCTCGTTAGTAATTTGTACTCTAGATTGTTGATTGTAAGAATGCAATGAGCGAGTATGAAGGAGTGTGAACCTTTTACTTGTGATAAGAAAGAGTTTCATCAACAATCACTTGCAAGAATGTCAAGTGATGGTATGGTTAGAAGAAAGAAGACTTACTTTTCTTTAAAGGTTGTTGGTGGGCTGGGATTTTGTGGTGTGGTGTTGTTAAGAAGTTGATTTGAGAAAGTTGGAGAGAGCCTGGGTTTGGGAAGACTAGTCGCTCTAGACATCGGCCGGGTGATGAACTTTGTTGTGGTTTAACAAGTTGAGATGGAATTGTGTACTTGTAGATGCTTTTGGAAATGATGATTTTGGGTCGGCAAGTTGAGACTTTGTATTTTTATTCATTGCACTACTGGATTACAATGGTATTAGGAGAAAAGGGGGGTCGCCAACGAACTTTCTTTGAGCAAAGGAGTTTGGGAGAGTCGAGCGGACATACTACTGTCAATTATTGATACCTTTGATTTTACAGCTCTATTTGATGGATTAAATCAGCCTATTCACACAATTTTGTGGTTTGAGATGGTAGATAGATGGATTTGGTCTTGTTGAATTACGTCTTTTCTCGCTTAAGGTTGGATTGAGATAGTATTTACTTAAGTAGGTTTTTGTATTATATGGAAGGAAGATAAATCATACATGGCAATTCAGAAATATTGAGATAGCAACTGAGTAGAGTTTTTGCGATGATACCGCTGAATCCTGGTGCCTTGATGGAAATAAATGTAAGTGTTTATGATGCTGTATGTGAAGGTGCTGCGGATTGTGGCAAGTCAAATCAACCCAACATCATGCACTCAGTGTATAGAGGCGCAATTCTAATGTTCCAAAGAAGACAAAGATGTTGACTTCCGTGATTCATAATGTCAAATTTATAGTAGAACATCTAGAATAATTATTGTAGAAAGATACATATGTGCGCCCTATTTTAGTGATCACCTCTAAATGTGATGTCTCTTCCTTGAAACCATACATCAATACTGCAGATACGTACTTGACTGCACCCCTTTCAAGGTTGAATATTTCTACTACTAAAAGAGTCCATGGTCTTTGAGTTCTATGTATAGAGGAAGAGCTATAACCACATCAGCTGCTAGCTAGTCCTCTCAAATAAAGATACCTAGGTCATTACACCTCTCCAAAATTTCAAATATCCAGAAAATAACTCCGCTCGATTCATTTTTTGGGGCATTCTATCTTATCTCATTAGCTCTCTTTAACCCGACGAATTCACCTCTACATTATAGTAGAAAACTCACAAGAACGCTAATTCTACGGCTTTCTCATTCACCCATCTATTTAATGACAAACAAATTCCAATTTAGATTCTCAACTACAGCATAGCATAGGTATATTCAATACCTAAATTCATGTATTCATTCAACCAAGAAAGAAAGAAATATACAATCAACCCCTACCTCTCCCTTCTCAACTTGTGTCATAGAATATCAACCAAGCAGTATGGACCTCAACAAGTTCACCGCCAAAGAGCTTTTGGCGCGACTCACAGCTGCCGGGATAGAAAAGCCCACTATTAAAGAGGGAATCGTTGCTTTCGTTGAGAATCAATCACGCCTTGCCCGTCGGAGGGATCAAGCCAGGGAATTAGCTGCTATTGAACAGAAATTGAATGAGACAAATGGAGGACCTGAATTGGTAAGTCTTTTAGTGTCCATTGAAAATTTCTTTTCTTGCCTATGATCTGATACTTCATATTCTGTATCTGCGCATCATCCCGAACTACTTATGCCTGCACTCTACTGACTAAAAAATAGGAAGGTCTCCTCCAGCGCACGACTAAAGCTATCCTCTCCGGATTCGACTTCTCGCTCCCAAGGCTTCCCAATGGTTTAGAAGTTAAAATGAACGTTAACCTGCAACTTTGGCATACGCGCACTGAGGTTATAGATACGGATGACCAAGATCATGAGACCGGCCTGCAGACTCCTGGATCTCAAAGTGAAGACGAAATGATAATGATCAATCATTCGATGGGACGGGCAATGGAGTTTGTACAGGATGCAGAAGATGGAGAAGAAGAGTTAGATGAGAATGGCGTTCCCATCGTTCAACCTCCACTTCGAGAAACTCAACCAAGCACTAATGTCGCCAATTTTCGAAAACGAAAACTCAGAAGCCCCGCACAAAAAATTGCTTCTACCTTGATCTCCAGGTCCGAGATGGAAACAGGCCGTAAGCCCAAAAGACAAGCTCAGGAAGGTACACAGACTCTCGAGGCTTCTCCTTCTAATTCTAGATCTGCGATGCTCGGACAATCGAACAAGAAACAGAAGCGTGTTGCTGGAAGGTTCGCCTGAAATTAATCGTGTATTCAGTTTTGGATAGGAGTATGGAGTTTAGTTCGTGGTGATTGCTGAGAGTAGTGGGGAGGGTTATTTCGGCTCCTGATTCCATAGTTAAATTAAAGTGTCAATTAAAAATCAAATCACATCATTTGACAATGATTTGCAACTTATCCTAAGTTACATGTCTCATCTTTCTTTTCTTCTGATGCACAAGAAAAGAGCTTTATAAAACCTGCCAACAAATACAGAGGCTCGACATATCTGTCTGTATTATAGCCTTTTGTACGTATCAAAGACAGGACTCTGTTTTGATACAGTGAATCTTCTTTAAATAAAAAGGGTCGTCGACTATTTCATCTGGAATCAATCTTTTACTCTCTGAATTCCATATCCCGCCACTTGCACATTTGTCTAAGCTCCTCTTCACTGCCAAACATCAAACTGAGAAAGACTCTATGACTGCAACTGATATCCGGCTCCGAATGCACAGGTGAATCTTCATCTCCCCAAGTAAAACAAATTATATCTCCCACCACCAAATTAACACATTCTTCATTCTCAAACCGCTTTGCCAGTTGAATCCTTTCTTCTTCACAACTCAGACCCATGACTTCGACCATGCTACTTCTAACAAAAGGAGTTTCTGGGAGCAGTCGAGTGCAAGGACCAAGGAGTGTGGTGGCATATTTACTGTGAATTGCCTTTTCCTTCTTAGGGTCGCTGCTGGATCCCTCATCCTCGTGTCCCGATTGAGAATGGAGACAGGTACAGTCGAACATTCTCGCATCTCGATGCCACCTAGGCATCACAAACACATCACTCGGCTTGGTGAGACGGATCGTAAACCAACAGGCCTCTGTTGGAATTCTTTCGTACTCATTGCAATATTTCCAAGTGATATCGATGAAATCGGACAAGGTAGAGGATATGCATGAAGCTGAGAGAGATGCGTGGGTAGAGAGGAAAGAAGTCGCCTCTGTAACTATTTTGTGACGATCGAAAACCCCATACCAGTTATAGTCGATATGTTTATTGGTGGTGAGGGATTCTGTGGGAAATGGAGACAGACGTTGGAATGGAATGGGGGTTAGACAGGTCAAAGGGGAGAGCTAGAGTCACGTCAGTTTCTTATTTTCTCAAGCGGGAAGTCTGCATACTCTATTCTGTGGCATAATGCTGTCTTGCTAGTAGGAGCGTTTTCGAAAATATGGTTGCGATGAAGGCAAATCGAAAACTTGATCGACAAAAATAAGAAGAAGTCGAGTTCTCACTGTGGCTCAGTATTATATGAGGCAGTGCGGACTTCCGGGTTAGGCCTAATACAAATTATTTGTAGGTAGCAAAGGTACAAAGTGACAAGACCTAAAAGTGAGGCTCTTCGGTTAACTATATAAATATAAACAATCCCTATCACTTCACCAAGAAACAAGGTCCAGATGGCTTAGTGGTAACGCACTAGGCCTTCACATCCCCTCAAACGGGACCACTGCTTAACATCCGAAGACATTGTTGATTGAAGAACTCAGTTCGTCTGGTTTGAATTGAAAACGGGATCGTTTACATGACACGGTTTCAATTTTTTTTTTGGAATTTTGCTCACCCTCAATTGAGTCATGCTGTTCGAACCCTATTCTCTATCAACTCTTCTTTGCTTGCTTGAAATCGCTTCTCACGATGAGATTGGGTATCATGGTTTTAAAGAACGCTTCTTGTATATTTATGGTTGATTTTGGCGACCCCAGCAAGGAGGTTTATGGCGAGAGTCTCACCACTTCCATGGTGCAAAAGAAAATGACTTAGTTTTTTAACCCATCTTCCAACGATCTCCTGCTTCCCTTTCATAAATGCGTGTGAAGACGAACAAATTATTTTTGCATAACATACTGGCGATGGTATGAGATATTGCCTCCTGTTCTACATTTTCTGGGTCGGGCTTCCGAGATTGTAGCAAAACGGAGTATCCTATGCTGGAGATATGCTGTCTTAATGACGAGTAGTATGCAAAGGTATATCAACAAAAGCAAAGCGTGGTCAGTACTCGATGTGAGTCTAGTGTTTCTGGTAAAGCAATTCGGCAAAGTAGAGGTTTAAGAAGCTGGCATCACTCTCTGCCATTACACTTTGCGTTGATGTTACTTTTCCAGCTTGAAAAAAGACCACGGGAACCCGTATTTTTGCTGTACAGACACTCAAAATTCTAGGCAAACGGTGATCTCACTTGACAGAACTTAAAGCGACATTTGTTGGACAGCCTTGATATTGTACTGCGTGTACGCTGCTTATTCTTGAATAATACAAACCCCTCCCGGCCCTCTTATGCGCGCCAAATTCTCTTGATACCCTCAGTAACTCCGACATCATTTGTTTCAAACTCATACAATCCAACTCCAACCAAAACAGTTGCTCCTCTCAAGCCCCACCAAAATAAAGCTTTAGTTTTTGGTACTCTCCTTGCTGGGAAATAATCGATAATACACGACTCGAAGCCAATATGTGAGTGGATGAGAATAGCCGCGCAAAGAAGAGCGTCGGTAGCTGGATTCAACGATCCGGAAACGAAGGGGGCGACTGTGAGAGGAACGAGACCAACGGCGATTAAACGCTCGAAGGTCCAATGGTAGGATCCGTGGGAGGGTGATGGCTTAGGTACGGGTGCTGCGTCGTTTGCTATACAGATTATTAGTTTGTGGTGGATTGGCTCGAGGGCGGATCAACATACAAGTTCCATCGATAGATTCTGTGAAGTAGTTAGCAATAAAATTAAGGCATATCAATAGCGGAAAGCTCACGAGGTAATGGGGGTAAAATTCCTTGTCTGCCACTTGCATGGAATGCCGCTACACGCATTGAACCTGGCAATGCATCTCGAACAAAAGTACTGCGACCAGCGGGCTTGTTGATTGCGGGGAAACTGGAGGGGATCTTTGTAGAGAAATTGCGCTTCGACGCAGCAAGGCAAGTCTGCCTAATGATTGATGGTTTGATGAATGAAGCCATTGTGAATTTCTATTACAATTATTGAGTGTAAAAGAGTCGACGACATATCACTCAGGTCCTTCAATGCTCGGTCGACGATATTCGGAATAACTAGGTAGCTCGGCAACAAGTCACGTGTAAGGTCATCAAAGCCGGAACAAATTTGATTGGTTGAAATATGATCAACGACTAAGCTCTTCAGGTTTACTAAATTCTAGTAATTGGAACTCATCGGGTTATCTTCAATTTGTTTTATTTCCACCACAACCCTCACATCATATCCCTATGGCGTCTCGGCGGTTAGCATTAAACCTTACAAAAGGACTGCGCACCCGCGCTGCTCCAAATGTCGTATCTGGACTGAGAAGAGGATTCGCGACTCCAGTCACAAAAAATGGCGTTAAGACAGAGACCACAACTCTTTCAAACGGTCTAACGGTAAGTTTTGAATATGAATGATGGAGGGGCAAAGTGCTGATAAGAGAAAAGATTGCTACAGAACACTCGCCATGGGCACAAACCTCGACAGTTGGTGTATGGATCGATGCCGGTTCTCGGGCAGAAACCGACAAGACCAACGGCACTGCTCATTTCTTGGAACATCTTGCCTTCAAGGTATACTTCAGTCTCGGTGGTGGAAAGTTCAATTGGGCTTACAATGAGAATAGGGAACCAGCAACCGAACGCAGCATCAATTGGAGTTGGAAATTGAGAACATGGGTGGCCATTTGAACGCCTACACTTCCGTATGTTTATATTCATTTGAATAGCGCGGGCACTTTACTAATTCTCTGGAAGCGTGAAAACACGGTTTACTACGCCAAGGCCTTCAACTCTGACGTACCAGCAACTGTCAACATTCTCTCCGATATTCTTCAAAATTCCAAACTCGAACCTTCGGCGATTAACAGAGAGCGTGATGTTATTCTGAGAGAATCTGAGGAAGTTGATAAGCAATTGGAGGAAGTCGTTTTCGATCATTTACACGCAACTGCTTTCCAAGGACAACCTTTAGGACGTACCATTTTGGGACCCGCTCAAAACATCCAATCCATTCAAAGAGAGGACTTGACCAACTATATTAAGACAAACTACACTGCTGATCGTATGGTTCTTGTTGGTGCCGGAGGTGTTCCCCATCAGCAGCTCGTTGATCTCGCTGAGAAGCACTTTGCTGGTCTTGCATCTCAACCACATTCCAGCGCTGCTCTCGCCATTGCCAACGCTCAAAAGCAAAAGCCAGAATTCATTGGGTCTGAGGTCAGAGTTCGTGACGACACCATCCCAACTGCCAACATTGCCATCGCTGTCGAGGGTGTCAGCTGGAAAGATGATGATTACTTTACCGCCTTGGTTACCCAAGCTATCGTCGGTAACTGGGATAAAGCTATGGGCAACGCTCCTCACATGGGTAGCAAGCTCAGTGGTTTCGTCCACAAGAACGACTTGGCCAACAGCTTTATGAGTTTCTCAACAAGTTATAGCGATACCGGACTTTGGGGTATCTACCTTGTCACTGACAAGACCACCCGTATTGACGATTTAGTTCATTTCACTCTCCGTGAATGGTCTCGTCTATCATATAACGTCACCGAGGCCGAAGTTGAGCGTGCCAAGGCTCAACTCAAGGCATCCATTCTTCTTTCCTTAGACGGCACCACTGCCGTCGCTGAAGATATTGGAAGACAAATCATCACCACTGGCCGCCGTATGGGACCAGAGGAGATTGAGCGTGTTATTGGAGCCATTAGCGAGAAGGATGTTATGAGCTTTGCCCAAAGAAAGTTGTGGGATCAAGATATTGCAATTAGTGCTGTTGGTTCGATTGAAGGTATGCCTAACGATTTCTCATTCCATTGTTTTTCCTTGGATTATTTACTGACATATTTAGGTCTCCTCGATTATCAACGTATAAGAAACGATATGAGCAGAATGGCATCATAGATGGGAATTTAGAGGGGTTTGGGGCATGAGCGTGTATGATGCGGGGCTTGTTTGTACACATAGATCCTCAATAAAAATTGTTCATTTTGTTCACAGCCGACCTCTGAGACATGGGGAACTTAAACGTCATTATTGTGAATCTCAAGATTATGCAAACACATGTAACTTCCCGTGACGAATTTTCATGCCCGAGTTCTAGGATGATATTTAAGCCAAAATAAATTCCAAAATTCGATAAACTTGACTGACCAACACTCCAAACATTTAGAAATTACCCAGATTCTTTCCTCCCAATGTCATAAATCGTCATTGATGTGAAGTTAAAAACGTGCTATCACATGGCGCTAGACGAACGGCCAGTTTTTATTCCGCCGATCCATTTTTCCCCATTCCTATCATGGTGATTCTTCTGACTTCATGACCTCTTGAAACGACAGTCCGATGTATGTGTCTGTCTTAGTCGTATTAAGATCATACGACTGGGTATGCCCTCGAAGCAGATGCTTCGGTACTAGTAAGTGGTATCAAACTCCTTCCGAACCCCATAAACTCTCTGCTGATGATAATCCTCCTTTTTCGATTAACCATATCAAGCGAACGTTCCCATCCATTACCAACAATTATCCTCGAGATCTTATTCTTCATACCTCCTACTCCCTCTTCACCTACGGCAATTCAACTGGGCCAGGCGGCGCTTCCATTTCGGAGATCCTGGTAGGCTTATGTGTGTAGTTGACAGGCTTATTCGCATAGTTCGGAGGACCGGGCAAGGAGGTTTGTGTTTTATCACTAATGCCCGACCATCTCTGATCTTGTCCCCCGTGACTCTTTCTATCATGATGCATCTGATATAATTGCTGTTGCTGTTGCTGCTGCTGTACTTGAAGCGGTGTGTACGGGCTTAAAGCGGGGTGGCCCTTCATGCCCGCCTCGGCCCATTTCTCAGGATTGTAAGGGGTCAATGGAGGACTCGTTGGGACACTCAATCCACTATATGCACTTCCTCTCCTACCAACGCTACCCCCCGAAGCCATTCCGGGGCTCCTCAATGGCGGACTCAAGGGCGGCGTCATCGTACCACCTTCCCTCTCATATCCACTTGCGCTTCCAACCGTTAATCTTCTATTCCTCTCATGCGCCTCTTGCAATTGGGCTTTCACTACTAATCGAGCCACCAGCGCTTTCAAACATTCCTGCAAGGTTTTCCGCACGAATCTCGTCATCAGAATGTTGCATTTCATCTCTACATCTTCTCGGATGTATAGTCCCTCCACCGGCGCATTGATGCCGATTTCTCTCGGGACGGCTGGTTCTCCAGGCATGTTTCCTTCGATCGTCCATTTTTCCTTGATATCTAAGCCCATGGGCGCATAGCAATGTGTTTGTAGTCCATTTGCCAAATCGTGGAAACAGGCGTTGAAGGATACGGTACCGGTGTAGAGATTGCCGGGTAGATAGGCAATTCTGTCGGTAATGCGATACCATTGACAGTGATATTCTTCAGGAGTGGCAGAGGAAGGGGGCTTGGTGGGTGTGCGTTCGGCGTGGGATGGATTGAGATCGATCATTTCGAGATGATCGTGTAGGGTGTCGAGGACGGTTTGGCGGGATACATTAGGAGGGAGAGGTGTAATCGTTGTGAATATTGTTTTAGCCATGTTTGCGTCGATGGTAAAATGAAGATTGAGATGGTAAATCTCTACAGACTTCCTTGACACCTTAGATAGAGATAGAGAGCAACACTTCAAGAGAGGCGCAGTAGGAACAAGAAGTATATATCCACCCAGCTTCTGACTTACTACTAGACCATATTGGTCTCACTATGGATATATATCATCCAGAATTAAGATAAGGTGTAATTGGCCCATCTTGACCACAGCTGAAAGTGATTAATCAATTTTTGCCCGCTGATTTGTACAAGGTGGTAGACTCGTAATGTAATGTAAGTACTGTAAGACTTTAGGTCCAAGCGAATCTATGACTTTTGGGATGCCAGGCTAAAAGTGTTAGCCTATAATGGAGTGCTACTTACATATGTACTACCTTACTACCGAGAAGTAGTTACCGTCTCCAATGTAATGTTTTTATTGGTACCGATGATATGGAATATGCTATGGTTGGTATGAGTGCAAAGTTGCAGCTATCTGTAAATGGTTGAGGGACTTTTGGGGAGGTACAGTCAGTCGTATCAGCAGGTGAGTGGAATGTCCATCTTCAATATGTATGATATAATTCTTACCAAGATCTTGAATGCTACCCAAGATTCAAAGTTTAGAGTAGAGGAACTGGTAGATACTACTGTAGATAAATATCCATTCCCTTGATCCTCGTTTCTAGAAACGGAAGACGCCTCTTCCATCAAAAAGAGCTTCTAAATTCCCTTGACTGTACCTACCTACGTACACCAGTACATACATGCAACACAGGCCTCTTGTCATGCTGCCTTTTCTTTTTTCTCAAAGCAGGATTTGGTTGACAATATTCTTTCGAAAAGAGTTCGAAAAAAGAAATGATAATTGTTTAACGCTTGTCAAAAGCTGGGCATCTATTAATTCGCATTGCATGAATGAATGAAAAGCTAATCCCAAAAGATCATTTGTATAGCTAATTTTATATGATCGCTAACCAAGCAACATCTAATAGGAAAATGATGAGATTCTTTTGAAGAAAAGCAAAAGATAAGCTATCTTGTCTCCTCCAAAAAACAATCTGAAGATATCTGAACAGAGCAACCTTTTCTCATACTTCGAACAAGGGCATCTACTACTACCCATCATAAGCTCTTGTCAAACAATTCCGCACCTAACATATCACAGCCCCAAATGATTCGCAGAGTTCCGTAACTTCCGTTTGCTTGGAAGATCTCACAATTATTTGCGTTCATCCAATCATAATGCCCAACATGTCATTACGCATATCTTACCGCCACACACAAACAGATGATGTGCCAGACGATAGCACGATTCGCTTCTTGGTATCGATGACTTTTCCCAAAGCCTTGGTCCTGTTCTATATGTGCTGTGCTGTGCTGTGTTGTAGTACGTGGTACACGTTGTTTACCCTGCCTCGCTTGGCGATAGAAGTTCCAAATTATTTGGGATCCAATGAGTACCGATGCCATTTTTTGGCGAATGGATTATTCTCGTTTGGTGATGTTGTCGTTGATGAGTTCAGTGAATTCTTTTTTGTCATGATTGGGGAAATATATATTGCCGGGTCGGATTCCGGGTATGGTGCAGCAACTAATAAATACATGGGACGGGTCGGTCGAAGACTTATTTTTTTTTCGATCTGCGAAGCTAATAGATCGGAAGACTACTTAGATTTGACAGGTCGAATGGCGGGGTGGGCCGTGGACAGAGCTACTTTCCATAGGTATTCTGAGGCCGGATTGAGCCAGACCCAGGACTCAAAAGTAGGTTGGGCATTCATTCTTTCACTCACAAGATGCAAGAAACATGATGGGCAATGTAAACCCAAAAAATTGTATGTTCATTAGAGTCTCATTGACGATTATTGCAAACCAAAACAAAAAATCAAACAGTAACCAATAACCAATGGATCCCATGCCAACAGAAGAAAACCTCCCAACCATGAAAACTAATTTTGTCCACCTTATTACGTCCCCATCATGCTACCAGAGGAACCCCGCCGTTTTCCTTTTTTCGTTTAACTCGTAACCTCCCTCGCCGATTCTCTATGCTGTTGATTCAACACCAAATCTTGAAAGTTTTGGTGCAGTATCTTCTGCCTTCATTTTGGGTACCTATATTTAGACAGCCCTCCTGACTCTTATCCCAGTTTCTCTGCTTCCTATCATGATCGTAGTCTCCATTATTTCTGAATCTCAGTAGGCATTTTGCACATCAGTCTACTCTTCCCATCCATGCACCACCGTGCTACTTATTATCGACATGTTGATTTAACCTTGATACTCCAAATCTCGCTTCGACACAACCAACTTGTTCTTTTTCCATATGCACATGTTGATAATGCCACTGAAGAAAAATAGAACACAAAGTGCCATGCTAAATCCCCAGATGGCTTTCATTTCGTAACATGCCGTCTTCGATGCACCGACCCAAAAGTAGTAATTGGCTTTGGAGAAATTCCCCACAGTTGACTCGACGAATGAGGAAGTCACTCCAACATTGGGAAGGGCAGGACATTCTAGATAAGAAAGTGGCGTTCCGACTTTCACAGAAACAACAATGAGAGCAATAAGAGCCGCTGCATCGAATGCAGTAGCCAAGAGGAAGCTGAGTTGGAGCTCAAGATAGAGAAGATAGCCTATAAGAAGAAACACAACCACAATCACAACCTGGTAGAAATTAGTAAGAGTTAAGAAGAAACCTGGGAATGAGGATAACATACAATACTGAGAGTGGCAATGATAACTGATGGTGGGGCTGTGTCGACCGAATTGATCTCTGCGATGAAATTTGCAGACATACTAAGAATGCAAATCAGGCAAATGGCTTGTAAAGCCCGAGTGATGGTAAAGGCGAAACCGAAAGAGCCATAATCTTGACCTTTTGGTGAAAACATTGTGCTGGACGAGAGTATCTGAAACCGGGGTGAAAGTGACACAATAATGATGGAGGAGGCTTCCCAGTAGACAGGTGTTGAATAGCACAATAAACAGAATCTGCGTCACTAATAATAGTTGAAGAGAGAATGTCTTATCTGGCCTCGGAGGTGGCTCGAATTGGTGAAGAAGTAAAAGTTTTAAGCTGATCTAGCAGCAAAAGAATGATGTAATTGATCCGAAGAGAATGTCCTAAATTCTGGCCCTAGCCAAAGAAAAAAAGTGAGAGGGAAAGTGTTATTTTGTAGTAGATGAAAAGACTGGTTGTTGAGATGATGATAGAAGCAAACAACTGAGGAAATACAGATCTTAAATATTCATACTTACACATTCTTACTGTCAACACCAAGAGTCCAGAACTTTTGTACCATCGATCTAGATTTCCAAATTATGCTCTGTAGATCATGTCATGACTCTATAAATTCATGAGACGGCCAAGTGTAGTAACATGCGCTGAGTTTGCCAATAGGAAACAGTCCGCTTGACATTGCCTTTGGTAAGGTCGGTAGTCTCTGAAGCGACCATATTTAAGATTGAATCATTGAAGGCCAGTCATTAAAGTCTTGGTATGTGAGCCGCAAAGAAGAAACGCGCCATCAAGCTAAGATTCAAGATATTGTATAGCATAGTAGCATCATTGGATGACAGACACTTGTCTGATCCGAATAAGCGCTTCACCTGGGTTCGGGGTTCGCAAGCATTTTAAACCATGAGCTTGAAACGCGGCAATTGAACCTATAAGTGGGCAAAGAAGCAACAAGGGATTTTAAGGGTAAATCATATACATGGGAGAGTACATTTCGTTCGATATGACTTGCTTACCTAGAGCTTACATAGCCACGATTATCGCAGAGGTTGCTTCTCGTGCGACATTCGAGAAATAACACAAACGTTCAGAGAAGGTCTTTGTGGCACGGACCCAGCCATGCGCTAGGTAGTAGCAAGTAGCACGTGATTTGAGCCAATGAGATAATGAAGATTTTAGTGTTGGGAACATTTACTGAGCATGCCACCTCGTCTACTATTTTGTTCGACAATATGACAACAATTCATTACAACTATCTTCATGCCTGGGTATGATTCATACTTTCAAAATTGACTCACAACGATTATTGCCGTTTTTTAGCCACACAAAAACCAATATCAATCCAGTGTCATCACTCAGATGTCTCCAGTTCAGTTCCAAATTATGTCAGATCTCCATTTGGAGACTCCAAGCGCGAGGCCATCATATCAGCACTTCAAAATCCAACCAGAATGTAAATATTTGGCTCTTCTGGGCGACATTGGAAAAGTCTTAGATTATGAACTTAATGCTTTTCTCGAAGACCAGCTGCGGGTATTCGAGATTGTTTTCTTCGTCCAAGGAAATCACGAAGCATAGGGAACAAAAGTGAAGGCAGCCGTTGCAACTATGCTGGACTTCCAACGTAGAATGAATGAATATCGGGGGAGTGGAAATGGGCCGTTTTGTGTTTCTCAATCGAACGAGATTTGATATTACAGACAGTTTAACCGTTTTATATTGCACTCTTTTCTCTCACATCAATAACGAGCAACGTCAATCTGTGTCGCTTTTCTGCTCCGATTTCTCAAAGACATTGGAGTAGAATGTTGATACCATAACGCTTCTCATCTGGAAGATCTGACCTGGTTAAATGCTCAAGTAGAGCAGATAACACGAGATGAGCCTCGACGAAAGATAGTAGTCTTCTCACACTTCAGCCCAACGATGCTTAGCGCCGCCAATGATCCCAAGAAGCTTGAAGATTCCAATCAAGTCAGGTCTGCGTTTGTCACAGATCTTTCTGACCAGATATGTTGGACGAGTTCAAGTGTCAGGCTCTGGGCGTTTGGGCATACGCACTACAACTGAGATTTTGTGGAAGAAGGAACGGAGAAACGAGTTGTGGCAAATGAGAAGGGCTACAAAAGAAGTGAAGTTGATACATTCGATATGGCGAAGGTGGTTGAAATCGAAACTACTGAATTGTGATAGTAGAATATGTTACCATTCGTTTTCTAGAAGAGACAATAGAGACGTTATCGTGATAATGCGAGCGGAAAGTTGCGAATTCTATCACAGGGCAAACTATGCGACTAAGCTAATTCGCAGTTGTATTCTCCAAAAGATAAACAATGGCCATAACTGTTCTATCAGTTATCAGGTTTGGCACAAGAAGGTCACCACCACTGTACAGTTTTGAGCCATAAAAGACTGGCCGGCTGGAAGCTAATTGAGACTGAGAGAACAACTTAAGCGTCTAGGCGTCAGCCATGACTTTCCCATCATGCCGGCAGTGCTTGCTTAAGATATTCTCAGATGTAGGAATATAGCATGGATGACGAATTTTTTCATTAGAGAACATAAGAATAGCATCAAGTCATATTCATGGGACTTTGATGCAACATAGACCGTGATACCAAGCTCGATATAATACACATACCCTTTACTCTCACTCTTGCTCCGAAACTGTCGTCAAATTTGTTCTAAATGCCCCCTCCTCATACGGTTTTGGTAAGAAAGCACCTTCCCTGATTTCTCTGCTCCGTCTCACATGGTATGTATGTCGATTAGTGGTCGTAAAACTTTTCTTGTTAGGGCTCTCGAACGTAATATCATAGTGTACCTCACGATGCTCTGGCTTGAGGTTTTCGGCGTATACATGAGTTTTAACCAGCTGGCCATCTGAATCCTGCAAGTAATAGCAGTAACCGATCAAACAGCCAATGTAAAGGGCAAAACGCAGTCGATCATCGTAGTCCTGTGCAGATATGTTGATTCAAAATTCGATCATTGAATCGAGGAAGCTGGAGAGTGGTGGGAGAAAGTCTTGCACGTTATCATCCATTTGGTAATACCATTCCTTGGCCGCGTGCAGCATCACGATAGTTGAAGAACGATTGTGAGTAAGTCAAATCGCACGCTCACTAAATTCTGGATCGTCTTCGAAACTGCTGTCTGGCCCTGTTTCTTTGTATCCGTTATCGAGAAGAATCTTTGCTGCCGCATAGTGTCTTCAACCAAGAGATGAAGATCCCAAACTGCAGTTTTACTACCATGGAGAGCAAGAAGATCTTCAAGCCAGATCACGCTGGTGATATTTTTGCTGGCCAATAGCTTACAGACGGCATAGCGATCATCCCCGAAATCATTTTGATCCGAGTTTCCTGGCCAAAAAGTGTGAGTTTTGACAAAGTTATTGCATCGGAGTAGAGCTAGTTTGATTTTCTCCACGGCTGAAACTGAGTTGACTTTGTGGTATCGTGATATCGTGTCATGAATCTAAGATAGGTCAGGATCATTTTGGGGGAGCGGAAAGAAGTAGTACCTGAGCTACTCTGTCTTATGATCATATATTGTAGTTACTCGTACGCGACAAACGAAAGCCATTCTTATTTGATTACTCATACGCGCCAAGGAAGGTCATTCTAAACGGTACATATATACCGATCGGCTGTGATTACCTAGATATTGTTTAGTTTCACAACATATTCATCATCACGCAGGTACCGCTCGTGAAATCAACATATGACAGGACAACCCAGAATCCAGCTTTGTCCACCATACTTTGGTCACCGCCCACTCAAAGGAGATCAATTCTGCCACCCGCTTTGAGAACAAATTTCTAAATTTATAAAATTTGCCAACAACTATTAACGGTTGAATAATCCTAGCCTTTCGAGTGATCGTATGCATCATTTGATAATTGAATCTCCATCTCAAGCGCTCGAGTCCCAACCCGACTGCTCGGTCACCTACCCAGCACCATTCGCCATAGTCAATTTCTTGGTCTTCGAAACATTGTGATAGGTAAATACAAGGAAGTTTGTAGGCCAGAAAGTTTTGGATCTGTGATCTTGCTTGCTTATGGTTAATTGGCATACGGGTTACGAAGCAGGCGCTTGAATTACTGTAACGGAACAAACTGAGATAGTTGAGTTAAAGATGCGTTCACATCTCTGCTAAAATGCGACCTACGGCGGCTATAGATAACATGTAGGTTATCACTGGTTTAGAATATCGCAATCAGAATTCTGAACGAACAGACATAGAAATTCGGCTGGCAGAAAAATGGCTATATATACACCTTCAAGTTTTGTATTCTCCAGTGAGAGGTATCTTCTACTTCAAAGTTGCTGGCAGCTTCCTACACAATTTATATTTCGTTCTATTGGTGCTTTTCCCGACCTTTGTTCTATTTGCATTGCGTTTCTGCCTGTTATCTCTTTTGTATAATCATATATTTGTGTATTTACCGACCTGAACATGGGTGATTGCAGTTCAAAGGGGGCATCTGGAAGTCCGGGACCAGCAAAGCCAGTCTCAATTCTATTGCAAAATTCTGCTGCACAGCCTGCCGTAAATGTCCATCGCGCACAGCATTCACAGGGAGCCCGCCCTCCACAGATTCCCCATCGAACTGAAAAGCCAATGTCACCGAAGATAGAACCTCGGCTCTAAATGCTACGCAGAAAGCATTTGGAAGCTTCAAGTATGGTGTGATTGGCGGTACCGCTTTAGCTCAGTATGGTAATAGGCGTACCACATCGGATGTGGATGTTATAATTCCAGAAGATGTAATTGATGTCATCGAAGATCACTTGATCAAGTATGGAATGGTTCGAACAGTAGGAAAAAGAATAGGGTATGTCCATCAACCAAGTCATTTCTCGCATTCGCATCTATTTATACCTCCCTACGCCCATCAAACTCTGAAATTTGCATCTGGACTTGGTCATCTTTCATTTCTAATGATAGTATCTAGATACGTTGCTTGTGATGGGAATTGCTATGGAATCGACATTACCTCAGACAAAGCACTTAGTCAGACATTTCAGGCGGCACAAACTCAACTCCGAATTATGCCATTAGATTTCCTTTTAAACTCGAAAGCTTACTCCTTTCTATCGCGGGTTGGCCCAGACAAGCAGCAGAAAATGGCTAATGATGCACAAGATATTCTTTTCCTCCTGGGCTATAAGAAGAAGAGCAACTATAAGCTAGATAAGCGACACTGTCGATGGGTAGTCGATTATGATTTCTGGGCTTCATTTTGTGCAACTTACAGTTCTGCGGAGCGAGACTTTCATGCACTTGGATTGCAGAGAAATCAGACACCTAGCTCAAGCAACCGTGGATCCAGGCATTCTAGCATGGAGATAATGCGTCGCAGAAGTCAAAGCAGCGGCAGTTGGTAAAGTAATGGTGGTTGATTTCCTCTACTCGTTTGGGTCACTTCTGTTCTTTTCGCTTGTACTTCAACGGAGCTCGGAGGTCTTTTGCTCCCATACCGAGCTATTCATTTGCCGGCATGAAAAGTTTGGAGTTTCAAAACTGTGAATGGAGAGATATCTTGCATATGCATTCATGAAGTCACTTTCTAGTTCGCTCATGATTATGCCATAAATCATTTTTATCTCAATGCGATGTCAACTCTATCATACCTGTCCAAACATTCTGCCCAACACAACAGTTCCTTAGAATTGTTCCACTTGGTTTAATGAGATTGAATACTACCCCAAGGAGAGGAAATAGACTGGAAATGATTTGTCAAAATGATAGACGTCTTATAAGAAATGTCAACACAGTATCCTAGGTATACCTTCAAATGACTGACGAACAATATGAGCTCTAATATTTGGAAAATCACCCATGAATGGCTTCATTATATTCTCATAATACTTCAATTCTATCCTGTGGGTCTAGCCGCAGTGGTTGAAAGACTAGCGTCTAAGTATTATACATTATCAATTCCTCTTCCCCCCATGTAATCTCGGTTATTCTTCCGATTCTCATGAATAAAATCATTATCACGCCTCGGATTTCCTTCTCCCAAAGCACCATTACCGTAACTTATGTCGTTATTATCATACTGCAGCCCCACTGGCTTTCGCGCAACACTCGTTCTATTTTCTGAGTCCTTTGGAGGTGGCATTTTCTTCATCTCAAAAGATTGATTATCATATAAAGTATTATCAACCCCACTATTTCCCTCGGGAAAACCAGAAGAGTCTTGACTATTTTGAGCCTGGTAGGAAGCTTGAGTCTGGCCAAGTTTTCTCGTTTTCCTCTTGTTTCGAAGCCAGTCTATGAGACGGAAAAGGATGAGGTTGAAGAGCAGTGTGCACCAGAAGAAGTGGGCGAGGATCATATAGAGGAATCCGTTTTTAACACTGATATCGAGGTAGGATTTGGTGAAGTCGATGTCGTGTTTGAGGATGTGGACGACACGGTAGATGAGGAGTGTTTGAAGGACTGCTGGTGCGAGGAGAGTGGATATGAAGAACTGTAGTAGTGGTGTCAGAAGCAATTGTTCAACAAGGGGCATGGAAGCTGTGTAGAGAGAGGAGTGGACTTACGCAGAGAACAAGCCTGAAGGTTCTCTTCCAAGGCGTTAGGGTACTAATGAACCACCAGATAAATACAACTGCAACAATAGGCAGTAGAATGATATCGAGGATGTATAAGCAGAAAGATATGTATCCATAGTGTTTGAACAGAGTATGGATCTCCGCGGTGGGGCGTGGTACATCCTTTCCAGGAAGTGGAGGTATAATAGTAGAACTGAGGGCAGGTAGTATGTGGTCATGCAATGCTAACAGAAAAGAATATATATTAGCTTACTTTGATCGATGCGAACAGGAGAAAACAAACAGGTATCGAACACAACATACCTTGCCTTGCGTGATGGCAGCCGTTTGTTATCTGAAACGTCTTCTCAGCTGCCGTAGTAAGACCAGTGACACAATAGTGCAAGAGATAGATATTATAGTCCACGGTCTCCTCCACTCTTGTAACATTCCCTCCTTTCGTAGCATGATTAACCACCGTTTCCTTCGTCGTTAATGTAAGGAGTTGCAAATGTGAATGATGCGAAAGCACAGCGATGAGAAAACAAACAAGGCCGAGGGCGATGAAAGCAAAAACCAATAGAGAGAGCACATATGTAATATACTTCTTAGCTTGGGCTTTGAGTATAGTCCAGAATCCACAAAAACAACCTCGTGCGTAGCCTTTGGCACCTTTTTGGAACTGGCCACGGTTATCGTGTATATTTGATGCGTCTTTAGTTAGATCTATGCCGAAGCTTTGAGCTGTTTTATTGACTTCCTGAAATTTGCCATGAGCGTCCCGGACCCCTTTGAGAATCTCTTGCCCTTTGCCATGATATTCACGGCCTTGCTTAATAGCTTTCCTGCCTGCTTGAAGGGCTTCGAAGGCTTTACCGGCGGTTCCCATGATATGAGTTGTTGTGTTTCCTTGTTGTTTTAGACTTGTTGCTTAAAGATAGAATTGTATATCAAGAAGAAAAGTAGTTGCACAATATAAAAATAATTATGTAGCTCGTAGCGTGAATCATCTCTCTTGTAATTTGATACATGCGGAGTCAAAACACAGAATATTCACGCTTTCTTGTCTTGGGGCACATGAGCTCTAACCTCAATTTCCACTTTCATATCCTCCCTTGCGAGCCTCGAAATCCCAAGATATGTCCAAACTGGCTGATGATCTGGACAGTACTTTTTCAAGCACCTGACCATTGTGTCCAACGACTTTTCATCCGCCGGCACATGATATGATCTGATGGAAAACACATCTTCCCAACCCTTTGAACCGGCTACTTTAAGTGTGCGCTCGACATTATCAAAGGCGCGTTCAATCTGAAGAACTATATCGGGGCTTATGGCTTCAGTTGTGCGGTCCCATCCACCTGTACTCTGCGAGTCAGCAAAAGATGAAGATCGAAAATGGAGCTCGAGAAAAGCTGGTGAATAACGAGCACACACCTTGGCCAGAACATTCAATAACATCTCCAACTCTCACAGCCTGGCTATACCACAGATCCTGTTTGGCTCTTTGTCCGTAGCCTTCATAATTGGTGTAAGTCAAATGAGACATGGTTATTGTATGGCGATGAAAGGAATTTATTCAATTTTACTAGGGATAATTCATTCGTTTGTATAATAGTGTGTTTGTTTAACGAAGAAACGTTGTGAGTGATGAGTTATAAATACAAGACAGTATATCCACCACATGTGCTGTCAGCCTGTCAGTGACATTTGCTCTTCAACTAATTAAAATTCAGTGAAGTGAAGTTTGATGGATGGTGCGATCCCGGAGGCGGTGACATGGATAATTGGATGACTCAATGGGGCAGAAAAGTATCTATCCCCCTCACCAAACAAAACTTGAAGTTGTGAATGAACTCGTGAATGAACTCGTAAACTTCAATTAAGATTCAAATCGCAAATCAATTATTATTTCATCATGTCTGGAACTACTCTTCACCTACGTTCTGAGTGTAAGTAAGCAATGGCACAATGCTCCGCCACCTACTAATGCGATCATCAGTGGGCAAAGCTCTTGAGCATCGATCAGCTCTTACCCCCACTACCGCCAAAGCTCTCATCGATGCTGGATACACAATCAACGTTGAGCGCAGCCCAGAGCGTATATTCGATGATGAAGACTTTGAGAAGGTTGGTGCTACACTTGTGCCAGAAAACACATGGAGACAAGCACCAAAGGATCACATTATCATTGGATTGAAGGAACTGCCCGTCGAGGACTGTGAGTTTCTGCTTGATTTGATGTCAATGGATGCGTCTAACAGTTATCAATAAGTTCCTCTTGAGCATGTCCATGTACAATTCGCACATTGTTATAAACAACAGGGAGGTTGGGACACTGTTCTATCACGATTCCCTCGTGGAGGTGGAACTCTCTTAGATCTCGAATTCTTAACAGACGACAGAGGCAGAAGAGTTGCAGCCTTTGGATACCATGCTGGATTTGCTGGTGCAGCATTGGCACTCGAAAATTGGGCATGGCAACTCACCCATCCAGCATCCGAGCCCTTCCCAAGCGTATCGAGCTACCCCAACGAAGATGAATTAATTGTGGATGTCAAGAAGGCGATCGCAGCTGGACAAGAGAAGACTGGCAAGGCACCACGAGTTTTGGTTATCGGTGCATTAGGCAGATGTGGAAGTGGAGCAGTTGATCTCTGCTTGAGAGCTGGTGTGCCAACTGAGAATGTATTGAAGTGGGATATGGCTGAGACCGCTAAGGGAGGGCCATTCCCAGAGATTGTTGAGAGTGACATCTTCATTAACTGCATATACCTCATGTCCAAGATTCCAAACTTCGTCGACATGCAAAGCCTCGATACCCCAAACCGCAAATTGTCAGTCGTCTGTGATGTCAGTGCTGATACCACCAACCCCAACAATCCAATTCCAATCTATACTGTTGCAACCACATTTTCAGAGCCAACTGTCCCAGTTGAAGTCAAGGGGGAACCAAGATTAAGTGTCATCAGTATTGATCACTTGCCAAGTTTATTGCCGAGAGAGGCAAGTGAGGCATTCAGCAAGGACTTATTACCAAGTCTGTTGTCTTTGAAGGACTGGAGAAATACTCCAGTCTGGGCCAAGGCAGAGAAGTTATTCCAGGAAAAGGTTGCTACATTGCCCAAGAGCGAGGCATGAGTAATAAACACAAAAGCGTGTTTTAGCATTAGCAATATGATACAATAAAAATACAACATTGATATGATTATCTAGTAATGCTGAACTGAACTTATATCATGACTACAACTCAACGTGGACTCAAATCCCCAACGGCACGAGGTTCAAACTATGAGTAATGCATGAACGAGATGTAGATCATCAACGTCTCTCAATGTGATGTTATATTTGCTTGGGATAATGAATCCGTTCAAGATGTTGAATCGTTTAGGGACAATGAACACACCTAAACTAACGAGCGCAATTGGAACATCCAAACGACCCAAGACATTCAAATCTTCTTGGACTTCAATGATTTTGAGATATTTAAACATTTTAGAAATCTAGAAATGTCAAAGGATCTGGAATACTCAAACGATTTCAGATATCACAAACAATCTGAAACAATCAAATAATTTAGAATATTCAAACAAACTGAAATTTTAATAAATTTAGAAATTCAAATGATTTTAGATATCTTGAATATCTTGAAAAGTTGAAGAACTCAGAGAGGACTTAGGATATTCAAGCAATTTTAGATATCTTGAACAATTTGAAAGACTCAAATGATTTAGAATATTCGAATATTTTAGAAAGATAAAATACTCAAAGGATTTAGAATCTTCAGACAATTTTATTATCTCGGAACAATCTGGAATAATTAAACAACGAGACAACTTAGGAAATTCAACTGACTGAGAATATTCAAATGATATGAAATATTCAAACGATGTATGTAGGATGCTCAAGTTATAGGAGATGTTGAGTAGATTAGGGATAGTGATTTCATATAGAAAGCAATTACGGAGGTCGCGGTCATTTTGGAAGAGATTATAGGCATTTTATAGGGTTCGAGCCTGAAATTCCATTTTTATTGATATGTGGTTTTGATCTATTAAAATATAATGGTTTATAGGGTATTTATAGGCTTATAGATTTATAAAAATATAATAAGCTGGTAGTTATATATATGTATAGAGTTTATAGAAAGTTATTATTAAAATAGGGAATTTTGAGGGTATTTTAAAGAATGAATGAAAATATAAAACTTTGCTATATAAAAAGAATTAGTTCTATTGATATATTATATAAAAAAGTATATCTAAATTATATTATATTATATTATTCGAATGATGATATTAATGCCTCTAATTCAAGCTTTTTTATATCTTATCCCTTTTCAGAATCTGAGGTTTCTATTAAAGCTTTTAATAAATTTTTACTTTTTATAGATTCTTTAAATTTTTCTTTTTCTATTATTCAATCTATATATTTTCAATATATACTTATTTTATTCCTTTTAAAAGCTCCCCTTCCCCTTTTTCCTTTGAAAGAATCTTTTTATATAAATGTTGATATTAGACTTCAATTTCTTATTCTCTTTGAGATTGGAATCCCTTTATTTAATATTATTGAAATTACAAAGATCTCTTGTTTTTAAATCTATAAAATTTGTCAATTAATTATAGAAAGGGGCTATATAGAGAAGTAAGATAAAAGATTAAAGTTTAAATATATTGAATAGAAGAAATGTATTTGAGATTTTAAAAAGAAGAAAGTGATTAAAAAGGTAGAGGATATTATTAAATAGATTATTATTCAAAATTCGATTATATAGCAATATTTCTGTATTATTATTGTTAATAAGATTAATAAGTTTTTGAATCTTATTAGAATTAATAAGATTTATATTTTAAGTATATATAAGTGTTTAAAAAATAAAGATCATTATCAAACTAAGCTTATCAGGGGCCTGCGAGCCCCCGGACCCCTTGATTTTTGAGAAAGTATTATATAATTATATTTATTATTATAAAAATCTAAAAAAGAAATTTTATTGAAAGCTTGCAGGCGAAGTCGGTTTACCTCTTTTATTTTTTTTTTTATTTTTTTTTTTTTATTTTTTATTTTTTTTTTTATTTTTTTTTTTATTTTTTTTTTTTTTTATTTTTTTATTTATTTTTTTTTTTTTTTTTTTTTTTTTTTTTTAGTGGGTCACTTTACTTCGAATCATAAATTATACTATTGAACGACGAAAGCTATAGTATTAAAATAATTTTTATTAATTTTAGTCTTATTATATTCAATATAATTCTTTTTCAATTGATTATATAAGCTTTAATTATATTTATATTAATTAAATTTCAATTCTTTAGAAAACCCTTAGTTTTGAAGCTAGTAATATAAAAAACATATTATTTAAAAGCTTTTAGTTTTTTATATATAGTTATCACTTTTCTTTTTTTTTCTTTTAATTTATATTAGTTTGAATAAACTAATTTAAATAATTTTGTTGAAAAAACCTAGAATTTTATATTATAAAATTTATATTATTTTAATTTAAACTCTTTATAAAACCCTTAGTTTTAGAGTTATTAATATAAAAAATATATTATTTGAAAGCCTTTAGCTTCTTATATATGGTTATTACTTTTCTTTTTTTTTATTTAATTTATATTAGTTTGAATAAATTAATTTAATTGATTTTGTTGAAAAAGTAAGGAGTTGCGTTATGGCTACAATGCTAAGAAAGTCAAGCCAATCAGATCGCTTGAATTGAACCAATCAAATCGTTTGAATCGGGTCTCATTAAGCAAGGTTCTCTTTTTTCGTGTCTATATACACCTTCGGCTCTTGTAGGCGATAAGAATATTAAGAAGGTAAACCTCCAATTATTAAATTTGAATTGAAGAAATCTAATAAAGAATAATAATATAAATGGACTTGGAAATATCGAAATTGGATTTTAGAAGATTGGAAAAAGGTTATATTTATAAATGAAATTAATATATAATTAGTTTCAATAAAGAATAAAATAAAGATATAGAGAAAGCTTTTAAAGATTTATTATTAAAGGTTTATCTCCTTAATATTTTTATCATTTGTAAAAGCCAAAGGTGTATATAGATACGAAAAAAGAGAACCTCGCTTAGTGAGACCCGATTCAAGCAATCTGATTGGTTCAATTCAAACGATCTGATTGACTCGACTTTCTTAACATTGTAACTATAACACTTAAACTTTTTCAATGAAATCATTTAAATTAGTTTATTTAAGCTAATATAAATTGAATAAAAAAAAAGAAAAGTAGTAACTATATATAAGAAACTAAGGGCTTTCAAATGATATATTTTTTATATTGCTAGCTTCAAAACTAAATATATAGGAAGTTATTAAACTAAAAGGGAAAAATGAATATTCAAAAGAATATTTAAAAAGCATAACAAAAGCAAAAGTATAATAAAATAATAAAATAATTTCATAAAAAAAGAAAGTTTTATATCTTCAATATTAACAACAATAAAGAATGATTCAAAAGCATATACTATATCTGAATTATTAATTTCCCTTGTTTCACTCTATTTAGTGGATAATACAGAGCATTACCCTATAAAATGCCTATAATCTCTTCCAAAATGACCGCGACCTCCATATATCTATCTACAATTCAAAATCGAGAAGAAAAATTAAGCCAGAACCTCCTCCCTCACTCCATCCACTCCCCCAAAAGTTAAGAGTTTGAAAAAGAAAGAAAAAGATTCAAAAAGATTCAAAAAAAACTGCGTCACCCTTTGATCTCAGATTTAAACTGAGTATGGAATGAAAGAATGTTCAAGAGAGAACCTTCTAATAGGAATCGAACCAATATCTCCGGAATCAAAATCCGACGTGCTAACCATTACACCATAGAAGGGATATTCGCGAATTTTGATATGGGCACTGTCTGATTCTAACAATATAAAGAGTTTGCTAAGTTAATTTCAACCCCACATCAAATACCAGCTCTTGGCGGAGCTTCTGACACGTGATAGTGGGGGATATATAATACGGTGGGTGCGTTGAGATGGAGTGGAGAATAGCTTCGGGGAATGGGTATAAAGCGGTTTCTTTTGGATTAGGTGGTGACATCTAGTCAAGGTGTTGCATTTTGTGTTGTAGTTGAATAGATTAGATGTTTGTAGGCGACGACTAGCTTTGAGAGCTCGCTTGACTGTCTGCACTTTTCACATGTCTCAATCCTTCCTTCGCGTCTAATTCTATTGTAAACAACTTGCTATAATATAATATGTCTTCAAGTCTGCTCAAATATCGAAATAGTTTATAAATATTCAAATTGCTTTCAACATTCCAACCATTACAAATTTCAAAATCGTATTGAAAGTTCATGTATTTACATCATTTCAAGCATTCAAGTTATTTCATACATTGAGATCAGTTCAATCATGCAAATTGTCTTCAACATTTAGGTGCCCTGTATAATTTTTCAATTTGAAAACATTTGATATAATTGCTTTCATATGAGCCTTGAAGAGCACTTCTCATGACTACTTGTCTATTTGATTATTCATATATCTTACTCCTGAACCTACAGGTATCCCAATATTAATATGGCCTATCTTATCCCAATCCCAATCCCCAGCAGCCTTTTGAGTATTTACCATGTGCCCATTCCATTCATACCGCCTATTTTTATAATTCAAATCATATATCAAAGTCTACCCAAGTAAAGCCCAGTACAAACTCCCCACCGACGTTACTCCAGCAAAAATCATCGCCTCCACCATAAAAGCCGGCGCAAGATGGGAAGTAACCCATCTCGCAATTGCCGCTCCCACAAAACCCATCCAGATAACTACTGCAGTAGTACTCCAGAGATTATCCCATCCTGCAAATCTTGATTTCTTCTGTTCATTCGCATTTCTCATGCTCGTTCCCCATCCTCCTTCTAAGGCCGTAACAACAGACCAGAACATGATTCCTGGTAGAGGCAGTTGATAGAATATCTGTGAAAGAACGAGATATTTAATACTGACCACATGTGATTTATTCCGCCAAAAGTTGTAACATGTACATAAAGCCACACGGAGGAAGAAATCCCAGTAATGCAATGCAGGGACGGTGTAACCTGTGAGTACGTAACGAATAACGAAGCCACCAATGATCAATGGTCCGTAGAAACGACGCATAGCTGTTACAAAAAGGATGACACCGTGAATAGAGTAGATTTGCGGATATTGGAAACATTCGATATGAGTAGCGCGGGCCCAACGCATTTGTTGAAGGAGCCAGCGAAGAAGTGTGGTAGGGGTATCGGTAGAGGCGAGCGCGGAGGTGTTGAACGTTACTTTCCAATTTTGAAGGAGGAGATTGGTAGTTAGATGACGATCTTCGTTGACGACGGTTTTGACTCCAAGGGAAGTTTGTGTGTACCATGGTAAAAGAATAGATTCAAGGGCCATGAGACGAAAAGCGGCACATGGACCAGGTTGACAGTCTGCAGCGTCTACGGCTCCGGTTTGTCCACGTGTAATAGCTAACCTGCAATGCGTTATTGTTAGAAATCTAATCCTTTCACATAATTAGAGGAATGGGATACTTACTCAGACCAATAAGCTGCACTACCCAAAGCAGCAATCGCACTCTCCTGATCATTATGAATGCTCAGAGCTGAGCAACTACCTCCAATTAACGGATCCGCAGACATACAACCGACTGTTTGGTACAAAGTATCCGGATAAACGATGGTATCAGAATCGCTAGTCCACAGGTATTCAATATTATTCCCCTGTCCCAATGCTAAAGCGAAAACCATATTGGTGAACATGATATCTTTTTTGCATTTGTGAGGTTGGTAGAGACATATTGAGTGAAGGGATCTGGTCTTAGAATCGCGGGACGGTGATAGAGCATTATGTTCACGGAGCGTTGTGAGCGCTTTTTCGAATACAGTGCGGAAGGCATAGGCGTGAGCTTCGGATAGAAGAGCGGCGGGGACATCTGTAGAGTCGAATAATGTAGGTGTCGATGTCCATGTTGTAGATGAAGACTTTTCGTCGTAGAGTTCGCGGGTGATGTAGTTTTGAGCAATGCGGACAGCGAGAGGACCATATGGTTCTTCAATGTGGATTTTTATAAGATCCGGAAATACCTTCAGAGGGACATTTGTTAGTCTTTCAATGTTTCTAGACCACTGCTGAGCGTTCTTGGGGGGTTGGCGGAGGGAATACACACTTCCTGTGCTACAGAAACCATCTCCATGTCTCCATCATGATCACCATCGATTCCAATGAGCATGATCTCTAGCCCGGGAGAATTATGATAGCTCTGCAAACATCTCCTCCACAGATTTGCCTCCTCACGATAACCCACTACAGAAGCAATACACTTCGCAGCCACATCATCTCTTGTCTGGACTCCCTTCTCTGCATCTTGTAAAGAAAGTTTCTGTTCTAATTGCTTGACTCTTTCAATATTCTTGCTGCGATTAATCTCCGCCAGGGAGATCTGCCATATACTTTCAAAGGTAATTGGGGCAAATGTGACATATTTTTTGAAATAACGGAAGATTAAAAAGAATGTGACGATGCAAAGAATGCCGTTGAAGATTTGCCTGTGCAAGGACGGTAATACAGGTACCACGGGCATGGCCCCTCTTTCACACTTGAAGAATAGAATCTGATAGATATGGATAGCACAAACGAGTGGGTGACCAAAAGAATGTATAAAATAGCTTTGAACAATGGAAAAAGTGCCACTGGGACTTTTTTACTGCAGCCCATGCAGCTAAGTCTTTATACTTACGATGATCATATTGGCTTGACCTTGTCCCTCCCTCCTGGGCTAATCGGTCAAGTCGCGGGACTTTAGAGTTTAGTATTTTTAGGATTACGATCAAAATAAAAGAGCTTCTACATATCATCTACTCCGTATATTACGGGGAAGCGAATGCTAGGCAATGAGTGTAGGCAGGAAGGCAACAAACCTTATTAATGAGATGCATCAAGATAGATGGATTGGTAATTTCTGCCAGCCTCCCATGTCATTAAAAACTTTTCCAGAAGGTTTCATCGACCAGGTAGCATTTGGTAGTAGCCTTGCATATGGGCCATTATCATTGGATTGATCATGCAAGAAGCTTAAATAAAGAATTGAATAAGCTTCAATAGAGTCATAAGAGTGGAGATGGGCTCGATTACTCAGTTGCAGAATACCAAGGGAAACCCCTTGATGTGCTTCAGGGTTAACAACAACAAAAGCCCCTTTTGTTTGACAGAAACCGGTGGGAATGCGTAACCTTAGATCAGGCCTTCCCTGCTTCATGTGGACCTTTCCAAACTCTTGGCTCGTATAATCGTATTGTCAACATCCTTGTATCGCATTTGTTGAAACCCTCTACCATATTTCGTATCGCCCATCATTAGCCCACCGTTTCTCCGAAGATTGTTGGACTTATCAGATCTATACATATCCCTCGTCGTATATTTGCCTATGAGAATCATGGTAGATGTTGCGGCTGAAGAACAACGCTTTTTCTGAGAGGTCATCGAGGTCTTGCATTGATTTTTGTCATGTTGGGTTTTCTGACGATTTATTATGGCTACTTGAGGCTTGACATAAGAGTTCTGGAACCTACTTACTGCATATATAACGCTTTGCTAGCTAAATATAAGATTATTCAATTTTTCCACTCATACTCTAATTTATTTATTATAATAAAATATAAAAGCTAAAATAATATTGCTAAATAATATAGAATTATTGAAATTATTAAAGAAAATATTTGATTTATTTTCAAATATTTTTATAATAATAGTTTTGAAAAATTCAAATTGAAAGTTCGAAAAAATTCGTTTATTTTGTATAGGAAAAGCATTACAAATTTAAAAATCTGAACTTTTTCAATTAAAAATTTATATAACTTTTTAATAAAAATCTTTAAAAATAAATCAAAGATTTCTTTCTATAAAGATAGATTTTAGATTATTTATCATGAGTTTTCTTATAATTTAATATCAATAAATATAATAATTATATAATATTCAAGTTTCTATAGAAAAACCTGAATTTTGCAGGGATTTTGTTATAAAACATTACGGTATGCGGTGAGTAAGTCGGTCACCCCTCTTTCGGGCCACCCTTTTACACCAAAAATCACTTTTTTAATCTATCAATATCTCTATCAATATTGAAGATAATTTAATAAAAATTTATATTTATATAATTTAGGCTATTTTAAGCTTATATTAGAATTTTTAGAATTTTTAGAATTTTTGTGGATCGATTTCTGAGGTTTCGAAATATCGATTTTCAATTTACATACAAATCACATATAAATTTAAAATTTTATAAAATCTATAATAACTTTTGAGGAAAAATAGCTAAAAATAATCTAGAAAATTTATTATAAATTTATAAGATATTTAATTTGAAAAATCTTAAAAAAAAAATAAAAAATTCCTTATAAATAAATATTTAAAAAGATACTCTCAAGATTACAGGGATTATTTATACTACTCTCAACTCCACCTCACTATATATTATATCTTTATATTTATTCATTTTTTTTCTAATTTTTTTTCTATATAGATTGAGATTTAAATTTTTCAAAAAGATATATAATTTTCTTTCAATAATTGTTGTTGAAAAGTTATTAAAGATTTTATAAAAGTTTGAAATTTACATGTAATTTCTATACAAATTCAAAAATCTATATTTTAAAGCTCTGAATCTCAATTCAGAAGAATCCTAAAATTCTAAAAATTCTAATATAAGCTTAAAATAGCCTAAATTATATAAATATAAATTTTTATTAAATTATCTTCAATATTGATAGAGATATTGATAGATTAAAAAAGTGATTTTTGGTGTAAAAGGGTGACCCGAAAGAGAGGTGGCCCGAAAGTAGGGTGGTCGACTTAGGTTCCAGAACTCTTACATCCAAAGCTACACGATGGCGAGTTCGCTGTATCACCTCATACGGAAGTTGTAGTAGAACCTGAACGGCTGGCAGACGGGAAGCCTATGAAGTCTGCGGAGAAGGCGGTGTATTCATCAATATCACCCCACCCTCAGCCCAGCGTTACACCCGACGTTGCCTCTACAGTGCTAAGTTCGGAGCTATCATTGCCATCATCTGACATTTTGTTAATCATCAAGACTGGTGTAAGCACAGCATGGCGTCGAATGCCTATGCAGCTATTAACGACATTATCAAGTTTGCTAAACATTGTAATATATTCGGATCTCCAAGAGAATCTTTCTCATGAAATCCAGACAGTGGACGTTTTGCAAAACGTGAGCGACACTCTGCAGATACATGACATAATTGCGTACGACATATACCAAGATCTATATATCAACATTCATGCCTACAGAGAGCAAGCTCAGCTCCCGGGCGACGAGCCTGAACTCCCACCAGGGGATAAGCCAGGCTGGAAACTAGACAGATAAAAGTTTCTTCCCATGTTAGAGCATACCCAGAAGAACCTTCCCGGTTTCAAATGGACTGTTTATATTGAAGACGACACTTTCGTCTTTTGGTCAAATCTTCTCCCGTGGCTTGCAACACTCTCAGCTGATGATGAACCGGCGGCATACTATGGCGCTTCCGCGGGAGAAAGCAATGCGACATTTGCGCAAGGAGGTTCAGGAATCGTATTCTCTAGGTTGTTGATGAAGTCTGTTTTCACTGGACCTAAAACCCCCACTCTACAAGAGTATGCCAAATTTACCGCAGGTGAGTATTGCGGTGACATGGTTCTTGGCAAAGTATTGCGCGATCATAATGTGCTTTTAAACAGAGGGAAATATTGCCCCAGTGCCATTCAGACCCGAACCACCCTAGAAAACAGGATTTGACGAGTTTTCATGGTGCAAACCAGTCTTCACGTTTCATCATTTGCACCAAAGGGATCTGGTTCAACTGGCATTATTGGAGCGGCAACATAGTCAAAATGACCTTGTATCGGTAAGTTGTCATCCCATGAACGTCGTACCCTAAATAATGTTAACGAAACATGCCAGCGACCCATGATATTTCGTGATTTTTTCCTCAAAACAATATCACCTTACCTCAAAGACTGCCGTGATGATTGGGACAATTCCGCATCTCGTCACAAAGTTACGGAGAATATCACCACGATCACCAATCCACCTTGGAGTCCACCTGCTCCCGTCGTAGAAGATGAAGGTGCTCTTGAGCAGACTTGTACTTCACCTGAAGCGTGTCTCGCGGCGTGGGTTGCATTATCTATCCACTTGCCGTATTTGGAAGCACGAGATCAATAACGAAAATGAGAAGAGCTGTAATTTGGATGTAGTGGTAATCCTGGAAAGAGAAATTGAGAAACGGGCTTCTTGGGATAAAAGGGTGATTAATAGTAATGGATGATACAGAGAATCAACGAGACATTAATGGAGGATAAATGTGAGGTGGTTGCGTCACCCTAGGGCTGGTGATTGTATTGATTGGGCTTGTATCTTACATACATTGAAAAATGATTGTTTCGACAATAGAATGTATTAAGTATAATTGAAATTGGAGCATACGTACTAGCAATATATTAGAGTTTGTTATTTTGTCAAGGGTAGGAAGAGGAAAGTGCGATGAATGGAATAAGCGAACTGTTTAAGGAAAAGGGTCAAACATAGCGTATATGTAATGAGATGTCAAAATCAGAATTTGCGATAAGAAAAGTTTGAGATGAGGTTCAATGTTTTCTAAAATTATCCGTAATAAAGTCGGCTTTTAAATCACCAGACATGAGCAAACGACTGAATTTTCTGATGGCTAAATGAAACATTTCAGGTGCTCATACTCGGATTCGGACTCCTACCTACACAGTATATAGCTCATGTAAATAAATCGGTACTGGGACTTAAAGCTGCAGACTCTGGCTCTATGAATAGCTTATTGTGTATTATCAGATTAAATCATATTATTATATCTAAAATATCGTTCGCCTATTCAAATGCATCAAAACCCAAAATGCCGAACTTTGAGGTCTGGAACCTATAAGTCTAAAAATCCAAAGCACCACATTCCTTATTTCCAAGAACCTTTCCAATTCTATCCACCATCCACCCACTTTCTATGTAAACACCCTCATTAACCTTCGCTCCTATCGCCGCTGTATGATCAAGATGGCAGTTGTCATCTTGATACTTCCAGGTCAAACATTTGTCCCAGTCTGCACAAGCCTTTTTGCAATTTTCTTTCGATGCCCATGGTCTTTCACTCTTCTGAGCTGCAGTTAAGGCCTTTAACTCGGGCGACCCGGAATCTTCCGTCGATGAAAATGATTTGGCTGCTGCATAATTATCCCACTCTGACCGTACAGCAACTAGTTTTGGAGCAAAGAAGTATTTAAAAACATCGCGATAACGTATGCGCCCCTTTCCTTTCGTCTCTTGCATGAACTGGTTTTCAAAAACGAACAATTGGGAAATATCCGCTTGATGGACTTTGTGGATATTCATGAGTGGGGAGCACCAGTTCCAGTCACCAAAACCAATTCTCCATGTTGGAAGGGACTGCAAGGCAGCCCATCCACCTCCATCCAGCTCCTTGAATCTCTCCACACCCATCTCTTTCATGGCATGTGAAAGTACCTGATCTCCGCAGCAATGCTCCTTCGCATAGGATTCGTACTTGTCAGCCAGAGTCTTCTCTGCACCAAATGAAGTTGCCATAGCCTTTCCAGAGACAGCAAATCCAGATCCACCATGAGCAAAATCTTCGCCCATCTTAAAAGCTGGCGATCCGATCAAAAGAGGAGATGTGTGGTCTAAAGTCGCAAGCCATGCATAAAGTGTTTCCCAAAAGATATAGTTATCGTCCTCCATATACACATACCATTTCTTGCCAGGGTGATGAATGGCAGCATGTTGAAACATGGGCAAGAACTTGTATTTGTCCAGTCTCCAGCCACCCGGTAAGTACGAATCTCCCTCCATGCTTGCACTTTCTTGGTACAAATTGTCGTTGAGAGCTTCTTTGGCTTTGTTATAGAGTTCAAAGTCAGGTGATGCTTTAAGAGTTGCCGATACGTTTGCGAGAGAATCAATGACCGGATTTCCATTGATATTGTCCGCGATGTCAGAGTAGTAGACGATGTTTGGAGTAAGTTGTTTGTTACCCAATGTAGTCGACATGTGCATAGGCATCCTCCTCCAAATGGATGTAGCACCGGTCTTGACCAAAATGACGACATCCTTCGGATCAAGACCTGTGTTACTGTAGATCCTGCTTGGTTCTTCCCCTACCGGCTTTGTATAGCTATTGTTATCGCTGATTGGTGGGGATGCTAAAGGAGTTGTAGATGGCACATCCGGATTTATAGAATCATCTTCATACATTTCGCTCAATGCCATAATAATGAATATTGCGACAAGAAAGCTAATCCAGAGGTATCCCTTGAGATGTCGAGGCAAAAAAGCCCCATACTGTGAGGTTGACATCTTTGAAGACCGTTGAAGTAACTCAAGTACGGGAGATAAAAGAACTTGAGAAACTCTTAAGCAGTCCAAAAGATAGATAGAATGAAACTTGGAGATTCCAATCAGGGGATGAAATTATTGGCATGGAAGTATGTATAATAAAGGCAAAATTTGTATGAGATTTGCCTATTCCGTATGCTTGTAATAAGTTGTCATGCAAACCTCGTCTAACCGTCTGACAGTGCACGCTGTACAAGGACAAGGAATCACGCGGGTTATATTATTGTGTGGGGCGTAGGTCAGGCTGGAATACGAATTCTCCCCATCGGTTTGGTAGCCTTGCATACTTAGATCCCATTTTATTCTTTTCGAGAAGAGTTCCGTGACAGTTGCAGAAAAGAATTCTCCGGCTTCACTAGGCATGGCAAGGCACTCGTGAGTCGTGGGATGAACATCTTTTGACGGTCTCCATTTGCCTAGCCAATGGTACCATAACTTCACAAATCAGGAGTTCTCTATCATGTGATAAAAGGGGTCAATGGGTCTTCTTTTGCGGTCCTGACTCTTGAATCTTATACGAAGACTAAAACACGATGATCTTCTACCGTTAGATTCTTTTGCCGATCGTATTTTATTGTCTGTGGATACTTTCAACTCTAAATCTCTCAGAAAGTCGCGATGTAGTCATGTTATATTAATCCGAAATATAATTCCATTTAAAGTTATCCATATCCGTGTACACCCGTAGTGAGACCGCGGAGTTGAGACATACATTTCCCATATTTTTTATCCTCTATAGCTTTGCTTCCAAAATACAAAGGTTAGAAGGGTAAATATTATCAATGATACTAAAAAAACGATCGAATTTTTCTTCACTTTTAAGCTTTAGACGAATTATATTACGATGCTGGTTGAATATTTATATAGTGAAATTTACTAGGTGAAAGTATTATCAAAAATCATATTTATTTATATTTAATTCAAAATCATAAGTTTTTATTTAATTCTAATTTCAAATTATATTTAAAATCTTTTAAGAATCTATTGAGAATGTATAAAAAGCTTTAAATCCTTTTAAATATTGGAAATTCATTAGAATTGATAAAAAGTAAGTAAAAGCTTTGAATGTTGAATTTAGAGGGGGAACAATTTAATATCTATTTAAATTGCTTAAAGCGGTAATAAAATCTCTAAAAACAGTAAGATTCTACTAAAAGTGGGATTGACATTAATTAAGTCGACCACTCTACTTTCGGGCTACTTCTCTTTCGGGCTATTCTTTTATATCAAAAATTACTTTTTTGATTTATTAATTTTTCTATTAATATATAATATAATTTAATAAAAATTTAAAGAAATTTTCTAGAGATATAATATATAGTAAATTTAGAATAAGATAAATAATCTGTAAAATTTCAAGAGTATTCTTTTAAATATTGATTTATAAGGAATTTTAATTTTTTTTTAAATATTTTAGAATGAATATCTTATAAATTTATAATAAAACTTTATAATTTATTTATAACTATTTTTCCTTAAAGGTTATCACGGAATTCACCGTCTCGTGTAACAGCACGTAACCGATCGGGGCACTCCTCCGGAGCACCACCATCATGATCACAATATGAGTCTTTATTCCTCATATTTGTAAACCCTAATACCTAATTAGGCTATTCCACAGCTTGATCAAGGTATATAAAGTAGATATGATCCTTATAATCAAACCTCAAGTTAATCTAGTTTATTATCTTCATACATATTAACCAAGTGATCAAAACGTATCCAATCAACGTATCTATTTCTCCGTAATAAAGGTTAATATAGATTTTATAAAATTTTAAACTTATATATAATTTCTATACAAATTACAATCGATATTTTGAAGTTTTAAAAATCAATCTATAAAAATCTAAATAAAAATCTAAAAATTTCAAAATAGATTTAAAATAGTTTGAATTATATAAATATAAATCTTTATTGAATGATATAAATATGATTTTTATTGAATTATATAAATATAAATTTTTATTGAATTATATTTTATATTAATAGAGATATTAATAAATCAAAAAAGTAATTTTTAGTGTAAAAGAATGACCCGAAAAAGGGA
Organism: Botryotinia globosa; assembly: GCA_014898425.1. Classification (NCBI taxonomy): domain Eukaryota; kingdom Fungi; phylum Ascomycota; class Leotiomycetes; order Helotiales; family Sclerotiniaceae; genus Botryotinia; species Botryotinia globosa. Next base: position 1,592,109 of record RCSZ01000003.1, on the reverse strand, counting down.
TTGTCCGAAAGTGGGGTATCCGACTTCCACTTCCAACCTTTGTATTCTATACAAGGACTGTAAATGTAAATTGATGTAATCTTACGTTCCGGCATATATCCAGCTGCAGGTACCTCCATTGATTCCCGACCGAAGGTTCGAATTGCAACATCTAATCGACAGCCTTACCAGTGAGACATGGTTAGCTTCAAGCATTTGTGTTATTTTGACTTTTTAAATCTCCGGGTTGTCACCGGTAACGTTATTAACTTTGTAGATGTCGGAACGTACTATCACGTGCTTAAGCGGATCACATGATTCTTCCCACTATATAATACATAGTGGGAAGAGTCATATCTTATTCTAAGATCATTTCAATTCATATTATTCATTTTATATAAGCTTTATAATGGTGATTCGAGTCGACCTCCCTCCCAAAGTGACATCAAACAGTAGATATATTAAACCAAGACATTCAGGGTGTAAAACTCGGAGCATGTGCAATCAGGGTCTAAATTCAATGAAGATCCAATGCTTGATTCCTGATTCGCCTTACGAGAATGCCGACGACAACTGGGCCGACTATAGTGCAAATCACTACAGCCCAAACGATGACAAGGAAAACTGCTTCCCCGGAAACAATGGCAGTATTTTGTTGATTCTTCAACAACAGTGTACCGGAGCTTTGTGAGAGGGACGCGATCAAGAACCCGATTTCTCCTCTGGCAACCATGGCGAACCCCACTAGCAAGGCTTCTAAATGTGGAGGACGGGTAGACTCTGCCACCGATGGTTGAGTTTCTCTTGTTTTGCTCCAGGATGTTGCGAAGTACTCGAAATACACAACAAGGCTCACTAGGCACTTTGCAATTACCATAAGTATAGAGTACACAATGCCTTTCCAGACGATGGAGGCTTTAAACATGTCTGTAATTGGAATTGAGAAACCAATAGACGCCTAGATAGATCACATCAGTCCAGTTCCTTAAAATTAAGCATTGCTCGCAGTTTGTCCAATAGGCTGGGTTAGTATGCTAAACGTGAATATTTGAGAGGGTTCAATCCAGAATTTCGGGGAATTGAATGCCCTGAATGAATAAATATTTGAGTATGATTTATTATCCAAGAAATGCCCACCATTCCATACGGAATGAGTATGCAAAATCGGTTCCAAAAGTAAACATCTCATGTTGTCTACCAGAATTCCCGACTCTTGAATATCCAGTACTGGATGGTGAAAGTGAGATGTAATTTGAAAATACTTACAAAGAAAAAGGGAACCAATATGAAGTCCATGATTGGTTTATAGTACTCTTCGTACATCACCTGAGCTGGGTTTGATCTCAGTTCTTCTTCAATACTACGGTTTCCGACATCCCATAGGTAATTAGCTACTCCCCCGGCAATGAATGCAGCGAAAAGAACAGACGCATCGATGAAAGATGCAATGGTGACGAAAATGATCAGTATCAATGTTGAAAGAAGAAACCCAACGCTAGGAATCCTCCGAAATTGTTTAAGAGCTGTTTCCTTGATATCAGATTTGTTTCCCGTGGGAACATTAGCCACTGTCTCGGACTGAGAACACTTGACAAGGTAGAGCCAAATCGGCTTGAGTAAGTAAGCGCCCAGACCAAGGGAAACCAGAAGTAAACCAAAACTCGCGGCTATTGGTCTTGCGATTGGCCATCCACCCATACCTCCACTCCCCAGGGTTGTAACGATGTTCACCATAACAAGGCCGACAACATCGTCCATCATTGCAGCTCCCACGAGTATCACACCGACTCTCGTATGCTGCATATTTGCAGAGGAGAGAATGGCGAATGTCGTTCCCAGAGAGGTCGAACATAATGATGCCCCAGCCGAGAAGGCTGCTAGAGGAGTAGGATACATTGTCCCAGAACTACTGGGAAATGGTAAAACAAGCAACAGGAAAGATAATGCAATGGGCACTAATAGGCCAACAGTAGCTACCGATATTGAAATGTAGGCAGCTTTCCGAAGCTGTTTGAGGTCTGTACTGAGTCCTCCTTCAAACACGAGACCTATCAGACCTAGGTAGCCCAATGCTTGAATGGTCTCTTGATATCCCTTTGTCAGCCATGCAGTTCCTCCAACTGGTAGGCCCCATATTATCCCTATGAGAATTTGTCCTATGATACCACAGTACAGCAGTCGGTCTAGGATGTATCGAGTGATGTTTAAAAGAAGGATAAATGAGGTCAATGAAAGGATGACCTCAATTCCAGGCTCCTCATATGGGAGGAACGGCATGATCAATACGTGGCGATTGTGATATTCGATGCAATTGAAAAATGGCTATACTCTTGAGAGGCACAACATGATTTTGGAGAGAAAATACACTCCCAAGAATTCGACAAAAATCAAGGCACATCTGGCTTGGAAGCCAGCCACACTTCCCCGCCACAACTGCTACGCTCTAGCCACACTAACCTTACATGGATGGATTCCACCGAAAATTGAAGCGATAACGCTAAGATTAAAATTTTGAGATGCGATAAGAAAATATATCTCTTCATCACACGTCTCGAAGCGACATTCCTCCATCAACCACCCACTCCAACAACCCCCACCACTCCCTCACATTTGCGTTCACGAGCATACAACCTCAAAATGAACGCCCACGCTCTTCTCACCTCTCAGGGTTGGCGCGGAACTGGTCACTCTCTCCACCACAGCTCCGACACTATTGGGCTCTCGCGACCATTGCTCGTTTCGAAAAAAGACAATCTTTTGGGAGTGGGGAAGAAAATGCACAAGACGGCTGATATGTGGTGGTTGAATGCTTTTGATGCTTCGCTGAAGGGATTGGATACGAGCAAGGAGGGACAGGTCAAGGTTCAGGCGGGAGGGGGCTTGGAAATGGTGGTTAAGGGTGGAAGTAAATGGGTTGGGGGGAAGGGAGGGTTGTATAGCTTTTTTGTGAGGGGGGAGACGGTTGGGGGGACCATGGAGGACAAAGAGAAGGAGAAGAAGGCTATGGAGATAATTCCCAAGGAAGAGAAAAGCGCGAAGGGAAAGGGAAAGGACAAGGATAAGAAGAGGAAGGGAGAAGGAAGAAAAGAAAGTAAGGAAGAAAGGAGGGCAAGGAAGGAAAAGAAGAGGGCGGAACGAGCGAGGAAATCCGCCGCCAAAGAAGCCAAAAAGATGGAGGGAGGAAAGGAAGCCAAAGCAGCCAGTGCCAGCTCAACAGACTCGGAAAAGACAGAAACCAAGGAGGAACGACGAGAACGAAAGGAACAGAAGCGACAAAAGAAACTGTTACGACAATCAGAGAAGGAATCATCAGATACATCATCAACGTCAGAAAGCGCCAAAAAGAAGAAGTCGCGGAAGAATAAATAAATGGGTTTGCCCTGTATACCTGTATATTCTACAAGTCGGCACAGCAAAAGGCGTTTTTGGGCACGGAGTTTTGTGATCACGACAGTGACCCGGGCGTTCTAGATAATATATGGTATCTTAATTAGATTTGTGGAATTCTAAACCTCTAACTATATCTCTTTGGGTATCTTTCCAGGCTTATTGGATAAAAGCCATGGTCTCCTCTGCCAAAATTCGTCTTTAATGACATCTACATGTTGCACCGTGATTCTTGCCTTTGCCCTTCTCTTCCTGTCCTTTTCTTCTTGTGTCTTTGAGAGTTCCTTCTGCTCGATTGTCTTTGCTGAATCCTCATCGATTGCTTCTGACACTCCCGGTTCCACTAACTCATACTATGGTCAAGTCAATTTTTCGTCAAAGTAAATTAGGGTAAAGACTTTGACTTACATCTCGGAAAACCACGCTCCCCTTTTTGTAGATTTCAGGTTCATTGTTATAATTGATTCCAAACCTCGAGAACAATATCTCATTTTTGTCCGCAGCCAAAGATCCCTAAAAATTCACCTGTTGTTAAGTATAGAAACTAGTGATTCGGAGAATATTGAAACTCACAGCAAGTTCCTTCTCCGCACCTTTTGCATCGAATCCTCCTTTCTGGATCAATGTCCAAAAAGTGGTATTGTAAAGATTGTTGATGTGACCTTCACTCATCAGTACCAACCCGGGAAAAACAGAGACAGGAAGTAAAAAATGAAGGAAAAAATGCATACAATCGACTTGTCTCCAACTCATATAATCCCTCAAATTCTGAACACTAGGGTACTGCACAGCTCTACCGTCAAAACTAGGTAACGGTGCCGTGAGTTGCATTCCCGGGTCCGGGAAATAGGTAGACCAGAAATGGACATAGTATGCCGTGAAAGTTGATACTATTGTCGTGACCAGCTTACTATAATTTTAATTAACACTTTGTTTTCAGGAAAGAAGTTCCTCAAACAAAGGGTTGAAGGGAAAAGAGTCATACCTCGAGCGTCTCTCAAAAAGCGCACATGATTTATGGAAGACGAAACTATGATCATCTATTTAGCAAGAACTCTCGATTGAAAAGCAATATAAAATCAGAAACAAACCTGTACTCATCACTAATCCCATATGCAATCACAATATCGGGCAATTCCATCATGACAGCCTTCGCAGCCGCATTCATCAAATCCAGCGCTCTCCGATCATTCGGTTTCTCAAAGGCATATTTGTCCGAAAATCTGTGAATTTCAGTTGCCGCTACATGATCAAGCAGTAGAGTAGCTCGTGGAGCAGGAAAGGTAAAACATACTTATGAAATCCCCGACCATCAATACGCACTACGATCCATGTATTTGGGATGAGTAGATCAGGTTGCTCAAAGGCTTTGACATATTCATATCTGAGATATTCGTGAGCTGGGTCAATATGACAAAGGGGATGTGCCTAACTATCTGCTTACTTTGAATTAGCCATAGTTAATTTTCGAGATTGATGTGAGAATCTTGTCAATATGGCATGAAGGTTGAAGAGCTGAAGGGATGTATGTGCATTAATAAACATACAGAGTTAGCCAAGCGAGGTCTCAGAATAGAAAGCAGCTGAGAACGGCCACTGGGTGCCATGTTCACATGTACCACGGGCCTCTTTCTCTAAGGCTTATTATTCTACTACTAATGTAAAGGAAAGTTTTCTGGAAATCGAAAATGCTATAAATTTGAGATGCTATCTATCTAAATTAACAAGAATGCTGAAAAACTTGTATCAAAAATACCTTGTCATTATTTAGGAAAATAAATTTAAATATAGCTAAGTCGACTACCCTACTTTCGGCCACCTCTGTTTTGAACTACGCTTTTACACTAAAAATTACTTTTTGACTTATTGATATCCTTATTAATATTAAATATAATTCAATAAAATTTATATTTATATAATTCAAGTCATTTTAAATCTGTTCTGAAATTTTTAGATTTCTAAGATTTCAAAATATCGATTTTCAATTTGTATAGAAATCATATATAAACTTAAATTTTTATAAAATCTATAATAATTTTTAAAGAAAAATAGTTAAAAATAAATTATAAAACTGTATTATAAATTTATAAGATACTTATTTTAAAAGATTTATAAAAAAAAAGTTCCTTATAAATAAATATTGTAAAAGAGTAGAAGGTTGTAGGGTTATAGAGTAGTCCTTCGCATATACTATAGGAAAATCACTATAGTGTATCGCTTTGAATAGAGGAGAGAAGGGGGAGGCTCTATATAACGTTTCACAAAACATACTAGAAGTTTAATAGGTAGGAACTAACTATTCTTTTTAAACTATAAGGAAAAGGGTTATAAATACTAGCTGCAGAAGTGGACCACGTGACCAGCACAAAGATTCGCTCACAATATTTAAAAAAATATTCTCAAAATTATAGAGATTATTTATACTATTTTAAACTCACTATATACTATATCTCTATATTTATTCATTTTTTTTAAAAAATTTGGAAATTTTATATAAATTTAGATTTAAAATATTCAAAAAGATATTTGATTTTCTTTTAATAATTGTTGTTAAAAAGTTATTAAAGATTTTATAAAATTTTAAGTTTATATATGATTTCTATAAAAATTGAAAATTGATGTTTTAAAATCTCAAAAATTAATCTACAAAAATCCTAAAAATCTAATTTTTTTAAAATAAACTTAAAATAACTTGAATTATATAAATATAAATTTTTATTAAATTATATTCAATATTGATAGAGATATTGATAAGCCAAAAAAGTGATTTTTGGTGTAAAAGGGTGGCCCGAAAGTAGGGTGGTCGACTTAAGCCCTAAAAATGAACCCGGTTATAACAGCTTATTACCGAGGCCTATAACACGCATTTGGCCAAAACCCCAAAAATAGATTTTTACCTGAACTAAAAATGTATTTAGAATTTAGAGGTATATATATATTAAAATAAAACTTTCAATCTAATATATAACCTTAAAGAAATTGACAAAATAAAATAAAAAGTAATATTTTTATTAATTAGAATTCAAAGAATCGATTGATATAATTTTTTTTGAATTATCTCAAAAATTAAAATTTATATCTATTATTGAAATATTAGAATAATAAAAGATTAAATATTAAAAGTGATTTATTATTCGAATTTATTAAAATATTTCAATAATAGATATAAATTTTAATTTTTGAGATAATTCAAAAAAAATTATATCAATCGATTTCTTGAATTCTAATTAATAAAACAATTTTTTTTCTTTTTATTTTATAAATTCTTTTAAGGTTGTATATTGAATTGAATGATTTTTTATATAAGTTGAGGATTGATTAATAATCAAACCTAATCTTTAAGGTATTAATAAAAAAATATTTCAAAAATTAGAATTTATTAAAATAGAATTGAATATAAAATTTGATTTTCAAAATAATTTAAAAAAGATTATATGAATCGATTTCTTGAATTTTAATAAATAAGATTATCTTTTTTCTTTTTATTTTATTAATTCTTTTAAGAATGTATACTGAATTGAATAGTTTTTTATATAAGTTGAGGATTGATTAATCATATAGTTTAATATTTAAGTATAAGCGAGATAAGAAATCCTTATCGGAATTCTTTCGCTTATAATATAATAATTTGTATATAAAAAGAAAATTATTCAAAAAAAGATTTTATATTAGCACTTAAATATTAGTACACTTCTTTTCAAGAATTCTAAAATAGATTTTAAAATTATAATAATAATAATAATAATAATAATAATAATAATAATAATAATAATAATAATAATAATAATAATAATAATAATAATAATAATAATAATAATAATAATAATAATAATAATAATAATAATAATAATAATAATAATAATAATAATAATAATAATAATAATAATAATAATAATAATAATAATAATAATAATAATAATAATAATAATAATAATAATAATAATAATAATAATAATAAGAACTTTCTAATAATATAATATTTTCTATAATAAAATTATAATTTATATTGTTTTATATAATACAATTTTTATTTCTAAGATTTCTATAGATACATCATACAAATTATAGAAATTTTTTTTGCTTCAGGCAGAAATCTATTTTTGGGGTTTTGGCCAAATGCGCGTTATAGGCCTCGGTATTATTCAGCCAATCTTTTATCTTTCAAAGAAAGATCCCCACCATTATATTTGTACAACACAGCAGCAAAGACACTCAATTAGATTTCCCGATATATTCCTATGAGATCTATTTCATCAACATGAACGTTCGAGCATCTTTGGAATTTCAAACTATCAAAAATTCATGTAGCAGGTAATCTGCCCATGATACCAAATATAAAAGTATTGATAATGATATCCTTGCAAATAGATTTGACATAATTAGGCTAAATAAATACAATTGCGTCACCTTGAAAGTTTTAGTGTGACCCCCTCGTTACTACATCCACTCGCCCTCTTTAACATATACAATTTACGGTCCTTCCTCCAAATGTTCCTACCCTCAGTCAATCCAATGCGCCCTACCTCTATGATATTCTAATCTTCTCCTCTTATGCCCGGACCTCAACCAACCTCCATACTCCTTTCTCTCGTTATTGACCTTGCCGATTTCCTCTTGCTCAATCACACTTCTCCTTGCCCGATCTAGCTCTGCATGGTCGCGCACACCAGCTCTCAAATCAAATTCGCGTTGCTTCTCATTTTTCCTTCTCTGAACCATCGCGTGGTGCTCAGCAAGGCTTCTCCGCACCCTATTCCTCTCTCTCTCCGTCCTCTCCACCCCAAGCCCTCCTGAATATTTGAATAGAAAGTCTCTCTCCTCTGCGTCCTCAATAATCCAATCCATCTTTACCAATTCGAGGGGTTTGTACTCTCGCTGCAATTCCAATTTTGGGGCCCAAGGTGGCAATTCCCTATACATGAATTTCTTCCTCGCGTCGTTGAGCTGCTGCACCTTGAGATATACTTCTAGAGCAGTCGGTCGATCCTCTCGGTTAAGTGTCATGGCCCATCTGATCTCGGTTTCTAACCGTAAAGTCAAATGCTCATTTATAGGCTCAAACCTCGATTCTCGATTTCGCGCACGACGTATGAGTTCTCTTTCTGCTGGTTTTGCGCGATGAAACTTAATGATCTTTCCATCTGAGTTTATCAGGGAGCACCCTTTGTTTGGGTAATACCCCCTCCTGGCCATCATATATATCATGGCGCCTACGGACCACACATCATACTTTGCACTCATCTTGGCGTCTGGCGGGTCACAAGTGCTATTTCCGTAATTAAAATCACGAGTACCATGTCTGGGTAGATGTAGGGACTCGCCAAAATCTCCCAATTTGATAGTCGGGTATGTGTTCGGGGGAGAATTTGGAGGAACTGATTGGATGAAGACATTGTTTGCTTTAACGTCACGAGCGACAGTTGTTTCTGTACGTCCCGCAAATTCTGGTTTTGTTATGTAATCGGGATGCTCGCCATGGAGAAATGCAAGTCCGCTAAACAGTTGTTCGAAAGTGTGCCACTAAAGATTGAGATTAGTCATGTCTCGGCTCGACAAAGATAGAATGGTATCAAACTCACTATAAATGCTTCGGGCATGTATTCGTCCCTCTCTCGAAATTCACATACCATGTCGAGAAGAGTGCCAAGATCGCAAATCTCCAGAACAATCAAAGAAAAAGAGTTTCCCAAGATGTCAAATTCAGCCCAACCAGCCATGTTCATGACATTGGGGTGCCCTGATTTGACATATTGAAGGAATGTTGTTATCTCCCTTCCACGTTTGGAGGTTAAGCTCAATGCTTTCATTTGCTTCTGATCAACAACAGAAGCTTCACTGGTTCGTGTAAGATTGGGACTGTGATCTGAGCCCATGTTGTAGTCGAGGTTAGCCTCCGACTCTAATCGAAGTTTGGAAATTTTAACAGCATATTTGATGCCGGGCTGCCCCTCACTACGGGTATCTTTGTTCTCGGCGCGAAAGACAAGTCCGTATGATCCACTGGCAATACATGCGTCAATTTCTATATTATCTCCTGTCAAGTTGTGTGGATTGTGTTTCTGCCATTTATTTTGACGGATTATGTTCGTACGAAATGCGCCTATCAACATTAAAATTTGATTAGCGTTCGTACCCTTTTTCTTTGCAGAATAAGGGCATCAGATAGCATCGAAAGAAGGTTTGAAAAGATTCAAACTTACGTATCACCCTAACTGCCATGGCGTCTGATTGTCCTGTTAAAGCACTTATGCCTACGTCTTGCCAAGCCCCCTCGTCAGAGCGATCTGTGTCTAGGTCCACATCCACATTGACGTCTACAATTACAGCCCCCGCACCTGGCGCATTACCTTCCTGTGGGGGTACGGCAGCCATTTGTATTTTGATATCCAAAAGATTCGAGATGCTCTTGTTCGAGAAAAAGTAGTTTTCAAAACCCCGTTGAATGGGACGAAATATCCTACCTACCATGATATGTGAAGAGAGGAAGGAACAAAGCTATGCTTTGAAGTCATCTGTTTCCGGCACTTTGTCGAAGCGTTGAAAGAACCAAAGGAAGCAAATAATCATAAAGGCAACACAAAGAAGTTATTATTCTGATAAGGGGGGAAGCGAGCGCCAATTGATAAAACCATAAATTATACAGAAACCTGTGTCGATTTTTTTTTTGAATCTAGCTACATAGTTGTGAGAGTGTAACTAATTTTTGGACTTTGCATTGAGATGTGAAAAGATTGCGATGATCAAGCTGAAGTGAAAACGGGTACCCACTAGACATTGAAATTAATTTGACAACGAAAGAACAGAGGGAAACCTCTCAATGAGAAAACTATTATGATGACGAGTCTCGTTACTAGACAGAGATTTCCTCTGACAATGAAACTGTGTGATCAAGAAAGGTTTGACTAGATTAAAAACCCCCTTATCACTTAAGTCGTTCTTGTTGGGCATTTCACTATCTCAACTAATTGGCCGTCACATCCATCTAAAATTAAATAAAAAACCACTTGAATTTGGACTATTACGGTTGGTTAATGAGGCCAATGGCCAAGTAAACGGATAAATCAAAAATCTAAAAATCTAATATTCAATTTCTAACCTTTAATTGTCAAAATTCGAATAATTACAAACTTTTTTTTGTTGAAAAAAACCAAAAAAAAAGACAAATATTAAAAAAAAAAAAAAAAAAAAAAAAAAAAAAAAGCGTTAGGGAAGAATGACAAGAGTAATAACAACCGCAGAGAGGATACTCAAGCAATCAAGAATAAATTGAATTTATCTATAAGTTCTCCCAAAAGGGGAGAGTCAACGAAGAGGAACATAGGACAGATACAATATAAATCTGTTCATTTGATTTCACAATCAACTCTTTAGTTTTTTACAAGCGTGCAATTCCTTTTTGAAATTGAAGGCCTAAGCTTAATTTAATTTATCTCCGTAAGATTGAAATAAAGAAAACCATGAATTGCGTTGCACGTTTCCTTGTCGCGATTGCCAAGATGCCGCATTCGATCCTACAACTCTGTCAGTGATTGTGTCGGCATACAACGGATCAAGATCTGCTTACCAGGAGTGACACCTTTACCAAATCCAAATACTTTTAATAGAGCACGAATAGGCCAGAGGGGCCCGAATGCCACAGCCAGTGCTGCCCAGGCTCCAAAAACGCTGGCATATGGGTGCTTGCGAACGATAGGCCCCAAAGTGGCTAACACTGTTGTTGCAGAATGCCTAGGATTCTCAAGAGCATTTATACCCGCTGTCTTTGCGGTGTTTAAATGTCTCGGAGCATCCTGATATAATTGTCCTGCCACGCCCTTCGCAGTGTTTAGATGCCTGGGAGCATCTTGATACAACTGCTCTGCCGCTATTCTGGATCTTTCCATGAGGACTGGTGTTTTCTCCATGGCAGAGGTGAGAGCAGGTTGAACCTTGGCAGCAACAACGACGGCAGCATCTATCCCTCTTTCATATGCTCCTGGAGCATTCTCGAGTACATATTGAACAGCTCTTTGGGCGTCTGCCACAGCTTTGGCATAGATTGTTGATATGTTGTCAGACATCATTACTGTTGGATGATGATGAGAAAGGAGAGATGATGTTGAAAATTGAAGTAAACAAAGTCAGACCATGAGGCACACACAACATTGAAAGGTGACATGGCATACTGCGGGGTACTACGGCCCGTACTGACTACTGACGAGTCAAATCTGTTGATACATACATTATATGCAGTAGAACACCACGTGGCTTGATTTTGACCACTCAGACAATGTTTCCAATGGTGTTGTTGGTGGTGTTGGTGTTGTCCAATGGTGGTGAGTGATAGATAGATATATATGCAAGGTACAGAAATGCAGAAGACAAAGAAAGACATCCGATCTTGAGTCAAGCATGGTTGGTGGTGGATGGGGGTGTACGGAGTATGGTGATTATTAGTAAGCCTAGATTTGAATTGCGGACAGCCAATCATAACCCGATAGTTCCTGAAGCTAAGGAAAACTTGGCACTACTACAGGGCTACTGTAAGGTGCAGGTGCCAAACGGTTATTAGCGCCTTCTCCATCCACCCTTTCCTTCTCTAATCTCGAATCTCTGTCTTGATACATCCATCCATCCATCCATCCATCCATCCATCCATCCCACTTTCTACTCCATAATTCCTTCTCTTTGGACACACCACTCATTCCAATAATATCATAATGCGCATCTAGTCTCTCTTTGAACATCAATATAATATAATAATCCATAATGGCATCCACGATCCACGAGACTCCAGAATGGGAGACTCCAACTCCCAAACAATCCTTCCTCAGCAAATATAATATCTTTTCGAAACCGGAATCATCAACTCTTCCTACCACGAAAGAAGGATCTTCGGATTCATCAGGAAATGCTGTCGCGACAGGAACCTTTGGAAACCCTACATTGACTGAGCGATTCAATCATGTATTACCTGCGAATCGCACATATTTTGGACAGAGTCGCAAGGTGCTTTTGTTGATTGTAGGAGCAATTGTATTATTACTTGCATTGATCTTGGGACTGGGTCTTGGTCTTGGCTTGAAGCATTCATCGTATGTGTATTTAGCAATTCATCACATATCAATTGCTCATCGTTTTGAGATTTTTTGTGCATGAATCCTCTCACAACAATTTACTCCTTCCAAGTTTGCTATGCAATGGGTCGAAATCACGTACTAATCTATCAATGAAGGTCGAAAGCATTACCTCTTCCATCAAATGGTGGTATATTCACAGGAGATCTTACATACTATGCACCTGGTCTCGGCGCATGTGGAATTACATCCTCATTATCTGAATCCATTTGCGCCGTGTCCCACATCATCTTTGATGCCGCTTCAACGAGTTCTAACCCCAATGCTAACCCTCTCTGTGGCAAAAAGATCAGAATCACTCGACAGAAGGAATCGGGAAGCGGAAACAATACTATTGACGTAACGGTTGTTGATAGATGTGTTGGATGTAAAGCCGAGGATTTAGATTTAAGCATAACAGGGTTCGAAAAGTTGGCATTGGAAGCAGAGGGCAGAGTTACTGGAAGTTGGGCCTGGTTATAGTGAGCTACAATGCGGAACACATTTGGAACGTCGCCATTTGATGTTAGGATACCCCGGATTTTCTTCTTGTTCTTTTTAGCGGAGGTCTATTATACGATTCATGATGGATATTGTGGGCTTCATCTGGCTGTGGAGATACCTTTGGTTCCGGTATAACTTGAACCCACAATGTTACGATGAGATATTCTAGTGGATACATAAAAATATGATTGGCCAAATTTAGAGCTGTCAACGAGTTTCATCTCATACTCAGCATTTTCAGACTTCCCATATCTCCTTAGATCTAGCGAGAAGAATGCGGTGCTAAGTTTGAAGGGGCCCATGTACTACTGATAGGTATATGTCACATAAAAGATATTTCAATATTATGAAGACAAAGCAATAGTTTTGCAGTCTGAATCGAAGCGAATCCAGTTGAATGTCGGTATTGCTTTACCCGTGTGAGATGATGACTTGACGGAAAGCGAGTAGAGGAGTTGGGAAGAGTTTAACTTGGAAATTGAGGCACAAAATGAAGAGTATTGATCGGCATGCTTGTTTAGGAAGAGACCCTCAGTAAGGACGCTTTCTAGTATGCAAGCTTCTATGATTCAAGCTCCAAGATTATATGATATAGAAGAAAGAATACAGGATATCAAGGGCTCAGTAATTCGAGTAAAATTTGAAAACTAATTGGAAAGTTGCGGGCATAGATAGTGAGAAAATATGCAGAAGTATACTTCATTACTTTTCCGGCTATGGATCCATCGGCTTGAGTTAATGATTGAACTTGCTTCTCTCCAACACAAAGCCACCGTATTACTCAATGGAAATAATACCCTTTCCTCAACTCATCACAGTAACAAAACTCTTCCCCGCCTTTCAAATCGACTCGACATCTCACACAAAATACCTAAGTACCGTCGTCACGTGGTACCCAATCCATGCTTCCAAAGTGGATTTCCACAATTTAGCTTCTCATCTCACCGTCCGGCCCAAACAACCTTGTAAAAATGGAGCTGTCCCGAGCCCAGCCCCCGCAGTTGAAACAGTCCTACGGGCCGATGCAAGCGCTAACGAAGTACACGAGTCCTCGAATCGTCCGGCAGATGAGATATAAAAGCTTGGCATCGCTCCTCGATATGAACACTTCTGTACACCTTCACACCTTTTTCGCTTAAGGGTTCTATCTACTCGAATTATACGCACTTCTGTTTGTCTAGAGTCTTTGTGTTGGCTTTTGGATGGTTGAGGATTTATGTAATATAAATTGGATTTATTTTGGACACCGCTGGTTTGTATGTATGTATCTCCTATTGTTTATTGACAGGAATTTTCTAATATTCTGTAGATAGTAATTTGAAGCAATTGGGCACAACTTTGAATACATTGCCACACACATTCTTATTCGAAAAATATTCATCTAAACCCCATCCTCATGGCCTGGATCTCAAGAGGCCAATCCAGTTTCGTCCAAGACACCCCCAACGGACACACATCCGCCGTCCCAGCCATCGCCACCCACCGCGGCTCACTCTGGTGTCTCTGGAGCGACCCATCCGGTGATCTCTACTATGCCACCGGTGACAATGACATCTTCCAGACGCGTCTCCGATTTCCCGATCAAGGAATCCCAGTGATGGCCGAGCTTCTCGGCCGTCTGCATGCCGTCATCGTCAGAGCGGATGGAGAAATCGCTCACTATGAATATGATGATGTGGAGAAATCATGGGCGTCTCCTGCTCTTCTAGATAAACAAATAGGACTCTGGACAAATACTACACCGGCGCTGATTAGTCACCATAACAATCTGGTGTTGGTGTATATCCAGAATGCCTATTTGTATTACTCGACATGGACTCGAGGTTCTGAAGAGCAGCCAGAATGGAAGTATCCCCAGGAAGTAAGCGGGATTAGTAAAGTATCTGGGATCCCCGCGGTGTTTGTATTGAATGGCGATTTGCACGCACTGTGTTCTTCGGCGGAAGAGGATCATGTGATTCTCGGATTCAAATATTCGTTACCGGAAGATGTGTGGAATAGTTGTGATGATGTGAGTGAAGGAAAAGCTGCACAGGGTGTTTCGGCTACCTCTTATGGTGACAGTGCGTTTTTGGCTTTTCAGGAAAATGGCCCCGGAGACACTTCACATGTGATTTACATGAGCGAGTATAAAGATGGGATGTGGCATCCGCAAGAAGCGATCGCGGGACAGACTTCGTTTGATCCTCCGCAGTTGGCGGTGCTAAACGGAAGGGTAAATTGTATATTCAATTCGAATGATGAGAGTAGAGAGTTATTGTGGTATTCTCGATCACTACTCGATTACTCGATGAGCTCTTGGATGGCGGTAATCCCAGATAATACTTTGTTATCGGATATGACTATCCCAGGAACCCACGATAGTAAGGTTTCCCTCCTCTCTCTTACCAACCAACACCTCTCCTAACAATCCTCTCCCCAGGCTGCGCAGAATCCAACATCCCCTTCGTGCGCACGCAATACCTCTCCATAGCCTCCCAACTCACCGCCGGCATCCGCTTTCTCGATCTCCGCGTGCGCGTCCACACCGAAGATGGTCAACTCTACATGTACCACGGCGGCATCCCCATCAACCTACCTTTCTATCTCAAATTCGATTTCGTCATGCAGGAAGTCTTCGATTTCCTCTCTCAACACAGTCAAGAAACTATATTGATCTCGATAAAAAACGACGACACATCGAAAAAAGAGCCCCCCGAGGTATTCTACAGCGCCGTCGCAAAACACATCACATCCATCCCGCCCTACCCATCTGGAAAACCTCGCTGGCTCACGACAAACAAACCCGAGACCCTCGGCGACGCGCGGGGCAAAGCAGTATTACTACGCCGCTACGACTGCGCTCGCCATCTCTCCGCAGAAGAAAAAATGGGCTTAGATCTCAGCGGCTGGCTAGACAACAATCCCGATTTCACGCTCCGAACAGAAAGCGACGTGACGATCCATCTCCAGGATAAATGGGAATACTCTGATATCATTCCGCTCCAGGGGCTGGTCGAGAGTAAATATGAATACGTGGTGCGGATGTTGGAGAAAGCGAGAGAGGGGGCGAGGGATGAGTGGTTTGTGAATTTTATGTCGGCGGTGGGGGATCCGGTGCGGAAGGGTGAGGTGGCCGAGAGTCATGTATGTTTTTCCTCTCTTCGAATTGTCAAATTTTCCTCTCTTGCTATGTGAAATCACTAACCCTCAATCGTTAGTGGATAGCAGTAGGCGCGCACAGTAAACTCATCGGTGCATTTGTTCAAGGCATGAATCCGACGCTCCGCCTAAATTTCGATTGGGGAATCAAGAAACGATATGGCATTATTCCAATGGATTATCCAGAGTTGCCGAAAGATTCGGATTTGGTGGCTTTGATGATTGGGTCTAATATGTAGAAGGGGGAGTGAGAAATGATATAGATAGATTTGGATATTCGGGTGGATCTCGAGAGGAACAAAAAATCTAAAAGGATAGATGGGTGAATAGATTTTGGAAATAGAAAATGATCAATAGGAGTTCCGAAATGTACCTACCTACCTATCTACCTACCTACCTACCTAGGTATTGTTAAATTTGTTCAAGAATCAATAAAAGTAAATCTAGATTTACTCTCATCGTCTAGTTTCTACCCAATAACAAATGTTTTCAGTAATAGCAACTATACATAATATAATACTAAACACCAACCATTCAACAACTTTCACATAGCTTGTATCAATCAAATCACTTCACCACGTTAGAACAAACACATAATCATACACAATCACCAAAATTGCCTATCATCATCATCATCATCATCAAAAATATCACATAAATCACCATCACAACGCTGAAGTACTTCTTCCTAACTCCTCGATAACAATTACTATTATCCTCGCTGTTATCATCGGTAAGAGCTATCCGGTTCCCAAACTTTCATCCATCCAGTATCTATGAAGAGGGTATTTATGGTATACAAAAGCGCGCCATGAGTATTCCACGCCTTTAGTCTCCCCAGAATCCACGAGTTTCCTTTCGTAAAAATCATTCATACGCCCGAAAATTCATCCTAGTCCCCATCGCAAAATGAAAGTAAAGAAAGTAAGTAAAGAAAGTATAACCCCTTATCCCCAACTGAGGAATCATCAAGAAATTAACGCCCCTTTGAAACGCTTGCCGATCTTCCGAGAACAGGTTTGTGCGAAAGACCAAACCATTTTCTTCCATGGCCCGTTGTAGCACCACTATTGTTGTCCTTATCTTTGGTCGCGTCGTTTTCCTTGTTGCTCTCTTCGGCCATATTCACGTGGCAATTCTCACGTCTTTCTTTACCGATGCCCGATTTAATACCCTTACTCTCATCACCCGCACCGGAGATAACCTCTCTCGATGCTTCATCCTCATCATTCGCACCATCTTCTCCAAATTCTCCCCTCTCCCTCACAACTGCACACGCACTCCTCGGTCTACTCAGCAGCTCTCGTTGAAGTTGCGCCGAATGGGTTCTATTCCTCGAAATAGGTGGCGGAGTAGCACTTCTCTCTTTCTCAAGCTCGACTTCATCTTCTTCATGATAAGTACTTTTCCCAACTCTGTTACCAGTCTCCTCACTACCATCCAGTTGGTAGTCACCCAGTGCCGATCGACTACTATATCTGTATCCATGTCTCGAAGCAGGCATAGTCTGATATTTCGTCCTACGTTCTAGATTAGAGTTGGAACTAGAACTCGATCTTGAATTCGATTGTGAAGTATTAACAACTGGCGCAGTATCTGATCTGCTAAAGAAGAGTCTCGTAGGAAGTAGTCGCCTGAAATCCTTTTCTTTGCCGCCTTCTTTCTCCTTAGAACTTTCTCTAGAAGGTGTACTTGGGATACTCATAGACACAGGAGCAAGTGGCATCTTGGTGTCGGAATCATGACTGGTGTTGATAGAAGATGGGGCGTGCTTCCTCAACTTGGAAGTTGCAGCTGCGAGTGAAGATCTTCGATCCGGAGCAGGTGGCTTGGGTGTCTTTTCATCTAAAGGCGTAGAAGATCTCTCCAGTTCCCTAGCACGTCTCTCTCGATGCTCCTCAATTCTAGAGTGTGATCTGTGATCCGAATCAACGGTTGTAACAGTATCATCACTTTTAGGATGAGACTCAGCTTGCGATACCGTTCGTAGCATTTCGTAACGTTGTGCTACGCTATTTGAATCACGAGAACGTGAATTTGCACCAGTTGGAACACGTGTTGCAGGATGATCATTGTATATACCGTCACCACCCCAAGCTCTTATAGTATCGCGTTCGTGAGACGTGGTGTTGAATGAAAAGAATTCCGGCGTTTGATTTCCTCCCCGAGGTTGGCGAGTTGGAGGATGCATCTTGGAACTTTCAGCGACACTATCGGTACTATAGTTGGTGAAAGTATCTATATCATCTGTTTCCAGTGTTTCTGTATCCCAACCATGACCTTCGCGCCGACTTGTTACAGTTTCTCCAGCACTACGTGGTCGCATGGATGTAGTCGATTGATATGGATTGTAAGTAGCAGGAGGTACCGAGAATGTTGATGTACTATGAAGAAATGTCACCTCATCTTCATTTGGTTGATGCCTTTGATTCAGAGTTTCGTCAGACTCCTTGTGAGTTCTCAAAGTACCGGTACTAACAGTATCTGGTGTGGGTGGTAACTTCTGAGTTGCCTCATAACTATTCCCATTGATCGTGAGCTGACTATCATCCTCTTGAAATTGATGTCTTTCCTGGACACTATTTCGTTTGTCGGATCGAATTTCGAGTCGCATACTTGTGCTATTATTGTATTGCTTCTCCAGATTACTCCTAAGTTTTTCAAGACGTTGTAACGGAGAGGCAGCAACATAGTTCATTGACAAGAATCGACTTCTTTGACCACCAGTTTGAGATGAAGGCGACGGTACTCTCATTGGCATAGTTGAAGCTGGACGTTCGTCAATCCACTTTTCCACTGAAGAGCTCGTTCGACGATGTTGTTTTGGAAACGGAGAGGCGTAATGTTCTTCATCCATTGCAAGTGGTGACTTCTCTCCGTAGACACTCAAGAATGAACTCTCACTCAGAACACTTAAAGAAGGACTGGTCATTCCACTTGCACTGCCCTCTTCTGGCAACTTTGGAAGAGCAATATCGCTAAAACTATTACTGCTAGGAAGATATAAGCTTCTCAAAGCTTCTACCCCTTCGCTCCGCTCAGATAAAAAAGAGGGCATTCTGGTAATTCCTACCGTAGTATCCCTGACTCTGGGAGTACTTGACGTGTCTCTGTCAAAGATCGGTGGTGAGCTTGGAATTTCGTTCGCACTGTTGTGGTCGTAGAAGTCATTTCCGTATCGTATCTCGTAATTCCTTACGTCTTCTCGCTCCTGTAGTAACCTCTCAACTTTGGATTCCAGTTCGCAAATGAGACCGACAGCTTCTTCAACTGCCTGGTCTCGTTTCTCCAGCTCTTTGAGTAATGCGTCATTGATTTCTTGAACCTCCGACTGCTGTTTGATCTGGTTCTTCAACTGTTCCGCTTCCGATTCCAGTATTTCCTGCCTCTGTCGCCGATGAAAAAGCTCCAATTTGAGATCGAAATTCTGTTTGTGCAAGGTTGAGACTGTCTGTAATGAAGTTAAAAATGAATTAGCACTCATATCTCCAAAGTATAATATCGACTGAAGATAATGCCATCCTCACCTCTTCCATTTGCTTAACCCCCATCGCCTTCTTCCCCAGCGGCTGCCCCACTCCACTCGAACTTGGTCTCCTCTCTTCCCTCTCACGCACAACCCCACCCACACCATTACTCCTATGAATCGGCGAACTTTGAACTTCTCTGGCCATCATGCCACTTCCACTAAAGTCCCCACTCAATCTTCTATCCCTACCCTTCCTCTCCCTCAACCTTTCTTGCAAGAAAGCCGCACCACCCGATTGCGCACTCGTTCTCCCTGACCCTAAAGGCAAATGCGCACTCGAACTATTCGTACTCTGCGACGAGATAGTAGGTGCTACCATATTTGTTCTCGTATTGCTGCTTGAACAATTGGTCGCGGAATCATGATACAGTGGCATGCGAGTCGTGGTTGAAGATATGCGACTTCTTCGAGATCCTTGACTGCCATCTTCCATGATTGGAAGATGGTTACTTTTGTTGTGATGCTATTTTCAGCTGCAATGGTTTGATTTGTTTTTCTTGAGAAGCGAATGTTATGTAGACTTTTGTCTTTGATTGGCCGTTTCTGATTGACTGGACAGACGGGGTAATGCCGTATCCGTTGTATATCAAAGTAAGGAAGGCCGTACTATTAAAGCTATAAATTTAGAAAGACGGGACGAGTAAATAAGTCAAAAATGAAATCTCAACTTCAGACGACCCCAAAAAGTGAGTGTGTGATATGTATGACACTGGATCATTTGTGTATTGTGGTTGTACTGAGTGTACTCTCGTTTGTTACCATCCAGGACGATGGATCTTCCTCACATCAATATCTGCTGGGAATAGGAAGATCTATGCATATGCAGCCGCAAGGCACTGTGAAGCTGAGAATTCTGATCAAAAAATTGTAGTCTCGGTTTGTTGTTGCATTTGTTTGATGGAATGCAATAAATACTTTGGTACCGACCTACAAAGCGTTTCCAGGTCGATGACTTTCTATTATGTACGACCTCTCTCTCTCACCCAACTGGTATCTTTTTCTACCCAGAGTGAATTTAGAAAAGGGGAAAGAAGAACGGAGAAAGGAGAGAAGTAAAGAGACAAGTATCCTAGCTTGCATGAAACAAGTTATAACTTATTAATTTATAGAAATAAGGTTCTAAAATGATATATGGCTGGCTATGCGGTTCACCAACAAACGGACGTTGTGCCTTTCTATCTTATCTTTTTTTCTTTTTCATACTATACCGTACCGAGCTGTCCTACCTGCTCTCGTCCGAGGTATCAGCACCTATCAAATATCAGATTTCACATTTTCCAGTTCTTCTTTTTCCTTCTAGCTTTCACCCTGCGTTGAACAGATGTAACCTTTCGCACCCCCTTTTTTCCTTCTACCACAACATAGAAAATCTTCTCTTCCGCTACAACTTCAGAGTCCGTCTAGATTCTGGTAAACGTACCCGCTGGAAACCCGCTGTCCCCAAAACCATTCTTACGTACACGACACCTCAATAATAGTATGATACGCATATCAAAGGATCTGTGCATGCATACGTTAAGCGCAGTTTAGTTTCGAACTCTAATCGGCGACCACGGATCAACCCGCAGCTTGTACCTTTCTCACCTGGGGTTAATATTTCATTGGTCAAGTTTTGTATTCAAGTGTGATGTCTCGGGTGGCGACATGGTGGAGCCAATTAGATGAATTTATTAACTATAAAAGGTTTTTTGGGATCAGAAAATATTACATCAATGAGTAGCTTTTCCTCAGGCTCCCAAAACTGCTCAATTGGAATTTCATTTTCATAATGCCATTTGCCGAATGACGGGAGTCATATGTGGCGCTATTCCCAGTTACCGAACCACTGATCCATGCTTTCGTGGCCATTTATCCCAATTTGTGCCAGGAAATTGCGTTCGAAAGGTCGGAGAGAGGCAGCGAGAAGAACAAGCTCTCACTGTCCGTTGCGGATAGTGTACCTCCTGCATAGTTTGGTAACTTATTCCAAGCTTGCGTAATTTAAGCAGGACTTGATCATCCGCAGGGGTCCATGAGTGCCGGCTGGGTTTCATCGCGATCCCTGAATATGCTGGCTGTCCAGGAGGGTCTGTTGAATTTATGGACTGTAAACGTCCAACGAATACAGGGGCATTCGGGAGCTGGTTCCAACGCTTCCAATGTTCTAAAAGACCCTTTCCTGATTTTTCAACCCCATGTTCGCAATATTTTTGTATACCTGGGCCCATTTGTAACACTTTTGGGGGTTGGCGACTCAGCAGTAACTAACGCCCATCGAAGAACTGGCGACGGTTGTGGTGACGGGTGTGATGACTGCCCATGCTTTTCTGTTTGATTCCATACCGATATTCGAAAATGAAGTTTTGACGCCGCTTGAGAAAATGTATGTAATTGGATTTGTAGAATGGCCTGAAGCTGTCTGAAGCTGTGATATGTGTATGATGCATAGAGCTTTTGAAGTAACACAAGTGTATGTAAACAGTCGTCTTACAAGGACCCTATCCACCACTCCTTTCATTTCCAGGTATTGCATTTCTCAACATAGAAGTTGCTCTCGTTGCAGAATCATGAATGGAAGGTACACTTATGCCTGTTTCTCTCCAAACAAATCATTCCAGAATTCCTTGAAACCATATAAGGGTCTCTTAGAATCATAGACATTAACTTTGTCCGACCCGAATCGTTCCATAATACCACCAGGACGATGTCCAATATTTCCAACCAGCTCCTTGGCTGGCCTAGTCGCTCTTTCTTTGATAGCTGCAGCTAGTTGGGGTGCAACATCTGCATAACATGATTGCAGTTCACGTTCCAATGAAAAGTACGGCTTCTTCGCAAGATCTGGTGCCATGAGATTGTAGGATCTCGTTTTACTATTCAGATCAGTGATGGCCAATTTAAGATATGATTGTTCGGATTCCTCCCAGGATGGTATTCGAAATGGCGGGGGGAGAGCTGCAGGTGTCTGTTCAGAAGCTGGCTGCCTGTTCGTCTTAAGAGGGCTAATTGTTCTAATGTCAATCTCATCCTCTTTTGTTTCCGCAAGAATTTGAATGACTGGATCTCCAGTAGACGAAGACGGAACTTCTTGTACGATTTTCACCATAACTGGATCGTCTGTAGTATTTGTAGGAACAGATATCTGCTCCACTGCTCGCTTCTTGGGGTTATGGACGGCTTCGGATTGTGCATATATCTCTGCAGTTCTCATTTGCTCCTGCAAGGTACCACCTCGACTCGCAATTGTTCTTGCAGCATGTCGTTTCCAATCATTCCGTAACCTGGCCCTGAAAACATTTGCAGTTTTGACGAGCTCTTGTTGTTTCTCTATCCATGGTGGCACAATATCTTGTCGCTGTATCATCTTGTTCATGATGTATTCGGTTGTATCAATGAATGGATTGTCGGCTCTTGCATCTCTCTCTATTGCCTTTCCCCTAGGAATATTCTGCGAATAAGGGATTAGTACTATAACATCTCAAGATGGTCACGAATCTTAGACTCACCTTAAACTGACCACGAGCAATGGCATCTTCAATTCTCTCATTGGCCAAAGCAGCCAAACCTCTGATTGAATTCGGCATGGGTCTTGCACCCGGCGAGAATCTTTCTTTAAGCTCCTTTCTAAACTCCTCCCTCTCTCGCTCGCTCATTTGGCTATCCTTAGAAATGGTATAGATTGACGTTTTATCCCTCGCATTTGCTAACCTTTCGCCAGGTCTCTGTTTAGGCTGTTTTTTCAACCTCAAATCCACAATTGGTGATGGAATCTTTCCTGGCCCTCGTAAACCAGGACTCAGTGGTTTCCTAGCATCATCCAACATTCGCAGAACCGTATCCTCAGCTGCTTCTTGCCCGGTCCATGCTTGCCCTGTGGCAATATCCCGGGACCCACGACCAATATTTGATGCGAAGCTTGCTTCCGTGAAGGCAGAGACATTCTCCGATTTGAATTTTGAAGCTTCTACTCTTTCAAGTAATCTTGCCTTCAATTCTTCGGAGAAGCCCGCCTCTTCCACAGCTTTTCGTCCGGCTCGACCACCTTCCAACAGAGCATCTTCAGTAGCTTCCAAGAGACGCCTTGACATTGCCCCTAGCTCCTTTTCTGCTCCTTTCTTTTCCAAATCATTCTTGGAGGCTTGCTTCAATATCTGAGCTTCGATCGAAGCTTGATCCTCCGAGTCTTTCGTTACTTTGCTAGCATCTTCCCCTCGGGGTGGCGACGCTTGTGAGAATTGTCGAGAAGCATTCTTATGCAAGTTTGACACTGCATTTTGCTGCTTTATAGCTCGCAGACAGAGAGCACATTTAAATGTAGATTGTGATACTAAGCGGTGCATGTAGAAAAGTATAGAAAGAAACTGTATGAAGGTGAATTCATGGTGGCATGCGATGTTTATAACATCAACACTAAAGGTACCCTGTAAATTTTAGTTTGACGGCGATAAGATAAGAAATCCAAGAGACTCGATAATTAGCGGTGTTATTAGTACATAGGACTACCTCATCATGCTGCCATTAACTTATTAATATTTCTCTTCCAAAACCTCGCACTCAATTTTGCAAACGTAATCAATCATGCATACAAATAACTATCCATACACGTCTCCCATCCTCCATCCTTCGTTTCCCATTTATCAAATGTCCCTATCCTAAGCCGTCTCATTCCACATCATCTGATCTCATCATCTCACCCAAATCAATTATAGCAAAGGAGAAACTCGCTGGATAATGCCACCTCCGCAACCCTTACTGATCGTAGTCTCGCATAATATCGTACACATATTTCATCCACTCATGCCTTCATCAGATATCCGCCCATCCATGCACCGCATCCGTCCATTTAATCAATCCAATTCAACGGAGTCTACTCTTTCTTACTTTCTTCCTGCATCTCCGCATGCTGAATATGCACTAACTCTCCGTCATCCACTTCCTCGGCTTTTAACCTCGTGTCTCCCTTTAGACCTTTACTCGCACCCCCGCTTCCACTTCCACTCTCAATTTCACCTTCACCCGCCTCCTCTACCATTCCCACATGCACAACCTCATCATCATCAGCCCCGACTCCTCCAATCCCACCAACCCTACCATCATACTCATCCTCATCCTCCAAACTCGTTCTCCTCTTCGCTTCCCTTGTGATACTAACCCCCACCCCATCATCATTGTCAAAACTATCTTCAAACCCACTTCTCCCAAACCCACCTTCGTCGTCATCACTGCTTCCCTCCTCGTCCTCATCATCTTCACCCTCTACCTGAAAGGGGTTGACCCCCTTTGATTCCTTCTCCTCGCCTTCAACTTTCTCCCCATTCACCAATTTCTGCTTGCTATGCAGTGCCAATCTCGCAGCCAATTGTCTTCTAGCGCGGCTTGGTGGGATATTGAGGGGGGGTGGAGGTGGCGGTGGTGCTGAAGGAGGTGAGAGATCCGAGGTAGATGTTGTAGTTGAGGGTGTGGTAATATAGCGAGAGAACTAAATGTAATCACATTAGCATATATTTTGTTACGACGTAATCATCCGAGAAATAAGGCATATTCCAAAGGCGGAAAGCTAAGCGGCGGATAAAAACAATTGGGTAAATAGCAAATAAATGGCGGGTCCAGATGAGAGTAGATAATTAGCCCACCCACTAGGGAGTACGTTAAAAAAAGATTTGCGGACACTAATCATTGATTACAACACCAGATCGACATCACAGCTGTCACCACCACCAACCATAGCAGAAAAGGGGGTAACAGGATTATATCTCAAAAAATTGAATCTCTTTCTCTTGATTTAAGGAAAGAGAAAACTCCAACAATACTCCTCATTTCATACCAACATTAATGTCTTCTAAATTTCTGAAGCCAGAAACAACAAGCCCCAAAGATCTAAAAACGCCACTTGTAATGTTGTTTGGGAATAAAGTGCCAGAAAAGTCGTACTGTACAGGAACAAAGGAAGACAACATGTGTTTTTACTGATTAAGAACTACCCTGATCAAAATCCTCGTCCTTCTCGTGAGGAAACAGAGGTGATTCACGATCGAGTTGCTCCAAATATTCATAATCAACGTCCAGGTCGTCAAATTTATCAAGATTGGGGGCTGATGGAGGAACAGAATGACCCACTTCTGCCGATGTACCACCACTATTCTTTCCTTCCTCGTCATTATCTTCTTCCATTTCATCGTCTTCTTCGTCACTAGAACTTCCAAAGCCGCTCAGTAATGTACCCCCAGTGATGAAGTTGTTGCCATTCCCATTGTTGTTGGCAAGTTCAATGCTGTCGAGACCTGTTGACCCATTAAGGCCTGCGTCGGCGAGAGCAGAAGATGCGTTTCCGAAATTATTGGCTGCGTTTACCGCATTCATGACTGCTTGTCGTGGGCCAACTGCCATATCTGGTCTGACTCCCCCGAGAATAGCATTATCCCGTTCCCGAGTTTCTGCCAGAGTGACCTCCACATATGGGATCCAATCACCGTTCATGACCCTCTCCAATACAGAGTCAGATAGGAGCTCGGGGGGATGTCGCTCTGTAAATTTTACAACCTCTTCGGCGATGAGTGTAAGATGGCCCATGTAACCAAGTCTCATCTTATTCTTTTCTTGTGCCTCGTCACTCTTCTTCTGCCCATCAACGATTCTCATTGTGATGTCTCCAGTCTCGAAGAGGTCGATCGCAAGTGATCGATTGTATCCACGATCCATAGGTCCATTAAATACTTGTTGTACAACGTCATATACGACATTATGTAAGAAGTTGTTCCAAGGAAATCGAAAGAAGAAATTCTACACTAATTAATTCAGGTACTCAAATATGATGTGTGGTGAAAACTTACTAGGATAGTTGGTACAACTTTGTGTTCAACAAATTGCATTTTGAGATAATCTCCAACTACAGGAGCACCTGCAGTTTCCACAGTTTGGTCTTGAGAAAGCTCCCCCGTGTTACCCATCAGTACGGAATTGTTGCCTTCACCAGCATCGCGCATAGTAGTATCGATGCTGTGAAGACTCATGTTACCATCGCCAGGAACGGCGGCTGATGTATCGTTAGTCGCTTCCGTTGATCCTGCTTTCTTGGAGAACAAAGGTGCAGGGGTATCTTCTGGAAGTGGAATGACCTCTGCAGCATGAGGAACTTCTTCTGTGGGCACTGAAGATTCAGTGGGTGGTTCCAAAGCTACACTCTGGCTTTCAGGGGAGCCCTCTGAGGAAGCGGGGGTATGTTTGTGGGAACCATCAGAAGAGTCTTCAGTATCATCGAGGATAGTAGCGTCGATGGAGGGAGGAGGGGAGGTCATAGTCGTATCCTCATCAGTAAAGCCTAAAGAGCCAACTTGTTGAGAAAGTTCCTTAGTTGGCGAAAGAGGAAGAACAGTCATCTCTGGTTCTTGTAACGTATGCTCATCGGACAGCGGTTGTAGTCTTGGCGAGCTTAAAGGTTCATCAACGAATTCCTCGTCATCCTTGTCGAGGAAAGAAACGGGCGGATGGGTGGAAGTAAGTAAAGATTCTTCGTGTTCATGTTTCTCATCAAAATCGTCCTTGGCGTCATCGCCAAGTTCTGTTGCATGCGTAACTTCTTCAAATCCATCATCATCGGAGGCATTTTGAACCTCCAGTTTCCTAGAACCATCTGGGGAACCTAGTCGTGTTTGTGTTGAGGATTTCATCGTAAGGTCATCTTCGGACATTAGGGCAGTTGGCGATGGGTTCAATTTACCCTCGGCCTTTAATCGTTCTCTCTCCACATCGCGCGCCTTGACAAATTCTTCACTGCCGACTTCATTCAACAAGCCCATGTTGCTGCAGTGCAAAAGTTCAGCCATGAGCTCGCAAGTCTTAAATCTGTCAAATCCAAGAGGCTCAATCTTTCCACCAAAAGCAGCACTCAGCTCTTTTCTTTGAATTGTTACAGGACCATCGCCTCCTCCAACGGTATGATTAGGACTGAGGATGAGTTCCATAAAGTCGGGGACATGTTTGGCAAACATGCGCAAGAGGGTTCCGAGATATATAGGATCGCGGCTGGATGGTACTGCATTTGCCTCAGCTCCAACCTCTGGATCATAATCGGAATTGTTCTTTCGAATAACTTCGATAACGATGCCAACTCCAACAGTCAACGGATTTCCACCCTTAAGCATGTCGGAGATCAACTTTTCAATACATGGTTGAGAGACAAGTTGGCGAGTGAGCTCATTTGGCCCTATGCATGACTGCTCGTTTTGTGACGCATTTGCTGAAATAGTGATGATCGCCTTGAGAAAGTCACCGGCCGAAGTTTGTGTGGCCCAGCTGTGTTCGGAGGATAGAAAAGAAAGAAGAATTGGCATCAAGTCTTGCGAATGCAGCCACTATTTCAAGAATTAGCAGATGTAAGTAAAATTGGAAAGGTTGGGAACATACATCAATAATTCCTGCACCTCCCTCCGCTTTCTCCAAACTAATTATTTTCAAAAGAAGATCCATAATCATAGGAGAATCTACATGCTGAAGCATGCTCTTAACTGTGCCGTTTATTGACTTGAGCAAATCCAGCATTTCCTCAGTCTTTTTATCTAAAAGAGCCTCATTGACTTTCGTGAAATAACTGGCTTGTAAAGGATCCAAAGGCGCAGGAAGTTTCAAGAACTCCCAAAACTTGCGCAACAGAGGTTGATTCTCCATCAAAGCCTCACAGATCGACCAGTTGTCTGAGGATAAGACTTCGGCTGCGACGTAAGCATAGCGAGTCCGTTTCTTTTCTTTTTCTTCGTCGGCATCTTCAAAGGACTGGCGAGAAAGTGAGAACGATCGAGTTTTGCCCTTTGAGTTTGGTGAACCTGACTTTTCCGTCGATTCTGCCCCAGCGTCTTCTGATGCGATAGTCTCCGATTTGGGAGCCACAACATATTCCAGTAGCCTTGCTAGGATTTTATCTTCCCGCAAGTATTCGATCAACTTTGAGTTGTGTTGTTTTAGTTCTTGTATGAGATCGCTCTCATCCAACAATTGCTCTAGGGTAACATCTTCTTTGTCGAGCAGAGTATCGATAGTAGAAATGTTGGCATATCCGCCGAATCGCCAGAACATGATGAATTATGTAACAGGACTCGTCTGCCACCGAGGAAATGGTGGTAGAGTAAGATCTGGGTATTGTTTTTATGTTCGTATCTTGAGATTAATCATGCGAATCAATCGCTGAAGAGCCGCAGGTATGATGTACTGCTCCCCACAAGGGAAAAAAAAGGTGGTTGTATGGAAATGGTTCCCGCCTGCAGATACGCACTTTTTATCTGTAATGTCGTATCGTATCGTATCGTGTATCGTGTTTCGTGTTTCGTGAAGATTCAATGATCGTAAATATGACTATAAATAAAGATGTGAGGTCAGTGATAATGTTTTAGAAGTGGATAATCATGTAAGATACCATCCGCAAATTGAGGAATAGAGGAGAGGATTGTGTGGCTAGTCGGTGAATGGTGCCTTAATTTGGGCGCGCGACTCTCTCAGCCCTGCGCTTCCGCAAGCCATTCATTGTAGTTGTTGTGAAGAATGTAAATAATGGTAAAAAGAGAACTTACGACATGTATTTTCTGTATTCTGTATTTCGATATCAATTGTAGTTCATTTGTACAATATGAATTGTGAATTGATCTTCTCCTCAACTAAGCTCCTCCTCCCATTTGACTAAGCAAGAGGCCAAAAGAGTAGGATCAATGTTGCTGTTGTGGAAAGGATCGATCTGTTTGTGTATTGCGAGGTAAATTGTCAAGAGGTTTTGGGCTGGATTGATATCGCCAATTTTGACTAGAGGATGGATTCAAGAGATATCGATGGATCTTGACGGATAGACTCAACCAACCAATAGACGGACAATTTTCTCAATAAAAAGGGTATCTCAAGAACAAGAAACAAGAAAGGTATTTTTGTTTTAAATATAGAAAGAAGTACAGATAGGAATTTGTTGATCAAGTACTCTCTCTCTCGCTCTCTCTCGCTCTCTCTCGCTCTCTCGCTCTCTCTCTCTCGCTCTCTCTCTCTCTCTCTCTCTCCCTCTCTCTTATTGTTCAAAAATCAGAAAATCTTGGTCTGTCCTAGAAGGCAAGGAGGCAAGGCAGGTCGATGGTGGGGTTCAAAGTGGTTTGGGTCTCTCTGTGGTCTTGTCTTTTTTCTTACTTGATCAATTTTCCAATTCTGGGCGTCAAAGTTCGTTGAAGTTTGGGAAGATAGGGAAGTTAGTTGAGTGGGTACAAGTTGATATGATTACTTTTTCTGCCTTGCTCCAGCCTTTTGAAATTAGGTGGTATCAGGGACCTTTCTGCTATGATCACCAAGAAGTCCGACTCCTTTTACAAGAGATGAGAATCATGAGATAGGGAGAACCAATAGCGACCTGGGTAGGGAGTAGGTACTGGTAGGTTGTTGATTCAAGCCCCTCACTCATATGTGTGTGTGTGTGTGTGTGTGTGTGTGTGTGATCGATCTATGGTGAATACTGGGTATGTATGGAGTATGGAGTATGGAGTCTGTGTATAGATAGATGTAGTGATTTCATCATCTCGCAATCCATATACCACTTCTTATACATGACTATGTAATACACCTTCCTTCTATGTACTTGATTCACCCCCAAGTAACCGACTGACAACGTGTCTTGCATATGTCTGTCTGATAGGGAAATGATGAAATGGTGAAAAGATGGAAATGATATGAATGATGAGATTGAATCCCAGCGAAAAGCCACGTGATGTCCCGATAAAGATACATAAATGGGCAATTAACCGAGACAAACCCCCGGCTGAGATTTGATACCAATGACGAATAACCAGCATGTTTCCGAACAAGCAAATCAATCATCACACTACAGCAGCCTGGACCTTCAAGACTACCTACCTAATCAATCATAATTCATAATTGAGACATCAAATTCTTGCACAATATTTATTGCAAAACACAAATTTGAAAATCTTCAACACATTCTCATCATACCATCAAGATGAATAGATTATTCGGCGCAAAGTCCTCAACCCCCAAACCAACCCTCAGTTCGGCCATTTCAAATGTACATTTACCTTTCCCTCTCCCCTCATCCTCATCCTCCATGCCATGCCATGCCATACCGCGACTAACCCCCCCTCCTCTAGGTCGACGAACGCATCTCCTCCCTCGACGTCAAACTGGCCTCCATAAACGCCGAACTGACCTCCTACCAAACCAAGCTCTCCAAGATGCGCGACGGCCCGGGCAAAACCGCCATCAAACAGAAAGCACTCAAAGTTTTGCAACGCCGCAAAATGTACGAAGGCCAGCGCGACCAACTGCAGCAGCAATCCTACAACATGGAAAGCGCAGCCATGATGCAAGATAATCTGCAAAACGTCATGACGACCGTGTCGACACTCAAGTCGACAAATGCGGCCCTGAAAAAACAGTATGGCAAGATTGATATCGATAAGATTGAGAGGATGCAGGATGAAATGGCGGATTTGATGGAGGTGGGAAATGAGATTCAGGAGAGTATTAGTAGGAGTTATGATTTACCTGAGGAGGTGGACGAGGCGGAGCTGGATGCGGAGTTGGAGGCGCTGGGGGAGGAGGCGGAGTTGGAGGGTTTGGGGGGCATGGCGGAGGGGACACCGAGTTTTATGGTGGATGAGGTGCCGAGTTTTATTGATGAGCCGCCACAAAAGGTGGGTGAGGTTAAGGAAGCTGCTACTTGAGGTTGGTCAACAAGGAAGGGGAGGAGGACACGAATATCATTTGAAGGTTTCGAGGTGAGAAGTAGAGCGAAGATTGCTATTGCAGCTTCGGTCTATCATGATCGTATTGCAGTGGTTGTAGCGAGAGTTATTGGGTTTATCGGCATTGGAATTCTCCATATTAATTCTGCGGCGTTAATGAGGAAGGTTTGAGGAGTACACCACGGATTCTTGAGCAAGTATGGGGGGTATTATTCGATATAAACACAAACTATCCAATCAACACTTAACTAGTCACACCCATGCATCCCCGCTGATTTACCAAAGTACGCCTGATTAATGCAACAAAAGCCGTCCAACTGGTATCTCCAACGCCAATTCTCAAATGCATGCACGTAATTCCAAAAACTCCTCATGATGCGCCACTAATAAAATCCACACTCATCGTCTTTCCACCCCTCCATTCCCTCCCCAAAACGACTTCTATAGGCCACGCCGTCCATTGCTCCCATCCAGGCCCCAACTCATCCAGAGTAGTCTGCAACAAATTCTTCCCCTTCCCACTCATCCACGATACATGTGATACACGATGTATGCACACACAATAATACGCCACGATTAATAATGCTTCTTTCACTCTCTTAGACAGCATCGCCTCCATCTCATCGGTGATGGAAGAAAACCAACTCATAACCACACTTAGGGGTGAAGGTGCATTAGGTGCTCTCAGGAGTCCAAAAACTCGTTTCAACATATCGAGTCCATTATCCAAATGCTGTCGCTCTTCGAGCGAAAGATCGCATGCAGAAGTACTAGACCACGCGCTTGCTAGCGAAGAGACATGGGAATCGTCAACTGGGTCGAGGGGTGGGATATAATCTCGTTGAAAATCAATCCAAGGATCGAATAGCACTTTGAACGGACCGCGAGACAGATTTTCCCACGTACTCTTGAGTATGAAATTGGAACCTCGGTAAAGCTTCACCCATTGCGAGTGAGGGAATGTACTTTCATTTTCGGCACAATCGGGCCCAAAGAACAGGTGATTGGGCAGATTGGAATCCTGTGACGTCCAGGCAAATGTAAACATGATGGTTGTGAACGCGAAACACGCTTGAAAGTTTTCGGCCGTGAGATCCGAAATCGCAGATTGAAATAGTTGGAGAGCGGCAGTCAGGTGAGTAGTTGATGCTCCGTGATAGTAAGCAGCTTTGAGGGGTCGAGCATATGATAATTGCAAGGCAGCCAAAGCAAGAATCTCATGCATAAGAAATGGAAACTGAAAAGCTAGTTCGACGACAGTTGTTCTATAGAGTTCTTGGCCAGTAGCAAAGTCGACGAAATCTGAAACGCCATACATGGTGTAATAATGAAGTAGTTCCATATCAAGGATAGAAAAGGAATAATTTGAAGCGGGCAGAGATGGAGCAGGCGAAACAACCGGTCTAGGACTCAATTCAACTCTTGAAGGTGACAGATCCGACGCTGGTGATTTTGACTTTGAGCCTTGACGCATCATCGCACTACACTGAATCTCGTGACTATGAAGACTCTTCATGGGATGTGTACGCAAATAAGAGCATTCTGAACCTGAGCCATAACTTTGACATTTCTGGCATGATGGTTTCTTCTCATCACACTTTTTAACATGTCTGTCAGCTGGATCCTTGAAATAAAAAAATAAAAATTTGGGGGAAAAATTGGAGAAAAAGCGTGTAATGAGTAATGTGGGTGCAACGCCGAGAACCCCATTGAGAATATTGTGTCTACCAGAGAGCTTTTCATGACAGACTAGGATGTTCTATTGGTGCAGCAATGATATATGCAGACCTGCAATATATGGAAATGGAAATGCATTCGCTCCAAACGACAGCAAGAAGAGCATACATACCTTGACCTTTCTTGATTTGCATTGGAGACATCCGGTTCGACTCTTGTGATGTGGTCTTCGTGGACGGATCACATCCATCATGCCCAATTCTTTCAGATCTCTGAATCCAACACCAAAATGCAAGAACGCGAAGAGAAATATAACGATCGAGAGTGAGAAATGCGGTGCAAAGCCTCTTCGCAATACAATACCAAATATGAGTTACTATCTAAAGCGTCGTATTGGTAGGGAGGTCAATTAGGAGAAAGGGCAGAGGAATAAAAAAAGTTTAGACTTGAATCCAGAAATGGGTAGGGACTAGGAAGGTAGGGAATGAATGAATGGATAATGGATGGATGGATGGATGAATGAGTGAGTGAGTGAGTGAGTGAGTGAGTGAAGACGACACGAGCCACCCCAAAACCTTGTCAATTTTATCTTGTACTAGGTCCCTACCGAGGTGAAGATGAAGGAACGGATTCCATTGGTCATTGGACCGGCAAGTACGAGGCTGAATAAATAATTGGATGGCTCATCTGGATTTTGTATGTACTGGTGGCACTGTACGAATGGATGTATGAATGTAGGTATGTGCGAAACGACTCGTACTATGTAGGTAGATCGCTAGGAACTTAGGAAGGTGGGAAGGTGGGAAGGTATTGATTGTAGGTATTTTAGGATATCGGAGATTATCGAGATTATGTCATCAGGTCATATATCATATAATAAATCGGGTCCCCCATATTACCTACGAGCTTACCCTCATCGAGTAATGAATGAATGAATGAATGAATGAATGCATGTCGTGACTGAAACCTCTCGGATACATGATACAATTAAAATTCATTCTTTAATTTGACACTTGTCGATTGTAATAGGAATGCGCAGGATTAATTTATTCTTACTCGAGGCCAAACGTTGATCTCGGCATGACCCGATTTCGCCAAGTCAAACCAAAAGTCTTCTCGATTCTCGATTCTCGATTCTCGACTGCCAATTCTCTCCTTCCTGCCCACTGGTGGCCGCACGATGATGATTACGAATATACGATATATACGATATATACGAGATATACGAGATATACGACTACACGATATCGATATCACAATCTCTCTGGTGGGTGGCTGTTCTCGGGCGGTGCCTGTCTACCTTCGTACTTCGCACCGCAGCCAAACGGAGAATGTTGCAAAAGCCCGGCAGCTATGCAGAGTTTATATATAGGAATTAGCCTATCAGGTCGCCATAAGTTCGGTCATATATTTTCACTCTGGAGTCTGGAGTCTGGCTCGTCTGGATACAGTAGATTCAAAACTCGGAGTTTTTGGTCCCTTTGCCTTTCTCTTTCCCTTTCCCTTTCCCTTTCCCTTTCCCTTTCCCTTTCCAATCCCAAGGTTTTCCGGTTTGTCCATTTGGTTGTTACAGTATTACGCACTGTACCCCATCATGACTATGTGGGTATCAGCTATTAGCCTCAATTGGCGGCAAAATGACGTGTAGAAATGAGCGCGTGACTTCACCATTTCATTGTGCAGGTACTAGCTATTGATAGGTATGTATTTCATTTTCATCCAAGAATCAGGAATCAGGAATCAGGAATCAGGAATCAGGAATCAGGAATCAGAAATCAGAAATCAGAAATCATGGCAGTCAATCTTATAAAGTCGCTTAAAGCACTGGCTTTTTTTCTTCGCACTTGTTACTGCCATCGACAAATTTCATTTTCCTTGCGAAATACTTTGCTGATTGAAATCTCCTAACGTGATCGTATAGTTTGCTCATGGTTTCGTCAGAAATTACCTTACTGACCAACCATCGTTGAACCGAAAAATCACTAGGAGGATACTAGGTAACTTAGGCAACCCTATTACTCTCTTCTGCACTTTCCTTCACATACCACCTAACTTGTTTCGCTCTTGTCAAAAGAAATTTATATCTAGTGATTATTTTCCAAATATTATTGTTTCGACGTATATTCATTCTCGGTCGCGAACACTGGACAAGAAGAGCTAGATAGATCCATCATTAAGCAAGTGCTCCGAATGTGCCTTGAGGTTGGTGATTCAGCATCTCAATTCATTCAGTCCCGGCAATGCTCAATAACTATCCCAGTAGTGAACCTTACACCAGTCTCAATAACTGAAGCACGACTTTCTTTAATCCCTTTAATTTTATGCGAGGGACTTGGAAGAGGAGGAGACGCAGGGAAGCGGTTAATTGAGATCGAGTGTTCGCAGACGATTCTCATTCTTGCGCATTCCTTCTACACGAATTAATCTATTCTGTGGAAGAAAGATATTTACAGATCGAGTATGCATTGATTCAAGTGAAGGATGCAGTACGTTGTAAGGTATGCGTAATGTTGGCGCCAATCAAACTAAGCGCACAGCAAACATTCAGTCGAGGGATGAAGCGACCTGAGATCCGTCCAGCGCTTAGCTGTAGGACGACTGACACCTCATCGTTCGCCACAAGTTTGAAGTCTTTTGTAGATCGCTTATTTTTCAAGTATGGATATATGGTGACCGTTTCTGGTCGAAGGACGATGGCTGAGACGGTCTGAAATTGCTTTTATTGTGTA
The DNA here is from genome assembly GCA_014898425.1 of Botryotinia globosa. Taxonomy (NCBI): domain Eukaryota; kingdom Fungi; phylum Ascomycota; class Leotiomycetes; order Helotiales; family Sclerotiniaceae; genus Botryotinia; species Botryotinia globosa. Next base: position 1,556,369 of record RCSZ01000003.1, on the reverse strand, counting down.
TGTACAGACTCATATTGGAGTTGAAGATCAAGGCAGACCTTTTCAGGGCAAGGTTGCAAACAGCTGATCTGTTGGTAAATGTAGGCATATATTTGCGTCATTCCTTGACTGCTCCATTTTCTTCAAAGCCAAGGTTGAAGCTGGTTTCAAGGGAAAGCTCGACTTCTTACTATTTCTCCCCGAGTTTCTTTTTTCTATCTCTTCCATTTGTGTTATCTGCTTTAAGTTACTGGTTCTAGAAGCAATTCCAAATATACGCAGCAATCCACACAAATCTCCCGTCTTATCCAAATATGCATACCCTAACCAACCTCATCCGTTACCTTCCTCTCCTCGCCTTTCTTCACCCTCCCGTCTCTGTCCTCGCACATTCACCCTCCCAGGCCCCACTCACATCACCCGATAAATGCATCTCCTACTCTGCTACTTTCCTAACCCCCTACACCCCCGGCGCCCTCGAACCACACGCTTCAGCAAAACTCCCCGGTTTCTGCGAAGGGATTGTTGAGCCCGTTGCCCTCCATCCAAATATCGTTGATGACTGGGGATATGTGTACGATTTCAGTTCCGGGTGTGGATGTGATGGTGCAGGAGGCGATGGGAGTGAAAGATTCTGGGTATATTTTCCCGTTGAGATCAACAGTATTGAGAAAGATAAACAAAAACACATTTTCGCGTCCCCGGGCCATGCAGACGAGGAACTCAAGAAGAAGAATCGAAAGAAAAAGTGTCATGGTAAAAATGAGAAGAAGGAAGAAGAAATGGAAATAGAGATCATGGAACCCTGGATTCTACACGCGGAAGGATGTGAGGATAATCGAGGCGATGCGGAAATCAACGGAGGATTAGGAATGTGTGAGGAGGGGGTTCTGAGAACCTGGCAGATGGGGGTTAGGAGGGAGGATTGGAGAGAGATGAGAAGTGATGGAGGAATGGTTTGGATTGTTGAGGGATGGGATAAGTGTGAGGAGTTGGAGGGGAGATTGGGACATGTGGAAGAGGAAGAGGAAGATAATGAAGAGGAGGTGATTGAATTTGAGGTTGAGTTTGAAATTGTAGAGGAGGGAGTGGATGTGGATGATGATGATGATGATGATGATATCGAGTATGAGCTTGAATTTGAGATTGAAATCGTGGATATAGAAGATGATGTTGAGGAGGAGGAACAGGGGAAGGTAGAGATATTAGATTTTGAAATTTAGAAATATAGAAATACATTATTGAGGGAGGGGCCAGAAGGAAAACAACAATCTTTATTATGAAATAACAAATACAACCATTCTTCAGTTGAAACCACAAAGACATGAAATACTCAATACCATTATTATTACTATTTCTATAACAAATCACAATCCCAGAAAGCTACAAAACTCAATTTATAATCCTCACATAAAGTAAAGCAATCGAGAAACATCAACTCTCCTCTCAATCCCCTAATCCCCTAGAAATCCAGAACCTCAGATATCAAACTTCCCTTTACTCCTTTCCTTCCATTATAAATCTCCAAAATATCAAACCAGCCACCAACTTCCAAACCATTCAATCAATCAATAAACTAATCATCTACTATCTATTATCTATTATCCATCATCATTCATCATCAAACTCACAACTCACTCAAAAACATATCTCTCTCTCTCTCTCTCTCTCTCACCTACCCTAAAACCAAAACTCCTCTCTCCTCATCTCACACAATACCCATACCTATACCCCCCTTCCAACTTTCCCTTCCAACTTTCCCCTCCTTTTCCTTCTCCTTCCAAGTTCCTTCCCTCCTTCCTTCCTTCCCTCCCTCCCTCAGAAATTCCACTCCATGCACACAATCTCACATTACATAATCCCAATCACCCATCCACCCAATCATCCACCCACCCATCACCCAACCATCCATTCGGATTCGGAAATCCGCCAAATTTCCATTTTCCGCTTCGAAGAGAAAAAATGACCTCAAAACTCCACTCAGATGCATCTTTTGATTCTTGGTGTGTGTGTGTGTGTGTGTGTGTGTGTGTGTGATGCGAATGGGCTGGCTTACCAAGATGCCGATATTTCCTTCTATCTCCGATTGAGATATGTTGATTGATAAATGACTGCTGTGCCCATGTCTCTTGTAATGTTTTCGCTGTGATTAGTTTTATTCATTTATTCATTTGTTTATTCATTCTCTTTGTTCGTGCTTCTTGCATTTGTGCTATACGTTCCTGAACGATTTGTTGAAGACAAAGTTACTGGAGTCAATCAACTCAATTTCACATCGACAGTCACAAAAGATGTAAAAAGTTCATCAAGTAGTTGGTGGTCATATCATTAGCATTTCCCATATTTCCCTCCATCTCATCCATTCATCCATTTCGCTCCAATACTCCAAATACAGGTTTTGTCCTCATCTATCCACGTACGATATGTCTGTATGCAGTGCATGAACATTCTCATCCCCATACCACTACCATCACAATCGTCGCCTCATATCATCTATGCACAGCAAGAGAAATCAGAAATCGAGCAAAATTTTCCATCGCCCTGCCTCCCTCGAACTTTAGACACGACCGATGATTAGAAAAGAGAAAGAGCGTCTCCACGCCATGGACCACATAACATATGCACAACATGTAGCTATGTCATATGCAATATGTCGTAACGGAAAAACAAAACGTTGAAAGAATGTTGGTGCTTTATGCTTATTTCACCCTGCGCTAGGAAAGAAATAAGAAACTAAGAGAAAAGATGCTCCGCGAACGCCCAAGAACGATGATGTGATTGAAGGACCGACATCGAAAATAGTGTATGTACAAGGCGACTTAATTTAGGATTGGGTGATCAATCGAATTGGAAAGGCCAAGAGATCTGCGAGTCTCATGCTGCGAGGTATTTGTGTATAGTGGGTCGAGGATGCAGTAGCAGAGGATGTGCTGTACGCCGATATAGACGGAGATCATATCTAGACACAATTAGCATCAAATATGTCATCGATTGGCATCGATTTGACAGAGTCGAACATACCTTGTACACTTATCTATTGGCCAATTCATTCCAATTAGCTGGGAATAGCAGTGTTCGTGCTCTGCGAATTTTTCCAGACTCCTCCTCCAACAGCTCTAGAGATACCGACTCCAACACCGACAGCAAGAGCAACGACCACTAAAGCAATCAGGACCTTGAACCAGATTCTCGTCTTTCGATCAAAACCAGCCATGCAACCACAGATGCCTGCGCTCAGTCTGTGTTGCTTCATAGCCTTCTTCTTCCTCTTCATTTGTTGTTGACCAGGCCATACCGTACATTCCTGTGTCGCGCCCGTCTTCGCCTTCGCCAACAATGTTCCACTCTTCGTTGTTTGTTGTGGTGTGAGACAAGCTTCAACATCTGTATCGTACATCGCCATATTATGCTTCGATGAGGATTTTTGTGCTTCGAGCGAATATCTTGTAGGGTTTGGGTTGTAGAATGGAGAGAATGGAGATGTTTCTTGAGACAGACTGCTTTTCTCGTAGCGAGTGTGAGTTGGACTTAAAGAATGGGTAGAGTCGACATCTTCGATTGTGCTGAGAACGGATTGATTGGATTGTGTGCGGGATGGAGTAGGTCGATTGATGGTAAGAACGTTGGTATCGACAAGAGTCGATTTCTCATCGACAGGAGAGGACATGATGAGTTTGATTTGGTGACCTTTCTTTTAATTTGAGAAGGTTCTTTGGCTCGAGATATATTGGTAAATCGATGCTCGAACAGAGGAATGATTGATAAAGGTGCTTGGAAGGTTACTTTAGATAGTAGGTAGGTTCGTAGAAGCTCCAATCCGTGATGCTAGCGTGCGTGCTGTATGTACTCTTTTCGAAACGAGGTAAGAACGACCGACTTTTCTATTTTTGAAAGATCTTCGAATTGTTGTTTTGAAGAGTCTGTGACAATTGATTCAATTAAATTCCTTTTGAAGAGGTTGGTTGTCAAATATGATTCAGTTGGGTTGGATGGATGATTTGAATGAATGATTGAAGATTTATTAGGCGTGTGATTCCTCTCGGGTGATTCCTCTCGGGTGTTGCTCAGAACCTAATCGTACAGCTAGGTAGTCGTAGCAACTTTGAGGAATCCGATTGAGGGAGGACGATAACAAATAAACAATTAAAGGATCGAAGTGATAGTTGTTGTTTTACTATGTTGTATATAACAAGAACAATTGCTGTAATAAGGATCGAATGGATTTTAAATTAAGAATATCCAAGAAGATGAAAAGAATAGAGACGTGTCGAGTCGAGTCGAGTCAAATGGCCATGAAAAAGGAGGGGAGAGAGAGGTTTATGGTTGCGCGATAGATACTGACTACACTACACTACACTACACTACCTATTACTGTAGCTACCTAGGTAGCTAGTTACCAGTTAGTGTCTACTCCGTATACGCATTCCAAGGTTGTCTAATCGACTAGGGACAGTTGGGGAATAGAAAAAGATGATAAGAATAATAAGTGCCAGTGCCAGTGCCAGTATGGTACCACTGTACCAGCAAGAAGGTAGGCTAATGTACGGAGTAGCAGGCAAGCAAGCAGTACTCTGTATGAATGTGAATATGAACAGCTATTTCTCCTCATAACCTGGTCTAGTCTGGTCTGGTCTGGTCGGGTTTGGTGTTTGGTCTGACCTTGGCTCAACCATTAGTATCCATAACTATTAACTAATACCACAGTGTCATTCACTCTATCTCATTCCTTTCCTCCACTTCAAAAGTTCAAAGTTCAAACAATCTTCACGCTCAATCGATCCAGTCTACTCAGGCTACCCAGTCTACCCGTCTGTCTGTCAGTTCTCCAAGTCCACATCATCTAATCACCAACTTCCAAGTTCCCACTCCTCAGACCTTCATGCCGGCATCACTCGTTCACTAAATTAATCCAAATCTTCATAGCCAGTATCTGGTAGTCCCATCAATACATGCTCAGTCATGATGTCCCTTCATTCGTCCATTCTCAAGTCTATTGAAACACCAAACTTTCCTCTTCTTTTCACTCTTCAAAGTAATCTCGCTCTAGAGAAGCTGATCCCTTCCTGTTCCTAGATTTTTGATACTAGGATCCGGGAAACTAATCTCTTCTCGGCAACATAGTTGCACCAAGACCCGCCAAAAACCACCTTTTACCCCTAATAAATCCTTGCACAACGCGGAACACTAACTTCATTCTAGACAAGCTTGGATAGGAATCAGATACGCTCGTTGCGTTTGATAAATCGATATGCGAAGAGCCTTTGATTTCGACACAGTGCTTGAGATTTGATCTTCTTCAATCATCATATAGAACTATTGGGATTACTGCGGGATAATAGGATCACGGCTCAGGAGTATCGCTACGGTGATGGTGTCATGGTGATGATGCTGCTGTCAATATCTCACATCCACTTGTTCTGCTACTTGTATGTACGATGTGAGTAGTACGACTGCGAGTACGACTAGTTTATTGAACGTTTTGTTTCTGCCGTGTAGACAAATGACAACAGAATGGTTTTCTCGTGGAGGAGGGATTTTCCCGTATGTACCTATGCGTAGATAGGTAGGTACTAGGTAGACATGCCGCTGCACACTTCGTACCCAAAAAAAGAGTCGTATGCGCTTGTTAAGGTTATTCTGTACGCCTCAGCGTTACACGTAACACATCTAGTGCATAATATAAGCAAGCTTCCGGTACAGATATTGAATTTGGTATCACTTCCGATGCAGGATCAGAGACGAGATAGAGAATTGGATAGGATGAATGCATCAGAGCCACATGCAATATTCTCAGGGCCTTTCTATGATGTTAGCTCCTTCGCCACTATATCCTTCATTAAATTCAATACAAGATCTAATGGCGTGTCTAACACCTGATTCACTTCTATCTTCTTATCGCCATCTTGGGTCTTGACGCGTGGTGTCCATATCCTAGCATGGTGGCTATACAATATCTATTCGTATAAAAATCATGAATACGGCAATACGACAGTCTCACTGGGTGGACTACAAGCTTCTTTGCCCACAATACTCGAGTACAATAATGGGTATCTGCACTGCAATGCCCCAAAGCACCGACTCAAACAGACCATATCCATACCATATCATATACTACTCGAGTAGACAGGAAGATAACATGGACCCGAGTAGATAGGGAAGAGATACCTATGTCAGGAAGCACTGTATGAGCGTCGACAACAGCTACGAAAGATCGTACGTCCCAAATTTCCCTTCTTGAATCCTTCCAAAATCTCTCTCGAGTCTCAACAAACTGGATCCCTCGCCCATGGGCCATATCCCATATCCCATATCCCATTATCCCCCTATCCCCCATCTTCCGAAAATCGACAAAGCACCGATACGCATACTCCAAACTAATAAATTAGCCTTCCACGCCGCGAACCAACATCAACTTGATGGCAAAAACTCAATCATCACCCAATAGCAAATACTCATCCAATCCATCCAATCTCCACCTTCCTATCTCACCCCGTTTAGCTCCCAGGAATGACATTGTCCAATCAGAACATAAACACGATATACCAAGCAATTACCTCGCTTCTTCACCCACCCACCCACTCTCTCTGCTTTCTACAATCTAATCCGCGGGGTCAACTTTTTCAGAAGGGGTGCGGTGCGTAAAATCTATTCCATGCATCATGCATGAACGAAAGCTATTAGCTTTTCCAATCCTTCTCACATCCTCCCGTCCGCTATCTCTCGCATATGAATTGACGAACAAACTCAAGTTACCTAACGAACCAAGACAAACTCAAACAAATAAAATAAAAATCTCGAACTGATGCGCGGAGTGGCCGATATTATGGCGATGTTTGCTTGTGCGTGGTAATTACAGTACTGGGTATCTGTAGCACCCGACTCCCCATCACCAGTTCACAACAGATGCGCTGTTCAATTCTTCGAATCATTAAACGCGAAAAAGAAAAAGAAAATCATCTAATTGATCAACAACCTCTTCTTCTAGCTTTCATCTAAGTTCCAACATGACTCCCCTCATCGAAATTTCTAGCGACGGCACTTGCCACGAGGTTGCTATACTCAATTTTATCTACCCAGATCAACACCTCACAGGTTCAAAAAGAAAACCAAGATAGGGACGAACGGACCGTCTAGAAAAGCCCGTGAAGCCACCCACCATTGTTCTAGACATAGACGCTTGGCATTCCGCGTACCAAGCTCCCCCATTCATCAAGCGTCATTAAGCCTTTTTCCCAGCAGCTAAAAAGTTTCTTGGAATATGACTTCAATTTTAGACTGTTGATTCCGTTGGTCTGGCGATTCTCTGTGACCTTTTTCTTTTCTTTTGACTTGACTTGATTTGATTCGATTTGATTTGATATGCTACAGCTTACAGTAGTGCTCTTGCTACCCTGCATGTGTGTCGGAAAATTCCCAGTGGAAATCTCCTGTGCGTTTGGTGGTTCAGAAAATTGGATTAGGTCATGTGCATGTGCATGGACGTGAAGATCTTTTGATTCTCGAGAGGGGGTTGGAACTTGGAAGAGAGTCAGGTGGTATTATCATTTGAATTAGAAGGAAAGGAAAGGAAGTAATCGAAAAGATGGGGGTGCAGCGTGGAGAAAAGAAGTTGGTGGCGGAATTGAAAGAGCCTCGGAGAAAGGTTAGTTGGTAACTTGGTAGGTATATTGATTTATACTTTTTTCCTCTTTTTATGCTTTATACTTGTTCTTTGCCAAGGGCATCACATTTTTGCCATCTGCTATACGCAATCTCGTAGTTTGAGAATCAACCATTTGATTGCCCTGATACAGATAGCCAAGAGCTTGCCTACACTGTCAGTCTGTGGACCGTAGCCCTCGGACAAGTGGACAGCTTCGAGGTAGAATAGAAATTCTCTGCTTTTTTATATATATCATTGTTTCTTGCTTTCACGGCCATTCAGCAATGGATCTGATGCTGAGATGGATATCTACCATTTCAATTCAATAAGTCAACGCGGGTATGCGAATACACATGTATCTTTCTATCCATAACCCTCATTATGCTGCTTGCTGAAGCCTTGTTGGCACATTACAGTCAATATAATTACTCGCATATAAAATATCCTCAGTGGCCATTTTGTTTCTTGATAGTAGTTCATGAATTAACTAGCATTCAATGCCCGGATTGCTCTTCATCCTCAAGACTTCCAACAGCCCTTTGGTCCTGGCATCTCGATCATCTACATTACAACGCTTTCAAATATTGTACCCTTCTCAAATTCATAGATCTCCTTTCAATACCTATCTTTCTTTCACCTACCATAACCCCTCACGAACCCGCCAATCCCTTCTCTCCCAACCAATCCAACCACACTCCATATGCTCCCGTCGCGTTATAATGCAAATTAATGCCATGTCCAGTATTGGGCTGTATATACGCCTCGAAATCATTCTCGCCAACATTCGGGAAACTGTCCTTCACCATCGCAGCCAAAGAATCTGCAACCCCTCCCGTAGCCAAACAATCCGATCCACAATAAGGTAAATCCGCATCCCCGTCTATGACCATAACCGGTCCCGCATAATTGTTAGTCATAGGTAAGGAACCCAATGTAAGAAGTTCTCCTTGTGTGACGGTCTGCTTTGTGCTTTCGGCATAGGTGAGGATCGATGGATCGTAACAGTTGGGCTTGAGGAATAGATATTTGTTTGCGGCCGCGTTGGATGAAACCATGTACCCTGCTGGCACGGCTTCGGGCGACGACAATGAGATATCCGTAGTCCCTATGTTGGCAGTAAAATTAAAAAATCGAGATGGTTGGTTTTCCTGCGCTTGTTGGAAGTTTCCTCCCGCCGCAAATAAGGATACGAAGGAACTGTTCATCGTGAATCCAGTCAATACGATTCCGTCGGTGATATTGGGATACATGTTTGCTAAAGCGTATGTTTGGGCGCTTCCGAATGAATGACCAATGTGCACGATTCGGCTATAGGATGTGTTCATTGCGGATGGAAATGTACCGTTGCGAAGCATGGTTGTGAGGGCCGCGGTGGCGGCTACTTCGATGTAGGATTGGATTTCATTGAGGGGTTCGCCGTGCGAGGAAGCACCGGTTCCGAGACGGTCGAAGGATAGAGTGTGGTAGGAGTAGTTGGTGGTGGCCATGTCGATGTAGGAGTAGTCGAAGTAGTTGTAGGGGAGGTCCCAGTACGTTTTATCGAAGCCGATACCGTGGGTTAGGACCTATATGGAAGTTAGTTTTGAATTCCTATACGTTCCCATCTGACATCCACAATACATCAAACGAACCCAAAGAAAAATAAAACATACCTGTATCGTCGGGTTACTCGAATTGTCCGCATCGGGTTTACAATACATAGTACTGATATTGTAAGTCCCCGTCGTCGTCTGATATCCCGACAAAGCTATATCCGTGAAGTTCCTTCCCTGCTGCGTTACATTGAGGAAGAAATCGGGAGTAGTAAGATTGGTTGTTGGAACCTCGATATCGAATACTGCTTGACGAGCAGATATCGTAACGGGCACCGTGGCATTGATGCATGTTTTCGCCGTGGCTGTCGCCGCAAGAAACGACAACGTACTGATAAGAGATGCGTGGGGTTTCATTCTGTGAGATTTTGCGAACTCAAGGATCTATGTGATTTGTAGGGGCGGAGTATGGAAGGAAGAGATAGACAAAGAGAAGAATAGGACGAGAACATATAGAGTTGGAATATAGGGATGAATATATACTACCTAGATACCCATCTCACATTAACCTCCATCAGACGCAGCGCTCCCTTCCCAGATATCACTATTACAAATACCCGTATACGAAATTCCATTTCCCCAACCATTTTCACGCAAGACTCAGAAACCCCGCGATGAGATCGACAACGCAAATGTAAATATTTGCAATTCGTGAGCACGATCCGAGGAATAGCTCTTTTCCCCCCAGCTATTCATTGCTCGCCAGCTGCCTTTCTCCTCGTATCAAATTGCTAGTTGGGTGTTTAAACTTTAGAGTTTCCAAACTATCAACTCCCTAGCGTTGAACTTAACTCAGTGCCACTGGCTTGTCAATCTGAGATGGGAATTCAGTTGTTTTTTGTCTTCCCATATATTCGATTGTTGAATCGTGTCGTGTGTAAATTGGTATTTTCACTGATCAGTCACATCAGTCACCACATAGCTAGCTCATCACTCAAAGAAATAACTTTACTTTGCTTTTTTATCATTCCGTCCATCCATCTATCAATCCATCTTCTTGACTATCAGACCCCAAGTACCGATATTTGGAATCCAACTAAAATACCCGTGAGCTCTCAATATCCGCCACCCCGGGCACTATACTACATATATCCCACCCGCCTTGCATCCGAGCACTAGGTCGCTCGGCACTCGGGAGCTCGCGAGTGGGATGAGTGGAATGGGTACGTCATTGGGTGTGGGAATTTGTCCGTTGGGTATTTGTTTTTTGGTAGATAATTTGGGCGTTGGAAAGACCGGATATGGATATAGTTATAGGCTTTCGAGTAGTACTTGAGTAAGATGGTTGCTTTTGATCTGAAGGGGGTTTGATATACCCGTATATATTACACCAATGGATTGCTCGAGATATTTCGGTAGGTATGGAGAATATCTACTGGGTCTTGATGGTTAGCCAGGTAGTATATCACGGGGGTGGATTGATATCTTGCAGGTATGGGGGTTGTTATCGAGAGTATATTTTCTCATATGCATCCTATATTATCTGGAATATATGAGCTGGATCGCCAGTCACTGAGCTTAGATGTATTTCTTCCTACAGAAGTTCCAATTCCATATAAATGATGGGAAGGAACAAGGTTGTTGAATCGCAACCAATCTAGATTTTAGGTCACATGTAGCCTGTCAAAGTCTGCGTTCATAAATATTACTTTATAGGGCTATTCATCTAAAAGTAAGTGAGAACAAAGTATAACTTGCTAAAATAGAACTTCTTGAACTTTTTACAGTCAATCTCAATACATAAAGGAAACACTTCGAGACTTCCTCAAACTAAAAAGCCTCTTCCATCCGCCATGCAAAAGTTTCGCAGCCGGAAAGTGTCATTTGATAATATCCAGCCGTCAGATCTCAAGTCTCCACAACTCCATGGACCCTTGTCTACCCGAAATTCTCGAAGGACTTGCTGTTGGAGTCAGTGACTCCAGATCTTCCACTTTGGTCAACAAGTAGCATGATGCATACATATTGACACTATTGATTGAGTTAGCACATTGTAAATAAGATCAGAAACACGAAGTCGAGAAACTAACCGATCAATACATGCCCCTCCAATCCTGGCACCTACTCTCTTGCCTACGAATCCCAAATTTTCGAACGCGGAAATGTACCATGGCGTCAGTGCTGCGCTTCTCAATAATACTCTTCCTCCCATCTTGAGTGCTCGGTTCAACTTCCTGATCTGTTTCTCCGCAGCCTCAGCTCCCGGATCAAACCAATCCATACTATCCATAACCACCGCAATAGTAAGCGTGCCCGGCGTGATTCTTTGAATCACTTCATCAATTTCATCCGTATGAATTCTCAACCCGTCAAACGCATCATGACGAGATAATTTTTGATGCGATTTCGGACGCAGATAATCAGGGTGACATCTCTGAGTATAAGAACCTTGAAGACAAACCAAGTAATATGGATTATCCTCCCCTATCAACGAATTTTCAATCACTGGATCTAGAGTCTGAATCATGTATTCCCACACCGCACTTCCCTTACTCTTCTTCAAATCAGTCTCCGAATGTTCTAGGGGCGAAGAATTTCGCGCCACGGATTCAGAAGCTATGTAATCCGCTTCCAACATATGGAGCTGATTCTTTGGAACTCCAAGGGCTTTCCAGAGAAAGGTTTCTTGAGATACGACGAGGTAGGAGAAAATCCGGCTCATGATTATAGGTCGAATTTTTGTTTTCCAAACTTCTCGCTGTTCGTTGAGGGTCTTGGAGGCGAGCAAAGTTTTGATTTCGTTGCTAAAACCGAGGGTTTGGGATAGGAGACGGATGATGCGGATGGCATGGCGGGAGCCACCGGTTTCATAGAGACCGCGAGAGCTGGTGGTAAAGACGTGGGCATGGGCGAGCCAATATTGGAACGTCCTGGAAGACATGTGAGGCGAGAGACGTGTAAGAAGTAGGTCTCGGAACTGGGGATGTTTTCCAAGACCGAAAAGTTTCCAGAAATCGGAGTAGGGGAGGGCGGCGAAGGAAGCGACTTTCAATTCGAGAAGGTGGTTCTGGTTGGGGTTTAAATCAATAGCGTGGATACGACGAGGAGATTTGAGGGCGTAAGAGAGAATATTGTCACCTGCGCTTGTTATTGCTAGGATAACATCGTCGCGAGTAATGTTGAGAAGACGTTCGTCTACTCGAGTATCTTCCCAAGTGAAGGCGTAGATATATTCCTGTCCAAATTGGGTGTGTTTCTTGAGCTGATCATCGTAGTGGATTCGCCAGTGATGGTTCTGGTAGAAGAAAGAAGGGAGTGGCAGATTTGCTGAGAGATTGACGATGGCTGCTTCGAACGCTTTGGATCGAATCTCTGGTAGTGTTGATCCATCCACAGTGCGGGATAGCGTCTTCGTATGGTTGATAGGAGACAGGTACGGAGATTCTGTTGCGGCGGCGTCGAGACGTTCAACCATTTCATGTGGATAATTTGGAGCTGTGATTGAGGATGCAGGTTTCTTCTGACATCCAAGCCATATGTAGTAGGGAATGAATCCCAATAAGTTATTTCTTGAGTCTGCGCTGAGAACAGTTCCAAATCGATATTCGAGGTAATCTCTACGACCAGCCTCTAGATTCACACGATCGACATCGAACCATGCTCGCCAGAAAAGTCTCCCTAACCAGTTCACATGTCGATTTATCACGCCGCCAGTGTAGTTTCTACAGCTAAGGTCCACAATCGATTGGACGTAGAAGTCTACAACACCAATCATTCCCGAGGGTGCGAGTAAGTTGGCAAGAGAGTCGATGACAGAATAAAAGTCAGGCTATAAATGATTAGCAACTGGAAAACCCTATCTCAATGTAAGTGTCGAACACTCACAATCATAGATAAGCTGTAGGACAAAGTAATGAGATCCGCACCGCCAACAGTATTCGAATCCGAGAAATAATTCGAAGTAGGCGACCGCGAGAGATTAGCAACTTCAAGATCAATATCTTCATGGTCTTCTAGCCGAAATGTGCGAGCATCCTGACATACAACTTTAACATTTTTCCAGCCAAGTCGCTTGAATCTCTTTCGTGCGACGTCACATAGACTGGGAGAAAAATCAACAAGATAAACGCTAGAGAAGAACTCTGGAACCGAGACATATTCAGACATCGCTTCGATATTCCATCCAGTGCCGCCGCCAATCTACTCGTGATTATTAGCATTTTGTGTATCTCACAAGGTCGTGGTTTTGAAAAAGTGCCATCTTTGGCATTTCCTGAGCTAAGAAAAAACTCACATCAACCCAAATGCGTTTCGTATCATGAGTACGTTCCCTGCTCGCCTTATTGACCAATTGCGCCGCCACCAACGCCAGCATATCTTTTCTCCCCCTCAACAACCTCTTCCTTGTCGCATCATACACTCCCGCCTGTGCTTTGTAGAAACTTTCCAGTGCATCTTGTTGGCCATTTTCGGTACCATCTCCATTATGCGGTTTGAGAAATGACGCATAGAAAAATCTCAAAAAGGATTTCAAAGCACTGGGATTTTCTTCATCTTGTGTCGAGTTCTTGGGGTAAAGAGAAGCATTTCTCGCGAAGAAAATGACAGCAATGAAGAAGAATAAAACCACCACTGTGGTGAAGATTTGATTCTGAGGCTCTCTTAAAATGTTAAGGGTAAGAGAAGCCATGGTAGTCTCTCATTACTTTGGGCAAAAAGATCTTGTACGTAGTTGATAGTAAGGATCGATAATGACAACAGGAGCGAAAAAAGAAAGATGAGGGGTAAGAGTATGTAAAATATCTAGCATGATCAATCTTCCATGATTATCAGTATCAATACCCCTCATTACCCGATGAAGCAATAACGGTGCTCCATTTAACTCAAGTTGTTCAAGAAGCTGATCAACCTATCGAGCTACCACATGGGCGACTGTCAAACTGAAGTTCCTGCATAGCAAATTGCATCAAGGGTCCCACTACGTTAGTATGAAGATAGCCTTCGGGGTCCGCGTCTCATAGGCCACCTCGTTCAGTGAAAGAGGCAATGATTCCGGGGATTTTCGTACTTGAACGGCTTCCACTATGATCTACCTATGATCATCTGGTCGTTTAGTGAAAACCTTAGGGAATTGAATTAGACCCCCTACTCCTATGTTTAGAAAATTGATTGGAGGTAGTCCGTACCAAGTAAACATGTGCATAAAAGCAAAGCATTAAAAGGGTCATTGGAAGCTTTAGTGTTTGTTCTCGCACCGACCAATCATAAATCATGAAATTCGCACGCGAGAGTTGATTGGCTATCCATCTTAAGCGATGGAGATGGAAAAGTGCCTACGGAGTAGATACCTGGAATTCCAGTATTGGTTTCGGAAACCTGCACAAATCAACGCAACGATCAAGGGCTCACTTACTCGTGTAGTCTGGACACACTTCATAACTGCTTACAACATTCATTCACCAAGTGCTCTGCGTAGACTGATCGCAGACAAGAAATCGTTGGCCATGGCCAGTTGCATTAATACGAATTCATTTCAAGACTAGGCTATAGCTTCACATCTAATGCTGGTCATACAACATACCCTTCATAGAGGTATGCAATCTTTGGCCACCAAAACTCCCGAGATAGATATTCCCAACACTTTTCCGAAATAACAACAATAACAAGTACCAAGGTTTACTCTTCATCATCAAAGCCGGCCTCGGAGTCTTCTTCTTCATCCACCTCAGAATCATCATCACTACCTCCCATTTCCTTTTCCTGCTCTCGTTCCAACTTTCTCTTTCTGTCTTCTTCCCTTCTGCCTTCTTCCAACATCTTCGCCTTCTCCTCTCTCTGCTTTCTTTGTCCAACAACAAATGCTCCCAGTGGAGTCTTTTCCCATTCGAATCCTTTCAAGAAGCCATCTACTCCAGCTCGATCGTTGGGTGCGAACTCAACCTTAGCTCTCTTTCCCTCGATCCATTTCGAGTTTGCTTCTAATTTTTGAATGAGGAGCACAAACATGGAGTTTACTTTGCTGTTCTTGTTTCCGGAGCTCTTGTTCGAAGCATCTTTGAGCCATCGCTTTAACATTACGACAACCGGTAATGTTAGTTCTGGGAGTGCAATGCTAGTAGACCAGAGGACAAAAAACTCGGCAAGTAATTCAGCCACCTGCTCTCCAATACCATCTTGGTAAACTCGTGTACGAAGGTAAGACTTTTGAGCCTTGAAATTGGATGTGAAGTCGAAGAATTTAGATGTGCTTGGCTTTGGGGGCTTCTTCATTTCTGCGGAGTTAAGGACCTCGAGTAATACAGATGCTAAAGGAATGTATGTTCCAGTGGCTCGCGAGAGTCGAAGTAACGAACGGATTAAGTGGAATCGGAGTGGGAAATAAGTGGAAGTTGGAATAAGACGCATAGCTCCAAGGGTGACTTGAACAGTTGGGTATATGAGTGGTCGAAGTTGAGACTCTTTTCCTGTTTCAGCCTCCTTTAGGGAATTGCAATGCTCAGCTAGCACAGTCGACCAGAAATCAAGAGAGTGGACGTATTGCCAATTGTAGACTTGTTTGTATGATTCCTTTTGATTGTTTGTGATGCTGCTTCGCAAATGAATTGCTAGTTGACGAATAAATGTGAAACCGGTTGTATATCCAACACCTTGATCGATTCCCCATAATTCAGCGGCGGAGTTCTTCATAAGATTTATTCCCTGAATAGTATGAATAGTGGTATTTCGGCTTCCCTTGAGCAGACCTTGGTATACTGTTTTCATAACGGCTTCCCGTAGTCCAGCATCACCAATTATTGCGAGACGTCGAATAACCAAGAAAGCAGTGATTCGGGTTGCTTCTGTGCTCGAGGCATCGGACCAAATGTCTACCACGGTTTTGACGACATTCTTGAGAACCTTTTTGAAAGATAAGAGATATGGAAGAAGTGGTATGACCGAGGAAAGTGTAAGTTTAAGGGTAGAGGCATCAGATAGCGAAGCGAGGAGATGTTGAACAGAAGTGATGTGAGATCGCAAGAGGGGCGATAGTGTCTTGAACTTTTTCGAATCTGTTGATACTCGGACTTTGCCAGCAGCACTCTCCTTGACCGGAAGATGATGATTGAGAACCTCGGGAACTTGCTTCAAGGCAGCAAGCAAGAGCTCGTGATAGACTTCAGGATTCGTTATCGAGTATTTGTATTCCTTTCCATCGTCTTCATTGACGTGCGAGGCTGCTCTAAAAGCCAGAACAACTTGTCGCATGGCCCGTAGAGACTTCTGTTCAGACATTGCTTTGGTCCACTTTGTGACCATTGCTTTAGTGACTTCAGAGGCATCTTCCTCTTCAGCTTCTTCTTCTTGCGCCTCCTCCTCTTCTACCTCTGCGACCTCCTCTTTCTTTGCCTTTTTTGACTTCTTTTGTTTCTTCTTTTTTGGTTGTTCATCTTCTTCACCACTCAACTCGTCAACTTCGGCAAAGTCTGCATCGTCTTCGAAATCCAAGGCTTCCGGGTCGTTCTCTTTGAGATATTTATAAAACTCCGGGTCCTTCTCAGCGAGCGCATCCATAGCACTCTTGCTCATACCAGTCATTCCTTCGTCATTGTCATCATTGCCGTCTTCACTGTCGCTCATTACTGGCGCCTCTCCAATTGAATCATCGGATGATTCTTCCTCTTCTTCTTCCTCTTCCTCAGGCTCGGTTCTCTTCCTCTTTCCTAACTTCTCTGCTCCCTTCTTTGCTTTCGATTTTTTCTCGAGCTTGGCTGGAACTTCAAAACCACCTTGAAAGAAATCATCGACGCTCATCTTTCCCAATGCATCCTCTTTCGCAGATGGTTTAGGCTTTGAACCTTCCTCCCCGTCCTCTTTTCCTCCCAAGAATTCGGCATCCTTAGCATTTCGAGCGGTTCGCTTTGCTTTCATTTGTTGTCTTTGCTTATACTTTGCGCCATCTTTACGCTTTTCCAATGTATCCTTGAGATGATTCTTCTCGAATTTACGAGTGGACTTTTTAGTACTTTTCGCCATGGTTGAATTGGAGTTTTTGATAGTAAAGTTGCAAAATAAATTCTAAGATTTTTTTGAGATGGAAATCTTTACGGCGATAAGCTAGTACCGATATAGCATATCAAAAGCGGTGAGAGTCCCACAGCTTCTACTAGGAACCTTCAATTAATCAACACAACCAAGGTAATCTTTCTTGCAGCAAAGCAGTTATCCAAAATACCTTGAACTCTTCGATATATTAGCTTCTTGATAGAATTCAACGTTGATAATGATATCTTGACGGACATCCACATACGAAACTTGTCTTATACATTAATTCGGGGTTTTCATGGCTACAAAATGTTACTCGTTACACAGCAGACGCGATTGCGACAGCCTAAGCTTTCCCCCACCAACAACCTGCGATAGACCCCCCCCCCAAGCTCATTGAAGACATTAATCGAACTACATAAACAACATGTATCAAAACAGACAACCGGCGTATGCGCCTACACCTCATAGTTATATACCGAACACAGCATTATCTGCAACCATAAATTTGGATGAGGTGAATATCTCACTCTGTTTGAGAATGCCCCAGCTCATTCCAAAATTCAGGAAGTGAAGCTCGCCGAGTCTAGAGCAGAGCGCGACCTTCAAGACTCACTTGCAGAAGTGTTCAGTATCATAATCACTTTAGATCAACTCGAAAGAGCCTATCTTAAGGATGCGATTCCAGAATCAGATTACACTGAGACTTGCGACCGATTGTTGAAGCAATACAAAGCTATATTAACAGACGAAAGTGTAGCTAGGGAGTTTGTGGATTTAGAGACCTTCAAGAATGAATGGGATGTGTGTATATTCCGGAACTTCGATTTTCAATATGTGATAACTGAGTGCGACTCTTTACAGATAGATGTCCCAAGAGCCACGGAAAGACTCCGAATTGGATTACCTAGCACCGTTACTGCACCATCACATAATGCCTCCACTTCAAACAACAGCGGTACTAACGGAACGTTAATTCTCGAAGCGACACAGGATTTCATAACATTTTTGGATGCACTTAAATTGGGATTATTAGCGAAGGATCAACTACATCCGCTACTGTCAGATGTCATACAAAGTGTAAACAAGGTTACGGACAAAGACTTTGAGGGCAGGGGGAAGATTGTTCAGTGGCTCATTGCTTTGAATCAAATGAGGGCAACGGAGGAGGTCAGTGAGGATAAAGCGCGAGAATTGGAATTGGACATGAATTCGGCATATCAAGGATTCAAGGCGACCTTAGCTTAGACGTCTGCCAGGTTGTTACAGGAGCCATTGGTGTAAAGGCTAATTACCAAGCGATATCTATTTTGCGGATAGGGGCTCGACTGGACGAGGGGCTCTGGATTCCTCTCATCATATAATTCACAAGCCGACTTGATTTAATCTTAGGCTTTGTAGATTCTCACATTGAGCTGTGCTGATTTCCAACCCGCTTGGATGATCGAGTTGATGATTGATAATCTTGGATTGGCAAAGTTGTTGGTGAATGTCATTTGATTCCCCTTGAAACGTTACACCAGAAATGTCCAGAAACTAGGGTACACAAATTCATCCTCGAAGATGCGTCTGACTTGCTCAAGGACAAACTTTTCCACCTTACCCACATTCTTGAGTACTTGCTTGCCATTCTCCCTTTGCCCAATTTCGCTCTCAACCTTGATCTCGTGCAGAAGAGCTCCCATTTTCATGCCAGCCGAAGCATCTGCGTCTTTCTCATCTGCACCAATAGCAGCATATGCATCTTCAGGCGATAGGAAACAGAAATGAGCTCTCTTGCGGATGTATGCCAGAACAGCAACCCCGTCAAACGAGAGCCCCGTGATGTTCAATTTCACAGGAATACCCACGAAGCTTGGCATAGGGTAGTCAAGTAAGATATCTACCGTGAGTGAAAGTCGGATATTTCCAGAGTATCGGACTCGGAATACAGTCTGAAGATCTTCCACCTTGGGCTCTCGAAATCTCCGCGGTGGTGAAGTTGGCTCTTCGTTTTCGCCAACGTCTTCCTCTAGTATCGTTTCTTCGGGGGCGCCGTCTCGAGTTACTGGTCTAGTTGTTGAAGACGAAGCAGCGAGAGTGGATACACTGGCCTTCTCGCGTAGCGATTGCTGATTCAGATCCGCAATTTGCGGAGGAGTCATGGACCTTTCACTCGCCGTATGAGATAAAGGCGTATGAGATTGATTACGGAGCGCGGATAGGTGTAGAGATGGGCTAGGTCGGTCCGGCCATCCTTGAGGTAGATGTGCACCGGCAACCGCGGCTAGTGGGGTTTGAGTACCAGATAATCCACTGGCCAATTGAGAATGGAAATAACTCAAATTTGATGTTCCACCTGGAATACCAGGTGTGCTAACACCTAAAAAGGGACTTCCGGTGTCACCAGAAGCTTGCATTGATCGCAGTCCAGGATATCGTGTGTCAATATATGCAGGAGGGGTCGAAGTATGTGATGAACCATTTGCCGTCCTCTCTACGCGATCCATCCTCCTTCTTTCTCGCAAAGTCTTGGCGGCTTCATTCTCCCCATCAATTTGAGAGTTCTCAGAGTTCTCTTCGTCTTCGTCATCTTCTACATATTCGTCATCGATATCTTCGTAGAAATCAGGCAATGGATCGCAAATATCTTTTAGTTCAACCTCTGGAGCAATTGAGCCAAATTCAAATGTGTGTACTTTAACACCCTTGATGAAGCGGGGCAAAGTCACGGTCTGGAACTTGGTGTGTACAAAGTCTCGGATCCTTTCTGCGAGGGCAATCCCATCTGGCCCGGTAGTCAATGTCTCCCAATTCAGGTCGATAGACATTTGGCAATGAATTTTCTTCTTCTTCCAATACGATCAATCACTCAACAATGTTGATTTATGGTGATGACGCAATTGAATAAATGTTTTTGTCGGCTTCAAATAACGAACATCCCTTTTGCTGATTGGACGGAGAGAAGCAAGAAAAGAGAGGAACTATTGTTACCTTCTATTTGTTGCAGTGGTATTATTTAACACTGTTGTTCATGCCCTACATGTATTTTGTGCTTTGTAGACGAGGATGGACATCTAGATGGGGAAGTTATTAAAGCAGCAGCATCCAACTACTATAGCGGCAGTCCGTTGCTACTCACCAATGCTTACTAACTCCGCACTTCCGGCTTCCTCTTTCGATCTTACTAATTTTTACCTATGCTTCATTCCTCTCACGTATTATTACATCCGCGGATAATTTGATTGTTCGACTACTCCATAAATATCAATATACGAGCTGATGGAAAATAGATCAAGGAGAATCCTAGTCGTGATCTACATCGCTCGAAATTTTAATAAAAGATAGCTCCATCATTTATCTTGTTTCTTGGTTCCTGGTTACAGCACAATTCTATGTACATTGTCGAAATTCCAGATCCTTTCGGGTAAAAAACCTGAAATTAGAATACCTAGTAGTTGAACCAGTCCGGGTCGTCCGCAAACCTTTCACAGCAGCAGCTCCCAGCATCCAACTTGTAATGTTATATGGATGACGTTGCTTGAAACGCAAGACAATAAACTATCACATAAAGGTTTCAGAATGACATCTGTCTATGGACTCTTGGTTTGGTATGAGTTTGACACCAGAACGTATGGAGTAATATACCTGCATTAGTTTGTATGCAGTTATCTTCAGCTTCTCTGTCGTGTGATTTATTTGGCGCCAGTCTGCGTCTAATTAGCCGGCGCTTTCCCCTGCAAAACTTTTTGACGGCATAAGCGGGCAGACCTTGGGCTCACACTTAGCAAGGATAACCTTACCCTGCACAATTCATCACATTAACCTTACGACATTACATGTAAAAATTTCGTCTGATGCCCCTGGGCCTTGAAGGCTAGGCATCAAGGAGACCTTCTGTTTATTTCGAATTTTCGACTCATCATGTTCTATCTACCTTGAGAGGGTCATCTCAAAATGCCACGATGTTGCATATAGGAAGATGGGTACTTTCCTCAATTCGCATATAACACTTTATATTCTTGTCACATTGAGTTTCGTTCCTCGTAAGTACGTGCCGCTCTTCTACTCCCGATGGTATCACAGCTCCACAACTTGGCTGATAGCTGAGTTTTGGCCATCATCACTACGGGTTTGAGTGGTGTAGAATCTCTACTCAAAAGAATTCTCCTTCGCCAATCCACTCTATTTTAGGCGGTAGACGCGTTATGACATACCTATCTTCACTTGCTACTCTGTGAATGGAAGGACACGACCGAGAACTGCCAATTTTTCGAGGTCCATTGATAGCGACATCGCAGATGTGGTTGCTCTCTGCATTGTCAGCACTAGAAAGGGAAATATCCGGTCCAAAAGAAAACTAGGATTAGGCCTCCACTGGCAATTGCCTGATTTCTGACCAGCCTTATCACATGATTGAATATAGCTGCATGTAAAATGCAAGGATTTGCATCCCTGGTCCTGGAATCTCAACCGCGCTTCTTCCCCTTTCTTATCGATCGGTGATTGCCCATGTCACATTCGTTGCCCGTTACTTGCGGGATATTAGCCGCAATACGACTGATAAGACTATCAGTCAGTCGAAGACGGCGGGTGTCGCGCTCTCTCAGGGGGCCTGTAGTTACACAAAGAAAGCCGCACGGCAAATTGTTCAACCTCACTCAAGTTTTACTCCATAGCTAGCGTACATGATCTTTTTTGCCACACTTTTGATTGGCAGAATTGCGGAAGAAAAGAGAGTCGGACATGAGGACGTACTTTGGTGAAAAGGCAGTGGAACAATCGAATTGTTCAAAACTGTATTGGCTGATATATTTGGTAAAATTGACCTCACTTGTGCACTCTTCACATGCATGTTGCTACATTCAATATGATTCAAAGAAAGACGATTGTAATTAGGAAAAAAAGTGTCGACTAAAATCTACCACAGCAGAACGGAAACCCCCCAAAAGTAACAACACAATGAGATATTGTCCCATGAACTCCCAAGTATGCTTGTATGATTACAGCAGCGATTCATGACCAATCTTTGCACCTGAGAATTCTGACCCTGTTCTAAATTCGCCTCTAGCTCCAAACCCCTTCATCTGCACGGATGCCCACAAAATATCCAGCTCCACTCGACTAGTCCCGTCGGAGACGATTGGAGAATTCCGAGGTGCCGCCTTCGAATACGGTTTAAAGGTTCGAGGAGGCATATTCTCTGATCTTAATCAGTAGATGACTAAGCAGGAATGTTGGAGTCGCACTTACTTACGAGGGACAGCCACTTGTGCATGGTTCTCCAGCATTGGATGTCTCAATTTTTGGTCCACTTGGGCAATTTCCACTCGCTTTGCAAGCAGCACATTTGACTATCTTGGTGTCGAAGTGTCTGTTGCAGCTTTTGTAGACGACGTAGTGAGTGCACATTTTGGCGGTGATTGTTCGGGAAACTATCGTGAGCTTGTGATGGAAATTTTGAATTGACCTATTAAGACGCACCGGAATTAGCATTGGATATCAATGGCAAGGATGAGTGCTAGAAACTCTTCATCCTAAGAAAAAAGTGAAGCACAAGTAAAGTTTGGTACTTACTTGGGCAATGGCGAATGTGCGTGAGATGATGTATTTGCTGAAGAACTTCTTATATGAGGAAAGCTGGCAGATAAATATATTGTAGATGGTAGACTATGTGTGTGGTGGTGAACTTAGAAGTGATGATGGAGCTGTTGAACCTCTAAAATCATGGGCGACGGCAGCTTGCTTTATACACCGTCGTACCATTCCGAGTGAACGGTACTGCCTGTCATTCAATTTGGAAAATGTTGTTTGCTTTGCCATCCATCGCAGGATGTCAACACGAAGTCAGTCTGAGAGGGGGGGAGATGCCTGCCGACGAGCTGGTGTGCCTTCTTGTTGGTAGTTCTTTCCGTAAGGGGTTTGATGTAGTTGGAATTGGCAGATCGAGCTGTAGCCATAGAGGTATCATACCAGGCTTTCCGTGAATACCAACAAGAAAATAGCCGTCATCCGCCGCGCAAACGGTTGGCTAGAGGATTTGAGGAACACAGTGAGAGTAGTGGTAGGGCGGGCAGGTATCAATTCCATCGCTGACATGGTATCGGTAGGGCGCCATAGCTAAAAGCGCAAGCTCACATGGGCAATCCTAGATTGCAGGTACGGCGAAAGGAGGATCGATGCAGTTGCGGACAAGTCAAGCGTTCTGATTATTGAAAATTACAAAATGGATGATCCACCCGAGGCAGCAAGGACCTGCAAGGTTTGCAAAAGTTACAAGGACCAAATAATGGGACCTGCAACTAAATTACCCTTAACCATCTTTAGTAGCAAATGTAGATCTAGAGACTAGCTTGATTAGAGGCTAGAAAGTAGAGGCCAAAGGCTAGAGACTAGAGACTAGAGCGGAGACTAGAGGGCAAGGGCAAAAGAAACATAACTGCTGGACCTATTTTGAGCCAAGTACGGTCGGTACATTACAGTGATTACACAATACACAAGCTTGATTTCAGTTGACCGATTTTAGATCATGGCTGAATGAACCTGCGCGTGGGGATAGATAACTGCAGGTGGAAGGAAGAATACATCTAGGGAGCCAAATCATGCCATTCATTGTATAATATTATTGTAATCTAGTAATCTAGTAAATAAAATAAGATAAGTTGGGGGTTTTACGAATTTGGGGGTTTGGAGTTGACAGATCAATTCATCATATATGTAATCACATCAGTCAGTGCTCTCGCTATTGTATTACTACCTAGGCTTAGGTAGTGTCGTTTAACGGGGGGTTTGACGTTTTTTCCCCCTTCATTTTCGACTAAAATTGACCAGTTTTGTTTTCTTAGACCCTTTGTTAATTAGTTTTATTCTTAGTATGGAGTAATTATATCTATCTAGCATTTAATAAATATTATCATCCTGATCAAATTGTTTCGACTATCCACCACTTTTAGTCTTTGTACAACTATGCTCCAATTAGACGGCTTAGATCCGATTAGAGACTGCGGCTCACAGCATACACTACGATGCTAATGGCAGGCTTAGGCTTTTTACTACCTTAGTACCTCACGTAGCACCTATAGATCTCTCGGTTTTAGACGCTTTGAACCCTTAATAGATGAATCATATTCTACGGGGGTGCCATGTGGATGTGTCAAGCGGACATTGTGAAAAGAGGCTTCTCTACCTTTGAAATCGTAACAACCCAACTCTTTGTTCCAAAATAGAAATATATCACACCCTTAGAGCATTTAGTTCACGAGTTTCTGTTAATCCAGGAAACGGCACAGCAAGACGTCTACACAGCACTCAAGTACGTAAGGCTTCTCGAAGCTTTTTCTCGCTTTTCTCTTCGCGACAACGGGAATCGACAAAGGGATCATCTTGCTGTAGGGCTGGGTCAACAAATTGCATCAGATGTATTCAACCAACGAAGCTAAACAAAGGTACTAGGTGATAAGTCCAACCTCTAAACCCAGAGAAAACTCAATTGCGGGAGTGCCTGGGACCTTATTTTCTCTTCTGGTCCACCTTCAACCGTCGGCCCAGTTTGCTGACAGACTCGGGGACTCGGGGGTCCAAAAAGAATTCAGAATCTACAACAATTCAAACAATTTCTTTTATATACCTTGTAATCTTAACCGGTATCCTCTTTCTCTCTCACACATCTCTTACAATTTAACATTCTACCCAACAGCCGCAATTATGCATAATTTCTATTCCTCTTTAGCTTGCGTCGCTAGGGTCAGTCCAACGTTCACCAACGTTAAGTTGCCGCGATCTTGGTTACAATTGGCCCCTCGAGGACTGATCACCAACATATTCATCAGCTCGCCGTTCGTACTCATTCAATTAGTACAACTCTGCCCTACGGCTGAATCATTTCACATCGGCAGGTGGCCGGACTTTTACATGCGTGATTGATTGAATTCTACGATTGTTGGCAGAAACGCCACTATGTCATGCACTTTCGCGGCAACGTCTCTACCTTCTCCTTTTCCATCTCTCATCTAAAAATTTATCCCTGAAATTGATCACAATACGGCACTTGTAGCTGTCGAAGGAAGGTTTCGCGACTGGATTGGGCAATCTTCTGGACGGCCTGCTCCGGGGCTCCAGGCACAGATCGCCGGCAGGACTCGAGTTTTCTGCAGCCAAAAGATGATGAATGGATGAATGACGATGGTTTGGAGTACTAATTGTTCCTATCATTGATGTTTGAAGAAGTTCACCGCATCTAAGAAGGATCTCGGCTTTCTCGAAGATGGCTATCGTGTAACGATTGTATGTAGGTACGGGCCATTAAATTACGGGCCAAGGTTCGGTCAATGCAAGCAAACCTACCTACAGGAACAGGAATGTATATTCAATATTCTGAAGCAGGTCATATTGCAGTCTTCAGTCGGTATCGGCCCGCTCATCGGCCTCCCGACCTGCACCAAGGCATTTCTTGACTCCACAATGGGGGATGTAAAGGCTTCCAACGGCTTCAAACTTAATATGCGTGGTTCATCACAGCACTTTAGCCTCTCGCGATACTCTGTCAAGTCACAAGGGGCCACAAGTCTATTCGTTCTGCAGGGTTCCGACGTCATGTTATTTTGACGACGGATACCCACAGCCGTGTCCGCTGTCAGATACGGGAGATGATTGACTAATTCTGCGAAAGGAGACATACAGGATCTTGACTCGATTGAGCCTTTCGAGTTCCAATTTTTGGAATTCCCCTTGGCTTGCTACCTACAGGTTGCCTGGCTGAAATTACATTAGCTATAGGGTGATGACCTGATCAACCAGTGTCCATCTTCGATAAGCAATGTGATAGACACCGGATAATTTCGAAATTTTCAGGAACTCATGTGTGACGTCCGTTTGTTAGCGGCACAGCGAATTGGAGGCGATTAATAGACGCCGGTGGAATGTTTATTGATGTATCGTCTGAGGAAAACAAGGGTAGTAAGTATGAAATTGAAGAAGGGGAGTGACTGCCCAATATCCTTGTACTTTCCTCGTAAGCAAGACCGCGTCAAGTGATGGTAGTACAAGAAGCTGAGCAAGGAATTCCTTTCAATATGAAGCTACTTCTTAAAGACGGGCACGGAGGAAGGGTTTCTTCCGTATTGCAATAGATGGGGGCCACTCGAGACATTCAGAAGGGTTCCGGAGCCGAAGAGAAGAGAACCGACAATATGAAATGCCAATACTGATCAATTGATATTGTTGCTAGACACTCGGCTCCCTAGGTAGACACTAGATACTAGACAAAACACTACTTCGCAGACACTACCTAGGTAGAGGAGGATAGACACTTTACTTTAACTAGGTTCCCTTGTCTAACACACCCTAGGCTAAATAGTATTCGATTGAAAACGTCCCACTTACCTCCGAACTCCGAAAAACTACCACAAGAGAGTAGACAACGCACCTACCACTATCACTGCCACTGCCACTGCCACTGCCACTGCCACTGCCACTACGACTCGCTACTACACATCATAAAATGAGAGTCCTGTGAATACCAGAGAGACAACTACAAAAGACGAAAGACAAAAGAATGCGCAATCGTCTTTCTGGCATGATTTAATGATATAGTCAAGAACTCGCACAAGGGCTTAGATGGACAAAATCTCTTTAATCACCATCACCATCTGCATCCACATTCTTCTCTGGTTTGCTCCATAGGAACCTTGATCCCTTTCGGATCTGATGAGAATTCCGAATCGGATCGTATATTCATTGGGAAAGAAAATAAAAATGATTTCGTTCCTGTTCAATAGTCCTTTGAAATCCACCAATGATGATGCTTTCAGAATGAGATATGCTCATACTGTACATAGCTACATGTCGCGTAACACGAGTGCATACATCCGAAGTCCACCGGGACACCATAACTCTCGTTTATGCTACATATGCCCTGCAATCACGGAGATAACATAAACTTGAAGAAAGATATCTTAGCGGAGCTTCACCATCTAGAACGTTCGCAATCAAATCACAATCACATTCTGGGCGTGGTGCATAGTAAGACGGATCATATTCATCGTCAAGAGGAGGCGGGAGGTAACGCAGGGGAACTCTAGCTATCAAACATTACTCTACTCGTACTTTTTCCGAGAATTGGGTTGTCCCAAAAAAAGGACACTACTGCTGATGGACAATGAAGCATGCATGTATGCCTTCTGACTGTATAGCAGAACCGCAATGCATTTAGCTCTCTCAGCCGTTTCATCATTAATAGAAGGTAATCCGCTCTTGCATAAGTGAGTCTTGCAACACATCGAATCAGCACACCATCACAATTCTCGAGGCCCAAATCGAGGCCCGTCTGCCTTCAGTCTATAGTCAGCTTCACGTCACGTGATTAAATATATTCCAATTCCATGGTTCAATGACTCTTGGTGCTGGTTCATCTTCATGATCTATGTGCCGACGTCTCGTAATTGAGGCTGAGTCTATAGGAGAGAATAAGAGGGCCTTGTTGGCTTCTTGTTGGTGCTGCGTATTTTCGCCAGAGAAAGGAGAGAAGATCTTCTCGCATTCTGGATGAAGACTGGCAACAAGTGGAATTGAGATATTGGTTTAGGCAAATTGCTACTTGCATCCTTCCTTTTCTTGCGTTTTACGAGACTTCCAATTAGTCTTCATCAACTGGGCCAGGCAGTTTGGGAGTCACACTTCACTTTCCCATGAACAATTGTGTATTCTCTTCAAAGATAGGAGAATACTCGCCTCTTTCATATCACAGCCCCAGCGTTAAGCCATCTATAGCATGGTACGAGCCGCGTGTGATATTGGCAAGTTTTCGAAGACTGTTGAGCGCTTTGCTCGCCACTAATAATACCTCACAATTTTTCCTAGCTTTATGGCAAGTCTTTTCCCCCGTTTCATTACACCCATCAACCAAACCTGTTCCTTTCTTTCACATCATGTCAACTGTGGATTGGTTGATTTAGAGATCAAGCACATAGATTGCTCGGTGGCTAGACGTGGTAGAAGGATATCATCGGTTTATGTCCTCTTCCACCTGCTCGTTGCGATTACTATTCCCGCCCACGAAGATCCCAGGAGAGCATGTCACTGATGAGGATGTACCCAATGAAGTTCATGTCCGCTTTGCTCCTCAGAATGAACATCCCATTTTGTATTTGTTTGCATACCTACCTAGGTATTGAAAGTTGCGAATCTACACTCATCAATCAATGAAATGGTTTAACCTCGGCATTATCTCAAGCTCGGATAAGGTTACCCCTGATGTTGTGTGGGGTCCCCTCTTTCTGTCATTTTATACCATTCCGATCTTTCTTCTTGACGGCGGGCGGGGTGAGCTTGGTAGAGCCTATTTGTTTCCATTTCGTGACTTCACAACATCCATTTCCCGTTTAGGCAATTAGCTTCGTCGTCGTCGTCGTTGTCGTCGTCGTCGTTCTAGCTACACTCTCAATATATATCTTCATATACCTTCATATACCTTCATATACCTTCATATACCTTCATATACCTTCATATACCTTCATATACCTTCATATACCTTCATATACCTTCATATACCTTCATATACCTTCATATACCTTCATATACCTTCATATACCTTCATATACCTTCATATACCTTCATATATCTGCATAAATAACCATGTTTTCAATCTGCTTCAAAGAGACAAAGTTTGATTTGCAATCATGCTTCTTGCCATTGATTACGCAATTCCCATAGTTATTATTTATCAGCCGACCAATCTTTCTTGCACGTGCGTGAATCTTTCAAGTTGTTTCAACCGCGGTAGAAGGCTCAGTAGTTAGTGGAAATCACACCATAAAAGAAAGGTGCCATTTTGTCATTCTTTTCCAGAATATTTTCTCTTCTTACTCTCAAAACTTTGAATCTCTTCAATTCCCCCCTACAGAGTTCATCTCATCTCATCCACACTAAACCCCAAAATCCTATCCACCTCCTTCCTTAGACCTCTTCTGCGACCCCATCTCGCTCGTACAACATCCTTCCCGTCACACGTTCCAAACAACTTCTCCCGCAATCCTTCCCCCAAAATTACCTCACCAATCTTCCGGGACACAGCAAAGTAAAATAGCATACCCAGCCAAGCATCTGGGAACGTTCTCGTATTCAATTTATTTAAACTCATTCAGTCACATTACCAAATCCGCACCCAGAAAATGACCTCCCAAGTCCCCAAAAATGCAGGAGCTTCCATGCCTGCTTCCGAAATCCAGGCTCTCGCCATGAGCGGACAGGAAAACTCTGTTCCCGCCGCTGAAGAGGCGAGTCAGGATTCGCATTCTTTTCTGTATCTGGCTCCGAAGACTTCGGCTGGCTATCCCGTGGCTCAGTCAGCCAAAGTCTCTGCTGCTTTGACGCCGCGTCAGCTGGGAGATCAGACGCGTGGTACAATTGGGGGTCAGGAGCTCGGTGAGAAAGGAGTCAGTTATGAGGATGGTCGTGCCAAGAACCTGGGCGGAATTGAGCAGGAATTGGGAAAGGCGGCGAGGAGTGAGAGCATGAGTAGTGAGGCAAGCAATAGCACAATTTCTAGTGTGGATGGACCAAAGGGGATGAGTTCAAGGCGTTTCTTGAAGTTGGGACCGGTTCATTTTGGCGAGGCAGGTTTGGGTGATTGGAGTGAAGAGGTGGTGGAGTAGATGGCGTTCTGTGGTTGTGGATGATGTGAATAGGGTCATGGTTTACGGTTATCAAGGCAATTTTGATCACATGCTTGATGTGATATCATTGCGAACGTGCAGATGAGCTTAAGACATTGGGAAATTGAGTATGAGATATGAAATATGAGATATGTTTATTTTGGTCGGCGAGTTCGGGGTTTGAGAATACATGGGTTGATAACTGAGGAAGGGTTCATTAACCACGCGATGTCATGGAAATTTGCACGCACAAAGGACTTGTTGGAAAGTATCGTTCTCGTCCCAAAGGAGTATTGGTCACGAGTCATGAATCACGAAATCTTTTCATGCATTTCACATTTTCCGTTTTCTCGCTCTCTTTCCTTTTTGGCCATTTACCTACATTTAGTTTGTTTCATCATTCTTGGGAAAGGAAAATCAGGATCGCAAGGTAGTAACGGCCACATGAAAACATTAGGTATCAATTCAAAGTTCAATGCGTTGATAATATTTGGGCCTCGACCCAAGAATCCTAAACCTGAATTCTGACAAATATGAGAAATCCCATTACATGGAAATAAACTGCATTCAAGAGGCAGATAACTACATCACGTGAACGCACTGTACCATTGTTGTGTTTCGTTGCGTCAGCATCCTGCTATTCTTGTACGAGGGAGCACCAGGAGGTAGACGAGGTAGACGAGCTCCAGCTATCTTACCAACATTTTATTTTCTGAGCTCACATCAGCGTCGCATCACTGCCACAGACCCACAGCCGGTAGATCACTCTTACCTCGCATCACACACAACATGTGTTGGTATCTTTGTACCTTTCCCACCATTCATCGATTAGAATTCTTTCTTCAACAAACGATTTAGTATCATCATTTATGAGTAGTTGTCGTAATTGCGCCTCTCTTTTTCTGCAACAGATTGTTTCTCACATAAGTTGAGATTCATATATAACAAAGATCACATCACTTCAGACTATCGTGAAATTGAACCATCGATGGTCGGTATGTCGAGGGGAATAGAGGGGATCATCGCTGTTACACGAGAGTGTTTGAGGAGCAGGTCTTGATTCAATATCTCTTATTTCTCTTCTTATTTTTCAATTATATGGAATACTTAATCGGGAAAATGATAATCGATCAAATTGATTCAGATGGATGAGAGGCTTGGCTTGGGGGCCACTAGATATCTTACTGCGATGAGATGACGAGTTTACTAAATCGAAATGACGAGGACATTGCAATGATCAAGATTCATGATCTAGGTGAAACATTTACGATATGCCATGGTAGAATATCTTGCTTGGAAGACTAGATAGATGCATTTGATGCCCATCTATTTCTTCTCGCCGCAGCATCATGAGTTGAAGGTCCGACGGAGATGATGGCAAGAGTTACGGGAGTATGTTGAAATGGAAGAACAGATGGAGAATATTACATTGAGAATTTGCATTATGCTGGTCTGATCCAATGGGAATTTGATCCAAGTTTTATGATATGTGTGCAGTGACAAACAGAGTAGGAGGAGGAGTGGAGCGAAGCGGATAGATTTGAAAAGATAGCATTGTATCAAACATAGAACCAATAGCCAGAGTTACTACTCCATCATCATCATATTGTTGTATCTATCTATCTACTATCTTCAAAGTTGAGGATGTGCTCATCAAATACCTCCCCGTTCTTCCCCAATATCCAGTAATCGAGTATACCATCACCAACACAGCATCTCCAGCCCTTAGCACACACAAAAGTCCCTGCACAGTGTACACACACACCAAATCCACATTCCCTCTTCTCTTTCCAAAATCTTCCATACCTAATATCTCCTCCTGACACAAACATCCCTCCGCACCTACCCCTCCATCTCCCTTGACGAATTTTCCATCCACATATCCAGTAACACGAAGCACAACAGTAGCTTCGCTACATATACGTATCACCGCATCCACACCACATTAGCTCACATATCGGATACCGATGTGCATACATATTGCATGCATGTATATGCAAATGTGTCTTTCCGAGGAAAGGGGAGTGACGGACAGACGCCATGTGCGGGAGGGAAGAAGGTTGATTGAATGATGAGGTGCATGCGCAGCCTTGCTTTTTGTCGTTTGGTTTGCGGAGATGCAGGTAGACTGTGAGTTAATGGGGAAGGTGGATGCATGGATTATTGATGATGGAAATGTAATGAGAATCAAAAGTGTGATGATGGTTTGAATGAATGAGGATGTAGTGTGATCTTGTGCGACGGAGTCTGGAGATATTGTGGAATATCGAAATGATGACTTGCGCTATATCAACTTGCGCTATATCATACTGAATTTAACCAATTCTGCGGCAGAGATTTACTTGAGAATTTGTGAGCTACTGAATGACATGCGAGACCTCGCCACGTCTTTTGGTCTTCTTTCATCCGAGTTGGCAAATCTACGTGGATCAGGAGGAGATATAGACCTCACAAAACCAAAAGCCTCAAGAACTCTTTATAAGACGTGCCGCTGGATTATATGTATCAATCGTTATCTTTTCGAATCATCCTCTTCCGGGGAACTTCACGACGATTCATACCCTCTCTCATTCTAAGCAAATAATCTGACCTCCGAAAACATGAACTAAGTACATGAAGTAGTGGTGATATATTTACTCTGAACAGCTATTCTATAAAGACTCTTCGTCCTGAATATCGCATCTGGATATCAAATTTTAAGACCAAACAGTTCCAGAAAACAAAGCAGCTCACAAGTTCCTCTCCACCTTGCCTCGCCTGAATTGAGTTCAATCTACCCAGACCCTTACTGGACTACCAGCAGCTACTCGAAAAAGATCGGGCGACGGACAGCGGATGGAAAACAAATTCCTCATGACTACGGTGCAAAAATGTACCTGGAAAAGAAAGGTGGCCAGGTCTGTCTTTCTCTCGGGATAACATAGAGAAAAACGCGTTCATTCAAGATATTCCCGAAGCACAACATCCTTTCCAAAATCCTAGCACCTACGAAACAATACAGCGCAACTATTGTATTCAATAGCACAGTATCTAGTCCAGCAAATGAGAGTTTTTGAATTTTCGAGACTGTTTAAGTTTTGAAAGCTTCTGAGACACCCAAAAATTCTTCAAGATACATTTTTTGAGTACATCTCCCAATCACCGCAGATGCTATTTAACCTTATCATAAATGAGAATTGGAATTGACTTGCCGCTCACAAAAACTTCATTGATTCAAGAGCTCGGGTTTTCAGCGAATATTTGAATGCCAAAGACCTAGACACTGAAGCTAAAGATTATTAATATTATACTACTTTATCAATAACTCCAAGCCAGAACTTTTCAGAGTCAATCACCATGAAAACTCTATGCCATAGACAAACCTTGCGTCCACATCCCACGACTGTTTCCGTAATCATACACACCTGGGGGTTATTCTGAATATTAGAGTCTTGATCCAGCTTGTCGTCTAGTCTCATCTTTAAAACTATCATCATTATCCCAACCCGTTTCATCGCGATAATGCATCGTTGGATCATCTACTCTTGATGGTGGAATATCCCTGTGCTGGCCATCGGCTGTTAACTCCTGGTTTCTCAACATAATTGCTCGATCTTTCTTCTTTCCTAACCCCATTCTTTGTCTTCTTGAACCAGTTCCGTATCCCTTGCGTCGACCCATTACACTACCCATCCCAATGGTGCGATGCTTTCGATTGCAATACCACGTTCCACCAATCACTAGAATAATAAAAGCGAGGACTGTTGGAAGGGCAATATAGAGAGAAGCGCCATGTGGAGCTTTGCTTGGAGATTGACGATATGGCTCAGGCGCAGGAGAAGTAGTCACCATGACTGTTGGACCTTGAACGGAAATGACATCCGTTTTCTGGGTGGGTGTGACAAATAAAGTTACGTTGTTGAACTTCATGCCCTTTAACCAGCTCTTATCTATCGTCCAAGCAATGAAACCAAGATTATTACTTGTGGGCCCCGATTGAAAAGCCTGTACCCCTCCGCCTGAAGCATTTACATAGTTCGCCTGTATGAATACCGAAATGTTCGACCCAGCGAAGTACCGAGCATCCCAAGTGACTGTCACATGTCAGCAATCACTCGATAGAATAAGATAGAAGTGCTAACCATAATATATCTCGTCGACATATACACTAGATCCATTATCTGGCTTACAAAACGGCGCAAACTTTCCTTTGAGATTGTGGCAGATCTCAAAGGCTCCACCACCTGTTGGTGTAGGTAACGCTTCACTAGATGTAGATATCGTTGATGCTTCGGAAAGAGTGGAAGCACTGGAAGCAGTCAATTGTGCTGGAGCAGCATCACTTGTGGTGACTTTGCTATTGATTGTCGTAAGAATGGGTGTAACTGTTGACGCATGCCCACTGGCATCAACGGTGACCCATGGGTTCAATCCTTCATCTGTAATCGAGCTTGTAGTTTCTGCTGCTGGAGTTGCTTTGTTTGTGGCAGAGGCATCTATTGCGGTGGAAGGAGGAGATTCAGTTGAGGAGTGATCGCTGTAGCTTACTGCATCAGATTCTGTGGAAGAACAAGTCAATATGAAAATCCTATTCAAATGGAAGTCATCCAATATCTACTTACCTGCTCTACGAGCTCGGGAGGCTTCTATAATTCCATATAGAAGGCCCATCACTATCGCGAGAAGTGACACTCGCATTGTGTCCTTTTCCTACCTAGGTATTATTTGATCGTGGCAAACCCTCCACTGAAATTGATATTAAATCAAGTGAATTAACCTTGAAGGATTCGGAATGGCGGGTAGTCAAGAGATCAATAAATGAGAAGTTTCTTATGGAAACATTTGTAATTGATGAATTTCAACGAGCATATTGAAATGGAGAGCTGAGGGAAGGGATTCAAAGCACGGACGAGATCAAGCTTGTCTGTGCACATCTACGTTCCTGACTAATTGACATGGGCTTTCTTATTTATGATATCTTATTGGTTGTCTTTCGAATTTTATACTCTCGGGTGTAACCGAAATCTGGGGATAGTGTCAGTGACAGCAAATGATCGCTGTCACCGTTAATTCTCCACTCCATCAGTGGCCATTCGATGCACATCAACGAATGAGTCTTTTCAACACTCGGTCTGCACTCTATTAAATTCTGGGAATTTTGCTAAGGTTATTGAGCACTTGAACCGATGATTATACCTGTAGTTCTGCGCTCCAGAATCAAACCCGAGATACAGCTTTTTGAAACCCAGCCTTCAACTTTTATATAGTTGACATTGTGTTAGATATTCCTTGTTGTCTTTGATTACCTAGTTGTGATCAAGTGAGCCTTCGGCTATTCCAGGGGCTGGCTCAATGAGAAACACAAAGAATCTGCTTTGAACTCTTGATTTTCAGTGTACAATAGGTTATGCTCCAGTGCAAAATTATGCGCAAAGTCATTTGAACTCATCCCATGTAAAGGATGATTTTTGCTCTTTCTTACAAAATGGTTGAATGTATGCTTCATCATGTTTGTGCGTCAGCGTCTTTTTGAGCTGAATTCAATAAGGTTCTCTGGGTGATATATTGGACTACGCATAATGCGGTTGGAAAACTATGGGGCTCAGTTATACAGCAAACGTGTTTAGATAGCTTTATACATGCAGGTTGGAATCTTGAAGTAATAAAAAGGCGCATATCCTACTGCTAGGTTCCGAAGATCATCTACCACGTAGCAGGTTCTAACCTGCATAAGTCCCAGTGAATTGTCAAAATGCTAGAGCACATAACAACTGAATTGAGCGGAGTTTTGATTCACCTCAACTTTGGTTAACTCAGTATTAAAATCCTCTTAGCCCCTGCTTTCTTTCTCTTTCTTTTCTCCACAACTTTCACACAACCACCAGGCACCACAATCATGGCTACAAAACAACCCCATCTGGCCGTTGATCCTGACATGATTGATAATCTACCCAAACCTTCCCCTTACACTCTTGCTGAAGCTTCCATCCCTGATCGTATCGAGTGTATCGTAAGTATTCATTCCGCCTACATGATGAATTATAGATTGAATCTTGATTGAATTGAACTGATATTTCATTCTTAGGTTCCAATATCTGTCCGCCCCTCTCTCATCGATCCCAAAAACAAAGGCCTTTATGTTGATAAGGCTGTATCTCCTGGAGATATCTTGTTTACAATCGAAAAGCCCTTGTTTGCCATTGTGGGTGGTTCCATGTTCCTCTTTCCTCCCTTTTTCGTTCATAATCGTCTCTTGATACATTTTTCCTTTGAGATTAGACGAATTTTCTATCAGATCAACCAGATATCTGTACCACTTACAATTCCGCAGACCGCAGGCTACAAAATTTGGTCCCTAGCTATTGAACAAACATCTTATGCTTGACTGCATCCCAATTTTTGCGGATATTTTCAAGGAATTCTAGCACTTCTGGTCTGACACATATCTGTCTTCAACGGCATGATCAGAGTCAATCTGCAGTGTACTTTCGTACTGGTTGAAAAGCTTTCAGAAGCACATTCATTTAAATATATATACTCCCAATATTCTTGTCTGTGGGTTTCAATAATCTTGAAGATCGTTTCATTTCCTCAAAACCTCAGTCAGGGTCACACCACACTTTTTTTTCAGATCTCTCAAAAGATGCTTTTACTTATAGCTCTAGACAGACATTTATTGTCTTTAAGAGTGATAAATTGATCTACTGAGAGCCTTGTACCTCAGTTCATTAAAAGAAAAGCGCCGGTGACTTTGAGTTTCTCTACAAAAGAGCTCTTACAGTTTCTGTCATTCAAAAGGACTCAATCAAGGGGTTTTGTTTATTCACTCTGCAACCTATGAATCTAGATACATAAATTCCTAATACTTTACTCACCTCAGCGCACTCTATTGAACCCGAATGCTTCAACAATATACTAATACTTATAGGTCGAACAAATCAACACGAGATTAAGAACCTGCGATAACTGCTTTGCATATCAGAGCGTGGAGCGTGGATTAGGGACTGTCAGTACTGTAGAAAGATATATCGAGACAGCTATCCCATTCGATCAATGTGGAAGCTGTGGGGTGTACCACTACTGTCACGAGGTAGAATTGATAATTATCGTTATATTTCGAAAAGCTAACACAAAACAGAGCTGCCAGAGGGAAGCATTTGAACACCATCATAAGCATGAATGTCTTAATTTCGTAGAATTTTTATCCCAAGAACCCTTAGCAGAGTCCTTCATTGAACGTACGGATTTCCGCTTTGTTCACCGTTTCCTGTGCATGGCCAAGGCAAATCTTCTCACAAAAGAAATAATGAGGGAATTTTTCACAGCACCGATAGGAAATTTGTATGACTTTGGGCCTTCCATGGAGACTTCCTACAGAAATTTGAGTCTCAATATGAAACTTCTCGCAAAGTCACCTGTGCACGAAGATGCAATCTTCCATATTCTCTGCTTTGTAAGTTGACATGGTGAAATATTTTGCACAGAAGTGCTAATCACCATGACAGGCTATTCATCAATTCATTCCGATGTACCAACCATTCATATGCCAGTTCAATAGGCAAGATATAAGTTTTTGGAACACAAGTTCTCCAACGAGCATTCCTTGTGGTTGTAAGTAAAGCTCATTCTATTTTATTCAAAATAAAGGCATAACAATAAATATTTCTCTAGACTGCTACGAGCCGTTCATCACAATCATGAGAAATGATTGCAATGCCAACACTCGCGAGTACTTTGATGGAAAGACATACATTCTACAAGCTAATCGTGCGATCCCTGCAAACACTGAGATTACCCGCCGTTTCAGTTCTTGGAATGACTACGAAGCCCGCCGTCTTGATTTTATGAGAAAAGAAAAGCTTGATTGCAAGTGTACTTTATGTATTCGAGGAGATCTAGGACCGACAGGTGATCTTCGAGAGCGCATGCTTTCAATTCACGTTGACAATTACAAGCCTAAAGTCGACAGAGAGAAACTCAAAGAACAGCTATCGATCGATCACAGGATCATTGCTGATCTGAGAACCTATGGGTTCAGCCACGATTGCCCTGGTCTAAGAAGAGCATATATGAGTCTGTTCAGCGGTCAATTTGATCTAGACTCCCGCACCAAAACTCAGGATTACAAAGGGTCCTTGAGACTTCTTCTCGGGGTCTACTACCTGATCGATCCAGTTGCATGCCCGGCACCATTACCGGAAGAACGCATCAAAGTTCTGCATTTCCTCATAGTTATCGCCTACATTGGAGAACACTCACGATCTAAGATTAGCGAGATCGTCCTCACAATGCGCAAATTTATCCATCATTGGCGCTCGCAGCTCGTTCACTACTCCAGGCAAATGGGTGGCCCCAATACCAGGATTGCTAAATTCCATCGCAATTCATTCGAAGAAGACCTGAAGGCTGGGAATATACCTGTTTATACGGATAAAGATGATCTCGTAGAGGAGTTGAATAGTTGGTTTAAGTTGCTTGGTCTTGATGAGATGACACCAGAGCAGATTCTTCGTACTTAAATGGACCCAATAATGTGCAACATTTCGCGGTTGGAATGACTTTGGCATATATTGTATGGGCAGAATTGTGATTCCTCCCAGATAGGACTATGGAGGAATCACGATGGAGAAACCGTGAGTATCTATTCATAGGGGATTTCAATGATATTCAATATGAGAGGAGACAGAATGTAATATCTTGTTCAATGCGAAGGTAAAATTCGCGCGAGAGACAAATGTAAAATAGTGAGATAAATCACAAATCCTTCCTCTGACCCACGAGTCCCAGTGCTATGTGGGCCGTGGTAGAACCCTACGCGATATAGGATAATTCGACAACAGCTCACTAAACATAACCAATTCATATATTTAAGATCGGCCTTCATCCACTTGACAAAAGGCACGAGTTCAGGGATAACTGTTAGGCACACCGGCAGTTTGGAACTCGGACTTGGCCGACCTGGAAGCATACAAACTTTGAGTTGGAATCTTATAGTTCTGCAACCCGTTTATGGCTGGAGTCATTCAAATTAGAATTTCCGGTCAGCTGGTACGCTAGTAGTAGGGCTTACACAACCCGCAGAAGGTCCACTTGTCCACTTGTTGAGTTGTCGGTGCATTTATCGGTACCCTGAAGATAAATGATAGCGAATCAAATTGCAATTCAGATGATTGTGGTAGAAGCTTCTCGGGTCTTAGAAGCTAAAAGTCTTGTCAGACTCGTCATAACTACTGTGAAGAAGTGCAGATATCATACACGCGGAAATGCGCTCTTGGTTGGTCTGACTTATTTGAGAGATTGAAGGGTCCTACGTAGATTTAGACCACTCGGTGTGATGAATTAATTTAGAAGCTTATCTTTCCGTGAAGTAGTCTGATTTAAAGAGCGATATACCAAGCTGGCCGAGATGGAAATGTCTGAAGAGCGCAGTACATTACTTGGGACCAAGGAGAAGTGCACGTTAATATTCACACTGTTGCGATAAGCAGTTGTCATGACAGCAAATTGGTGGCTATATATATTGTTCTCGCACCCTTTGAGCAAAATCGTCCTCACAGACGTCTCCTCTCAGCCCAACTTCGACTTTCAAACCCGCTTGAAAATCCAAAACGAACATTGTCAGGAAGACTTAAACAATCGCTTTAACGATTTAATTATGGCTTCAAGCGAAACTCAGAACAAGAGCACTTATGCCGTTAAGATGGTCAAACGATTTTCCCAGCACGCTGATGGTAAAACCTGTATGCACTTCACATTTTCCCTAATCTCGCCTATGTCTGATTTTACTCTAAAACCCCCATATAGTTCTCATTACCGGTCCCAGTGAAGAAGGGATCCGAGCAGAAATTGCCCTCTCCATTGCATCATCTTCAAAGCCTTCAATGATAATTCTTGCTGGTCGGAAAAAGCAAAAATTCTCTCCATCATGTTCCTCATTCGACGGATGAACCCCAACATTAATTTTGTCTGGATCCCATTAAACTTACTTGACAATGAATCTATCCGCACAGCAGAAGATGCTATCAAGAAACTGGAGATTGAGAGAATACATGTTGTCATCAATAATGCTGGAGTTGTGGGCGTGCGAGATTATACAACCTCCAAACAGGGTGTTGAGGGCCAATTTGCTGCAAATTACTTGGGTCACTTCCTATTAACCAACTTGTCGATGGATCAGATTATCGCGGCGAAAGAAGAAGATGCAGTGATTGTTAATGTGGGGAGTTTGGGGTATGAGCTGGGTGAGGTGAACCTTGATGATGTTAAATTTGAGGCATGTCGACCTATTTCTTTTCCCACTGCGAAAACCGTCGCTTAACGGACCTCGGTCATAGGGAGGGAAAACTTACAATGCTTGGAGGGCATTTGGACAATCGAAGACCGCGATGATTCTCTGGAACATCGCTCTAGGAAAAAGACTGGCCAATAAAGGTGTCTTAACATTAGTCGTGCACCCGGGAAGTGAGTTGCTTACTGTGTAGGGTATTATGCAAGAAAGCTGTATTGATAAGATTGAAGTCACTTTCGAAACAGATTCTTGAAAACTCTAGCATTGATCAAGAGCAACTTGCAGAGGCATGCAAGCTCGCCACAGAGAGAGATGAGGGCAAGTAGCTTTACCAGTATCTATTCCAGGAACTCATACCAGAAAACAGGCAACCCTTTCCACCCTCAGAGAATGGTAACAAGACAAGAAGCAGCTGGGGCAGTAATTCGTGCCGCACTGGATCCTGCATTTAAAGGTGCATCTCAGTGTTCAATTACCGACGAACTTTCTGATTAGAGACTCTAGCATTATCTCCGGCGTTTATCGTTGGCGAGAAAGTAAATTCGGAGACTAGAAGCTACGCAATTAGCGAACAAGATGCTGAGACATTGTGGAAACTGAGCGAACAACTTGTCGGAGAAAGATTCGATATCTAAGAAAAAAGCACCACTATGGAAGAAGATTGAAAGGGTTGACGAGCACAATTCACTAGCAGCTGAGGGGAAATAGCCAGCAAGAAGCATGTGAAGCTTTTCAATGTTGATCGATTTCAACAAAAGATGGGAACGGTTCTAACTGCAGCACAAGAATCATTATACTTCCAACACTAATTTCACGCCACTGACCCCTCCTTTCAACTCATCCAATGCCTTGTTTGCGGACTCCAATCCCCCATCTACTACTTTGATGCTCGGGCTGGGTACAAACTCTCCCGTCTGCAGTTTTTCCTTTAGCCAAGTCCAATAGAGCCACTGTGACCATTCAACTCTTTCGGCATCATCTGTTGGAGCAGCAACAAACTTGATGTTTATTCCCTCCACAGTTGGTGGCTGGGGTCTCAATGGTATTGCCGATGCTAAATTGGCCACATTATCACCCTTCGTAGCTTTCAGGATGTCCAAGATGAGTTGTAATGCACCAGCAGCATCATATGCCAAATCAATTATGATCCCATCTTCTTTTGCAGACTTCACAATGTTTTCTACAACAGCAGTGTCTTTGTAATCAAACACTTTCGAGGCACCGAGTTTCTTGACATACTCATGATTGTGTGGGCTAGCAGTTGCATATACCACATATCCCATGTTCGCGGCTTGCTGTACACCCGCCCCTCCAACGCTGCTGCTTCCACCCCATACCAAAGCTCCTTTCTTATCTGCAGGCGTAAATTTCGTATCACGCGTCAAGCCAACGGAATACCAAGCAGCCATCGCAGTTTGCACAGCCATTGGAAGAATTGCTCCCTCGTTGAAGCTTATTCCGTCAGGTAACGGGCATACACTTGAAGCTGGCACAAGAACTTTCTTCTGAAATGCGCCATGATCTGGATCGCCTTTTGTGAAGAATGCGGGTGCAAAAGC
Source organism: Botryotinia globosa (assembly GCA_014898425.1). Classification (NCBI taxonomy): domain Eukaryota; kingdom Fungi; phylum Ascomycota; class Leotiomycetes; order Helotiales; family Sclerotiniaceae; genus Botryotinia; species Botryotinia globosa. Next base: position 1,514,739 of record RCSZ01000003.1, on the reverse strand, counting down.
GGTTACTCGTGTTCCCACTTTCGGTGCACCAGCTGGCACAGATTGGCCGGCAGAAACAACGATACCAGAGATATCCGATCCGGGAATTGCGGGGTATATAGCACAAGAAAACCCGTGATCGCGCATATAATGGTCGATCGGGTTACACGCAATTGAGTGGACCTCTATGAGAAGTTCTTTGGGACCGGGAATTGGGGTGGGCCTATAAACCAATTCAAAAGGACCACCCTTCTCGGGAATGATAGCAGCAAGATGCTGTGGATTTGTTGTTATTGAGGACATTATGATATGAGAGATGTTCAAACGATCTTTCTGGAATATAGTTGATTGAGGACGATGTAACTGTGGAAAGAGAAGGCCATATCTTTGCTTTTATACTTACCTCACTTCGGAAGTTCGGAGTCATCGCAATTTGAACCCCGGAGGAACTAATAAAATTCAAGGAAACGGAGATTTCATTATGCTCAACATCAGCTAACATTCATTGATATTCGCCGTTATATCGTCTCTTTGAGGATGTTTAGAATTCAGGCTAATCGCTTTTCGTATTCATTCATATTCGTCAGGCGAAAGCTAACCTCATATCGTATTCTCTAGAGTGGGTCATCTGCCATGGTAGGTAGGGTGATTTGATTGGGTGGAACTACACGATCCCAAATAGTCGTGATATGATATCTTATCTCCTAACACCGGCCAAACGACGTTGGAAGTCTAGATCTTCCGCTCAACTCTGATAAATTGATTTGGTTTTACTACCACTGGCAATAAGAAAGGATTGATACAAGAAGCCTGCCATTCTTTGTGATTTCGGCGACATCATGGCGCGTGCAGTCATCAGTCGCAAATGTAGTTTCCGCGGTTTCTGTCACATTTTTCGCTTCGACTTTTTAGTACCCTCACAATACAGCTTATATTTGATACCTATGACAAACATAGTTTGAGCCCCTTCCATAATCGAAACCCTACGTACCAATATCAGGAGTGAGTTTGTATAAGCATTGAATGAAGCATGACAGAAATTCCAAGGCTTGCTACCACACCACATCTCAGTATATTCTCGTCTCAAACTATATTCACTCCGCACTGCGTTTACAACAGAGTGCAAGAACCCACCGCCTTATCTGCCCGAACACAAGACCCACTTTCTCACTCTATCAAAAGAATGCAATCCAAAAGATGATAATACTCAGGCGCCAAATTATACAAAACGACCAAGTACCACACCCAACGGCATACACTGAAGCGCCATTACAGATTTAGCAAAATCCTTAGGATAAAAAACAATCCTAGTCAGCAAAAGAGTTCACGCGCCGGGTGCACCAGGCGCGCTACATCTCTGTTGACCTATTTCGCGGTATCCCTGACTCCGAAGGGATCGAATGCTCCCCACAAAGATACCGCGCGCACCTCGAGTTGTCGTGTCTAACTGCTAAGCTAGATTGCCGCTTTGTCAATACCACCATTTGACGAGAAGTGATGCGATATTTGCAGATATCTTTGTTAGGCGAATGAAGTAGATTGTGCAGCTAGTGCAATTGTGAGAAGGCAAATAGAAGCGAAAAGTGACCAACGATTAAACAGAAATGAAATGTGAAGACATGAAATCTTAGACATACTTTCCTGTCCATTCTATCTATATCTATCATCCTTCTATCTGTTCTAATACTGAGATATGGATAATTTTGAAAGTCAAATAGAGTCGACAAATAACCAACATACTATATATCTAATCAGGCGCATAACTCCATACAAATCTCAGAAAACAATGGTCTATCCATAACAATAGGGTTGGTACACTTGTAATGCAACTGGTTCAACTCCTCAATCACATACCCCTCTTTCTCATCCCAAACACTGAGATTTTCCACAGCAACGACTTTTCGCGCCACCAAACCTAACATATCTTCAATCAAATGACCAAAGGCGAAGACTTCCATCTTTTCGATCGCCTCTGAATGTTCGTAACCCTTTTGGTATATTGTCGCAGCGCCGAAGTCTCCGAGAAGAGCATGACCGGAGTCATCGATCAAAATATTATGCGCATACAAATCTCCATGGGTGATTCCTCTTTCATGGAGATGCTTACTCGCGGATGCGATCGAGATTAGAATTGCGCGACATTTCTCGATGGAGAAGACAGTTTCTGGATGAAAAGCGTCGCGCGTACAACTATCAAGAGTTGGCGGAAGGCCCAAGTTTGTGTAGTGAGGAGGAATTAGCTCAAGTACCAATCCTCTTTTTTCTGGATGGCCATGAATCTTGCCGATTGGATCAATGAGATTCGGATGACGACCTGCGGTGATGCATGCATTCATTTCGTCTGCTGGTACGCCATCACTGGTCACCTCACCTTTGAATAGCTTGACAGCAACATTCTTTTCGGCGGTAGACGATTTCCACACGCCTTTTGAAATTATACCCGAAGCTCCTTCTCCTAAAAGGTGATCGATCTTCAAGTCTGACCAAGAAATGTCATCTAGCGTTGGATTATCTTCATTTGATGGGGTGCAAGGGTTTCCAGAGAACGAAAGAAATGATAATTCGGGAAGACTGAACAACCAAGGCGGTAAACGAGTGATCTTGTTGGCCGACAGTCTCAGTAAGCCCAACTTTCGACAATGAGACATCTCGTCAGGAAGAGACGTCAAGCTATTTCCCGCCAGCATGCATTTTTGAAGTCTATGACATTTTCCAATACTATGTGGTAGACATTCAATCTTGTTATTGGTAAGGATCAGCCACCGTAGCTTGCGGGGAAAGACTTCTTCGGAGATCGCAGTCATTCCATTGTTTTTGAAGGCAATCATTTCTAGGGAACGACACTGGGCTAATTCTTTGGGGAAACCGATAAAATTGCAGTCAGAAAAGAAAGCAACCTTGAGTTTATGAAGTCGGTGAATCTCTTTGGGAAGTGTCGAGAGAGGGTTATTAGATAGATCAAGAATCTCGAGCGTATCGTAGAGGTCCAAGATCTCTCGAGGGAACTCCGTGAGGCCACATGATAACTTCAACCGTTTTGTTCCTTTGTATTTCCCCGCTCTAAGATCATCAAAAGATTGCATCATGGGCCTTGATGGATACACAATAAGTGTGTGTGAAAGAATTGCGAGTGTTGTGTGTACTGTGTTAAGGATGAGAGTTTGTGGGAAAGATAGCAGACTGGAAATCTTCCAAGTATATTTTGAAATCACGGAAAATACATACTTCTTGGCTAACAATACAACAAGAGTCCAAATGACACGAAGAAAGGGGTGAGTGAGATGAATCTGATGAAAAGCAAATGCTGACACCAAGCGTTTCGGATTACGTTGTTCCTGCTCCGAGTCACATGCAAGAGGCATAAGTTAGTATCACCATCACCATCACTCACAAGTTTTAACAGGACAGGACAAGGGCGTCAAATCAACCAGAGTCTAAGGAAATCAAACAAAAATGTATCTTGAGAATTCATTTGAATAATCCTCTAAACAATTTCTTGTCCAGAGTGTAGAAAGGTTCTATTTTCACTAGGTGCCTATCGCTTCTACCTTCCGTATTCCAAAGCTTTCATCGCTTAAAGTTGCCTAGTCCTAAACTGTTACTTTCACGAATTCGAGCGCATTTATTTACAGGATCGACGACGCGACAACTTATCAGCCTACTTATTATTTTGGCTCCTATCATCTGAAACTAGATTGCCTTAACCTTCCGTTCTCAATATTCTCTTATCGTCATGGCATCACAAACAATGAATTCGTCAATGCAACCCACCGACGTTTATGGAGGAGGTAAATACTTTTTTGCCAGCCACCTTAAAGGTCCATGAGTACCTTACTAACATGATCAATTAGATGAAGTATCAGCCATTGTCATTGACCCGGGATACTCAAGTATACGCGCCGGCTTTGCAGGAGAAGATACGCCCAAATCATTCATCAACTCACATTATGGTGTTCGCGATGGAGAATCATTTTATGGCGACAATGCGATTCACAACCCCAGCGCGAACCTCGAAATCCGCAATCCAATGAACAAGGATGGAATTGTTGAAGACTGGGATACTGCGGAACAGTTATGGAAATATGCTATTACTTCGCGACTTACGAGCTTCAAGCAGGCGGATCCTAGAACCAACGGACTAAATGATCGACCAGAGGAGATGGAGGTTGATATGGATGTGGATGCGCACGAAAAACCCTTGGAAGAACACCCACTGTTAATGACGGAAACCGCATGGAATACAGCCAAATCTCGAGAGAAGGCTATTGAAGTAGCTATGGAATCTTGGGGAAGCCCTGCCTTTTGGCTCGCGCGAAACAGCGTCCTCGCAGCATTTGGAGGCGGCAAGGCGACAGCGTTGGTGGTCGATGTTGGAGCATCAAATGCATCAGTTATCGCCGTACACGATGGACTTGTACTCAAGAAATCGGTGCAGAGATCCCCTCTCGCTGGCAACTGGGTATCCTCCCAAATCCGCGCCATGTTCAACACCGTAGAACCCAAAGTCGAGCTCACTCCGCATTTCATGATCTCATCCAAAACTCCCGTTGACGCAGGGGCCCCAGCCCAGACTACCTACCGCAACTTCAAAATTCCGCCTACGCCCAGTTTCCGCGCTTTAGAAGAAGAGCGTGTCTTGACAGAATTCAAAGAATCGGTTGTGCAAGTTTGGAGCGGACCAAATCGTCTCAATGCTCCTACCGGACCCGGAACTTTAACTACAAATGTGGATTATGCAAAACAGCAACCGGGCCGGGTATTCGAGATGCCAGATGGTTCAAATCAGATGTGGGGTGTAGAGCGATTCAATGTTACGGAAGGCATGTGGGACGAAAAGGCTGCGCTACCTGCAGACAACGAGTCTGCTCCCACAAAAGCCCAAACCCTCCCCGAGATGATCAAAGCTTCTATTGCAGCGGTTGATATGGATCTACGGTCGCATTTGTTGCAGAACATTATCGTCACAGGTGGGAGCACACTACTCAACGGATTCACAGATCGTTTGAATAACGAATTGTCAATTTTATACCCGGGTGCTAGAATCAAGTTACAAGCTGCAGGTCTTACACAAGAGAGAAGATTTGGTTCATGGATTGGAGGTAGTATCTTGGGAAGTTTGGGAACCTTCCATCAGATGTGGATTTCAAGGAAGGAATACGAGGAATTTGGTGCCAGCATCGTGGAGAAAAGGTGCAAATAAACTTACTTTCTATTCCCACAGTTATTGCAGAAAGCCAAAAGTTATGCTTTAGATCTAACATGGTATAAAATGAAAGTGGAAGGTGGGAATTGGACTGGCGTTGGAGGAGTTTCCAGTGCGCGCTGAGATTAAGATATAATACCTTCGATTCTAGAATATGTGCACAATGAAATTCATGACAAAGCTAAATCTCCTCATCTAAGACTGCGCTTCAGAATTTCGCTCTACCATCCTCGCCATCTTACCCAAACATCAATAATCTCATCTTCTTTTCCTGTTCGACTCTCGTCTACAATTAGATACCATCCATAACCTGCCCCAGCAATACATGCGTGATTAGGCCAGATGCGAACTTTTTGGCCAATGGAGAGTTCCGAGTCGTTTTTTCCCGGGTTAGTTAGTATTCCGTGTTCTTGCGAGATTCGAGAGATTTGCCACTATGATTATTTTAGTTGTCGGCTGCTTTACTGTTCAGTGAAAAGGTATACTTACACCAGAATAACCTTCAGGGCCCGTGTTTGGCAAGGCAAAAGAAGTGCGGTTCCACGGCGAGAGGATGCCCCAGCCGGGATATGCCTTGCAAGGTTCACGACCAATAGCAAGGGAACCAGCCGTGATAAGGGCTTCGGGGGAATCAGACGTGCCTCGAGGGGGGTAAATTGAAGCGATTTCTGCGAGGATTGTGATGGCTACGGAAGACCACTTTGTGTGTGTCAGTACATGATAACAACATATCTGAGAGTAGAATGGTCTTACACTAAGTACATCTTCTGGCAATGCATGGGTAGCTAATTGTTGCATGTCGAGCATTGGGTACACTCCAGCATGTATTTCAATCTCGCAGCCCACATCGCGAATGGCTCCCATGGTAGCCTTCAGGGCAGAGATCTCGTTTAATTCCTCGGAAGAAGTTGATGACAAGAAAAGATTACGAATAGCACTAGAAGTTGGAGTAGCCCCTACAGAAAGCACGAGAGGCATTTTGGTAGCAGCTACTGAATAAACCTCTTCAGATGTAATGAGGAGGGCTTCAAATTCTTGGCGAAGATAGTCAAGAGCTGCAGTTTGAGAGTTTGAGGAATAGGAGTGTCCGGCATGAGAATATAGTCCGTGAAGAATGCATATATTACGCTTGGCGAGGTTTATGACAGAGGAAATTAGTTGAGAGCACGTTTCTGTACCAGGGATGACACCAGCTCGGTGGCCTCCCATGTCTATTTTAATGAAAACGAGAGGCGGTATGTTTGTTTTCTCATGGATGGCAGCGACAGAGCGAAGTTGCGATGGGTGGTCAATCATGAGAGATATGCCATTGGGTCCAAGAGCTGTAGAAACTTTGGATAATCGATCGACTACGCCTGAAGTAAGGGGAAAGCTATAAAGTATCTGGTCTTTGTAAATATAGAATCCGATTATAGATAGAACAATGACCAACTCACATTGACAGCCCTTCCCTCATTTTTGTACTCGAGGAGTAGAGGGACGATACTCTCCGCCTCTACAACCGTTGAAACGACGATGTTGGCTGGTCCGGGTCCAGCTCCAACTTGTAATCTTGTCAATTCCGCTGTCTTACATGTTGGTCAGTATGAATATTGATAATACATAGTAACAGTTCCAGTTCATGTATTGCTTCGTATTCGAAACAGTGGGTAGATATGTCAACCAGACACCACCCTCAAAGTAAGCTCAGTACTACTGATATGAAATAAGATAAGATGGACAAGAAGACGGAGGTTTATGAGGGGCAAGAACTCCCGAAAAAACTTGTACCTTATGGGTTTTGATATGGGCTCTCCAACCGCACTTTAAGGAGTTTACAGTCTCAAGCATATCGGTACAGTTCTTCCTCAATTTCGATATATCAAGTACAACTGCAGGACAAGGTATATCATGTAGTGATTTGCCCACATATTCCTTCACAAGTTCTTCTTTCGAAGCAGACGGGATGAGAGATGTAGAATCCATGATTGAATAGAATAGAAATCAAAGATGTGAATACAAGGTAGAACTATGGCGAGTCCTATAATGGCTTGTCAAGATATCTATCAAAGAATTATGATTCAGACATCTGAAGAGTACCTAGTGGGGCATATGAGCGGATAGAGAGTTTGTGTGGTGATAGGATATGATGCCATGGATCATGCATAACCTTGGAACGATAAAGAATGTATTTCGTCGAAATCCTGGGTCGGAGGCATCGATCTATTCATCAGGACTATTGTGAATCCTTTCTTCTGTTTATACAATACTGTATTCTCATAACACAATCAGAATGTTCCAGCATCGTGAAGTGTTGTATGGATGATATCGATGTTTTATATTGTAACTCCAAATTTCTTCAACCGTTGTTTCATCAATAAATCTACCCCTACCTGCCTTGTACCTATCCATAGCTAGCCTCGTTTCCCCGCAGAGTGAATAAGGTCCCGTGATTGGCTGCTTATCTATAGGTACTGTATTATAGATAACATTACACGCCAACTGTGCAATTCCGAAATATCATTCGAAATCCATTTCCATCTTAACTACCGACTGTATAATTAATTACTTTGGTTAGCTTCGACAACTTTTTTACAACAACCTTTCTCACAGAACTCTCACGCTACCCAAGGAATATCCTTTTCAGCATTAATCCCTTTTGCGCAAACAATACTTGTATGATCACGACCATTCCAGCACATCATCACTCTTGGGAGTGATCAGCCAAATCGCAAAGATGGCCGAATCCGAATCCGAACCCAAGGAATTTACTCAGTTTACTGAGATAGATTGGAAGCGCCAGGACGAACAAGACGCAAAGGCTCTAGAAAGTGTGTTGAGGGCGAGTGGTGAGAATGGCGAGATTAATTTTGGCGACGAACCTTTGGACCTGGGCGAGAAGGCAGATGATGCGCAGGATTTCGAGGATATCAGCGATGACGATCTACCAGAGGAGGAGGAAGCTTCTCTGCGAAGTGCTGTCGATTTGCCCGCCTTGACCGACGATGCTGGCACGAGCCATGATACCGACGATCTATTTGGAGAAGGAAGAGATTCTTCGCCCTTCGGGTTTGACGAAAATATTGAAATGCAAGATGGAGAATCACAAGCTGCAGAGAATACAGTCGAGGAATTACCTGATGCGCCTGCTGAAGAAGAAGATTTACTGGAGCTCAATTTTCCAGGTTACAATCAAGCTAGGTTGAACAACCAAGATCTATCGATTCCGGCTCCTGCAGAATCCGAATCAGATTTGGCCAAGCAGTTATTTCCAAGCCTCGAACCTGGCGTAATATTGAACTTCAATGAACTTTTACCTCCAAAGCTCGCACATTTTGTCCCAAAAGTACCGCTGAAGCAACCTAAACCCTTGAATCCTACAAAAGTTAGCCTAGATCTCGCTCCCGACCAAGAAAAATCTTTCCGCAGCAATATAGGAACAGCGACAGGCGATAAGCGCAAACGTGTGGCCGAAGCGGAAGCTAAAGGGCTCGTTGCTATCATTGAAGAATCTGCTGATGAGGCAGAGAATGAGGAAACTTTCGATTTCGAGGAACCAGCGGAGGACGAGAAACTTGGCGGGGTGACTTGGGCGGATCTTCAGATGATTTGTGATGACTGGGATTCTAAGATCAATGCGGTACCTATAGAGGCCCAACCGAAATCCCCAGTTGCCCAGGGAGACGATGATGCTTGGCTTGAATTCATGTATTCAGGCAAGAATAAGCCAAAGGTAGAAGAGAAGAACTATTTTAATATCCCTCAATTTGCTGTCCCGTCTTTCGATAATCTGCAGAAGGCCGTTGCGATATCGGCCAAGCGCCCTTTCATAGATCTCAACGATCCGAACCTCCTTATAGAAGAGCTCAAATCCACCTCGGTGGCTAATAAACGTCAACGTCTAGGTGGAAACTTCAGGGGAGGAAACAACATCATTTCTACGAAACTAAGGGAGCGCTTTAATATCTCAAACGACGAAGCTTACGATGCTCTCAAGGAGAATCATCAAAGTAAGGTCAGAGCAGCTATTGGAAACCTTACCGTTGAGCATAGTCTGCCTGCGTTACGTCTTCAATGGCCATATTACAAGGTCAAACTATACACCAAGGAGGCCAGAGCCTTACATCGACCGACCCTCAGATTCAATAAATGGCTCAATCAGCCCGTCACATTCGACAAACCAGGCATGCGAAAGAAGAAGGAAGCTAGAACGATGTCTATTGCAGAAGTCTTCAAAGAATCAAAAGACCTTACACTAGGTGACTTCTACTCCACTGCTACTTTGATTGAATATTCCGAAGAACAGCCTATAGTTCTTTCAAACTTCGGCATGGGTAACAAAATCATCAACTATTACCGACGTAAGGATGCGGAAGACCAGGATAGACCCTCTCCGGAGGACAAGATTGGCGACACTACTATTCTCCTGCCAGAGGATAAGTCTCCGTTCGCAAATTTCGGTTTTGTGGATCCGGGCGAAACCGTTCGAGCTCTGCACAATGAAATGTATCGCGCTCCAATATTCAAGCACCAACCTAAAAACACCGACTTCCTCTGTGTGCGCAGTACTACGGGAGTTCATGGTACAACATGGCACCTTCGCAATATAGATAATCTATTTGTTGCAGGCCAACAATTTCCGTCCATCAAAGTACCAACCCCGCACTCGAGGACTGTTACAAATGCCACCAAGAATAGGGTTAAGATGATTGCATTCAGAAAAATCAGACGTAGTAACACCAAGTCTCTGAAAATAGCCGAGCTTACTGCTCACATTCCCGATACGAATGACATGCAGAACAGAGCAAAATTGAAGGAGATTCTGGTCTATGATAAGAATGAAAAAGTTTGGCGTCCTGAGGAAGGTACTATCATTCCCGATGAAGCTGCTTTGCGATCCTTAGTCAAACCAGAGGATTGCTGCATGATTGATGCGATGCACGTTGGATGTAGAAATCTCGCAGATGCTGGTCTTTCAGAATTGACAGAAAAAGAGGAAGGCGATGAAGCATTCGTCGACCGACCTATCGATTTCAAGCTTACCCCTTGGAACACTAGTAAAGCTTTCTTGGACGCAACTTCAGGCAAGGCAATGCTTGAACTTCATGGTGATGGTGACCCGTCTGGATGTGGGCTTGCAATCAGTATGATACAAACCTCCATGAAGGGAGGTTACATTGGCGCCGTTCAAGGTCCAAATGCGACATCTGCAGCTGCTATAGCCGCAGAGAGAAAGGCAAACGGCGGGCATACCTACAATGTCAAGAAGCAAGAAGAGCTCTATAACAACGCTATTCGTGATATTTGGGAGAAGCAAAAGTCGACTTTGTCAGATACCAACGAACACATCTCAAACGAATTGGAAGAAGTTGACGAAGACGAACGATTTCGCGTGGCACCCACTCCACACTCCATGGCCACCCCTGCAGCTGGCGATGATAATTTTAGCCAAGTCAGCAGAGTCAGTAACACGGACAATCCCTCAGGGAAATTCATGCGTATTACTCGCAAGGTCAAAGTAGGCAATTATGGACAAACCGAAGAGCGGGTCGAAACGGTCAAAGATATGCGCGTTTGGAAGGAATATATCAAGCGCAAAAAGCACTCGGCGGCTATCAATTCAGAGTAATGCTCACTAACCTGTTTTATTTCTTTTGCGCTTCTCTTTGAAGACGATAGCTAACGGCGTGCTTTCAGCGTTTATGCCATCACTCCTTCGGGTGATGCAGATCTTGACAGAGCTACACAGATGCAGTATGTACCCTCTTGCCCCTATGAAACTTCCATCAATACCAATAGGCCATAATTAACATTTACTCACAGAGTCCAAAAGGAACTCGACCGTCTCGAGCGCAACAAAGATCGTCGCCACGCCCGCGAAAAGCAGAAGTCCAAACAATCTATGGCCAGCCAACAGCTTCTTAACCCTGGTTCTCCTGGCCCATCCGGAACTCCCGTTTCCAGCATTGAAAAGCCAACTGGTACTACGAGGAAGTGTGCAAATTGTGGTCAGACGGGTCACATCAAGACGAACAAAAAGTACTGCCCCCAATGCCAATCAATCAGCCCCTTTCTCTTTCCAACCTAGGTTCTATCACAGGCTCCAGTTAGGAAGTGCTCACACTGAGGCCGCTCTGTTTTCTTGCTCAAGGAGCCGACTGAGACGAACTGTTTTCCGCTCCGTTTCCTATATCAGTGGAAGTATCCAAGGACCCCTTTACATCTCCTTTTCCTGTTTTGCTCAATTTTGTGCCCTTTTCACCGAAATATCATCATTTGCTGACATATTATTTTTCGTAACCCTCAGACTCTGTCCCCTTTTGAATGGTACTATGAAACCCGAAGACGGTGCACCCAATCATGGTGGATTTGGTGCTATTCAAGCACCGCCAGCTTTTGGTTAGCTTGTGGGACGAGAGTGCGTTGGTGAGCAGAAGATCGATGTTCTCAACGCCTCCGCTTTCGAACTACGCATCGTACCACCTTAGGCCCTCAATATACGAAAAATTCTCACGAGGAGCATCGCGCAAAGCTTTCTTATTTGCCGCATCTACATTGCTTTACTCTGTTTATTCCCTTTGACGACTTAATGCAAGGGTTGGGGTTGATTTTGAAAAATTGAAGAAACTCTAAGAGATCTTCTTGATAAATTGAAACAATTACATGAACGACTACAGATCAAATGAAAATGGGCTTCTACTTCGACATACCCACTCGAAAGCCTCGACGGAAAACGTGGTGGAGGATCTGCCAGAAAGATCTAGCCTTGTCGCTAAGTCTGGGGTGATTCTGGAATATCATGGCGAGAGAAGAGAATGCGAGCCATAGAGTCTCTTGTTGTTGATACGTTTCGTACGATATTGGTCGAAGACCGCTCATACCATTGCCGATGCCATTGCCACTCAATTAGAAGAACTTTACTCTGTCAAAAAGGGACATCCAAGTTTACTTGATAGGACTATTAGAACCGTCGGGTGGATCGAGGGCGGTTAATTGTACAAAGCCGAATGGCATACGAGCCACAATACTATGTGCATTAGAGGCAGAGGGTGATTTATTTCTTTATTTCTTTCTTTCTTTCCCAACTGATTTTCTCTTTCTTGTAACCGTAGGAGGAACATCGGTTGGGTTCTTTTAACATATTGGTGGTTTACTCTCACGAACAGGTAATGGTCGGCGTCTACTCAGGCTAGGTTATGGCAGGGAGTATGGAGTTTCCCAAATGGTGGTTAAATGGATTGGGCCTGCATAGCGCGGTACAACATGGGAGGTAAAATTTGATGAGGATTTGGTTTATACGATTAATAGGGATGGAGGGACAAAATTTTATGCTTTTCTCGAGAGTTGCCCTACGCATGTTGATTCTGCGAATAATACTTTCTGTGCCGGTGTGCTGGTCGTAGTTCACGCGGCATGAGGGCATAATGGCATAATGGTATGTTAGGCAGGGGAGAGCTGCACATATTAAAACAGGAAGATGGTTACGCTACTTTATGTTAGATGGATACCACCAGAATTCCAAAAAAATTGATGATGACTTTATAATGACCACGTGCGATTTGGTGCATTCTTGAACTACCTACCTACCTATGCAATATCGTAATTTGTAACAGGTCATAGATAGTTAGTGTGAACTTCCGTAACAAGATTGTAAGATAGTATTCACATGTAGTTGGCTGAAAAAGAAAAATGCTCGGAATAATTACAGATTTGTATGTATATTTTTTTTAATTTTTTAATTTTTTTGAGCGGTAACACTTCTTTCTACTTGATATATGTATCCAATACCGTTTCATACTTCACACGATTGTCCAGCACTCTTCACTCTTCTGTGTTGAGCCTCGCTTGCAGTCTGTAGAATCTAAAGGTAGTGCTGCGCTCTAATGCTGTACATATCTACCTACGTTTGTACGCTGCAGGTGTAGTATCCCGAGGATATAGATTGTTGGGAAGAGAAAAAGGAAGAGGAAGGAAAAATTAGTGTATATATGAGTATGTGTGTGTGTGTATATATGTGTGTGTGTATCTTCTATAAGATAAGATAAGCTTTTTGATAAGTTTGTAGGAGGAGAGGAAATTTTGAGTGGATGGGCGGGGAAGGGGTTGGCTGTTTTGTGTTGTGTTGTGTTGTGGAGAGGGTGAGGGGTGAGATAGTATGAGATGGTATGAGATGATATGATATATATTGTAATGTGAAGGGAAAGGAAAGGTGAGTTTGAGTCTGATTGCACGAGTAGGTAATAGATGATTGCTTGTAGTATATGAAGATTGGTTTGGTAGGAATTTAGATGTTGGGGTCGGGAGTGTGGTTGTGGTCAAAGGGGGATTCGGTGCAGGTTATTTGGAATACGGAATGATTATTAGAAAGATGATGTTGAAGGAATGGGGGTTGGCTCTGGGTGTTTTGTAACGACGGATGGTGGGTTGGATGATGGGGTTGGAGGAGAGAAGGATTAATCTGCGTAGAAAGTATTTGGAGCCGATTTGTAAGAATAGAGTAAGTCTTTGAAGAGAACATGATATGATGAGTCTGCAGTGACATATACAGGTGTGGCGGCAAGAAGAGCAAGCGAGGCCAGATGACACCCATCAAAACAAATGCAATTTACATGTTGGTAGAATTACAGAAGCCGAGGGGCACGGTATGAGGCGTAGAAAGGTTGATTCTGACGACGTCAAACCAACATTATCCTAGAGCAAAATCAAAGACGAAAAGGCAAAGTCAAAGTCAAGTTCTTAACTTAGACGATAGAAGGTAAGAATGTATGGACTAGACCAATATCAATACACGGTTTCGAGAAGATGCCATGAAAATTATGGATGATGCTTTGCTTTGGGAGATAAAGGCTTTCTCACTGAAAAGGTGGGCAGTGAGGTTGTCACATCTTCTCGTATCATCTAGGGTATAACTTGAAGGCTCCAGTAATTTGAGCGCAACAAGACGATCCACAAATGCTACTCCACATCTTCGCGTGGGCTGATCAGACTCATAATCAAGCAGCTCAGGAGTAGGATTGAGTTCGTTCGCAAAAACGTTAACGCTCAAAGGACATGACACGAAACGAAGTAGAAGATGATCGAATGAGAAAACAGAGAAGTGCAAATTGCGAAAACACATGAAACAAAAGAGGAAAATAGAAATGGTCGGGCCCTTACATCAGATTTTAGTTCCCGTAAGAAAGTACGGAAGGGGCCATGAGTTGATGCCGGATGCGAGAAGGAGTAGTCTGCATGAGAGGCGTATAAAATTGATTTGGGGGGGGGAGATAACTATCACCTTGCAGTGGGCAAGGAAGAAATAAGAGTTTCGAAATCTCAAATAGGAACTCCTTTTGTCGAGATTGATACAAAAGAATCAGAGGGAAGTATAACAATACTTCATATGGAGTGCTGGCGGGATAAAGGTTTCGCAGTACTTGATCGTGCGAAGCTTAGCGCAATAAAAGAAACGGAAAATAGGAAATATACAATGATATTCACCGGTTTCGTGACACTCTCCGCCAGCATTGATGTAGATACCCTGTCGATAATTGGAAGCCAACGAGATGCATGGAGGCATCGACATACATTTTCTCGGCCACCGGGCAAGCGCAAGAAACGACATGCTATTCTAAAATAGATTTTCCTGGTTGCTGGCCAACTGGACAGATTGACTATGGATGTCTGTTTGCGGGTGTCGTCACCCTGGCTATAGATTCAGTTACACACTGAGGAACAGATGAGAGGTTGAGATGGTATATAGCAATATATGATCTTGATCTAACAAGATAGGTAAAGCGGTGACTTTGCAAAAGGATACGAGATGAAAATAGACGTATAGATGTATAGTAAGAAATCCAGCTACCCATCGAGCGGTACTCGATAAGGTTAGAAGCTTTTGAGTTAATACGATCTTTGTAGATGCCGAGACTGAAGCTCTTCAGACCCAGCAAATCTGATGAAAGATCACGGTCTAGACTTTGCGCCGTGCGTATGTATGCAGCATGTGGCCACTCGATTGTGATAGCGTCGACAGAAAAGAATAGACGACGAGGCGGCTCCACAGATTCAAGGCTGTTGTCGGACATGTAAGTGATCCGTGTATGTTGGCGCGCGGAAGATCCAGATATGCGCGAGGTGCGGCCCGTTTGGTTCTATTTTCTGACCCTTTCTGACCCTTTCTGACCATGCTGGCTTCGTCGAGTGCAGTCTTCCGGAGCAGGATGTCGAAATAGAATAGCAGTCAGCATGTTTACTTACAGTGTACTACATGGCTGTGAGATATTGATGTCTGATTTGATCTTTGCACTGCCATTATATTGAATCAAAGACATGATATACTCAGCCATTTCTGAGTTGTGAGTCTTAGCTTTGATGGGAAGCAAGCAATGGTCCAGTCAGGGGGTAGAATAGGCGCGCATGTTTGCGTGTAGTTGGGGTCAGGTAATCATCGATTGTTTTGGCTTTTTGAAGTGAACATGGTTTGTGGTATATTTAGAATATCTTGCATCAACCCTCGCTGACCGGATGGCTTGTTGTGTATTTCCCCAATTTGTACAACGAGCCGTCTGCCGTGCCGTGCAGTACTTCATTGAAGATGAACGGAATTTCGATCTCCCGGTCATCTCTCGCTCGTACTCAAGTGGTGAGATGATAAAAAAATGAAACGAAATAGTAAGAAAAAGGAAGCAAGTAGAAATTTAAAGAATATATGGAAATAGTCGTTTGAGGAATTTGTCCCAATATAATTAATTACATAGGGATTAGCTGGAGGTGGGTGGTGTGTACTAGGTAGGTATGTAAGGTTACGTTCATGGTCGGTAAATTTGGAAAATCATATGATGCATATTGATGACTAGGTAGGTAGGTAATAGGTAATAGGTAATAAGTAATAGGTAATAAGTAATAGGTAATAAGTAATAGGTAATATCATAATATGTAAGTTTATCTTCAACCTCATCTATATCTAATGTGGTGATATCAATGATCAATCAATCCTGTCTAATCATCATCGTTGAATCCTTAGCTATTTGAACTAGATGAGACTGAAATTGTCCGTTCCTATACGGATGTATCCAAGGGTCGCCATTTTAGTCCTCCTACAGAGATGGAATGTCATCGTTATCCGGGATTCTCGGTCAAGGAAATGTATAATGGAGACCTTTCTGGGGGAGTTCCTCGACAAAGTTTCGATAAGCAAATCAAAGAAACTGGATATTGGGTGGTTCGATTTGTCGTCTCCATACAGATCCCACATTTCAATATTTTTAAATCCTCAATCTACAAAGTAGTAGGATGGCCGTGACAATTTACAATCTACGGTTTACGAATAGGATCATAGAATTGGCCAACTCTTGAATGAAGTTCTGATGATCCAAAGCAATCTGAAGCTATGGTGTAGCGAAGATTGAATTGACTACTAGGTAGGTAGCTCACGCCTTGAAGATGTTACAAACGTTGCATTCATGCATCCATGTCGATGACATTAGAAGGATCAATAGAAAATTACAAACGTGCAACTGACAATGCAAGCGAGTAGCGAGTAGCGAGTAGTAGCAAGTAGCAAGTAGCAAGGAGCAAGTAGCAAGTAGCAAGTAGCAGATAGCAAGCAGTGAGCTGCAGTACCTGCGTTCCCGAGATGAATACAAGAATAACAACCGCCCGATTAGGGTTCTCCGCACGAATGTATGTACGGAGTATCTACGATATGCACGGGACACGCAAATGCCAGGTGGATGGTTGATATGCCGGGAATTTCACATATTGGTTATTGTGGATGTTTCTCTCTTTTCGCTTCCAAGTTCTCAGCATGAAGGGGAATAGATCAAGTGGGAGCCAATTACCATAAAAACAACCAGATGCATGTATTCAAGTGATCAAGCTGGTTTCCTCTCATCCTGACTCCTGATTGATTGCCTTTGGGAAGAAAAAGGCCAGTAATATTCCCTCGAGAAAGTTAATTTGCCCACATTTTTTATGAGATTAAATGAGCTGCATTAGGATCTATTTATGAACATTCTCCTCTGTGGTTGTACCGTCCTTTCATCTCTTGGCACCCTTCTTACATGGAAAAAGCTGATTGATCTTATGTTTCCAATGTGTCAGCATGTGAATCCTGGAGACATCTTCAAGGATCAAGACATCGTTTAGGGCTTGTTCAACCAGTCGGAATTTAAAGATGATGCAAAGCTGTGCTTGCTCGGCCACTCATGACCAGCCTGGAATTTGGGAAACATCGTATTCTACACATGCTTCTCGGGCGCTTAGGAAGGACTTGAGAGAGGAGTGATCATAGGAGAGCAATGTATGGAAAGGCGACCGAGAGCTCCTCATCTTCCTGCTGCACAGTGCACGATTCATATCGACAGGGTGAAAGGAGGCTTGAGCTTGGCTTGAAAGGACAAACGACTGCGAGGTTGAGTACCGTGCCTACACAGGTAGGTAGGTATCCTTGCGGGTCAGTCGTTGGTATCATCATGGTTGCACATGAAAGCAGAGGGTATCTCGGTTCGAAGTTGACTGAGGCTTTTCATATCCAAGGTCACCAAGTATACTGCAGTATGGATGGATGGATTTGTCCTTGAATATGCTGGGTAAATAGGTAGTATGAGTTTCAAGGATCGGATTGGAATTGAATTGTAAGATTATATTCACATACTCGGCTAGAAGATGCGTGATGAATTGCCTCTTCGGTTGTAGTGTGCTGCTGTCTCTGGATTGTGTGTTATGGATGTAGGCATAGATCTAGATATAGATGAATGGCACCTCCTATCTCCGAATCTTGAGTAGTAACTATCAGGTGTCAAGCATCAAATATCAAATATCCAATATCATCAATACCCTCAATAATGGAGAGAAGATCGAACGCCTCCCCTCATTGACCAGGAAGGTATTGAGCATTGACAACCAAATCTCGACATCCAAGTGTGTCAACAGGTAATTTCCGCGCCCGCCCAAACATCGCACCCTTTAACTCGTTTGAGTGATTGTTCAACTCCAGCTACCCGTGGACTTATTTATTCAACCACTACCAGCTAATTAACCAACGAACGCAAAGGGCAAGCAGGCATCATGATCAACACCTACCTGTCAGAGAATCTACCAAGCCCGCCTTATCTATCCAGAATCTACTCGAGTACATACATAGTACCTACCTAATAGGTCAAAGGACGAATCAATCTTTACCAAGATGAGTAAAATCAAAAGCAACACAAGAAAGGAAAGGACAGGAAAGAATACTAACAATGACTTCAAACCAAGCCCCTTGTCGATCTCCTATTCTACGTCTCCAGATACGTTTTAAGAAAATACGATGACTTATATAGATGGATTATATGGATTATATGGATTAGATGGATTATATGGATTATATGGATTAGATGGATTATATGGATTATATGGATTATATGGATTATATGGATTATATGGATTAGATGGATTAGATGAATTAGATGGATTATATGGATTATATAGATTATATGAATTATATGGATTATATAGATTATATGAATTACATGAACTACATGAACTACCTGAACTATATGAATTATATTCTTCCTATTACAGTTTAGTCAATAAATCTCAATATTTTCTATAGAATGAAAAGAATCATCCATTATTCATCCATTAATCTTTTCTCTCTCCTTTCAGATTTTGGATCTTTTGGTACCACCTGTACCCTTCATACATTTTTCCATTTCCCCCCTTCCCCCCTTCCCCCCTCCCCCTTCCATCATTTATTATATCACGATCCAAAAAATATCTATATTTAGTATCTCATCGCGATATACTTTATCAGTCCTATCTATCAGTTGTGCTTCAAAAAGGATTCTCGAGACTTTCACTGACTGGGGCATTTCTTTGCAGACGCTTGACCCAGACCTATATCATTGATCCAACTCCTCCTCTCTTCACGAAGATATCTTTCACTCAAATCAAGCTTGTCCAGTTTTGTTTGTTTAAAGAGGTGTCTTTTCTTCACGGGCTGTATCACTATTTGCGTGCAGGGTGTTTCGACTTTTCTTCGCGCTTCTTCAATTGCCTGGAGCAAAAGCAAAAAAAAAAACCAGTTACCATCAAATCAGATCAAGTCATATCATATCAAATCACATCACACATCAACTTGTTAACGCATCTTTTTTCTCGTCACATACATATACGTCTGTCTGTCTTGTCAAAGGGACAAACTCGGTCGCAACCTTATTGACGACCCCCTTCATCAGCTCGACATCTACTTTTTTGTCACAGTTTTATATATCGACATTTAACGACCACGACCAAAGTACATCTAAACTCTTATCCCACGTCAGACATATTACTCCGCCGCTATACAAACAATCGATTACTGTATTCATTTGTGCTGCTCAAATTTGCCGCTATTGTATTCCAAAATTTACTTTACATTTCGGTTCCTTTGTCCCCTCAATATCATTCATTGATGACCACGATCCTACGCGACTTTGACAATCTGCGAGTTTTACTTCGAATACTTCGTCTCAATTGCACGTCTTAAGCTGGACCAATTCACGCAATCGAATTTCGTACCACAAGAACGGCGCGCCTCTGCCGCAATGGGGAGAAGAAAGATTGAGATCAAGGCTATCAAGGATGATAGGAATCGTTCAGTGTATGTTCTCTTTGTGCGAATATGATCCGCGGCGCAAAATGCTAACACCCTTCTCCCAGGACCTTTTTGAAGCGCAAAGGGGGTTTGTTCAAGAAGGCGCATGAGCTTTCCGTTCTCTGCAACGTCGATGTCGCGGTTATAATATTTGGCAGCAATAAGAAATTATACGAATATTCTAGTGGTGATATTGGAGAGTTTATGACAAGATATCAATACGTACGTGTTCTACCGCGTCTGGCGCAAGGATCACAAACTGACATTAAATGTAGTATGGAGGAGCCAACGAACACAAAGGACCTGCCGACTATTCGGGCAAAGGAAAGGGGATGGATGATGACGACGATGACGATGATGGATCTCCGCCTTCCCATCACGGATCAGTCGAACCAATGATGCCTCCTCAATTTCAACACCAACCATATCAACACATCCGCCATCAAACTCCATCTGCCTCGCCTCCAATTCCAAATGGTGTCTTTCCACATCTTCAACAGCAACAACGGCAACATACGCCACAGCCTGGAATGGGATCCCGTCCATCATCTAGAAATGCACCACGAAGACAAAGCTCCCTTGTACCACAGCATCCTCATGGCCCTACTACTAACGGACAATTCGTGTATGCGCCAAATCCATCACCTTACAACCCCCAAATGACACCTGGTCTGCCACCACACGCGCATGGGCTTCCGCAGCACATACAAGGCCCCCCGCAAGGGATTCCCCATCCACATCAAAGTCCGGGACCACAGTACACACACTTTGCACCGCAGCAGCACTCGCAACACCTCTCTCAACACCCTCAACACCCTCAACAGCATATGCAACAGCATCCACAACATCCTCAGCAACATCCCCATCAACACCCCCATCAACATCCCCAGCAGCATCCTCAACAGCTACATCCACAGCAGCATCCACAGCAACTGCCTCAACATCCTCACCCACAGCAAGTACAGCAGCTATACGTGGAGGAGCAAAGAAGGTCTTCGGGACCGCCACCATTCCCACCACAGGAAAGGCCTGCATCCTCACGCGCAACTACTTCTCCTCCACAACCGCCGCAACAGCAAATACCGCAACCTCCACCGCAACCGCAGCCGCCTCAACCATCACCAGAACAGCAGCAAACACAACCACAATCGCAGATGCCAGACCCGGTCAAGCGATTAGCTGGAAAATCTAGAAGTATTTTCACGCCAATTGATGAGAGCCGATCGATCCTGTCCCAGCACTGGGCAAGCTCAACTTCCAATACTGATACCGTAAAGGAAGAACCCACTGATCGATCCCAATCCGTAGATGTTACAGTAAATCGTATAAAGCCACCCTCGCCACCTCAGAGATCACAAACGCATAACAAAAATCGGAACATATCCATGTCATCCTTACCCGATGGGTTCACGCCACCATCTCGTACGAACAGTGCTCAGTTGAGTGTTGGTGGTGGTAAGAGGCCTGTGTTGAAAGTGCAGATTCCGGAAGAGGCATCGGACAACGGTGGATCTGCCACTGCGGAAGATCTCTCTTCCCCAAGATCTGCGAGTGCCGCTAATCCACAGGCGCGTCGCAATGGCGGTGATCATGGCGGAATGGTACTACCACCACCTTCGCCTTCTGCCTCGGCTCTATTGTCAGCCGGCGCATCGGGGCCACCTAATCCTTTTGCACGACCGCATCCTGTTACACAACCTTCTCAAGGATCCAATGCAAGTGGAAATAACAACAACTCGAACAACAATATAATAGAAAACGTGACACCGGTCTCAGCTCTTCCATCGCGATTCATGAACAACGAATTCCTCCCTAGTCCTTCGTCATTCTTTGGGAATCCCAGTTGGGATTACGGTAGAGGTGGTGACTCGAACACATTACCTAGTCCCCTCAACTTTGCAACTCCTGTTGTGGGCACAGGTCCAAGTTTTCTAAGAGACGATAATGGTGAAAGGGGCGGTAAACGAAAGACCCCTGATCAAGATGAACACCTAGAAAGTGGAGATCAAAAAAGAGCGAAGCATGAAGGATAACTTGGGCCCCCTTCACGGGAAGGGTTTGGAGCATGAATTGCTATGGATATGAACTTCACGAACGCGGGTATTTGGTTGTGGGAAATCTATAAACAAAGATAATGTCTTTCTTGTGGGCGGAACAGAACTCGTCTCAAATTTCTTGAAAATGGCCTATTGCATTATATTTTGGGAACGGCGTTTCTCTTTTTTTCTTTCTTTTTTTTGGAGGCCTTTTTTTACTTATTTACCCATGAGAAGATTCTATCATTTTCTATTCGTGCATTCTTACTGCAACCGCCATCCATTGTTTCATTCCAAAGGCTTTCAGAAATTGCTTATATCTATGATACGAAGTTTGACTTCTGGCTTCGATCATGTGAGATAGCACTGGATGGCAGAGTTAGCATTCTACTCCTTTGTAAATACCCTTCGGATTTGTGGAGGGGGAATTCTTTGCGTGGTGGATGGTCTTTTTTGTTTGTTTGTCGATTTTAGGTCGGGGTTATGCTTAGAGAACAAAGGGTGGCTTGTGGTGAAGTAGTTAAATTGGAGCTTCCGTAGTTGGGTGAGGGAAAGGAATGTAAGAATTGGTTGTAGAAAAGTAAGATAGTCGAGATTACGATATAGGTAGGGAGATAAATGAGAAGACAATTGATTTAAAAAAATATAGTGATGAGATGCTCTACTTCTTTTCTTCTTATTCTACATCGATTGATATTCTTGTTGATTCTGATGGGATGAAGTATCTCCCTCATTAGGCTACGATGTCAAACAATTTTTCATTGATTGTGCGAAATTGTCACATGTCGATATATTCATATTGTCCTCCTTTAGCAGCCCAAATACCAAGAAAATCTGATTTCATCAAGCCGAGCCTTTCAACCCAGCTATAGATAGATGCAGGAAACCCCTCAAAAATAAACAATCGAGGACACAACTCTCATATATCAATCCGCACACCCAGCCACTAGAACAAACGCACCGTCAACCCCGACCCCGCATCGATAATCAACGTTGCGCCCGTGATATATGTCGCAGCCGGACTGCACAGAAAATGAATGGCATCGGCTACCTCGTCGGGCTGCGCCACGCGCTTCAGCGGCACGACGGCTTGCACCATGTGCTCGAAGTGCGGGTTCAGAGAGGCTTCGTGCATGTTCATGGGGCCGGCCACCCAGGTCGCACAGATGGCGTTGATGCGGATGCCGTGGGAGGCGTAGTCGACTGCTGTTTGGGGGTTAGTTTTGTTCGGTTGGGAAATGTGTCGAGACTTATGTATTGATAGGTTCACGTACCTCCGGATTTCGTGATCCCAACCACGGCATGTTTCGCGGTGGTGTAGGCTGTTTTCCCGGGAAACGCGACGGCGGAGTTCGCGGAGCCGAGATTCACGATGCACCCGCGACCCAGCGAGCGCTCGGTATAGCGGCCTTGGTGGGAGACTGGTTCTCGGAGGAGCATGGCGCGAGCGATGGCGCGGTTGCAGAGGAGCGTGCCGCGCGTGTTGGTGTTGAGGATGTGGTCGGATTCGGAGAGGGGGAGGGCGTGCTGGTGCCGATCTGGTGGGGGAGAGGGGGGTGTCAGTGTTGGTGTGGAGGGGGGGTGGGGCTCTATGGGGTGTAGGGAGATGGGAATGGAATCGAAAATTAGGATGGGACGTACACCAGCGCTGTGCACGTAATAATCTATACGGCCAAATTCCTTGATAGCTGTATCAACCATTTTCCGCACGCTTTCCTCGTCTGTCACGTCGACGTGTATAGAGAGGATGCGACAGGCTGGGTTGGACGCGTAGGATTTACATTCTTGCGCGGCGGTTTGGGCGGAGGATGCCGGAGGCGCCGGATTCGGCGATGGAGAGACAGGTGTTTTTGCCGATGCCGCCGCCGGCCTGGGGGGGTTAGTGGGAGGGTTGGTGAGGGGAAGAAGGGGTGTTTGATGGGTTGGTAGGTACGTACTACGGTGATGACGACATAACCCCTGGTGGTTTTGAATGTCATACTGAGGTTATGTGTGGTGGTGGTGAGGATGTGGATTGTGGTGGAGAGGCGGAAGGAGAAAGAATAGGATATATAGGAGAAGAATCGTTGAGAGGGATAAGGAAGAAAGTGGCAAGGAGAATTTACAAAAATGAGAGAATGTGCACGAGATTGAGAACAGTGCTTTTATACCGCGAGGGAAAGGTTTGCGGCGCTCATGTCTCTATGTTTGGAGGGAGACAGGGGGAACAAGGAATGGTTTGAGTTGGAGATATGGGTTCGCTTATGCGGTTGATACGATAGATGGGTAAGATTTAGTGGATGTGGGAATGGAAATGGAGGCATCCAACATGAAGATTCAGAGGGAAGAAAGAGTGTTTGAAAGATCGAAAGAGTCGAATGTTCTCCTATCCGCATCTATCCATCATCATGATATCATCGCATTACATTAAATTGCATCCTATCCCATCTTGAGCACTGTATAGACACCTCACAAAAATAACCAGAAATACATTTTGATTCTCTGTCGCGATTCATCTCGATCTCTATACATCCTAATCTCTTCATCAACTTTACATGAACTTTACACACGTTAACTAGGTCGTCATCACAGACCATACGACATAGGCATAGACTCCTGATGAATATCTGGGGCGTGGTGAGGCACTGTCCTTGAGCCTATTGTATAATTACCTCTCAGCCTATTCTGTGTATCCCAAGTCTACCATCCTTTCATTGAAGAGAGATCAAATCTACAACCTCTTGGCTCATCCCAAAACCGGTGCAATCCAATTTTCAAGTCCTCAGCTTCTGCGAATTTGTCTGTCTCTCTGAGACAACCGCTTGCTTTAATCATAGATGTCTGCGACATCATCGATGATAGGTACCCACACACTAAAATCCATCGCAATTTCAATTCACAATAGTGAGTAACTTCCATATAATCCGATATTGTGGCAGATGATTGACTCTCAATAGTTTGATTCGCCATTGGAAGCTGGATTTAGACTACTGCCCTTCACTATCCTCGAGTGACAGCCACTTTTCTCAACGGGGCTCTTCTATCAATGCTTAGCTACTGTATAGCTTGGTATTTTCACATGAAGATTCGTGAAACGGCGTGATTCTCTGGTAGGTTTCGCAAATAATGACACTGTGTTCGACCTAGTGGCGGAACTTTGGTGATCATTGGTTCTGTTTTGATGTGTAAGTCTTACGAATGAAATGGACTACAGTAACTCATCGCTAACACCATATCAGAGGTTCAGCATCATTCAAGATATTGATAGTAAGAGTTTATAGGCATACTATCCTTATTGATTTTGAAGTTGGTGCATTGCCTGGGAAAATCTTTGCTGTATCACAAGCTCTCGTGTCGCACAGGAAATTTCAAATGTTGTAGAGAAGACAGACAGTTTCATCCACCAGGGAAAGTCTCCGGTTTTGACTGACTGGACATAGGACAATCCACAGCCATCAACCTATCTCTCGCAAAAGAGGCAACAATTTCCGGAAATGAAGCGATCAAGAAACTTTCCAATCTTCTGCCTTCTTTGAGAAACCCTATAGTTCGAGATATGGTTACTGGCACTGATAGCGCTTATACTATGAATCACTAGATTCTATAAAAAGAGAGAGAGAGCAGCGGCAATGATAGTTGATGTAATTTATTAAGCCTGCATCGACGTTATTGCTGTTGGAGATTTGACATTACTCTTTCTTTTTCTTCCTGTAAGTCATATTCGAACCCAATTAAACATATAGAGAGCGATTTTTTTGGTGGGAGCAAATGACTGACTCGTGGATTGGCTACGAGTGAAGATATAGTGGTCAATAGGATCGTCCATCAAAAGCAATGAATGTCTGGCAAAAGCAAGCTAGCCATTCCAAGATCAAATCACTAAATGCATTGTCCATGCCACGGTGTAGAGCAATAGCTTTCGAAGGCTTGACAGTCAACACCTGCAACAAGTGGAAACATTTAACTTTAAATGTGCCTAGGTGTTGAAGCCAGATATTGGAATATCGTTCCAGGTTAGCCTCAAATGTAATCCATGAATGTCCACGGTGTGGCTCAAGTGTAGCATTCTGACCTTTGATCAATGCATCGCTTGCCCATGTCATGTGGGTTCGAAACCATGTGAATAAATCTATACTCGATTTATCTTGAAGTATGAATTCATCTCCACTCACGTCAACATTTGAAATTCCTTTTTGAAGCCTGAAGAATTCCGTCGGAGAGAGTCTCTTCATTACCTTGCAACCCAAATTTTAGATCATGTGACCAAAAAGAAGATGGCTTAAGGAGAAACCTTATAAGGAAGTCAATTATTCCTCACTTTAGCGTAGCACGGTGTGAATTGGTGCCAAGTCGGATCTCCCCAAATAAGCCTCTTTAGCTGCTTTAGTCATGTTTATCACATTTGACTAGTTGGGACGAGCCGACTCACAGGGCTTTAGACTCAGGTACAGGCGAAATGCCGATGCACCAAGTTCTGAAGTGAGTTCAAAGCGAAGGCGGGAGGTGCAAAGTCGCATGCTCGGGGAAAAGCAATAGTCACGATGAAACAATATTCATCTAACGTTAGTTGGCGCAGGAAGGTTCTCGAGTCTATTTTAGATAGTGGCTTGTAGCTGAATAGCCAACGAGCTCGATTGTCCCGGGAAGGTGCAGGAGTTGCACATCCATCTGTGCTACAGTTCACGAGAATTCGATACTTGGGAAGCTTTCCGGAAATTATGGACTCAGCATTTGTATCTCTTGGGTACTTAATCCTTCGCCCTCACCTCCATCTCAATTCTTCACTTCATCAACATTCATTCCATCCACACTCACTTCAATAACATCCTCTTAATTTTCAAATAATATCAAAAACCATCACCATGCAGATTCCAGCAGTTCTTCTCACCCTCGCTCTCCTCCCAGGAGCCTTGTCCTGGTCTCCGTTCGCTTCCTCGTACAACCCCAAATCAGCACAATACGTCTACTCGCCCATTGAGCAAATCCGTTACACACTCGCTTTCGAGACCTTCATCCTCGATTCGAAGAACTGGACTGCCTTAGAATTTGTATACACGGAAGATGCTATTGCGAACTTCACTGGTTTAGGAGCCGAACTTTGTATGTTATTTTCTTGTTTTAACACAGAGCTTTCAAATCCCCTCGAAAGCAAAATATGGGCTTCTTTCTTCTCATCGAATATTGTTCATGGTGGACAAGATAAGGTTATTGAAAGAGATAGCCGTGATTTTTGGGGGGCATAGAAGCATGTGAACAGAGGAAGAAATGAAAAAAGAGCTAACAATTATTCAAAGGGATCGGAAGAGACGACATTATCACCAACGAGAAAAAGGGCTTAGACCACGTTGCAAATGGTGTTCATCAGTTGACAAGCAGTGCCATCTTGATCAACCAAGCAAACTGTAGCGAGGCTCACGTCACAACCTAGTATGTATTGCCCTTCTTTCTGATGCGAATCAAGACTGACAAATTCAACAGCATCACATTCAACCACTTCGACACCAACACGGAAGGAACACAAACCCATGTTTTCTCCGCATGGTTCAAATTCGAAGATGATTTCGTTGACACCAAATCCTTTGATGGAACTCCCAGTTCATGGAGAGTACAGAATAGACAGATGGTCTTGGTTGGCGGAGGAGTTGGAGATGATCTTGACGTTGAGAGACCTTAGATGACGCATGGAGAGGAGATTGAAGGAGACAGCAAAGTTTGCGTACAGGGCAACGAAGCTGCAGTTGTGAGATAGAATAGGAGGGATGACGGGATGCAACTAAATTCATGGTGGCAAACGATATCAGCCGATTCGTAATTTTAATATAATGCTTTTACATACATTGAAGTGCATCGTGCTTTCTCTCACGTGCTTTGGATCCAAGAGCGAACCGTCAAGTCAAGCTTCCGAGGTCAGTCAGAGTTGAGAATCAGCAACTTTCACCTGATCTCGACCGGGCTCGATAGAAGCGAATCGAGTAATTTCCCATATGTATTCCCAGCAACGACGATACAATATCACAAAATCGTAGCATTATCTCGTCGGATATAATAGGTCGAATGATCCATAGACGAGATTGACGAGCCCAAGGTATGGCGACGAGGTTTATGGAACAGCGATATTAGACGAGACATAATGGGAAACTTTTCAGCGAGAAGGAAAAGATCCATCCTCCCGCAGATTTTCTTCTAAATCCTTGTTCCTGTTCCCCAGTTGATTAGAAGAAGAAAAAATCACGTTTCATGCGGCCAAACTTCGAGAGCATTAGATTAGGTGGATTTATGCTGTTTGAAATTCTATCTTGACGATAAATATTCTCTAAATTCTACTCCATCATTATTTCGTATTCAGAGTCTTTCTTCTAATATTTCCTTCAATCCTGGTATATTACTTCCATACTTTCAAACTCCGATATACTCCTCATCCAGTCCTCAACGCATCCGCTTGCCGAAAATTTCGATTTAAATTTACTAGCATTTAGCAAACGCTTATGGCATTGGTCACAGCACTGTTTTCTCAGATGTTAGCAATAATTCCACAAGCTTCATTTCGCATTCAAATTCCTCCATATTGACCAAAAGATAACTTACAGCTCATTACTCAACGCCGCACTATCACATTAACATTGCATCTGCTACAACCCCAAACTGCCTTGGCATAAGTTTCCTTGGCGGAAGTCCTGTAGTTGATATTCCATCCCTCTTAACTTTCTTTCCCTCTTCATGAACAACAGGTGTCACCTT
This sequence comes from Botryotinia globosa, assembly GCA_014898425.1. NCBI lineage: Eukaryota > Fungi > Ascomycota > Leotiomycetes > Helotiales > Sclerotiniaceae > Botryotinia > Botryotinia globosa. Next base: position 1,486,226 of record RCSZ01000003.1, on the reverse strand, counting down.
TTTCGGCGTGAGTCCTATAGCTTGTACAGGTATTGGTGGAGCTTCTTCCCTTTTCACTCCCTTATCCCTATTGTGATCAAACTTTGGACCCTTATTATGCGTCGCGTAATGTGTCCGCGGATATGGAGATCGCTCTCCTCCCTTCAAAAGATCTAGACGTACGCCGCCTAGCGCCCCGATAAGCGATACCAAGGAAAGAAGGCAGACGAGACCAAGTAGGATCTTGGATCTGGAAGGTAACTTTTTGATTCTCGTCAGAAGACTTCGGAAAGAGGTGCTAGTCTTGATGTGCGAAGATTGAACGGAATTCAGGAAGGAGTTCTTCCAGTGTGTAGTCTTGTAGTATACAGGCTTGTGTGGGTCTTCTGAATCGGAGATGATAATTTGAGGTGGGATCTGAGGTTGATTGTGCGTAGGGAGCGTACTGCCAAGCTGGCGTGAAAAAGTGCGTGCGTGAACCATTGAAAAGGTAGGGAGGGAGAATCAGGTCAGGTAAGTTGTGGTTGTACCTATGGAGTTGAGCGAAGGCGGATGAGATTGAATTTGGAACAGATTGGCGGACACGATTGAGATAGGACTGATATGCAAATAAAGTTCAGATTAAGCTTGTCCGGATTAGAAGTAAACAATGCGGTATATAACTGGTACACTTCCTGGAAAATTGTTATAAAGAAGGTATAGAAAATAGGAGGAAGGGAAGGAGAGAAGAAAATGAAGATAGGATGAATAGCACACAAACCGAACCAAACAAGCTTCAGTTGAAATCAAGCAAAGAAAGGGATGGAAAGGTCTTTTTCATCCGATCTTCAGTCCGTCCTAAACATTTGAAAGTCCAGAACCAATGGAACCAATTCATGATGATCCACTAAGATCCAATCTCATTGCAATTCACCATCGTATGGAGATCCAAGCTTAAGCTTCTTCCAAATTTATATCCCTTTCAACGATTAGCTCCACAGCCTCCACTTCATCTAACCATTCCGAGCCACTCTGATATTCGTTATCAAGGCGAGCACGGCTATCAGCTTTATTTCTGGGCCAGGAACATGAAATGATATCCACTTTGATCGATTGCCAAGATTCCTTAAAGGGAGATGGTATGGATTGGAATTTGGGGGTAATTTGAAGCCAGCGTTTCATCAGTTTCTTTACCGCCAAAACGGTTGAAGTACCGGTAACGAGTGATAGATTTGTTTGTGAACGTCTCAGTTTGTATATTAAATAAACCCTGACGAGGTGTAATGGATATGTACGAAAATAGAGCTGGCGATTTTGTGAGATGTCATTGTAGTTTGCGTCGAGTTTTACTACAGTATTGATGTTGAAAAACGTTTGAGGGTGCAGCAAGATAAAGGATATGTAGGAAAGTTCGGTAGTCAGACTGTCAAATAGTGTCCATGGCCTAATTTAAAGTAATCTCCACAGGCTTACGAGTCACGACCCCTGAAATATTGTAAAACTCAACTTGAATATCGTAATACTAAAAATAATTGATCGATAGCTTCATCAATGCATAGAGGGGACGACTTATTCAGACCCTACCGTCATCATACAATTATCCAAATGCAAAAGGTTGGAATAGCAAAACTTCCAAAGTACTGGAGGTAGCGGCTATACTACAAACTCAACTTGTTACAACGAGGATATAAGTCATATCTCATGGAGTTTCCGGATCACGAGAAGCCTTCGAGCTCATCTTCGGTATAATCGAGACAATGTAAGGCTGGACTGAGATCCTTCGTTTACTAATCTCACGAGGAACAATGGAACGTTGCTCACCTCACTGCAACGAATTAGATGAACAGTAACAATTATTGCACGCTGATATTGATAGACCAAAAAGTACATAGATGGAAAAGATGATTCTACGTTCTTATGCCCCCTATATCCATCAAAAGGTCCAAACCCACTAGCTTTAAAGCGAATATCTACTCGCCAAAAATTCCATTACGTTTGGGCATAAGCGGCTACTTATCTTCCCCTGGACAGCTGCCCTCGTATACTGTAGACTGTCCAGTGTCTCACCATACAATAAACCACATAATGTAGACCCCTAAATGAAACCGAGTCCAACCCGCCCAATCGCATCACAACGAACCTATTCATGATGCATTATACCTGGCCATCCTTACATATCCAATCCAGAACCGAAATAAAATAAATTGAACACTGGCATCATTGTTAGACCGATTTCGTGACGGTAATATAAACAGTGGTCGTCGGTCCACAACCTATGCCACAGGATATAGGTGAAGATGAAATCCGAGAGGAAGAAAGTGAAGAAGATCTGGTGGACGTCGTGGACGAAGTCGTAGAGCCAACCAGAGCAGGCACCCGCGACGATGATGAAGATTTAGTAGTCGATATAGAAGTCGAAGGGGTCGAAGATCTCGTTACTACTAATGCGATGGAAGAGCTCGTCGAAGTGCTTATCAATAACAGGGCGGTGGAAGTTCTAGCTGTTGGCGTAGAGGATGGAGAAGAAGATAAAAGGGTAGAGGATCTCGTTGTCAATATCGTGGCGGAAGAGTTGACTGAAGTGGTTCTCGATGAAGAGGAAGTTGGAAGGGTAGAAACTCTACCTGTTGATGTAGAGAATAAAGAGGGGGATGGGGAGGTAGATAATCTAACCGTTGACGTAGATGACGAAGTAGCAGAAGTTCTAGTTGTTGAAGTGGCGAGAGGGGATGTCGTTGAAGTAATTATCAATGCAGGAAGGGAGGCAGACGAGGCTGTGGAACCTAAGAAGTTCGAGTTAGTGTTGGCTCATAAGGGTGGAGGAAATATTGTATTGTAAACTATCTGCCATCCTGATTGAGAGCGCAAGGTCAAATTGATTACTTACTTCTTGAAGGAGATGCTGATGAAGAAGATCTGGGCGAAGAAGACGAGATTCCCACTGAAGGAGTTGGATAGACCTTTTTTCATATTAGCATTTTTATTCAAAGCTTTGATATCAATATATTATTGTGAAAGATTGAGACAGCAACCGACCGTATAAGATGATGTTCCATAAGAAAATGCTGGACTCGGGCAAGCTCCTGTCATCGAAGGAACTCCATCGGTACCCGAAGTAATTGGAACAACATTTGATCCGCAACTCGCAGCCTGCGCAATATGAACATTTGCGTTGTCCTGGTCAAACACCACATAAGCACCTCTCATGAAGGTATCTCCTAAAATCACATCCGTCTTTTCGGCAGCATTGGCAATGGGCCCATAGCATGTAGCACCGTTAAACCATATGAATTGAGCTAATTGGATCCGAATAATTTGCCCTGCGAATCCAAAATCCATCGTCCCTGCGATATTTTTGAAGCTACAAGGAATAGTGTAGAGGCCACCTCCTTTACTGACCCATCCTGGAAAGTAAGGGAGCATGGCGTTGACAAGTGAAGGGGGTAAATAACTCAATGTACTTCCGGAGTCAATAATGACGGGTTTCGCATAACCGGGAGATGTCAAATTCGTCGGTAGTTGGCCTGGAAATGTAATACCAAAGTACGTCATATTGATCCAATATCTAATTTCAATACTGTTCAGTAAGACCATCCAATACGGTGGACAAAAATAAAAAAAATCAATTACCTTGGATACCCATCAGGACTTTGGTAAAATGGTATAATGGGATTTTTAATCAGTGAGCCGTAGTACTTCTTTGTATCGAGACCGCCAAAGATAATGGAGCCTATATAATGAGTCAACCAGTATAGTCATGCAAAACTGGAAGTCATACCTGAAGCTGTATCGACATTGCCCAGGTCTATGGCAAATGCACGAGTTTTTGTCAGACCTTGCAAGGCAAGTTGATCAATAATATTGTAATAACCAGTTCCAAGGCCAAGCCCCCAGGATACACCCATTATACCCGCAAACATTCGATTACTGCCTGATGCAACACCGAATTGAAGTTTTTTAAGGGTCGGACCTGATCCCATCCTAAAATTTGTCAATAAGCACCTGGGAGACTGGAATATTGACTAACATAAAATTGTCTGTGGCATAAGCTCCAGTGACTGCACCGATGCCATATGCTATATTCAAAGCTTGACTCAACGGTACGAAAGAGGTAGATTTCGTAGGATCGTACTGAGGATAACTGGAGCAAAATGACGCCCACCCCGAGGTAGCGCACTGTGGATTTACCCAAACATCACTGCTCCCTGTGTCGATACTAAGGGTTATAGACTGCGGAGGATACCCAATCTGTACTACTTATGATTAGATAATATAATCGAAGCTACACTTGAAATAACATACCGGTGATCATGTAAATATCTCCAATGTAAGGGTTGGCCAAATTTGACTTGGATTGTCGTTTTCGAACATTTGGAACTCCCGCAACTTTAGTCACTCCTAGCTGGAAAACTCCATCACCAGCCATCCGGTTTGGTAAGACTTTGGCAGTTGCATTGTTTTCGAAATCATCTTCAACATCAAGGAAGGCCGCTACCGCCACTGCCAAAAGAAGCAAGCATGTAACCATGGAGAACATTGTTAAATCTACAGCCCAAAGAGAGCCATATCGCCAAAAAGTGGCAATGTCCTCGGCTATATATAAGTTCTTGAAAGTGTTCAACGCTCTTGACATTCCCCGCATTGAAAAGCCTCATACCTGAGTTCAACACCAGGACCTGAAAGCCAACTCTAGACATTGATCTTCGGAATTAAGATATCGCAGTGATTTAAAAAAGCCCTTCGTACCATGTGTGCAGTAATGGCACAGACGAAATAGACGCGGAAGAATGCATAAGACTAAAATCCCTTTCCAGCAGTGAGGAATGATGACTCTTGAATGTGGCGTAGAAGCAGGAAGGATTTAAGAAGCATCTGAATGCCCTAGAAGCATCTTCGCCCACTAGGTAGCTCACTCCAAGTGAGGTCTTTATATATCCTTCCCATCAGCTATGATTCAAATCGAGAGCCGCAACCCTCTACAGAAAAATGAACAAATTCTCCATCAAAAATTCACACCTTATGTCGATATCCTTTGAATTGCGAGGTGGAATTATAATCACCAATTCATGCTCATAGCAACCATTTCACGGAAAGACATCATCCCAAACGCTTAGCATGACAATCATAATCACAGGTGTTATGACCGAGGAATTCTTTAAAGGGATTACCAACTTGCTGGGACGCACAAGTGCTCAACACTGGTTGAGATGAGATCTGAGCAAGTAAGGTGTTAAATGGAATTTGTACTTCCTCCACTCACCAAAGACCACACTAAAGAGATTCCTACTCATGGCGCACTGAAATAAAGATCGGAATGCAAAGAGAAAATCTTGATATGTTACGTAGCCGCCCATCCGTGGAATGAAATCTGGATCAATCTGTTGGAATAATCGCGTCATCACGTGCTGTGTCTTTTTACTTTTCTCAAATGGGTTTAGACCAGAAAGCAAACTTTGCTTTTCGCTTAGTAATTAGCGCAGATCATCATTGCGGCTACAAATATTGAAATTTTGCGCAACAATTTTCTTTTCTTCTTCATCAAAAAGTATCAGAGCCAGCCACGACCTCCACCTTGACTTCAAAACAGTGGTGTGTTGCCAGCATTCTTAACTGAATGTGAGGCTCTGTAGAGGAAGCAAATCCTTAATAGGAAGTTCGTTTTCCGTGTGTCTTCTTAATTGAGGGCGAGGGGATTCGAATGTCGAAAGAGAGGAAACAAACCAGCATGAATGACATTTACCCTTTTTAGATGGAATGCAATTTGACGTATGTTGAAAGGTTCGAATTAGATCCCTTGTTGGACCACGTCGCAACTGTGTCAACATATCTCGGAGGAAATAATTACGTGCATTGGTGCATTCCACAATGTAGATACATTCCACGACTCGCGATACAGCCATTGCCATTTAGTAGTACATAATTTTTCTCATCATTCTTGACGTTTGATACCTAGGTCCTAGATGTGCTTGTGCATGCATGAAAATACCTGGGTACTCGTGGTAACAGATATGTATTTATACCTGATTGAACCTGCCCTGCCATTTTGTTCCTATGGATACCTATCCAAGACCATTTGCTGCCAAAAGAAATTGAGCTCCAGGCGAAATTCTCAGATATGAGTCCACTGAATTGAATCGGATAGACGAATTTCCACTGGTGCCTGCGAGTATACTTACGGATAGAGTAGTACCGACCTTCATTTTGACTCAGATCCATGAATAGCAGGTAAGAACTATATCAAGAAGATAAACCTTTGTTGTTGCACCTATTAGTCATGACCAACAGTAGTTGTATTGGAAAGCTGCACATATGTGTGTGCCTGCAGAGCCACGGATCCATCACCTGTGTTTGAGCTTGAATGATTATCTTTGACGACGCCGCACCGGCTCCCTCTTCAAGCACGAAGCGCGCACTTATTTCACCTCATAGACTATCAACTCATAGATGATCCAGTGTAGGAAAACATATCTCTTGCGATTGCTGAAATACTTGAATGTCAACGCAAATTGGCAGGCATTCCTCCCTGAGGAATTAGATATCCACTGTGTAGCTCCGTGTAATCAACCCAAATCATGATGGAACCTCGAGACCCCATACCATTTTGCGCCATACTACCTCCCTTCCTCTGCCGAAAACGCCTCAATCCCTAATTACAGATAGTGATCCTTTGATGTATTGAATTATTTGTCGGCAGCTGCGACGTCACCGCTGACCATCTTTCGTAACTCAAACTCCTTTGTAAATTCGCGGCTGAAAACCTCAAGTTCGGATACCAAGTTACGGCAACAGGCGACAAGAGCCTCCTTGGGAGTTATCTCACCATCAGTTTGGATTCGGAGTTCGAATTTGGAAAAGAGGGGATGAGGAACTATGCGCCTCCAATTAGTACAGAATCTTCAAAAAGTCTGGCTAGCCATTGGTATAATGGAACTGAGCTAGTAGTGTGGTAGGCATACTCTTATAACCAGAAAATATAACATGCGGATCTTTCAATAAATGAGCACGCAACATGTTGGCGAGAGTGTGGTCTTCTTTATTGAAGGTAAAAATCGAGGAGTTGGGGGTGCCTGGATAGTAGTTCATTAGCATAATCTGCTGTAGAAGAGCCTCTTTGCGCAATTAATCTACAACTTACGTGTATCAGCTTCCTCAGTACACTTCTTCTCGCCATCTCCGAGAATGAATAGCTCGAATCTATTGTGTATGATTAGCTTCCATCTTTCATCGTCACGCGGAGCGCATCTAGCTATGAAAGCTATAGAGATAAGATATACCTCTCAGGCGCGTTAGACATGTTTCCTAAGGCGGCCATAATTGCTTTAGTAATTGTTCTTTTTGGTCATTTCCTCTTTGTGCCTCTTTTGACATTGTGGATTTTGCTACAAATTGGAAAGAACTTACAATGTATTTCAAGGTAGAATGTACTCGTCTGAAGATTGAAGCTGATATTTCAATTGGTGCAAGGTATGATACGTTATCCAAGAAAGAATGGAAGGAGCTATGGCAGGACCAGTAAGAAGCAGCGTTGTTGTAAGTTTGGCAGTGTCAGTGAAGATATAAACTTGTGAAGCTGGTGACAAAGATGATGCCAAGACTGATGAGGAGCTAATACAAATTTGGTATAGCAGAACATTATGGAAGCGGCCGAGGCTCACACCAGCCTCTTTCAGCCTCTTTCAGCCTCCTCTTCATTTGTGACCTGGAAGTCAACAATCTAGCCCATCGACCGACCGCATCATTTCTCTTTTCTTTTGCAAAATAAAGTATTTATGAGTATTTTTTATCACATCATATTTGTTTTAAAATTATACAACACGTTTCAAAAGATACCTTCAGCATAGTCCTTATTTTGTTATCGTGCTGTTCATGGAATCCAAATAGATATTCCCTGTTTTCCATCTTCAAGGCTCTCCAGCTTCTTCGTATCATCCTCAGACATCGAAAATTGCATTGATTCCAGTTACTTCCCATCCACCAGCTACAGGAAATCTGGATCATATCGAATCATGTCACATTCTAACCACAAACAAACGCTCCGTAAGGACTACCCATGGACAACTTATCCGCTTATATCATCTGCTCCTATGCGCTTAATATCAAAGCCTGCTTTGGCTTTAGCTGTATCTAGAGCTGGTGGTCTAGGTTTCCTTGCTGCTGGTCACGAGTGAGCTAATTCCTGTTTCTTTATATTCGCTTCTCGGCGCAAATCACTGCTTTTTCCAGAGAAGATCTCATGATAAGTATAGACGAGACGGGCTCACTAGGGGAGAGCTATCTGGATCATGTACCGTGTCTATCATACTCCACTTTTATGCCACTGATAGACAGCTGAGACAGTTGACCATCGAGCGTTGGCAGAGTATACTATCCAGCGGTTGTCCATCGCAATATGCTCTTATTCATTACAACTCGGACTCTTTTCTATCTCACTCTGAGTTACGCTATGCACAAATTCAAGTATGCCCAAACTAATAACAGAAACCATCCAGTCTCACCACCCTTTCGGACGAAATCAGAGAGATACAAGATTCTCTCTCAGATAATCCTATTCCCGGAAGCTATCGAGATACTCTTCCTATTGGGATCGGGTTTATAGTTTGGGGCTGTGATCTCGAGCATGTCCTGTCAATTCTCGCTCCCCTTCCATTCCCCCCTGCAGCGGTATGGTTGTTCGCGCCGCACACTAGCTCAGATTTGCAGGAGTGGACAGATTCAATCCGGAAGCTCACAGGTAATCTTACCAAGATTTGGATCCAAGTCGGCACAGTCTCTTCTGCCTTGACAGCCGCTCACTCTTGTGACCCTGATGTACTCGTTATTCAAGGTTCTGATGCTGGTGGCCACGGTCTCGCTCATTCTTCCTCGATCGTTTCCCTACTTCCTGAATGCGCATCTGCGTTGCGTTCAAACGCATATTCACACATACCTCTCATTGCTGCTGGCGGAATAGTCGAGTCACGTGGAGCAGCAGCTTCATTTATGTTAGGTGCTAGTGGGATATGTATGGGTACACGATTTTTGGCTTCTTCTGAGGCAGTGATACCGACGGGTTACCGAAATGCAGTATTGGCAGCAGAAGATGGTGGTGTATCAACCACGAGAACAACCCTTTATGATAGATTGAGGGGAACAGCAGGCTGGCCTGAAGAATATAATGGAAGGGGAGTAGTTAACAAAAGCTACTGGGATGAAGCGAACGGTATGAGTATGGAGCAGAATAAAGAGCTTTATGAAGACGAGTCGAAAAGAGGAGATGAAGGCTACGGGAACAAGGGACGATTGTGTACATACGCTGGCAGTGGCGTTGGGTTGGTTCGAGAGACCATGGATGCTCGTGATATTGTAATCGAAGTGAGGGAGGGGATGAGGAAATTGATTAGAGAGGGATCAAGTCGTTTGTGAGGCACTTTGGATATCATGAGTTTGGAATGCCCTATGATCTTCTAAATCAAAGCTTCGAATTTGAATCGGAGATTGGGTATGTGGTCTCATCTCATGCAGTTTTACGAATTTCTTTTCAGTATATAGTTCTCGAAGGGTGGCTGCTTTGTATTTATCAGTTCTCATGATGCAGATATCTGATGTTTTTTTCTGGATATACTAATACTGCCTTATATAACCAAAAACTTCTACTTGCAATAAAAACAATACACTTTCTAATAATTCCATGAACTGAGAGAGAACAGTGCGACTATAGATTTTGGCGCGAGCAGCTTATGAGAGGGTGTGAAGAGAAAAATCAATGAAATTGGGAGTGTATGAGAAAGCAGAATGAGACAGTGGAAAGATGAAACTTGATATTGTCATTCTTAACGGTTCGTACTCCAAGTTAACAACGCCAAATCCTCTCTTATTTAAAACTTGGTTGTTGAACCCTTAAATATTGTACTTTTTCATTACTTAATCTTCTTTCCATGCTTCGGCTTTTTGGCTGGCGGCGCGACGACGTCTTCTTCATCATCATCATCTTCTTCTTCATCTTCCTCCTCCTCCTCCTCCTCCTCATGTTCATTCCCCAACGCCTCCCTATTAATTTGCTCTCTCCTAACAGCATCCAACTCAGCCCTCAACCTAATCCTATGCACCTCCAACTCCGCATCACTCAACCCTCTAGCAGCACGTGTCCTAGATACGTTGGTCCCCCCGAATACGCCAGGGCCTTGCGGGGCCACTATTAGCGCCGCAGCCCCCGCAGCCGCACCAGCCAACCCAATACCCACCGGTCCCACCAACAACGGCGCAATACGTTTCGGGCCACGGGTTCCTCGCCCACTGGGAACATTCGCCGCAGGAGGCACTCCTTGCGCGGGTATAATAATAGCACCAATACCCTGCTGAGCAATACCGAAGGCCACTCCAGCTAAATCACCCAGCTGGCCACCGAAATTATTCGCAGGCGCCATGCCCGGAATATCAGGAGCATCTTCGGCTTCTGCTTGCAGGTGTGCTACTGCGTTTTGATGCTCTATTTACTCCCAAATTAGCTTCAACTTCGAGGGTTTCTCTCTACTTTGCGTGGCTATTTAAAAGAGAGAGAGAGAAGAATGGAAACATACCATGTCTCAACGAACATCTACTCCCCTGCCCCCCATAATAGCAATTCGTACACGCCTCTTTGAAATGGCCATCGGCCACCACACAGTCGGTAAACGGACCATTTCCCTTTCTGCAATTAGTGCAAGGACGTGCTTGGAGAGTACCGACTTGGGTTGCGAGCCATGCTTCTTCGTTTATAATGCGACGGGGTCCGACGAGTAGGTTGCGGTTGGGACGCAGAGTTGTGTTGCGCAGGATGGGGAGTAGCGCGAGGGTGTTCATGGAGGCGGTGATTCGAATGGCTGGAGCGCCGTTGATTACTGGATTGTAAGGTAAGTTTTGGAGGTTTAAGGGGGGAGTTGGGGGGGAAGGTGGAATCAAAAGAGTAGTCAGTGAGATTGATGTGGGAGATGAAACGTAAAGTTGGATTTTTGTCAATAATTTTGGCAATAGGGCCGAGCGATATGCAGTCAAAAGAACAAGTATACTTATGCGTTCCCGCCGGGGGGTCTGGGGGTGGTATAGGAGGTATAGGAGGAGGAGGTGGTGGTGCACCAGCCATGACTATTTATGTATGTTCAAGATAAAAGCTCAAACCAGTTTGGAAATACGTATGTATGACTTTGACAGCAATGGGCAAGAGCAGAAAGACATAGACACCTCTTGAATGCGCGAAAGACATACAATCTGAACATAGCACAATCGTTCCTTTGTTTAGCACTTAAGACGCTACCTTTAATGATTCTGCGCTACCCTTCGTGAGAAGGGATTTGAGAACTAGGACATTGTGAAGTCATCTCTTTGTGTAAAGGTCGGAAATGGATAGTATGCCATAGGCGCACTCTGAGAATCTGCTAATCAGAACGAATGTTAATTGATTGCGAGTCACTTGCTAACTGTTTATGCGAACCAAACGAGCTCAATTGTGGGGATTTATGGTGAATAACACATCCACAACCGAGGAGCATACTCCATTATCAAATGCTAGGAAAGCCTTGAGGTCAATTTGAATATTATAACAATCTGATCCTGACATTTATAACTGTGAAGCAAAAAGAAAAGAGAGCGAAAAAGAAAAACCAAGAGATATCAATTTCCAGTGCAATGCTACTCTATGCACCCAATCCAGCCATACCATCCGAAAAAACTTAAAAGATCTAGTATCATAAACAATGACAAAAGAATGCCCCATCCATATGTATGTATATATTCAGTTTATACATGCATACAAGCACAGCCCTTTGTCTTTCCACCACTTGTGTGATCGAGCCGGGTATGCGATTTAGAACAATGGCAATTCTCCTCCTGCCCTGTCTTTTCTATCACAATATCCAACGTTTGGAACTTTATCACCACCACTTGTCCAGCTGATGATGGTCAAGGCCGTAGTATATACCATGACAATCAAGCCAAAGATACAAAGCATGATATCTGCCCCTTTGCGGAAACGTGTTTTAGCTACACCTCGATAATGTAGCATTGGCTAATGAAAAGTTAGTCTCTTGCTTCTGGGGCCAAACGTATGTCTTTTTAGATTTGAATTTGTTGATGAAATCAGAGGACATACCGGATATATGAATACTAGTGGAATACAAGCGAAACTTCCCACAATTGAAACAAATTTATCTAAATCGTTGGAGCCAACGTATGCAATGGATGCGCACAGGGCAACGACGAAGAAGCGGAAAACATTCTTTTGCCATTTGATATAAGGGTTGTATTTTCCACTTTTGGTAAAGAGCTCATTCTCCGTGATTCTGATGGCCGGGAATATCTGTAGAGGGGTCGACAAAAGAATAGCGCACGAATAGAGGAATTGAACACCATTGACCATCTTGTCGTTCTGTGGAAGATTCAGAAGAACAACTGTCTCTATGTGGGAACCAAATGCAGCGTAAGAAAGAGCACCCATAGAGATGAATACTACGCTGATGATGATCATAACTATACCGAGAACAGGAGGAAACTTCTTCGGATTCTTCATGGATTCTTGAATAGGAATGATCAAGCCAATTCCTTCGAATGTGAAAATGGCGGTGCCAATGAACAACGTCCAGTCTTGCTGGTTGAAATTGACAATGTCAGAAATACCACCTTGTTTCACGATTGTGAAAATGTCATAATAGTAGAGATATACCAAGCCGACAAGAATAAAGGCATCTGCTATAAGCGCGGTAAAGCCGAGCTTGCTAATGTCGCGCAAAAGAGAGAATGGCAAGAAAATAGCCATTTGTAGCAAGATCAACCATGAAACCTCCCAGTGAACTCTGCAATTAGTCACAGCGGCGATGAAGGCTTGCAAGTTCTCTGACGTGAATACGATGTATGCAGCCACAAATCCCATCTGACTAATGACAATCGATGCAAGAATGACAGTTCGCATCCATCTCCCATAGAGAACACCTCCCATATCTCCGAAAGACGCCTCAACCTTTAGTCGCGTGTTGACGAGCAACACGAAGCAGTAATAACTCAAAGCCGCGACGAGAAGAAGGATGATGTTACTGAAAAGCATTCCGCCGTTGAGATACGCCTTAGGTAGGAACAACACGCCAGTACCCACAAAAGATTTAAGCAACAGCAACGAAGCTTGAAAAGGTGTGGTATTTCCTTGTGGTGCGCGCTCCTTGCGCTTTCTTTTTCGGCGACCAGGTGTAAGCAGAGCACTATTCTCCATAGGCTCTCTATCATCATCACTACCTTCACCATAATCATCAGAGATAGCATCCGATCCAAAGTATTCGTCAGGTCCGAGTACCTCATCGTCTTCTTCCAATTCTTCACCAGCAAAATGGCCGTAGATGGTTAGAAACTCGAGGAAATTGTTTGTAAATATTTTTGGCTGTCGTTGCGCGAGTCCTCCGCCTTCTTCTACATCTCTGCCATCAGGAGTTGGGCTGCCTGCTGCTCGACGTAGATAATTTCGTCTGAATCCACCTGGCAATTTAATTGTGCCTATGTCAAGTACTTCGTTCTCTGCTTCTGGTCGCGAGATGTGAAAACTCTTACTTCTTTGAGATCGGCTTGCTCTGTGGGCATCTTCGGTCCATCTGTATATGGGCCTGGTAACATCACCACCTTGTAATCGCAGACTCGAGAATTCATCATCATCTAGCCCAGGCGCTATAGTTTCAATTGCCTGTTTTGATGTACTGGCTGGAGAGCCCACACGGAATGATGGCGACTGTCCGCTTGGACCAAAGATCCCATCAGCGGCACCGTCACCCCCTATCTGCGAAGGCCCTTGTTGTACCAAATGTCTTTTTATAATTTCTGGGTCCTCGTAGGCTGTCGGGCCAGCCCATCCTTGCCCTCCTTGTACCGATCGCGGAAGAGAGCCATAATTACTATGCGCTCCTGTACTTTGTATTTGTTTACCGGCAGCGGCTGGTGATAATGAACGGATGGGAGGTGTTCCAAAGGTAGGAGGAGTCTGCCCGATAGAATTCGACAGCGCAGCAGCCAACGCGCTGATACCTGGACCAGGCGCATAAGATGCTGGACCACCTGCGCCAGCCAGAGGCAGAGGGAGAGGTGTAATACTCTCAGATGAATCTGCGGCGGCCTGATTCGGAGTAGGTATCTGTCGAACCTGAGGAGTGCCGTGATGGGAAGGTACTGGTGAAGCCAATCGGGCTGTTGATTTATCTCTCGAAGACGGACTTCCCGACCGCCCTCTAAATGAGCCTGCTGATGGTGACGAACTCATCGGAACTGGCAGAGGTCGTGAAGAGGAAGGATTCGACATGATGATATGAGATGAGGTCGGTGAAGAAGGTTGTAGATATATTATGATTGAAGAGCAGCAATTCGCTGGGTCTTATCTCATGATAATGGCCGTATTGTAATGATCCTGGTAAGACAACGTATGAAGGATGGGGAAGATGGAAATCTTCTTCGGCGAATTTCGTTAGCCTCGATATACAGTAGATGCCAACAGAGCCGGTGAAGATTTCATGTGCTGTCGTAGGATTTCTTACCAAGAATGAATATCAAAACAAATTTCTGATAGAGTACGATGTTATTATGTTGTCACCTGCCTGTCTATCTCATGCTCATACTCAGCTCACACCAAGGTCTCCGGCTATCTTGCAAGATACATGAAATGGCCCTTGTCTTGTCTGAGAATCTCAAACATCCAGCATCAACATCTAACGAATCGGGAGAGGTGCAGCGAGTAAGAAGACCCCGAAAAGAATCAACCAATTGAAATTCAAGAATGAAATGCCTTTTGTATGATATTTCGATTGGTCTATTGAATAGATAAAACAGTACACGGTGGTACGAGTAATGGAATAGTATTATACGAAGATATCGATCTATCTGGGTAATGATCTCTCATTCCTATAAATAAAGTATGGACGGGCGAATTTCATGTGAGGCATTTTATAATTAACCTTATAACCTTATAACCTTACACAACAAGTACAAATGGTAACAATAAAGTATTCAGCTCTTTCCTTTTCCTTTTCCTTTTCCTTTCCTTCCCTCCCCTTTCCTTCCCTCCCCTCCCCTCCCCTCCCCTCCCCTCCCCTTCCCTCCCTCCCTCTCTCGAATCTCCTTTGTTCGAAACTCGTCCTGAACAATCATATCTCACTGTTGTCACCTGTGTTCCTTGCCAAGTTGCCCTGCCACATGACGTCGAACAGCAATATCCTTGTTCTTGGCTTCACCATCTCTTAGATCTCGTGAAAATACATACTTATGTACATGACATTATTTCTTCACTTAAATTAATAAGACATTGATTTGGAAGGCGGTATTGATATGACCATTGGTTGTACTATCAAACTATCAATCATTGAGAATGCCCAATGCGGGCCAGGGAATTGACAGCGTCGGCGAATCTAGCACCAGCAAGCATGGAACCCAGTGTGAGGGTGAAGCTCCTGCTAGTGAATTCAACACTGGCAATGGAAATCCCTTAACCCATCGAGTGTTAGACACATTTTCTAGCGATGCAACCGACAACAACCAAATGCCGGACCCTCGAGAGGAACAGCATCAGGATCCATACTCTGCTGGTACTATGGGAGAAAATTCGTTGACTGTCCAAATGCATAATGAGGCAGAGCGGAAGAAGAATGGTACAGCGATTCCTAGATCAGGGCTGGGGCCTCGACCCATTGGTGGACAAGAGAAGTTGGGGATGTTTTCCGGTGTGTACGTGCCAACATGTCTCAATGTTTTGAGCATTTTGATGTTCCTGCGATTTGGATTTATTCTAGGACAAAGTGGGTTATTGGGCATGTTAGGTAAGTCTCTGAATGCACAAGACCATGGCAAACATTGACAGGACCCCAAGGTATGCTTGTCGCGTCGTACGTGATCAATTTTATCACTACCTTCTCTCTTTCTGCGATTGCCTCGAATGGGACAGTGCGCGGAGGTGGTGCATATTACTTGATATCTCGTTCTTTGGGTCCAGAATTTGGAGGCTCAATTGGACTCGTCTTTTATCTGGGCTTCGTTTTCAATACTGGAATGAACGCCGTGGGTCTTATCGACTGCATCACGCTAAATTTCGGTGCCGACACTGGTAATTGGGCTCATATCTTGCCGGAAACAAACTGGTATTGCTACCTTTGGTCTACCGTGGTACTCGTTCTGTGTACACTGTTATGCTTGGCTGGATCTGGGATCTTTGCGAGAGCTAGTAATGGGCTACTGGTTATTCTATTCATCGCCACATTGAGTATCCCACTTTCTGCATTGGTCGTTAGCCCTTTCGAAAGTCGGAATTTAGGCATTGAATACACGGGCATTAGCCTGCAAACACTATCCGGGAATCTTCTACCTCAGCTTACTAAAGGTGCCGCTGGCAGCCAAATCAATGGACGAGAGACTTTTCAGGATCTATTTGGAATATTATTTCCTGCAACCGGGGGCATATTTGCTGGGGCAAGCATGAGTGGTGACTTGAAGTCTCCGAGCAAAGCCATCCCAAAAGGAACTGTGTATGGTCTTATCACAACATTCTGCTTGTACGCTCTAGTCATAGTAGCCATGGCTGCCACAGTGACCCGCTCATCTTTTCTCAGAAACACGAATGTGCTTCAAGAGACAAACATGTCAGGGTTGTTAATCCTGGCAGGAGAAGTGTCCACTAGCTTATTCTCTGTGCTGATGGGAATTATTGGCAGTGCAAAGCTCCTTCAAGCAATATCAAGAGATAGCTTGCTACCTGGGTTTTCTATATTCAGCCAGGGAACCAAGAAAGCTGATGAACCTACTTTTGCCATCATTTTCACATTCATTGTCACCCAATTGACAATGCTTGGCGACCTCAATCAAATCGCCAGTTTTGTAACAATGACTTATCTTGTAAGTAAGATTTGGCGGACTTAACGAAACTACAAATCCCCCTTCTCCACACCCAGTCTCTGATTTCAGTTGCATGTTGCACCGACAATCGCGCTCGGCTAATGTATGATATTGTATTTTGATGTATACATCTGTCATTTATGCCCCCTTTCTCAAGTTGTTTAATGTTCGCTTGTATATTTTGAGTGCAGCAGTGGCCAGGGTCATTTTTATACTAAATAATTGTTATGGGTAGCATCAGCTAACATTGTTAGATGACCTTTCTAGTCATGAACCTAGCCTGTTTCCTCCTTTCAATCGGTTCTGCACCTAATTGGCGTCCCAGTTTCCATTTCTTCAACTGGCAGACTGCTTTTGCAGGAGCAATATTGTCAGGGGTCGCAATGTTTTTTGTGGACGGACTTTATGCAACAGGATGTGTGGGCATGCTTCTTCTATTGTTCCTCCTTATACATTATTCAGTAGAACCAAAGAGCTGGGGAGACGTGTCTCAAAGTTTGATCTATCATCAAATTCGGAAATACCTCCTTAAGCTTAAACAGGAGCATGTTAAATTTTGGCGCCCTCAGGTTATCTTACTTGTCAATGACCCACGCCGACAATACAAGCTTATACAATTTTGCAACTCCATGAAGAAGGGTGGTCTGTATATCCTTGGTCATATTATTGTGACGGATGACTTCAGCCAATCCGTGCCAGAAGCTGTAAGTAGAGCTTCAATGCTTCATATACCATAAGAATAAGTCGTACTACTTAATCAACATCTACTGACAACTGAGAGTAGCGTCGCCAGCAAGCAGCGTGGAACAAGTATATTGATTTCTCAAAGATCAAAGCATTCGTTAATATTGCCATATCTCCGGCTCTTGAGTGGGGTGCTCGCAATATTATTCTCAACGCAGGACTAGGAGGAATGCGGCCGAACATTGCAGTTATGGGATTCTACAATTTAGATGACCTTAGAAATGCTCAGCCTTTGATAGACATTTCGGAGCCATCTGAGCCTCCATCTGGCAACGTCAAGAAACTCAAGACACCACCTCGTTATAGGCGTCAGAACAGTAGGGAGAAGAAGATGCAAGGAGTGCTCCCAACTGATTTATGCCGGAGCGAAGGCATGATGAGCGTAACAAGCTATGTCACTATCTTAGAAGATCTACTCTTCAAACTGCAAATCAACGTTGCAGTGGCCAAAGGTTTTCGAGATCTGGAATTGCCAGATACTGAGAACACCAAGAATTATATTGATCTTTGGCCCATCCAAATGTCTGCTGAAATCGCCGCTGAAGGAGATGTAAAGCAAAATGTTTTGACCACCAATTTTGATACTTGTAGGATACACGATTTCTAAGTTCCCTTCTTTTGAGGTCTTTGAGGTAGCTAACCATAGCAATAGACACTTTGATACTCCAACTTGGTGTCATTCTAAACACTGTACCTGCTTGGAAAAAAGCATACAAACTTCGCGTGGCTGTATTTGTCGAATATGAAAACGACGTGGAAGAAGAAAGAGGCAGGGTAAAATCTCTACTCGAAAATCTGCGTATTGAAGCTGAGATTCTTGTATTTTGGTTGGCATCAGGAGATATTTCATCCTATGAGATCATCATCAATGGTGCAACCCCTGGCTCCAATCAAGTTAACGAGGTCGAACAATGTCTTAAAGGACAAGACTGGTGGGATGACATACAGAAGCTTCGTGGGAATCATGGCGCTACTACATCTGCCGTGGTAGATCTGGCTCAGATAACGAACATATTTCATGCTGCCCCAACTTGGCCGGACGCATCATTTCAACAGGGTGCACGGTTTAGACATGTAAGTACTCCTTCGATCCACCTCTTGCTCTTTTTTAATTGTTCACATGTTTTTCTATCCTTGTACATTTATTATCTTCTGATGACGACTGAACTGATCTTGAAATGTTTCTTAGGCCGAACGATTTCTTGGACTCCGACGGCTGCTAAGAAAATCAAAGAAGCGGCAGAATATGAGCAATCTAAAAGGCTTGGGTGTTAGTATGGGTATGCGATCTCAGAGATTAGAGCCCGATGTTATGAGCAGACATGCTAGTCAAGGAAGTGCTAGCGAAGATTCCGATAGTGATTCTGAACTTCAGACTGAGGAGCCGGAATCTGATGACGAAAGTGCAGTGAGTGAAGGAGACCTTGATGATTTCGAATCAGACAGCGATACCCATGCTGGAGAGATCAAACCAATTGCACGAAGAAGAAGCCATGGCGATAGCTTACGTGGTCCTCCCATATCTAAGCGTGCAGCGGGAGCAAAGGAGCCAATTCCTCCTACGATTTCGAAATCTACAAGACAATCGATAATTGATACTTTCAATAAATCACCAGGTGTATCGATGCCAACCGCTTCAGCGCCTGTGTCACCACCACGTTCACCTCAACCATCCGGTCTTCAGCCATCACCAGTTTTAGACTTCCCTGGCTCTGTACAATCATTGAAAGACTCACAAAAGCCACTCGCCGCTCCTGATTTATCAGCATCATCATCTCTCCTACAACCTCATAACCCAGGAAAGAGACCACCGATATCTAGACATGCATCTACCCCGAAGTTCTCATCCAAACCAGTTCCCATGACCCGTGTGGCCACAGAAGACGGCCCAGGCCCTAGTATAATGTTTGCCGAAACACCCTCTCCACCAACCGCTCGCAAATCCGCTCCTCGTATGCCATCCGCCTATCGTTCCTCTCCCTCTTTCGACCGGATTTCCGAAGCATCTAATTCTTCCAATCCTGCCCGTAATCCTCCTTCTCCGACTCGGTCTTCATACTCTTTGCAATCTATTCCGCTTAGTTTCAATGATTTGCCCTGTAGAGCACAACATCTGATTCTGAATCAATTGATTAAGAGTCAAAGTGAGGAGACGGCGGTTATCTTTACTACTTTACCGAGTCCGGTTGAAGGAACGGGTGGAAGTAGGGAGGCGAGCGAGGGATATCTTGGGGATTTGGAGGTGTTGTGTGGGGGCCTGCCGCCAGTGTTGTTGGTGCATAGCAACAGTATGACGGTTACTGTTAGTTTGTAGGGAGTGGGAAATGGGATGCTGAAGGGCAATACAATAGGCATTTGGGGGTTGGGTAAGGTGTATTGAATTGGGTATATGTGCATGCGGAATCGGAGTTAGGTGAGCATTATTTCGGGTTAAAGGATAGGCAATAGACATACATATAACAAGGAATACATTCAGGTTAAAATTATTTTAGACTCCTGCGATTTTGATGAAAACTGTAGTGTCAGTTACTATGCATGGGAAAACAATTCAATCTCGCTGGATCGTAACTAGAACCTACAGCTTGATCATTGCAATCCCAAACGACCTCGGCGCAATAAGAGTACCCTTAATTACTCCAAATTATTCCACCAAGAGTATCACGATTTCGTGGGGATCATTTGCAAATATAGAAGCGCCGAAAAGATGAGATTGTAATATATCATTTCTTCATTATAATCTGGGAAGTCATATCCCATGATCATTAATCTCTTTGTATAATAGCTGCATAATACCTGCCCCGCTTGGTATTCCAAAGATCCCTCGCGCTTTGCTTTCTATAGGAAGCAAATTCTGTGAAAAGGGGCTTATACGTGTGTGATTCTTAGCCCCTTTAAATCTTACTCTTGAACTTTTGATCCATATATGGCAGCTTCATTATACATAACTCAAGTACAAAATGAGTTGTGTGGAACTTGTAGTCCGCATGTTTCCTCTTCTATGACATGCTCGGTTGTCGTGTGGTTTAATGGATTGCTGGAATTTGGGTTTTGAGGGAGAGGGGCTTCCGATGCGTCTAGTAAAGATGTTGCAGGGGTAGTGAATTGTGACTTGGATTCATTTTCTGAATCGCTGGAGGACTGGTATGAGTGTTGGGGGAGGGATGGTGTAGTATTTATACCCGAGTCTTCTACTAATCCTGGTAGCGATATGTATTCCTCTTCCATCACCGTGGTTGGTGTTGATGATAAGATAGGAGATCTATCTAAGGCGAAGAGAAGCTCCAAAACATGTCCTTGCCTTCCCAGAAGTATTGAGGACCTTCTTCTTCTTGTTCTTTCCCTTCACTTGATAGGTAACATTCGTCGTACAAGTCATCTTCAGAGTCTGCAAAGTCTGAAACAATACTAGACTTGTTGGCAAACTCACATTCATCGTCGGAGGCGGGTAGTATTTGAGCGGTCACTAGACAACCATTGCTTGAGCAGAGGAAATAATCGAGATCGAGGTAGTGAAGCTGCACGGCTAAAGAAAAATAACAATCCGTCTCAACAAAATCCGCAGCAAAATCTTCATCAAAACCGTAATCCACCAAAGCATGGAAGATTACATTCAAGTAAACCTTTTCGTTGTATTGAGTCTTGTAAAGGTGCCCTGGTAGAATGGAAGTGAAAAATGATGATGGGTTGTCGAAATCTACTCCTGAATCCTCAAAGTATTCAAGGAACATCGCCCAGATAGCTCTATGGACCTGGGTATTCATATCTGAGCTTTCGATCGAGTCAATTAAGTCTTGGAAGAACAAGATGTTTTCGTTGAGATCCAGGTGGTTCATTATCTGCTTCAAATGAACACTGTCGTGGAGGTAATTAAATATACCTGGGCATGATCGAGATATATTACAATCACAGTCGGCCGCTTTTTTTGTGCAACGGGTGAGATGAGTGCGGTACGAACTCCAAAATTCATCCGCACTTGGCCATGCTAGAGGCCACAATTCCTGGGTCTTTAAGAGGTCGTAAACGGGACGTTTAGATCCATCAATTTGCACTTGCCAATCCAAGTTCTCCAAGCCATGTTCTTGAAGTGGAGCGCGGGTACTATTCTTGATTATGATTCGCGCTAAATGCAGCAGCGATTCAGTATCTGACTCTGAAGTTGGCGACACAGTAGCTATGGTCATGAGCGGCGATTGATCAGCTCTATCATCTTGTATCCTTGGCACTCCTGGATCCAGACCATGGTACACCAATTCCTCAAAGACGGACAGCAGTCCTTCGATACCGCGCTGCGGGGGAATAAATCGATGCATGAAAATTTCGATAATTTGGCACAGTGTTAGGTCCAGAAGGAATCTCTCGGCCCACAGACGATCATATGGTGAGGCATGTCCATTTATAAAGAGCTCTCTAACCTCTGCCAGGTTACCAGAGATGCAAGCGTTGACAATTGGAGCGTTGCTGTCGACTATATTGTATACTCGTAACGCGGGTTCGGGGTAAATGACGAAATAGCGAATCCTTGCTCAACAATAGAGCAATATATACCTAATTGAAGTAACTCCGGATTTGGGAGCAGGTCCACATTTGTCTGAGTGACAGTGAGGGATCCTATGTTGGAGGCACCAGTGTCTGATTCATTGAGGGTTGTAATGATAGACTGCAGTCACTATACCAATAGCACGGGAATATTTATTTTCTAGGATACGCTGTTGGACAACTTCTCGTCGAGGTCCAGTTCCCAGAATAGGTTTAAACCTTTGTATAGACTCAATCCCCCCAAAATCTCGATTGTGTTTAGTCTCAAGATGGAACCCCAACAAAACTTCGCGGAATATGCTTTTCACGAATGTTGGCATGCCCATTGGCTACTAGTAATCTCAAACCTTCTGAAGTGGCACTTAACGTTTAGATGGATTCGTTTGCTGCACTGGCATTTTGAACCGTCTCATGGAAATAACCGGCTGTTTCGGACACTATTGTAACAGAAGCAGTAAATTTCGATGTTGAAATTGCGTGGACCGCGTTACAGAGGTCATTGATTTTTGTAAAAAGATCACTCTTCAAAACAGAAACAGCTTCATTTGTACTGCATGCAGCTGCGTGCACTTCATCCAACCGTGCTGGGATCTTACTGACAATCTTCGAAGAATCGCCGAGATTTGAGGCTAGAGAATTAAGATCCCGCTCGATGACCTGGTCGTGTGAAAACCTTTGATTCTCCAGGTGTCTTTGCCGATCAGTAAGTTGGACTTCTTGTAGATTAATTGGAACTTACAATATTATATTAGCCTGCGTTATAGCTATGTCGTGCTTGACTCTATTGATTCTGGATACGTGCTTCGCGCAGGTTTCTCTTAAAAAACACAAATTTGAGTTTATTCCTCTTTCTCCCGGAAAACTTGTTGGTCGCAACGAACTTTATTAGGTTTTGTACAGCTTCGTGTGCTGTATTCAAAACCGATCGAACTGCATGCATTCGACCACTTGCTGTCAACTAAACACCAGAAGTTTCCAAATCTTGGAGAAGGTTGCGAAAGCTGTCAACGATGAGCTCAAAAGAGCTCACTTCGCTTCGGAGTTCTCGGACATCGCCATCTGCTTCCTTGATTGCATCGATTGTTCGACGGACATATTCGCAGCCTTGCACGAGCTGGCCAGCAAGACCGATAAAAGCAATCACTGACGCGCCTAATCCTATGGCTTCCGCCATGGCACAAAACAACAACAAGAGTTGAAGGACTTGTAGAGATTTAAGAATCTGTGGGGAGACTTGAAGGCTTCTTTTGAAGGGTTCTGGTCTAACATCTTTGCATCAAAAGCGCCATCGCATTGTGGCAATGCTCAACAAGGCTCAGTTGCCTTGGCTAGTACAACCAGAAGGTAATCAGAGCATGGTATCCTGTCGAATCATTTAAGAGTTAAACCTTGTTAATTCTACCGTCAATTGATTGATTGGGAACCATTTAGTCCCGAAATCTGAATTCTGACTCAACCCAATCTCGGTTCATCTTGAGTGCAGCGAACATTTACGATGGAAGCAAATCATTACTTCACTGTCATGCCTTTTGAGATTTGCTCGAAGTTGAGCTGCTGGGGAGTTTTGAAAGTGTATCAAGAAGATGCTCAGTATTGTTCTTCATGTCGTAAGGCCAAGCTTTCTTTTCAAGATGAGTGACTTTAATCAATTCAAGACTTGACAAGTCATCGTTGATGATGCCTAATAGATGAAGCAAAGGTATCGGAAAGTTGCTGCGCCTTGGGGTGGTACATCACCACAGCAAATCCCACAACTGAGTTCTAGTTGAAGTGGTCCAAAACAGTCTCATCACATTATGGATAGCTATGCTTTAGATGGCAATAATGCATCCTGAAATCATCTAATATTGCGGGCGATCCTTACCTCCAAGATATAACATGAAAAGAAGTCCCTTGAATAACAAAATATAACAAAATATGTCTGTCTGCACTGCAACGGAAAGGAAATTTATAAGTCAATGTAATTAATGATCACGTGCATGTAATTTACACGAGAATTCGCGGATCGCGTCCCTGCGCGTTTCCTACTTCGTACCTAGTTAAACAAAAGTTCCATTGGTAGCAACATTGAGAACAACGAGATGGCGGTACCTGTAGAAGATGGCAGTTTACTGCATGGCCCTACGTAAGTAATTCTTCAAACAAACCAGTTGATGTAAAGTTCTAAACTAATTTTTTCTTCAATACAGCACTTCTCATTCCTCACCACCGACTCGAGTACCTTCGTCCTACAAACCTCTCTCTACATTTGCACTCTCCAAAGCAAAACAATATCAACAGCAATATGGCGACATGTACTTCTTGAGATTGACTTCTTTGAAGAAACCAGTTGAAGAAATTGCGAGCGCCGCTTGGGATGGGTTCCAGATTTCTGGGGAGGAAGTGCGGAAAGTAGAGAGAGTGCTGGATGTTAGACAAGGGCAATTATGCTGGGTGGCAGGTACAATCTATATGAATATGCCGTTGAAGCCAAATATTTTGGAAGATATAAGTAAAGATGTAGGGAATTCTCTTTCTCATTTGCGCAATTGGTGAAGAAGGGAAGTATGAAATCATGATCTTGGAGTGCTAATTATTTTCTGTGAATAGCATTGGATATCGGCACCACCACCTCGAAAGAAATATCTCTCCAGTGACGGTGAAGACGAAATAATGCTTGAGGATGAATCTGGACGACTGCGATTAATTGGAGGACAACTAAATAAAGAGCTGCTAGTGACAGGCTGTATAGTAGCGGTAATGGGCACAGAAAACGCCAATGGAGATTTCGAAGTAGTGGATATCAAAGTACCAGATTTACCACCGCAGGAACCAAGATGGGAAATATCCGGGGAGAAGGAAGAAGAGGATACAGATATGGATACAGAAAAAGCAGGGCGCAAAAAGATTGCCCTCGTCTCCGGCCTCTCATTCTCTGGAACCAGCGCCGAAAACTCTCTCGAAAAGGCCCTCCTGACCGAATATCTCCTAGGCGAAAGTTTAGACCCCTCTTCCCAAGCCGACGTCTCTAAAATAAGTCGTCTAATAATAGCTGGCAACAGTATTGCCTCGGATCTCGATAGCATAGCACACGACACGGTGGGCAATACACGCAAAGCACAAAAGAAATACGGCTACGATGCCAGCGCCTATAATCCCGCTCCCACCGCACATTTTGATAACTTCCTAGCGGAGCTATTGCCAAGTTTGCCCATTACATTATTACCTGGGCCTAGTGATCCGGCAAATGCAAGTCTGCCGCAACAGCCTATCCATCCGGCCATGTTTCCTCAGGCTAGAGCGTACTGTGGTAGTGCGCCGAGTGTTATCGGAGAAGAGAGAGAGGCTGGATGGTTTGACACAGTGACGAATCCATGGGAGGGGGAAATCGAAGGATGGAGAGTTTTGGGCACGGGTGGTCAAAATGTCGATGATGTATTCAAATACGTAGAAGGTGAGGATCGCTTGAGGATGATGGAGGCTATGTGTAGGTGGAGGTGTTGTGCTCCCACTGCACCAGATACTCTGTGTATGTTTATACCCTAAATCCCCTTCTTTCGCTCTGCACTAATAACCCCAAGGGTCCTACCCATTCCAAGACGCCGACCCCTTCATAATCAACACGTGTCCGCACATCTTCTTCGCGGGCAACCAACCCTCGTTCGACACAGCCAGCATCGAGGGCCCCGACGGCCAAACCGTCAGACTAATATCCATACCGAGTTTCGAAGAGACAGGCGAAATCGTACTCCTAGATGCTGAGACGCTGGAGGCGGAAGTAGTGAGGATCACGGTTGAGTAGGTAGCTATTGTATGGTATGATATGGTATGGTATCTACCTAGGTAGATGGAATATAACATATGCATATGCATGTGAAGAAAAGAGGGAGAGGGAGAGCATTTTACGAGCCGTGAATCAATTACCTACCTACCTGCCTACCCTACTTACTAGATACTCATCTCATCTCATCTCATCTCATCCTATATCCTATCCACCAAGTATCCAACCATGGGGAGAGAGACCACGATAAATCATTTGCTAGATAAGATAGAAGCTAGATATAATAATATTCCAATCGCTCTACTGGTACATACTGCGAAATATGCATTCACTCCATAAAATAGGTAAGTAATTGGATAATCTCAAAAGATTCCCCCCTCTCGCCCCCCCCCAAAAAAATTGCACAGATAATAGATATATAAGTATATCCCTTTCAAACCCACACAATATATATCTATCCATCCATCCATTCATCCATCCATCCATTCATCCAACCCATTCCCAGAATAAAGAGGAATCATATAATCTCGCATCTCACATCTCACATCTCATAGATTATACAGAACAAAATTTAAATTATCGGAGAATCCCACCACCACCACCACCATAATCATTCACCCACTCATACACCTACCTACCCCATATACCTACCCCATACATCACCACCCATCCAATCCAGCACCCAATCCAGTACTCAATATGAAAAAAATATCATCTACTCTATAGATAACTACCTAGATATATATGAATATTATACATAGCACTAAAACAATAATAAGAAAAGAATTTCGAGTACTGAAATCTCTAAGAGAAGAGAAAAGAGGAGCCATTCATCTAATGCTACCGCCTACTACCTACCTACTATCTAATCCTCACTACTCACTGTTCCAACCAATACAATCAAACAATACAATGAGTATCATTCCACTCACAGCATAATAGTAATTGTAATCATCTAGAGCTAACAATATAAAAAAATGCTAATACACACATGCCCACCCACTCATCCTCATCCTCATCCTCTTCCTTTTCCCATCCACCTGCGCATCCGCTTTTAACAATACAATGCATGCCCTTGGAAATCTCCTCCAAAAATGTCATCATCCATATTAATTTCAGAATCCGTACACCTAAGCCAACTCATCCACCCATTTCCGCTGTCTACACTCTGCTCTAACGTGCTGAATTCATGATGCTTTTCCTCGCCCAATCTCCAATAATTCAAGAGCCCAAGGTATAATCGTCAAATCCCAAAACCTCTAGCGATAATCAAGTCACACTTTGACTCAAGCGCGATCTACCCGGACCCTGCGCCTTTTTGATTGCTCTCAATTCTTCCTCAATTCTTTTTCTTTCCGTTTGTTCAGCCTATCATGAATTCATTAGCACGATCCCAGTAATCACAATAGATAATGCAAAAGCCAAAAACTCACCCTCAAAGCCCTCAGCCCCTCCGCCCTCGAATCCCTCATCATCTTCTTGAACTCATTCCTCAGCACCGTCGTGCTCGTGCTATTCATAGTCGGTGTCACGCTCCCATCACCAGGACCCCTCATTCCCAGATTCCCAACCTTCTCATCACTCAACTGACTCTCAAGATTCTCCCTCTCATCCCTCAATTTATCAATATCCGCTTCTAACTTCTCTCTCTCCTTTTCCCATTCAATCGACGCTTTGGTCATAATTTCATACTCTTCTATCGTCTCTTCAAGCTCCTTTTTGAGTTCTTTAAGCTTCGCTTCCGCCTCCGCGCTATTCGCCGTTGGGCCCGGAGATCTAGCTGCTTGG
The DNA here is from genome assembly GCA_014898425.1 of Botryotinia globosa. Taxonomy (NCBI): domain Eukaryota; kingdom Fungi; phylum Ascomycota; class Leotiomycetes; order Helotiales; family Sclerotiniaceae; genus Botryotinia; species Botryotinia globosa. Next base: position 1,458,580 of record RCSZ01000003.1, on the reverse strand, counting down.
AGTTCCGCAATCTCGCCTTGAAGCATGAAATTTTTATTATGAAGTGCATCCATTTGTTCTTGCAACGCCTTATTCTTGCTTGTCATGGCATCGATTTCCTTCTGAATGACTGGATTCGAAGCAACTTCTGCCGCACGCTGAGCTCGTGAGCCGTATGCACCATCGAGCTCTGCTCTCGCAATAACAACTTCCGTTTGCAATTCTGCAACCTTCATACTGATATCTTCCACCTCCTTCTCTTTCTCTGCCAGTAATCTATCCTTCTCCCTAAGAGAATTCTCATGAGCAACTCTAGTCGTGGCAGCTGCAGCTACAGCAGTTGACAATTCCGCAATTCTAGCTTCATGCCCACTTAACTTGCTTGTCACATCGGCACTATTAATACCGTTATCATCCTTAAGTTCCTGGAGTTCACTTTCCAATTCATCAATCTTTTTGTTGGCAGCAGTGAGCTGATCCTCAAGATTTCGATTAGTAGTTGCCAGGCCAGCAATTCGTTCCTGCGAATCACGAGCCACGATGGCAAGTTGTTCTTGTGAATCACGATGCGCATCAGTAAGACTAGCAATTCGCTCCGAAGCTTCACGATGAGAATTGGTAAGCTCATCCTCGTGTAGACGACGGGATTCGGCAAGCTGTTCTTGTAATTCTCGATGGGCAGCGGAATCCTTGGCCTGCGCTTCGGTATCCATCTTATCTGCTTGCCTAGCTTTCATCAATTCAGTCATGACGTTACTGAGTTGTTCTTGAAGATCAGCAGCATTACGTTCTGTCTTCTCGAGAAGACCTGCAGTTTTTTCGAGCTCTTCTTGCTTGCTCACAAGCTCGGCATCCTTCTGAGCATCGGACTTGTTATTCAGTTCTCGCTGTTGTTTGATTTGTCTCTGAAGAACCTTCTTATGCTCCTTTAATTTAGTGGCCGAAGAATACAGCCACTGCACCTTGGCAGAGAATGATTGAAGTGTAAATGGCTCATTTGGATCACCCATCTCAGAACCAGTATCAGAATCATCCTGAGGAACACGGCCATTTGCTGCACGAATTTGTCTCCGCTCCTGCTTCTGTTTTCGAATCTCTTCCTCTCCAGATTGTATGATATCCCACAGACCCATGAGCACGGCTTCCATTTGATCACTATCTCCAGATTTACTCTTGTTGACCGGAGGATTGGCAACTATTTCAGCAGCTTTCGTGAGCTCCTCTTCTACTGAAGCAATAATGTCCTGGAAATAATACAATTGCTCCCTCAAGCCAGTTTGTTGTCCGGTAATTGCTGGCGGCTCCTGTAACTCTGGGTGCGTAGGAGAAAGAAGACCCCTAACCTGGCGATTCAGCTCTTCCAAAGTGTCTTCCATAGAAGCATTTAATTCATCCGCTTGTCGTTTGGAAGCAGTATACTCTAGATCAAGGGTAGCGATACCCTTCTCCAAGTAATCAAGGTGACTTTGTAAAGTTTCTCCAGGCTGGGTTGGTTTTCCTTGAGCGTTGGTTCTTGCAAGTGGTACTGGATTATGGCTTGCATCATGGTCAGGATTAGCCTTGGTAATTACTTCTCTCAAAGCAGAATTAAGGTCCTCCAACTTCTGTTCAGTGGTTGTAATGAGTTGCATATGCTCTTTCGACCTTTCTGTAGACGGCGTTTCCAATGTCTGATTCATGCCAAAAGCACCGAAAGAAATATCCAAAGGATCCAATTGTCGGTACAAGCTCCTTTCATCAAATTCGTCCTCGATCACTTCAAGACTGTTCCTAGCATTATGATATGTGTACATACTTTCCGGACTTCCAGGGGGTATGCCACCTTGACGAGAAACATCTTCCCCTGCATCTCTCTTGGGGCCTTTATGCGTCATCTGAAGGATACCCGCCGTGTGCTTCAGTAATCGATGCTCCGGCTCAATCAACCTCTTTTCAAGAGACCATAACTCGGCTGCCAAGTCTTCACATTTCTTTTCGCTGGCCGCACGCTCTATATCAGCCTCCCGAACCTGATCGCTATTGCTTCTATTCCTATTTCCAAATATACCACGTTTTTGTTTGTTGGCATCATTCAAATCCACACTCTTCTTCTTATCCGGATACAATTTTGTCATAGAACGGGCCGCGTCGCGATATTTCGAGTGGACCACCAAATTTTGTCGCGCGGTTTGGATTCGTTGGTTCAGGGACTGGCATTGTTTCTTCAGGTCGTCGACTTCTTCTGGGGACAGAATTTCATACTCCCTCGCATCCCATAGCGCTGTCTCCACTAACAAATGTACTTGTATAGGATCGTTGATATTGAGTAACATAGAACTTTGCGGATGCGCCGTATTTACCTATGCCATGAAAAGATATTAGTCTCTGATTCCCCCTCGAAAGTCATTCGCACAACAACAATATGCAACTCACTGTATTGTACCGCGCTTGTGGCTCCTCAAAGCCATTCAAAATATCCGCTCTGTAACCTTCCAAAGCAATCGAAGCATCAGGAGCCTGGACATCATATCTCCTTCCAGCCGCAGCGCTCTTCTCCTTCACGAGCCCATCATCATAGCCCCTCGATCTTCTATTCTCCTTCCTATCCTTATCCCTCGCTCTCTCCTGCCCATAATCATTTCCCTGTTGTCCATCATACCCTCCATAACCCAAATCCTGACTCGTCCTACTCCTATGCTTCCGCGGTTCTCGCTCCCCTCTACTAGGCATCCTCCCCTCTCTTATCTTCGGACCCTCTAACAATTAAATCTCCCTTGCCAATATCTCCCCAAAATCTTCGTGGTCGCGAAGTTCGTCTGAGAAGCCCTCTGAAAAGGTATATCGAGCTGTATCGTCCAATCTTCTTTATCGCATTATCACCTCTCGAGTTCCCAATTGCTCTCTCTTCTCCACAACCAAACTTTGCGAAATGCGACAACCCAAAAGGAGTGATCTCTCCTCCAAAACCAATAATCAAAAGGGTATAAAGGGAAAGGAAAAAAAAATCAAAAACCAAACGTCTCTTCAAAAACAAAAATCGTAGCTCGTTGCATACCTCAATAACAACAACGGGAGAGCAAAGGAAAGTGTCAAGATAGGGTAGGAAGCAAGAATCCAACGTCCCCTTTTCGGTTCCTGACTAAACTCAAAATGTCTTATCCACCCTGTCACTGTCCTAATGCGTTCAGTGATCAGCCAAGTAAGTATCCGGACACGATTATCCTCTGTAAAGCTTAATGTTATTTAGACAATCCTTCTTCCTTGCGAAGGACCCTTGTTTCTCAATTGGAGATGAAGATCGATCCTTACTTGCGATCAGAAATTGATAATGCAAAAGTTCTCGATCATATGCAGAAGCAGAATGTTGAAGAATCGTGACAAATTTGTTGCTCCTGGGTAACCTTACCCCCTCGATTATGGTGTACAGAAATCAGATCTCATCCCTCACATCTCATCCCTCACATCTACAATGATCAGGCCATGCCATGCTGTACCAAGTAACCCGACCTGATCTTATAGCAACCATTGACAGGTATGCGGGACCGATTGATCATATGAGGTACCTACCTAGCATCGTCCCAAGTACAAAAATAGGCAATTCCAGATCGTGGCGAAGCGGTTCCCAAACGCGGTCTCCAGCTACCAACCCAATAGTCTGTGGCTTACCTACTAGGTAGATACGCGATTTCGGGGTCTCGATGGTAAACCAGTTCTAGCAATGGGAATTGACTTGACTTTGACGTCCATGCCATTTTCCGACAAGTGGATTCAGACTCAGATGGGAGATTATCACAAAGATTTCCGTAATACAGACAAGTGTCTACGCCATAGTATGGAGGTCGTATTACCGTATCACCCAATCGATATGCCGAGATCTCTCTCCTCATCCTTAAAAAGGGGGAAGGAATCGCGAAGGATGGAATAATTTACATCGGAGCATCTGACCATCCGACCATTCCTTTCCTTCCAATTCATATTCACATCTTCATCAGATCCGAAGCAAGATAAGACAGGATGCATTATCCAAGTCTTCTTGTACAAGTAAGTACTCTCTCTGCATTCGGTCACTCGTCGAGGGAGGGCCAAAGGCCTGGCTGGCCAAATGAAAATATTTTCAACCGAATTGTTGGTATTAATCCCCCTTGTTGGTACTACCTGCTTGTGTCTAGTCTGACATTTCAAGACCATCAATTTCCATCTGTCTTGATTTTAGGCATTTTCACCATTTCCATCATAGCTAGTATCTACTTGGCATGCAAAGTTGTCGTAAAGGGTCGGACGAGCTCCTTACAAGACATGCTTGCACGTCTACTAGACTCCAGAACGGGGCCAAGTCACACATCATCACACAAAAATACAAGATCCAATCTAATCAACTTAAAAACTCTCATCCCCGCAAGACAGCCCCGCGATATCACTGTAATTATATTTATGATTTTTTTGCTCCCGAAAATAACGCTATGCTATCCCACGCTATGCTACTTTTGGCCCTTTTCTGCTGTCGTACGTTATAGGTATATCCAAGCCCTCCTGTTCCGTAATACTCCTAAAACGCGCGTATTCCGAAAAGCGAACCATCCGAAGCCAACCCAAAGTAAAGAGTAGAGTAGAATAAACCCCCAACTATCACTCAACCGCCAGCCCGTCACCCAAACAAAAACTCCCCTAAAATGACTCCCAAAAGACGTCGCCCCAAGAAGCTCCCTCCAAAAAAGCATGGTATCCTGAGCCGCCCAAAGAAATCGCATGAAACCATGAGACCAATAAGATAAGATCCGATAAGAAACCATTCTTCCTTGACGACTTCTATCTCTTGAACATATAATGTCCATACATGCCACCCACTTCTGCTCTGGCAACTGGCACTTTTCTCATTCCCCAATAATTAGCTCCCCACTTCCACTGTCTTCCTCCACAATCCTTTTCGCCATCCCCAGTCGTATCGTCTCGAACCAGCCAGTATCTTCGACCTGCCTCTTTCAAGCACCAACCTGCGCGCTTCACCAGAGAACTGGTACACATGACTTTGAAACATTCTAGACCAATCTCGAGGACTTCAAGTGGCAGAGTATCATTTCTGAGTATGGGACAGCTGGAACCGAACAAAGTGCCTAAATCGAGTTGAGACTTTGAAAGATCTGAAACATCAATGTAATGTAGCGTGTGTGGAACCCAGGAAATTTGCTCTTCAATACTGGCATCTTGGTCTGGTACGAAGAGTCGACGAATATCAGACAATACCAAGCCATGACCCAAACCGAGCTCCTCGAGATGCTTTGTAAGTGGCAGAAAGAGTGGAATGTGCGATTCATGCATCTCGCTACCCTTGAGACTCAGAGATCGAAGAGTCTTGGGGAGGATTGGAAGTAAAGCTGTAACCTCTGAACGTTTGAACATTTCGTGGGATTTGATATCCGAGCCTAGGTTAAGGTAGACTAGCGATTGAACAGCTGGGTGTGTGCTGAGGAATTCGACTACCTTGTCTCCTGAGAGGTAAGAACACTTGCTAATATTCAAATGCGTAAGCTTCGCTGTCTTCGGAATGGAGAAGAGGATGTCGTCTGTAATGCGAGTATGCGCGACATCAAGGTGGGTCAGTTGCGGAAGTCGTGGGATGAGTGTCTCGAAGACTGAGGATGGCAAATTTGTGCATTCGTGGAAACTCAATCTGGTGATGGGCAGAACTCCAGGAATCTCACAAGTGTCGATGACCGTCGTAAAGGAGTCACGGAAAGAAGCCGATGAGCAAGCGCAGAAATCCACTGCTTGAATGTTTGGTAACTCGCACAGGAGTTTTTGAATGACCTTTGCATCCATGTCGTCATCGATATGCTCTTGGCTCAAAAATTCCCGTAAATTTGGAGTTAGGGACAGACATTCGAGAAGTGTTGCAGGAATCAAGTTCAATGTCTCGGCACGCTGTCGAGCAGTGAGACCAATGCCTGTTGGGTTGAAGTGGGAGAAGTCCAATCGTCGAACAATCGTGCCGAGAGCCGGGTATTCTCTGATATGAGCCAGAAATTTGCGGAACACTCGAGAGTGTGGGATGGTAATCTTCGTATAGAGAGAAGCTAGAGTCGCCGAATGCATCGCGTGCGATGTAAGGAGGAGAGACATCAAGTCAACATTGCGTGGTGTGATTCCGCCTGGAGGAATATCGGTAACAAGCTGATCGATGATAGCGCCTGTTGACGTTAGCACTATACCCAAAGTCATCATAGGCATACGTTGAACCTCAAGCTCCTGACAATCCACAGGATTATGATGGAGTTGTAGATAAAGCTGTCCCCAGATGTCCCCGAGGAACTAGAGTCATGTGACTACATCATCACCCGTACCCTGAGGGCCGATTCCTTGGAGTCGATTTGGGCGAGCAGGCGCATTCGGATTGTAAATAGATATCCAGTGATCCGGTTGGTGGGAATGATCACAAAGGGAAGTAGCTTACCAAGTAGTTCCGCGGGCAGCATCTCTATTGGAGACTTTCCAGAAATAGCGACTCCGACTTCTTCCACAGCCAACGGTGCCTCTGGCTTCAATTCCGGCTCAAGATTAGCCTTTGGCTCATAGTCACTGTCCCATCCCCAACCCATTTTCATGTTCCGTAAATCACCGTAGCTCTTACTTGCAATCTTACCACGTACTGCAATTTGCTTCCAGCCTCGGAAGCCATCGCACGGGCAAACGAGTCCATGGAGAGTGCTGTGAGGGTTTGTAGACCACAACGTTTGCATTTCGGGCTCAACCGCTTCTGGGGGGGTTCTAGAGCCGCCGCTGCTCGTATCGTCAATGGCGATTTCGCTCTCGTGGTCGTTCTCGTTGCTGTCGACTTCGTATTTCAGGTAAGAGCTAACCTTGGAATCTGTGAAAGATTGAGGAACTCCCGAAGTATTTTCTTTTACACTTGAAAAGCTGGTCCTGTCTCCACGATCAGACGTTGGAGGTGTTATTGAATGCTTGCGAGATATTAAACTAGGAGCTGATTTCATCGGCCTGGTTGGCAGTGGTACGTTTGAATTTGCCACGGCCATATTGGATGGGATTTATTATGCTGCACGCGACCTCGAGGTGAGGGGAATCTTTTACAAGAATATGTGATTTTGAATCCAGGTGGTTGGGATTAAATCAATGAGGGAGACAAATAGATGGTGAATAATAGACAAGCCAGCAAGTCCTATGATTCTTTTTTTTTTTTTTCTTCCTAGGTATTTCGTTTGTATTTCTTTTGTGTTTCTTTTGTGTTTCTTTTCTTAATAAATATTAATCATGAAAAAATGTGGTTGTGGTTGCACTCGCACTGTACAGAGGTTGATCAAAGGAAGAAGAAAAAAGTGAGAGGAAGAAAATCTCTTAGTCACGGATTGTCTGTCTATTTCGTAAGAGAATTCCTCCCAAGCACAATTTTAATAATAATAATAATAATAATAATAATAATAATAATAATAATAATATGCGGGGTTCTTTATGACACACGTTGAAAGATTTTGGAAGTGTGACTAGATGGGTTATAGATAGGTTACATAGATGAAAGGGGAAAGGGGATGGATGATAATATGATATGGATGAATGATGTTTGGATTGGTGTATGATGTGGATGTGGATGTGGTGTGTTGTATAGTATAGGTATGTGTGTGCAGGTGCTTAAGTGCTAAGATGCTTAGCAAGTTAGATGCTTCTTAGATGCTTCTTAGATGCTTCTTAGATGCTTCTTAGATGCTACCTAAGGTTAGGTGCTTGGGTCGGTGCGTGCTTTGAGTGGCGTTGTTAAAGCAATGGAATAGGCTCACGAGGTTAGAAGAGAATGGAGAAGAGAATGGAGAAGAGAATGGAGAAGAGAATGGAGAAGAGAATGGAGAAGAGAATGGAGAAGAGAATGGAGAAGAGAATGGAGAAGGAGAAAGAGAAAGAGAAGGACTTGGACTTGGACATGGAGACTTAGAGTCTCACGTGGGTTGGCAAGGCGAAGATGAAGGAGGGATGTCTATGTATGTTATGTATGTTGGCTATTATTAATTCTTTCAATGCTGTACCCTCTCGATCCAACAAAGAGTGACAGCCTGAGGCACACATGGTTGAATGGTATAACATGTCTGTCGAGCTACAGTATCTATCATGATTCATCCATGCTACGAAACAAATGCATGAAAGCTGGAGAGCTTTGGCAGCGGAGAAGGGGAAATGATGAGGCTTGGCAAGGATGCAACTATTACGTCTTCAGAATTCCATGCTCCCTTGAAGAATTCAACGATATATGGTGGGAGCGTTCTGATAATGTAATGGAATCATGGTATTCGATGAGAGTATGTTGTCCCGAGTATCCTGTCCCGAGCATCCTGTGTGAACCTAGGAGCAGGGCAGCAGGAGTGCAGCATAACAAGTCATATTAACGTATTTCCCATGTCTTTTTGCGTGAGATGTGCAGGACAGATTTGATTCACATTACATTACCCATCATGAATAGAGCAGTGGAATCGTGACCACAGCTACCAATAATCATTTGGATCGCTTAGAAACGCCCAACTTCGGTTACATGAGGTGAATCCGACAATCAGTCAATGAGTCAAGCCATCAAACCATCAACCATCAAACCATCAATCAGATCAAAGCAAAGCAAATCAGATCAAATGCATCAAATCAAATGGATCAAATCAAATGGATCAATGCCAAATCCAATGAATGATCCGCGCTTGAAAAAATTAATACACAAACAAAACTCCAGATCTAGATTTCGTTACGAGTTCATCTACAGTCCTGTACTCGTACAACCTAAGCAGGTACTTACATCAGTTACATTATCTACAGAGTAGCTACATCTCCTCCGTACGGCAAGCTGCAGTACAGTGACGGAGAACACCACCCAGAGATATTGGTCCTCTAACCATGTGTGAGTGAAGTCACCCCAGTTTCATGGCCACGTTACTCGTACCACGTTATCTCGAAAGGAAGGGGTCCAAGACCGTCCAACCTTTGAGGTATAGATCCGAATATACTCTACATACGATGGATAGAAAAGACAATAGGTGAAGATCCCATTGGCGCACGAGCAAGTCTAAACTTACTCTATCGTCGGGTGGTACAAGCACAGGGGGGAAAAGTACGGGGTAATTCTACTTGCGGCAGGCAGCTCTTACCATGTATAGAAATCCTTACCACTTTCCCCCCCTAATGCACTCCACATTGACCCCCAAGAAGTCGACGGCACCCAGATAACTTTCGATCCGAACTTTCCATGCGAAGCCATGTTTCAGTACTTTTCTCCATCACGTGGACCAATCAATATCCTTTTCGCTAAACTACCTGGTACGGTAAGAGATCGAGTCGCCGTCCGTCAGGCGGCGCTTGCACATTTCATTCGCCTCGCCAATACCTCGATATCTGGAGCCTCACAACTTGACTCGATGAACACACTTCTACCATTTGCTCAAATTAAACAAGAGTAGTGGGCTTTCATTGCATCTATGGCAGTGTTTCCCATCATATACATTATAAACAAACGTCGTTTCTATGTAACAGCCCCCAGACCAAGGTTAATTCCCAGATATCCATACTCCAAGGGGCCTTTATGCGCCATAACGTTACAATGAATGAGCCATCCAGGTATCAAAAACGTACTAAAAACTCCGTTGTCCTGCTATAATATGACCGGCGTTACTTATCGTCCGTTGTTGAATCGCTTGTTCTTCATTTTCTCTTTACAATCATCACAGTACCATTTTGCTATACCACGTTAGTGACTGGTTCCTCGGGGCTATCAAGTGTGGAGGAAAGAACGTACCATTGCCCCTAGGTGCAATTTTGAGGCCCACACATTCGAGATGGAACCACTCCTTCTGGCAACTACCATTATCACAGGCTACCATCTCCCCGTAACTAACACCATTGCAGTAACAGTAGGTAGGCTCGTCTGCGTCTATTTCAATGTCTTCGTCGTCGCCTTGCGCACTGCTTGTCGTATCATCAGGCTCCAAATTTTGTTGGGCAATAAGTTGAGCGGCTGCACCTGCACCTTTTTTATGACTTCTTTTGGCTGTAGATGTGGTGTCTGGAATGCTGCGCGATGATCTTGAACGAGGCGGTTCGACGAAAGAAGGCATTGCCGGCGTTGAAGGTTTACTTGCCCTGCCACTCTTTGTTGTTACTGTTGTTGATTGAATTCCCTGCATAGAATCTCCATTTGATTCTACAGTCTCCTCACGTTTCATACTTTCTCTGCTGTTCCCTACTACTATGCCACCTAAGACTTCTGGATTTTGTGGTTGAGCATCCTCGAGGAGATGCTCTCCCTTGCCATTTGTACCGGCCTCTTTCATTGTTGCCTTTACTTCTGGGACAGTCTTCCCGGTTACACTTGCTGCTGCTGCCAGGTCAGGCGTGCCAGGCGTATTTCCGTTTAGCTTGTTCGAAGCTGAAGTTTGAGTTTGTCGTGTTGTATCCGCAAGTGATTGTACTGAATTCTGTCGAGCCCTTGCTGAAGCCGGTCTTCCACCATTTACAGGAGCAGGGGATGCTCGTCCCGGAGGTTTAATATCAGGAAATGTAGTTCGAATCGGGGAGGATGCTAATGAGGGCGACATTGCAGAAGTTGTCGTATTGTTCCTAATTAATCATTGGTTAGCGGGATTCTTCGCTCTTCGATTGGGAGCAAGCGACATACCTCTTTCTTGCTTGTCCATTCGGTGCCGCTCTAGCTCTGGCCGGCTTTTTGGTTCCATCTGGTGCTGGAGTTGCTCTGGGACTCGCTGCCTTGCCCTTCGACGCAGATCCATTGATACCAAAAACGCCATTTAAAGCACGTTCCGTTGATGGACCGGCATTCGCAGTTTTCTCAACCTTTCGCCTTTTCGGAGGATTCCCGTTTGTACCATTTCCATTCGTTATCCCAAGTCCAACATTGGTTGGTGTCTCGGCAGTAGCAGTAGCAGCTTTCCGAGCTTTGCTATTCCCGTGTGGTCTTTTGTTTGAATCTGCCTTCCTTCCCTCGTGAGTATCGTCGAAATCTGAGTCTGCATGCTGAGTTTTCGCTCCTTTCCTTGCAAGCAATGCTTGCTTCCTAGAATCACTCCTCGTGGCGTGTTCTTCTGCCACTTGTTGGGCCGCAGCACTCGTATTATTGACGGGAGGGGCATCCCTTCTGGAATTACCAACAGGATTCACCTTAGATGTTCTGTTCTCGGGATATGCCCAATGTGTAGTACTGCCGTGTCGTGCTTCTTCGCTCACTTCGTTCTCGATATGTGGGAAGCATTGATCCAGTCGCGAGAGTTGTTTATTAAGTGCTTCGCCAGCCGTCGAAATGACATGGTTTTTCTCATCAAGAGAAACTAACATATTCTGCATATAACTAGCACATGCTTGGAATTGCCGTCTTCTAGGCATATTAGGAGCATGATAAATAGCATACGCTGGATTGACGGGAACGAACGATTCCCCTTGCATCTCCGTCAACGTGTTCGCGGGGCCGCCGTTGCCATTTGTTAACGAACCATTCAAATCGGATGAACCACGAAGCCCATTTGTAGATGCTGATCTTGAGTTGGAAGGATAATTGAGTGTTGTCGGTGGTGGGGTGTTGAGCGCAATGTCGACGAGTCTTGCGAGCTCTTCTTCTGGCCCAAATACTTTCGCATCAACTTCTTTCAGTAATGTAAAGTGTCGCACGAGTTCCTTTGGCAATGCAGATATAGCGTCTGCGAACTGGGTTATTGCAGGGAATATTTCGACTGTCTGGTCCGCATTTGGTACTCCATCACCGCCGCCAATCGAACCTCTTGATCCCAAAGGTCGAGAGCCAGAGATAGAGGATCTAGGTGGATTATTTCGTGTTTGCCGTAGAGGCTGAGCTCTGCGGCTCGAAGAGGGGTCCGAAGGAGGTGCTTTTGTGGATTTCATCGTGTGTATCGACGTAATTTTCTATGGCCAAGATGAGGAAATCGAGGAGGAAGTTGTGCGACACGCGCAAATTGGATTCAAAGAGATTCCGAGTGTAATTTTTAACTTTCGAAGCCCATTGGGAACTGACATTAGATTCGAGCAAGTCGTCTCAGCATTTGAGATTGTTAAGGCGTATGCTAACTTTGTAGAGTAGCAGAAGATCTGGGTGGGTGATCACTCCGGTCTTGCTAGGGTAAATGTGTGGGCAGAATTAATTCACCGCCCAGATTGAGCTAATTACGGTGGCCTGCAGGCTTTCAAGCTTAAACTGCCGAGCTCAAGTGGATTTATTTTTTGATATCATTGTAATGTGAATAATACGAAAAGACAATTGAATACCCTTATTAATCTGCAGAACCTCTAGATATATCCCACTACTTTCGAAAGGATATGCTCGACAATCATCTTATTACCATCATTGAAATTGATGACTGCCATGGTAAATTATCGGTATCAAATATCATCCCAACTCCTGAATCCCTTCTATAATGCCATTGCCCGCGCCAAAATTCCTTGGATATCTAACGATTTTTGATATTTGATGCCTTGATTCCTTTACTTTGCGCCTTTTCTTCAACATGCTTCTGTTTCCATTGCCATTCTACCAAGACAGGTAGAAACTGCCACAAATCAAATTCAGGCCACAAACAATCCAAGAAAACTATCTCTGTATCCTCATGGCATTGCCATAACATGAAGTCGCTTAATCTATTAACTCCACTCGTTCGAATCAAGAGATCTAAAGGAGGATCCCCGGCAGTGAATAGATTTTCTTCAAGCGTGTCTATGGATATTGATTCGGGGTCGGGGAACACGCCAGCTTCGGGGCTGCTTGTTGGTGACGGTTCAGGATTTAGGGTTGTGGAGGATGATACAGATTCGTCTGGTTCGGATATGTTCGACGGAGTAGGAGAGCTTGCTCTTAGAGCTGACTTTGAGGTAGAATCGACATTCCTTGACTTGAGCTTTTGGGTTATTCGAGTCTGCGAAAAAGGTCGCTGTTGCGTATGTGTTGGTTTTGAGTAGTTTTCTACAGTAGTCTTGATTGCGGTTGTGATTTCATCTCGAGATGTGTATGGGAAGCAAATGTTGAGTGCGCAACTAAATGGTATTAGTAAATTAGACTCAGCAGCGTTGACATAGCCCAGCTTACTCTCCGTTGTTCTTTGTCATGTCCACAGCTCTATCGATGGCCTCCAAAACATCATCTTTGACCAAATTCCTCTGGCCAAGAACTCGAACGCTGGCTCCGTACCTGTCCAGAAGATCTCCATGTTGCGCCAATTGTACCAGCTTAACTTTTGCCATTTCCATGAGAGCATCTACCTCGTATTTCGAGCGTTTGAAGTTCTCTATACTGAAGGCGTAAACGGTTACCACTTTCACTCCAGACTTATAGCAGACTTCTAATATCTACAAATCGTATTAGCGGGAGCACAAGAACACTTTTTGATAGAAAACAAACTCTTGCTAGAGCCTCAAATCCCAGATTGTGCCCCTCGACTGTTTCTATCTTGTGACTTCGCGCAAATCGTCTGTTCCCATCCATCACAAATGCCACATGTTGAGGAATAGGACCTTGTCGCAATGCGCCAATGAGTAACTCTCTCAGCTTATCAATGCCCCATTCGATGGGCGGCGAGGCTAGCATCCATTTCCGGAGCTGCGAGACATGCCTCGAAGACATGCTTGATATATGAAGGGATGCAGCACCGTAGAAGGAACCTAAAGAAAGCTGTATGACAAGGGATTGATGAGGATCCGAGCTGGATATCGAAGTATGGTTTCAAGAGAAAAAATGCCCTTTTCTTAAATCTGGTGAGAATTCCGAATTTGGTATGTTGAAGTAAATGAATCTTTAAACGCTGACGTATCCTTATAGTTTGCGGGGATACTGGGTGGTTACCGGTACAATGATTAACAGTTCGTATGTAATTCTACTGGAAGCAGCGGCGATGTTTCTTTTCCGAGTCTCGAACGAGTCCTCTTACGCTCGGTACGGGCCCTCGGGCCAATTGGGTAAAATTAATAAATACATAGCAATAAATTATTGCTTCCTCACAAATACCTATCTAGGTATCCCAAAATTCGGTTTGAAGACCTCCTGTTCGAGATTTCACTGCATACAATGCAACGCTGGAGGCACATCTACACATCTATACATCATGGGAATAATGGCAAGAGCTAGTTGCAGTGCTTGCCAGGCCGGCTTGATTGTGTCACTAAACTTTGGGCGAGAGATATATTGTTCTTCTTCGCTAGGCGTTGCAATACTCATTTTCATATTCCAGAGCCAACTATCAACCATATGATCACTCTGTTTCTGACATACCAAGAACACCTCACACGACTTCTTTCTCAGCATGCTCGAGACTAGTTCGCTCATTCTCGCGGGACTCTTGTCCATACTGTTATATGTCGTTGTGATAAGGCGAGCCAATAAATTCAAGACATTGAACCATCAGCATGGTTGCGAGCATCCTGTTACCTACCCCCACATCGATCCGTTCTTTGGACTTGACCTAAAGCTACAAGAAATTGGACAGTCTTTGAAATATCAAGGTATTCCCTTTATGTCAAACCTTCATACAAAATACGGTAAAACAATCTGGTTGAACAACTTGGGTACTTCGGACATAAGGACCATTGATTCTGAGAATCTTCAAAATGCTTGGTCTACCAACAATTCTGACTGGGGTTACCAACCTTACCGGCTTCCTGTGATGGGACCTTTTTGCGGGCGTGGATTTATCACCACCGATAATGAGGAATGGCAAAAAGCTAGAGTTCTTCTTCGACCTACGTTCAGCAAAGCCAATATATCAGATTTAAGTCCGTTCATAGCGTTGAGTAAGGCCTTCTTTCAAGGCATTCCACAAGATGGTCATACAACAATTGATCTACAAACTCCCCTGGCAAGTCTCGTAGGTACAAATGATGAAAACTTATGTGGCAAAGGCAAGATTCTGACTATGGTTTCAGTTCGTTGGCACTTCCATGAAGTTTATTCTAGGGGTGACTCCCAGACCCGGCGCCGATGGAAGATCGGACGAGGTGGCTGCTTTTCTGAAAGCTTTCCAAAAATCTTTCATTGGTATGGGACTTTCATTTATGCTGGGCCCCTTGCAGTTTCTCATCCCCAAGTCAATGAAATACGAGGCGTATAAGGAAGTTCAATCATATCTTGACTCGCTCATCGAAACGGAGATAAGTGCAGAAAATGAAGCTTCCGGCTCCCATTTTAATGGATCAAATCCAAGAAGCCTTCTTCAAGGTCTAATCAAAGAAACTGATGATCGCATTGAGATTCGCGATAATGCTTTACAGGGAATGATGGCTGTTCAGGACACAACTCCTGTTCTTCTCAGCAACACACTATTTCTTCTTTCACGTAACCCAAAAGTATATGATAGATTACGGGATGAAGTCCAGTCATTGGATCTAGAAGAATCGCAGCATCTGTACGATAAGCTACGCTGTTTGAGCTTTCTTCACAATGTCATTAACGAATGTAAGACAACCTAACGTTTCTTTACTACCAGCATACCATTGCGTGGCCAAACTAATCATCCGTAGCACTTCGCCTCTTTCCAATTTTCCCAGCCCTTGCTCGTATCTCATTGACAGATACAACTCTACCAAAAGGAGGAGGTAAAGATGGCAACTCCCCGATCTATGTACCTAAAGGCACGAAGCTTTGGGCAAATTTCTACGGTCTACATCATATTGAGTCCGTGTTTGGTCCTAACATTGAATTGTTCGATCCAGATAGATGGTACTCTATCAAACCTAGTCCTTGGGAATACATGCCCTTTGGAGGAGGGCCTCGTGCCTGTGTGGGCCAGAACAAGGCATTGGTAGAGGCGTCATATATGCTAGCAAAATTTGCACAGCTTTACAAGAGAATAGAGAGTCGAGATTCAAGAGATTGGGCGGGTCAGCGGAAGTTGACAGCAAGTAATGCGAATGGGTGTAAAGTTGTATGTGTACCAGCATGACGGTATATTTTCTTTCAAATTGGGTGGATTTTGTTAAAGCTTATTCAGACGTTTCATCTCGGGGTTTGGCGCGGAGTGTTTTGATTGGAATGTAAAACTACCCTCAAAATACGTCAAGATATCTTGCCGCATATTTGAGTGATAACGTTGCAGTTTATTGATGCTCTAGAAATAGGAATGTTTATAAAGTTCCTAGAATGGAATTTTGGCAGGTAGTCTGGGGTGATCTGACGTTTCTAATTCAAGTATATAATAAGTGAACTAGAATTTGCGAGTGATTTTTTTTCGACAAAGTGAACCCATCTTACAGTCTAATCTATCCATACCTGATTTCATTAAACAAATCAAACATCACCTTGAAGATGCATCGGACCAACCAACCACTCCTCTCACTCGCTACCCTCGCTATCCTCCTTATATTGTCCCTTCAAGTCCAAGCACAAGCTCCCTCCGGTCGTCCAATCACCAGCGCCCGTACCAACGGGACGTTGTAAGTTTTGTATCTTCTCCTTACCCTTTTCACACCTCATATTTCCTCCCAACTACTTTCAACATCAAACTAATGATCAAAACAGTCACAATAGTACCAGCACACGTAGAGCACCAACAAGCACCAAAACGGTACCCACACTTACAGACTCCGGGGGATTCGCTACGGGAACCAGTTTTGTTAACGCGGGTGAAAATATGTCGCCCGTTGCGATTGGGGGACTTGTCGTGTTTTTAGGAGGACTTTTGGCGTTTTGAGGGAGAGCTTGGGAGTGTGATGAGTGAGTTGAGTGTTTGAAATCTTGGGGGAGATTGGGAAGTGGGAAGTGGGAAGAAACGAGGGATGGTTGAGTTGGAAGTGTTTGAAGCAGATGATTCTGAGCGTATTCAATACTACATGGATTGAAAAAAGAGACAATTTTAATGCAGAAGATTATCAAATTTTGGGTATGGATTTGTTAGTTTAGAGCAGGAAGAGCGAGAAATTTTGCCGCTATTTAGGTAGATTGATATGCGATAATGTTTGGACACATCATCACTTGACAACATTCTTAGATTTCACGCAAGCACACAAGGTTTTCATGTAGTGTTGAGCTTCTGTTCGTCTCAGTGCCACCATGTATTACCCGAAGAAAGGTCGACAAGAAAATGTACAACTAGCGAAAACCTGAATGTCTATTGGATGCCTATTCTATATAATGATGCAAATAACGCCAGCGACTCCTTTCAAACCCATTCTTATGTTCTTTTTCTCTGATTATCCAGCTCTCTACCTATCTCCGGTTTTGACTCCGTCCTGTCCATCGACCTTCTCTTCAGTGCAGCGCCTCCAGGAAATTGATTCCCTTCTGCTCGCCTTCCACCATCTTCAATTATTTCTTCGCCTTCTTGGTAGAATCGGTCTTCGCTTTCTTACCAGAATCGGAGCCGCTGGAGCCTGTTTGGCGTTAGTAAGCGTATAAGTAGGAATCAAATATATGTCTTACTACTTGGATAAGGCTTCGATTCGAGCGCTTGTTGACTGCGCTTGAATTGTCTTTCTCTTTCACTATCGCTGACTTCAGATGAGGAGCTTCCTTGATTACCTGTTAAATATTAGTGACCGTATGAGTAGGAATCAAGTATCTATCTTACCAGTTTTTGAAGAGCTGGCCTTAGGAATTTTTGAAGAGCTGGCCATCGTTTTTGGATGGCCTACCACTAAATCGGCGGATTTACGTGAATGATTACCTTGTTTAAAGGTGATAGGTAAACCTTCCTTGGGAAAAGTATCTTTGCCTTTGCCGTTTTTGTTGTTGGTGGAAGACATTTTTATAATTGAATATTTCGATATTCCAGTATTCCAGTATTCGATGTTCTGTGTGAGTTTGGCAGAAGAAGATCAATAGAGTGATGGTGATGATGAAGATGAAAGTGAGGTTGATGAGATTGATATTGCAAGCTATGCACTCACCAAGCCATATTTATATTCACTTGAGCCAGACTCGTCGCTCGCATTGTTGGTATATCGTGAGCCATATTACCGACTAGACATAACAGAGGTAGGCCAGTGACACCTCGACCCAAATCTCACAGCAGGATTTTTTGAAGCCATACCAAAAGCGGATTCAATTTGGCAATATTGAGGTTGTAATGATATTAAGTCGGGGCTCATAAATTCAGGCTGACAGCAAAAAAGCAACCGTGAAGAACGTGAGGGGTCAATGGAAGACAGCCAAGTCGAATAGTCAACATGTCGAAGCTTCACAACTGAAATCTTAAGCATTCGCCCAAGACATCTCAGTACAATAACTCAGAAAGAGTCGGTAAAGAGGCTCAAATTTACAGGCGTAGGATATTCTCGACTCAGTATCAACGTACTGAGAAGGACAATTACCCAACATCTGGCATAACAGAGAAACTGCAGGTAACGCCCATAGTGAGCGAACCACGCTGACGCCCATGACCTCCCCGTACCGTACCATACATCAATACATTACTTTGAACAGGCAAACAGAGATGGTCAGCCGTCGGCTACTCGACCAGGCGCCATAGGGGCTCGTAAACTCCCGGCCTCAACCCAATTTAGGCAGGCACGCGCGAACAAGCTGGTGAAGCTCGGCTCCAGAAATATGTTTGGAAGCCAGACAGTCAATGTAAAGGGATTTGTTGGATGTAGGCCACACTTGAAAACCCTAAAACAGCATATTGAAATGTGCAAAATATACCATCTGAACGTCAGTTGCGCAAAAGTTCCCATTTCTATGAGCTTTCATGCTGTGGAATTCACCGCACCATTGGAAACATTGCCGTCTTTCGATTCGAACATCCCATACATTGCTTTACGAAGGAATCTTTCATAACTTGACCGACCAGGTCCCCACGCCCAATTGGTAGGTAGCCTGATTTAAACATACATATCTTCAATATCTTACACTTGATGTAGGTGGGAATCCAGGGGCACAGCCGCCATAGTAGCATTAGCTCCATCAATTTGCCGCGATACGATCATACAAATCATCATTGCCCTCATCATCCTTAGCTTCCTAAACAGCTGCCTTAATATTGCCCCGCTTTCTCATTGTTGGCTATATTCCTTGGTATTCCAACCACCAACACCCTTATTCTAATGACTCAAAGTACTTCGTCTCTTCGACTTCCTCCTCTGCAGCGTCGCCCTCCCCTTCCTCGTCCTAATTCTACTCAAAAATCCATGTCTCCTCTTCCTAACAAAGTGACTCGGACTGAACGTGTTTCTTGGCCCACAGCGTAATTGTGTTGTACTCAAAGCGGGATGTGTTGAGATCTTAGGAAGGAGATCTAGAGGTGCTGCTTCTGAAGGAATAACTACAGACGTTGAGGGTTTGAATGCGGAGGGGGATAACGTGGGTCGGAGGGGCGTGATTGAAGTGAATGTTCTACAAAGTTGTTAGTGTAAGACACGGCTGTGTGAATTGACAAATATCTACCTTTTCGCAACGATAGCATTGGATTGTGAAAGCGCCCTTGTTATAATTGGAGTGGCCCTAAGACCATGAGAGCAGCGTAGACACAACATTTTGCTACAATTTGTGAATATCTTATCCCGGACCAGAATTCGAGGTTATCCCCATGCACTATCAAAATCAAAAAACTACGCTAGCGGACATTTTTCCGCCTCAGTCGCAAAAAATCTCGGGGCTTCCATGAAACTTCTTGTTTGCATACTTCGAAAATCGATTTCTCTGGCATTTGTCGTTGATTTATTTCATCTTTACAACTCCGACCAAATCTAGTTATATTCAAGACTCAATCAACATGTCTGCTTCGGCCTTTCCACCCCACAAATCAATTCCTTCGATCCCTGTCAATCAAACAATTGCTCTCAAATACCTTCAAGATTATCTCTCACTCGCATCCAGCACACCATATCTTCTTCCAAACGCCAAACTCGAGCCTACGGGTCCTGCTATCGGGAGCAGTCACTCCAGTGTTACGATCCACAATCTTCAACGTGTTGAAGCTGGTCTGCGCGGAGAATGGCTTGCGCCAACATTAGAAATGGAGGAGGAAAATCCAGTTGAGATTGCGCAGGGTTTGGAAGATGATAGCGGGGGCGACAAGATGGATGTAGATGGGTGGCAGGATAAGGAAGAATTTGAGAGGGAGCAGAGTATCGAGGAGGGAGATGTTGGAGCTAGGGTCCAAAAGGTGAATAACGCGGAAGTTGATAGTGATCTTGAGATTGAGCCAAGTGCAAAGGCAGTTCCAGGATTGAAGCAACCCAAAGCATGGATCCGGAAGGAAAAACAAACACGAAAGGCCGAAAAGAAGGCAAGACACAAGGCAGAGCTGAAGGCGAAGGAAGCGAAGAAACAATCCGCAGCATAATGAGCACGACGAACTACAAGTCACGAATTTTCGATGCGTTTTAGCGAGGTTAACGGAAATCTTTTTATTCAGTCTATACCGTACATCTATTCAGAGGTTTCCTCGTAATGTGGAATGCTGTACATCTACAATTCTCTGCCACTAGCTTGTGCGGTCTTCTCATCCTTTGCAGCCGCTGGTGCAACTGGACCGCTCGACTTCCATCCCAAAGCACCTAATCTCTCCGACAATATTGGATGAGAGAAATGGTAGCTTGCATACATCCAGTCCGCATCCATAGTACTCAAGTTCTGGATCTGCAATTTTATCAACGAACGAGCTAGCTCAGCCTGGTATCCAAGTCCTTGTGCGAAGTCATCTGCTTCAAACTCGTACTTTCTGCTGAGGATATTCATCAACAGCTTGATGACTGTGTCCATAGGGGCAAGTGCATCAGAGAACAAGATGAACCCTATTATGATTGGGAACTCGTTATGGAAACCAAATGATTGGTACAAGGAGTGGTTGTTAATAAAGACGGAGAACAGGGAGAAGATGTAGAAAAAATGGGCCTGTAAATAATTAATGAGAATCCCGGAATAACCAACAGAAATCAGCTTACCTGAGAGATTCCAAAGAGCTTTGTAGTGTGTCCCCGGCTCCAGTGACCAAGTTCATGGGCAAGAACAGCTACAATCTCTTGTGTATCGCTCTTCTCGATCAGAGTATCATAAATGACGATATGCTTCTTCCATGGTAGACCGAAGAAATAAGCATTACTATGAGCACTGCGCTTGCTGCCGTCGATAACATGCAATTCGTGAAGAGGGAAGTTCAAGCGTTTGGCCAAAGCCTCGACGCCATCTTTCAATTCTCCAGGCTCGAGGGGCGAGAGCTTGTTGAACAAGGGCAAGATCGTGATCGGGTAGACTGTAATCATGAAAACCTGGAGTCCAGCACCAAACAACCACAAGTAGTAGAAGAATTGATGGCCGGTTTTTTGTATGATCGTGAGAAAGCCAGCGAGGATCGGTGGAGTCAATGTAAATGCCAACATCTGTCCCTTTAACATGTCCGTAACGAAGAGTTTAGGCGTCTGCTTATTGAAACCAAACTTCTCCTCCAGCACAAATGTCTGGTAGATTGAAGTTGGGAGAGAAATAAACTGTTGAATTACAATAAAAGTAAGGACGAAAACGATTGAGTGAGAAATCTCGCCGGTGAACCGAGCGGGTGCAAGTCGTAGAAGCCATGATCCCGTGAAGTCCCAAAGTTTGGGAAGAATGTCGAAATAGATGAATGCCGTGTTTTGAATTTGTCCATAGAGTCCTGCAACGAAACCGAATTGTGCTTTTGCGCGTCCATATGCCTTTTTGGAAGTCAGCGAGTGGTAGTGGGGAGATGGTAAGGCTGACGATAACATACCTGGCTTTTGTCGAAAACTTCTTGCGAGACTTCATTGGAGAGAACCTTGGGTGGACGTGTTTGCTTTAAGACTTGATATTGACGGAGAGAGAGAAAACCTTCGAATAGGTATTGTGCGAGAGAGAAGCCAACGATGAGCTTCTTCCATGGGAATAGTGGCCTATCGAGGGAACGCGCAAGGCGCTGGAATGACACGGTTAGTATTTTTGATCAAGATACTTTCAACTGAAAAACAAGTTGGGAGAGTTATACCTGAAGGAAATCCATGTTTAAACCAATATTGAATTGAATAGAATAGGTGTTCAATATGGAAATGAATTGTTGTAGGTTGATAATACCTCTAAGTTAAAATAAAAGAGTGGTCTTGTTGTTAAGAAGCTAGAATTGAAGGATTAGTACGAGTACCATATCAGTCCTACCTTACCTTCAGAAGGTATCTAATAAGGCTCCCATCTCACACCTGACCTGCTGTTTGTTTTAACAACGTTTCACTCGAAACGACCTACCTACCTACTCTCAACATCTTAATTTACCAAGTCTTCTATCAATACATTCATTCAATTCACTCAATGAATTTTTCACATATCAGAAGTCTGATTGATCATGGTTATGTGATGCTTTGAAATATTCCAGAAATTCTCGCCGTTGTACAGCATTTATTCAACATCTTCATTGATCCGCAAATATGCTCTATTGGCAATCAATCTATACATTCAAACACCCGCATGGAGAGTTCCAATGCAATTTCAGGCCATATTTTTATTACGCCGACCAAATACTCTTCAAGATATGATCTCGTTCTTTCCCGTCATTTCCCGAGGGAGACGTTCTCGAGCATAGTCATGAGAGCCTTTGGATGAAGTACACAGCGTGCCATGCAAAGAACCAGAGTAAGGGACCGATATATTCTCTTCTGTGTTCAATAGCCATACTTTGAGTCGGAAAATAATTGTCCGCTAAGCACCGATGTCAGGAACAATCATGAACTCGTGCTTCAAGGCAGCGGCAAAGGAGAAGATTTAGAAGCCGATGGATGGCAGCCACCCAAGTGTGTATTTGTGAGTCACGGCTTTTCCATTGGCCAATCTTCACGGACATGCAGGAAACTATGTAATTGCACTACATAATATGCATAATGTCTAAGCATTCGTGGTGTATTGAACGACACATTGCCATAAGATGGCAGTCGGATTATTTGAAGCTTTTGACAATTCCGTGGAAGCACAGGGAGAAAGACATATAAAAGGGGGGTCACTCAAATATGTGAATTTAGAGATCACTATAATCTTCCATAAGAACATCAAAAGCATAATACACATACATTCCAGAAGTCAAGAACAGTTCACTTCGGCTCAAAAACTACTTGGCCAGTCAATCAGAGTCAATCAGATATTATCATGCCTCACGCAATTGTAACAGAAATCAATGGAGAGCCACTCTACTTTGAGATGACGTTGAGAGAATCCCTCACTGCACGGCATTCAAGCCGTGCTTTTCTTCCGACTCCAGTCCCAAAATCCATCTTACAATCCACTCTCGACCTCGCTCGCTTCGCCCCCTCAAATTCAAACATCCAACCCCATCTCGTTTTCGTTCTCACGGGCGAATCGCTGGAGAATCTCAGAACTAAGTTATACACTGCTGCATCGGAATCCACTCCCAATATCCCACCACTTCCTGTCGGATATACCCACTACCGGTCTGAAGTTGGCCGCCAACTCTATGGCGAAGGGATGGGTATTCCACGATCCGACTCTAAAGCTCGCAATGCAGCTGTCCTCCGCAATTATCGGTTCTTTGATGCACCAGTAGGGGCGATAGTATGTATCGATAAAACCCTGACGAATGCAGATAGAGTCAGTGTTGGTATGTGGTTACAGAGTTGGTTATTGGCGCTTACGGAGAGAGGAGTGGGCTCTTGTGTGCAGATTTGTCAGACAGGATATCCAGAGTTGGTGAGGAGGGAATGCGGGATCACTGATGATCTAGAGATTTTAGTAGCGGTATCGATCGGATACGAAGATCCGGATTTCAGGGCCAACGGGCTGAGGCCAGCGAGGGATGAATCTACCAAACACGTTACCTTTATGGAATAGAATTTCAGAAGAAATCGGTCCTGGGTCATGTTTAGGGTTGAAGGAGTTTTAGTTTGAGTATCGTCCGGGAAACGTTCACTTTTTGCCCGAGTATAGATTTGAAACTAGACTATAGTAATATTCATATCATCTATAGATGCCCCCAAATTCTTGTACTTATCGACCGCTGCGACAATGACCATACACTCTGCTTATCACAAGTAACCTTGAAATGTCTTCTCCACCTTTGACAGAACTCAGACGGCAAAAACAACATTTGCTATACTCTAATTTCTAAATTCACCATCCAAACTTCGACAGATGCTTGTCTTCCTATCCAGGTAGTCCTCCTCCCACGATCAAGTATACCCCCGACATCTCGCGATGCCATCCAAGCTTACCATTCACCTTTATATCAACTTCGGCATCAACACATGGGACCCCTTAAAAGACATTCTTCCTTTCTCAAAATCGCTCTGACTTTCAGCGATTGCCCACCCAATAATCACAGCAACTATTAATTAAATCTACAAATATTCAAGTCTCCCCATCTGGAAATCTTGGTCTACAGTCACGCATGAATGGGCCCATTTATAAGAATCAACTATATCTTAGAAACAGATCGATATTCTTATAAAATGGCATCAAGCAGCAATACCTTCATGGAAAACGTATGTAAATCGATCCTCCATAATGCAGGGTAATCTCATCATTTACTAACCCTGCATCCATAGCGCCCCGGATCATCTTCCAAGCAAACTCGCCCCAAAGATCTAATTCCAATCTCCCCCTTCGACGCTATCCCAAATCGCATCACTCCCAGCGCACTCCTCGCCATGCCCTTCATCTCCATTCTCATCGGTGTCTCCTCCCGTCACCCCACAAAACCCATCTACGCTATCTATTCCCCCAACATCGCCTCTCTCCAATACGTACACGGGGATGGTACTCTCGTCGAACCCCTCTGCGTCTGTCCGCTCCTCTCCTTCAATAACGGCGATAAACTCTGTTCTCGTCAACGTCTCAACATAATCGAATGCATGAACCGCTCGGCACGCTATCATCAAATGATCCACTCCCCCTCCTGGAACGAAGACGGACCCGACGAGACAGCCTTCCGCGGTCCCTTCACCCACGAGAAAAGCGTCAAAGAAGCCCTAACATACATATCCGATCTTCGATTCGGACCCGACAACATAGCAGCTCTGAGAACACTCCCTCTCGATCGCCACCTCGTTTCCAATCTTCCAGATCCAAGCTCCCCCTGCGTTTCCCTCACCGCACCTCCGACTTGGGATTTTAGTGTTCATCACACGGATTTTGCTGATCCATATCTCGATGCGATTCACGAAACGAAATTGTTAGATTATTTCCAGTCATTTATCCAACGCTTCCGAAACCATGTTTCCTATCCGATATTCAAAAAGGCGGCGTATGTTCTCGCGGGCATGGAACAAGTAGGAGCGATACACTGGCAGAGCGGTCGTGAAGCGGTCAAAACACAGGGGGGATGGACGGTTGATGATTTTCTGGCGAGGTTTGCAAAGTATGAACAATTTACCACCGAGTGGAAGTTTTTGTACGCGCCGAATCCGGTGACGTGGTTGGAAGCAGAGCTGGCGGATGAGGCGACGAGGGAGAGAATGGGTGGGAGGAGGAGAAAAGCGCCGTGGATGGGATTGGTGGAGGGAGTGGAGGTGGGGGAAGTTGTGAGTTGGCAAGCGCTGGGTGAGTTTTATTGGGATGATGGAGAAGAGGGGAGGGGATATCCGAGAGTGTTTCCGCGTGGAGATGATGAGTTTGAGGATGGTGGTGATCCGGAAATTGTGATGAAGAATGAGGATTCAGGAGAGACCGGAGCACGAAATAGTACTTCGCATGAGCAGAAGTATTTTGGTGAATCGACCAAGAAAGGGCATGGAAAGAGTGGAAAGAGAAGTCGGGAGGTGTGCGAGGAGAGTCCGGCGATGAAAAGAGCAAAGTCGGCTGCGTTGAATATGATTTCAGGTTCTTGATCATTATTTTGAATTTTGCAGGATGGTTGATGGTTGATTTGGTGGATATCAGATCACTGATCAGGAGGGAAGCAGATGAGAT
Organism: Botryotinia globosa; assembly: GCA_014898425.1. NCBI lineage: Eukaryota > Fungi > Ascomycota > Leotiomycetes > Helotiales > Sclerotiniaceae > Botryotinia > Botryotinia globosa. Next base: position 1,432,779 of record RCSZ01000003.1, on the reverse strand, counting down.
GAAGCTTCGATGATGTTTTTACTCTACCATTTGAGATCGAGGTGTCAAGTTGTTCAATGATTTAGTTTCCCAGTAACCATAATGAATTATTATCATTGATGATACTCTGCTAGTAGTATACAGATGTCCTCGTCGAGATCGCCTACCTCTATTCTAGGTACTCTAAGCGATTCATTCACCTGTACATACCTAGGTAGGTATTCAAGATCGATACCATCCATTTGGGTCTTGATTTATCCAATACTTGGTGTGTAAATGTTCCAGATATAATCGCATGTAATCCCATAGCATATCTGTAAAGATCCCTCAAGCTGCAATTTACACGTTCTGATACTATTACAATCTCATCCAATGTCCTCAAAACACATATCTCTCTCTTCAAATTGCAACTGTAGAATTATGTTCCTGGGGTCCATATCACAAACCCAATAATAGTGACCACCAGACCCCTTCCATGCCATTTCACCCAGCCCGTAGCTACTCTTGTTGTAAAGATACACTGGATACCGAACAAATGTATGATACACGACTAAAAGTCCCACGAATAGCATGGCCGACTACGGAATTGCTATTGCAATCAAAGTAGCAAAAGGCCAATGATGTATGAGAACATGATCAAAAGGGAAAGGAGGTACAAGTAGCAAGTAGTCGTGATTCAATTTCAACATGAACATATGAAGATATCTCGTCGTCACCGAATGTGATTATGATTGAGTTGCAGAAGAATCAAAACGATGAAAGATTCAAAGGAGTGTAGTAATTATTATTCACTTCCTCAATATAAGACAATAATTCCTATTCCTATATTCTACTCTCTTTTCCTTTCATTTCTTACGCAATAGAAAGGAAAGGAAGTCCATGTCAAATAAAAAAGATGCATTGGACTGAGCATTTGAAAAGAATAATAGCATAAGGTTATTCAAGTCGAAAAAAAGATGTCTTCCCTGTTGTAAAAAAGCAAAAATTCTTGTGGATTGGTGGGGATACAACTTTCCAATCAACACCGCAACACCGAATGCTCAGAAACAACTTCTTTTGGGGAGAGCAGAGGAGAGAACGACCAACATCACTCGTGAGATTCACTTGAATACTCAAATGCCTACTGTAATCTATATCTCGAGGTTCAAGAACCACAAATCTCCAATAAACAGATACGAAACTCAACCCCTACCAATTCTTTCGAGCGCGTAGGAAATATCAAATATCAAATACCAAATGCCAATTTCCAATTTCAACAATTGGTGATATTTGATGTCCGATACATCCATCATACATGTCCTCCCTCTCTAGGATTACCAGCAATCCATCATACATGTCCTCCCTCTCTAGGATTACCAGCAACCCACCACACCCCTAACCCAAGTTACCCAGCCCCCGTCATCTGACAGGCTCCACCGAAACAATCCCTAACGATACTTTTGAAAGAAGAAAAGAAGAAAAGAAAAGAAGAAAAGAAGAAAAGAAGAAAAAAATCCATCTAACCATGCGTCACGACGAGAATGGCAAAGGCAGTCAGCATTTAGAGGGAGAGAAACTCGCAAGATTATCTACTTGAGGAAGGCACCCAGTTGTGCCTATGTACGATGCTGCGTGTGCCTGCAGATGCAGATGCCAATGCCAATGCAGATGGAGATGCAGATGTAGAGATGAAAAAAAAATCTGATAGCGATCTGACGGCCAGATTTCTTTTCCGGCCCCCCACGAATGTACCGCGGACGAGTTGCAAGAGTTGGTCCAGACGGTCGGAAATCAAAGACGACCCCAGCGGTTCGTTAGAATTTGCTTTGCCGTAAGCTTGCAGTGCAATACACGGGGTTAATGCGCAGGCATTTTTCCTGGCGATATATCATATGTGGTCATTATCACATACATGAATCAAACCCCTGGTCGGAAGATGGATCATCTTGCGTGTTCTATTCTCATGTCACCGTTCAGGTTAAATGTAAAATTTCAGCCGGAGTGGATGATGCACTTTTGGCTTCATACATTTACGACTTCACACATTTGTCGGGACGTTTAACCCCCAATTCAACTCTTCGATATTCATCATGAATGACAGATCGAATTGATTATCAAGCAGCTATGCATAGCTATGCATAGTTACGCATTAGAACTGTGTTCTACTCGACGTTAGAAGTTTGATATCCAATCATCGTTCTAGTCTTCCGTGGATATGTCGTAAATTACTCTATCCAAATCACCACCACGCCCAATTAAATTCACAGTAGACCCCCCGAGATACAATATTCCAGCCCATCTCTTCGCGATACAGCAATGCTTGAAATAATAAAGAAGCCACGCCGACGGTGGCTTTCCTCGGCTTGCAAGGTAACATCCAGCTTTGCAGGGTTGTCGGAGAAACACGACCATGTTTTACTTTTTCAAACGGATTACACGGGTTACACGGCTTGCGACAGCTTGGAATATGTACCGATAATACCGATATTATAGGCATGTACCGTAACACCAAGACAATCTTGGCCGTGGTACCGGAGCCATATGTATTTCCTTTTCAACGCAAATTTGGGGTTGTTTGAATTTTGGTCATCCAATGAGTACTTCCATATCGGATCACTGCGTGAGACTTCCCTGCCGTAGAGTGAATGTGATAAATTCGAAGAGACTCGCCATCCAAGAGCCTTACGAGACAGTTCGATATCTTGGAGTCACAATAATCCAGCAAGTCGCAGCGTGGGACACCATGTAAGGGACAGGCAGCCACTTGGCATAGCACTAACCATACTCCTACCATCTTCGTAAAGGAACACGCAAATGGACAAGAAAAATACGGATCAAGGTGAAAGAGACAGTAAGATGAGGATCAAGTAGTCCAACCACGGGAAAAAACCATCAAGCTTTCGGAAAACTTTCGGAAAACTTTTGCTGGTAGTCTCTGTAGCTCGTCGCTCGGTGACCTGGTGATAGCAGCTCCTAGCTGGGTAAATTGCGTCCATTACTAACAGTATACATAAATTCTTGAAGTAAATTCCAAATATTATAGTAGACCTATGCTCGGAGTTTCGGTCTCCGAGACTTGTCAACAAGGCTCACGGAGTTATTGTGACTAGTTCTTTTTGCCGGTAAACCAGATACTTGGCCGGCAACTTGGTATGGTGTCAATGAGAGGAAATTATTAGCGAGAGATGATGATTTAGAATGCCATGTGGATTCCAAACTCTGAAGGCAAAAGCTCCGCACATACCAGAGATCCATCGAGAAATAATAAGAATTGAAGATAGCTATCGACATGAAATTGCCGTGAACATATTCATTTCCCACACAGGAAACATCTCCGTGAAAAGGCACTCGATCACTCACTCGAATGACCTCGTGGCCCATACAGTCTGTGTGTTTAAGGGTCCACTGTGGAAATCTCTGCCAAAAATTGCAAATCGGCCGAAAACTGTCTACGGATTTCTCACATAGTTCCCGCAACGCATCGACGGTTATAGGTGGAGTAGACCCGTCCCTTTAATTTGATATCTTTACAGACCTTGAATTCAAGACTTGATTTAAGGTATGCTGGTCACGGTTCAGCTTGTACCTTGGGATTCGCCACGCGCACAGAAGGAAATGGATACCCCAATGGCGAAAAATTGATGTGAACAACGAATGACAAAACTTGAAGTGGAAACATCGTATTGAGAGTAATATCTGTACCGGGGTAGGTATCGAAGCAAGTATCAGGTCCTGGTACCCTTCTCCTCACTTCACACAATGCCTCGGGAAGATGTGGCATTCAGTGGCTGGCTGTCGCACAAGATAGACGGCTCCCTGTACGAAGTCACTGATTCAATGGTTGCATCGCCATCTTCCAATTGGAAAGACAGAAGCAAGTGAGCCGTCTAGTTCCGCTATTCTAGACTCGTATCAGAGAAGGATATGGTCTGGTATGTTCGATGGGTTTGCTTCATGGCATCGAATGATAGAAAACAGAAGTTTCGTCAACAGAAAAGAGTTTCGATGATGTCGATAAACTCTTGTGACTTAATTACCTGTTTGTTGATACAATGATGTCGTTTTGACCAGTGTAGATTTGAGTTTCAAGCTTCGTCGATAGTGCATGATTCTAGAAGTTACTTACTGTCGCTACTGTACGTACAGTACGCAGTGCATGCATATCTGTAGCTTGGAATTTGAAAAGCTATATGCCAGTGGGATATGATGTCCATCACTTAGAGCCTGCATATTTCGGGATCGCTCCAACCCAGTGACTGGAATGCGGCACGAATCGTAAGATTAACAGTAAAGTTACTTCTGAGAGTAGACAATCCGAGGTCTTCCAGACTGTGCGTATACAGACTAGAGGCGAAAGTCTAGCTACGTCCACCTTGGTGGAGAGTGAAAATAACCACTAAGCAAGGAATTGGTATGGCGTGGATAGGATAACAGTTGATGCTGGCAAGGTATAGACGAGCCTGGAAAGATCATGGTTTCTTTTAAGCATTAGGTATTGATCAGCGACAGGGATCAGTATGGTGATCTTCTAGGGTTTGCCGGGTAATGCCACACTAATGGAAACCTAGTAACAGTGGTGGATCGTGATCTCGGAAAGGGTACAAACAAGAATGAATAGCTGATTGTTGAAACTTTGGCGGCCATCACCATCGTCATTGGCACTGAGTAGCGAGAAGCTTGAAATGTTACACTGGAGTTAGATGAGAGCAGAGTAAGATGAGGATTGGCGGATTCAGGATCGTGAGAAGAGATCTGGAACGACAACCAGGAACGATCTCGTGTAGCATTAAATGGAGTGTGGCAATATTTCCATCTAGTTGATACCAGTGCTGGATAGGTGATAGCCGAGCCTGCAGTTTAGAAGCTGTGGAAAGAAGGCTGAAGGAAGGCAAACGGGGCAGTTTCCATCCGGGAAAGCTTCGGGCCACGAGGATAGTTGGCAATCAATGATCTAGTGTCAGGTGTGTACTAATCGCGTCTGTGTACAGATTGCGGAGTGCTAATTGTAGAATTTAGGCAAAGTTTAATTTCTTTTTACGGTTATGGTAACCTTACCTGGGGAATTGCCTCTTGGCTTTCGGAATATTTTACTTTTTGCAGTATCGTTGTAAGCCGGGAATAGCGGTTGGGTGGAAGCGGGCTCGTACACGCGAGGATTTATACAAACTATTACCGCTAATGACTCGGTAATTTGCGTGGAAATTATATGATAAAACATAGGGCGTTGGTAGGTGTAATGTGGCTGTCACTAATACACACAAGGTAACTCAGGTGAGAAGACGGAGGGGAAATTAGGCCTTGAGGTTCGAGTCATTGACAGGACGGAATAAGAGTCTTTTTCAGCCTGCTCTAAATCCGATGCATGTCTAGTGAGGCGCAATAGTAGCTTCAGGATATCTGTCCGACCCCTCCCGAGAAAAGCTTACCAGTATATGCGGAAAGCTTAAGAGCCAATGCTTTGTTGATAACTTGACAGAGGTGGCGGAGTACAAACACGTAGCAAGTTAGCTTGCAAACAACTGAGAAACTGTCACAACTGAACCAATCAAACTCTGACAATCGGACCTCAAAGCGAAAAAACTTCACAGATGCTTTCAGAGCTCAAGATTGAACATGGATAGCTGGTAGAGGAGAGCATCGCATGAAATGCGCTTCCACGTATCATGGTGGCGGAAGTTAGCTCTGGCTGGATCGCGGGGTGAGGATCATTGTTAAGGATTGATATTAACTTTTCCACGAACTTTACCAGTTACTCGGAACAGGCCATGTAGCTCCTGTGGGGTCCGCATCCAAACAAGCAAGTAACAAGCAGGATAGAATATAGGAAACCTTGAGTGAATTTTATTGGAGTTTGACGATTCATATCAACTCCATGTTTCAAGGTATATTTCACTGTCCAACAATCTAACAACGTTTTCCCGCCGACGTTGGGATGTCTCCATGACCGCCACGCTTTCGGAACTTCGGAGGATATCTATGTATGATCGACGCAATGTAATATGTAATGCAATGCAGGGCAGTTGTTACAGGGCCTTCAAACTGCTATTGATAGACGTGGTTGCTGCAGTTCACGCCGTAAAGGGGAAGAAAAAAACGTGCGTACAAGTTCATCATCACAAATACAGCGTTGTGGAGACCCCAGGGGCTTGGGAATCGAGGCGCGCCTGGATTCTGAAGTGGCTGATGATCGTATTTCGCAATTGAAGCCGATGGTATCGTCAACGTGGTCAAAGACCTAACCTAGTGAGAGTATTGCTATTTTAGGCTTGTAATGTGTGAAAAGGTACATGTAGTGGAAATTAAAGGGACATGAAGGATGGTTCACTTCATCGTATGTCAGTGCATTAGCACTAATATTGAGTCACTTACACTCTCCAGGACCTGTGTAAGCTGTACCTCCAGATGGTTATAGAGTCTACACGATCTTAAACGTCTGTGTGTTTAATGTAAGTTGCACTATCTTTGCAGTTAGGCGATTGTGACAAATGAATACCCAAGTATGGTAGTCAGACTAGTCACAAATCAAGGCAGAACAGGCGATATCATGTCTGGAAGTGTGATGATACTGGGACGGGTTTATGATTAGTTTGAGAAGCTAGAACCCTTTCTCAGTTGTGATCCATGATTGACAACAAAGATGGTTAGAGATGGAAAAGATATCGCAAGTGGATTCATAACGCCCCGTATTATAAGCTGATAATGTGAAGTGACACAGCGCGTGTGTATAGAAAGTTGAAGAGAAAAACGGAACCTTGAATTCCATTCTCTGTGACGCCTTAAGTGCATGAATTGTGTAAAATGTTGAAAGACAATAATGGAGGATTACTGCAATCTGCCTGCATATGTATGAAGACTCAAACCTTGGCAAAGAAGATGTATAAGAATTGAAGAAATGCAAGATACAGTTCGAAGAGTTGGCAAGTAAAGGCGATCATGTACGCTTGGACTTGCCTGTTGAAAAGACATGGCGATAACCAAAAGTGGATATCTTATGAGACATTTGTGATATCGAAAAGATACTTCTTACAGATAATCATGTGATGAATATAATCACTTTGTGGGCGTCCAAGCACTTGCTTGCCGTTGTAGAACGGGCTGATCAGCCAGCCAGCCATAGTCACCTAGGTAATCGTTGATCTTGATATGAAATTCAAGTCACTAGATTGTGAATCCACTAATAAGAAATTAGAGGCATTCAAAATCGATCTGATAAAATGGATTTTGTTCATAATTCACCCCTTTTGCATGCGGGGCCACTTGCAGTTGCATCAGCCCAATGTGTGGGTGACAGGATGTCTCACTACCAGGTCTGTTGCAACGAGACAGATAGATAAAAGGAGAAGCGCACTAAGCGGAAAACGATTTATTCTTGACCCGTGCCGGGCCGTGTTGTACAAGATTCGCTACCGAGGGTTGGTTCTCAGGTACGGGAAGGATGCATGTGCTCCAATCCGTGTAATTGCGGCGTCAATGCATTAGGATGTGCACAGCATCAAACTTTTCGCCTGAAGAGACCTCGGGCGACCAACTGGAGAAGCTTCCATCAGGCATCATTGGACAATGCTTAATGGGAAATTGAGTAGTGACAGGCATAGTTCAGCGGTGTGAGACGCGATATCGAAATGCAGTAATTGGAGACACTGTACTGTAACTCAAAGATGTTCCAAAAGCACTGCAGACTTGTGAAGGTAGGATGAAAGATGCAGAGATAAAACAGGGTTCGGGGATGGGATTAGATGTTTGTCGGCTAAATACTAATTCTGGGGGGAGAGGAAGCGTTTGAAAGGTTTGAAAACCCGAAAGTGGATACAAAAACTACAGTATTCCAGACTTCCAGGTACAGATTTTACAGCTATTATTGCACACATACAGTATGTACGGCACTGATGATTACGCACCCCGCCAGTTTGTCTGGTTTCCATAAGGAATCTACCTAATTGGCGAAAGAGCAAACGCATATGGGGAGTTGGTGTATTGGCGATGCGAAGACGAAGAAATACCACAGCTGTTTGATAGTGAAGCAAAAGAAAACATCACTTGATACTTCTTTTGTTCGGAATGTTCCCGCGTTTTGCCCTTATCTTTAAGAAAGAAGCAACGACAATGATACGTTGAATGGCGAGTCGGTACCCCGCAGGTACTAACTCGGTAAGTGGCCGTTCATTCTCTCTTGGTCACACACAATAAGCCTTCCCCGGATATGTCCCTCTCGACTCCCGGTTTGATAATAATGAGCTGTGAGTATAGAAATTACACATAATTATCATTGAGTCGAGATTACTCGATGCTTCAAAGCGTGTCACCAGATGTGATGAGTGATTTGAGGAAATTTGATTGCCCCACCAGTCATTAGGCATTTGAGATCATGATTGTTTATTACTTTCAACTCGAATCTCGTGGCGGGAAGGATTTGAAGTATTAGTTCGGGTTGTATTGTCCGGCATTTGATCTAAGTCACGGCACTTGGTGCTTGTTTCGTAATGCTAATCATATTAAGCATAAGCGAGAGAGTCACCTCAGCATTGATTGACTCGAATCGCTCATGTAAGAATTGTCAAGGCCTATCTTACAGTATTTATAAGACATTACTATGATATTGAGATTCACGGAGATACATGCCCCGCCATGCTCTCAATTGCCAATCTCATTATTAGTCTCCTACTCCCCCTGGGTTTTGTTGACTGGACTCATGCTTCGCACGCTCTTGATCGGCACACGGTAGCTATCATGTGCTTCTCCACTGTAATAGTGTTGCCAGCATATGGATGTAAGAGTTTAGGCCTCGGCTTATCGCACACCACCTTATTTCGTGACAAAATCCCTGTAAAAATGTCGTTTTTCTATATAAATTAATTATTTTTATAATTCTTTAATGAATGGAAGATATAATTTGAAAATTGGTTATTTAAATAATATTTATAATTAATTTCTGAAAAAATGAGTGAAATATTTTTAATAATTTTTTGGATAAAGTTATAAGTATTTAAAATTGGAAATCTTTAAATTTTTTAATATATAATGCTTTTCCTATATAAAAAAATCGATTTTTTTGAAAATTTCAGGAATTCCAACTTTAAATACCTATAATTTTATCAAAAAAATTATTAAAAATAATTCATTCAATCTTTTTTATATAATTTCATTAATTATTTATTATCAGAATAAATTTTATAAATCTAATTTGAAGATTGATTGGAATAATATATAGTTCAAAAGTTGAAGAAATGAGGCTTTTTGGTGTGTTTTCGCTTAGTGTGCGATAAGCCGGGGCCTAAACTCTTACTTTGTAGTTGCACCACAGCAGTGATACTCTGCGTAGCATTTATCAGATTTCAATGGCCTATGATTCATTCACGCGGTGATGTGATAATTTTGGAGATACTCATGCGAACGTTGAGCTTCCTTTTGCCATAAAAAGAACTGGGTTCTTGTGCATGTGCATAACGGGGATACTTGAAGATGATGCACTCTGTCTCCATGTATGCATGGAATGAAGAAGAATAACTCAAACTCAGCCAAAAATGTTAACAGTTGCATTAGGAAGTGGCCGTAAAAGCTAACAGAAACGAATTGAAAAATTGAGGCTAAAACGAATATCGACTAGGTATCGGTGTGGTGTTCTGTTGAAGATCCCCAAATCTCGTATGACCTTACCGAAGTATTGTTTTGCAAATCCTTAATGTGATTAAGTGCATCATTGTGTTAGTCTGAAAATGGAAACGGAGTTGCAATTTCTCTCCATTGAAAAATCAAAAGAGAGAGCAGATCCTGCAGTGGAATTACCGAACAAAGCTGGCAGCTTCACGATCATTTATTGTGGCGTGATTAACAAGAGTATTATGCCTTTCAACATCCGGTGTGCCTGGCGAGTAGAACGCCGCGATTCTTCGAGAGGTTGGCTGCTCTACGAAATAAAAACTAAAGCATGCAATGAATTGGTGATACTTGCATTCTTACAAGGCATGTAGAGCGTTGATGAAATGAGTCAGGAAAATAATGTTCATTTCCGCGGTACAAATCCATCACGTTATAATAATATAGGTACTACGGAGTAATTATAGGATTATCCCCTATACCGCTGAGAATGGGCTCCAAAAGTGGTCCATGCGATATACCTTGAATAATAAAGCCTTATTGAATAGAATAGCTATTTTAATGGATTTTCAATCACATTTTTGATATTATTAAATCTTGATTTCAAATATTGATTTTTTATAATTTCAAAAAAAAAAGAAAAGATTGAGAATTAATATATATTATTATATTAAAAGTTTTAATATAGAAAAAATATTCATTGAATTTTATATCAAAAAATAAATGTAAATATTGGATTAAATTCAAGGAATCTTGATAATCTAATTGGTCAATAAGACTCTGTTAAACGAGGGAGCCCATTCTCAGCGATATAGGGGATAGTGTGATTTATTGATTTCAGGTAGCACAATTGTTGCTACCACAGCTAGTTGTAGATGTGATTGTTGCCTTCTTAGTAGTTGATGATACTAATAATGTGATTTTGTGACCGGCGTTTGACCTGTGTTTGAAGATTTCTCCGTATCAGCCAGAAAGCTACGTTTGATTTCATGAACACTTGGCCTGTGGTTTTGCAGACTTGCAGCGACGGTGCGGACAGCCTCAAAGCTAGAACATTCAGATGACCGTTGCTTATCAACTGCCTAGACAAACATCTAGAGGCCTTCGGTTAAGACGACGTTGTAATATCGCTCGTTTCGAAGGGGGGTACTGAGATTTTTCTTAGTCGAAAGCGTACATCAGTTTGTAAATCTGGTTAAATGATTGAAGTCGGCATAAATTCGTAAGACATTCACCAAGGGGCCACGAGTTTAGAAACATGAAAGGTATGCCTTCTGTCAAGTCTACATAAAATACCACCGAGGAAACACAAGCCGTCTCCCAGGGAATGAAGCATTTCACGTCGCCTCATGGCGGAGCAGGAAGATTTGTCGCTTCCCGTGAATCTCATCATCTCAGGTACTATCCAGAAGCATCATTACTACGAGGTTTTTTTTATGACAATTCCAAGATAGTTGGGGGCGCAGAGACTCAATTTGGAATACAAATTAGTACAGCGATGCCGCATTAGGATACATGCCGATGTGTAAGGTAGTCCGAGGGTTTCGAAAGACGTTTCATGTATGCCCTGGCAGAATCCCTGTACTTAAACCCCTTATCCATTTCCAGTATCAGAACCGTTGTTTATAGACAGGATATAGAATGGTATGCTTGTGAAAATCTCATTCCAGCCGGCTGATTTAGTAAAGGACGTAAATCTACGGAGCGTGCTTGCCCCGCATTGGCCTTGGAAAAAATGAATACGCACATATACACTGTACGGAGCATATATATAATGTATGTTTCAGAATTCTGTACCTGGCATGACTAGGTAGTACAGTAAAACCTCTCTATAAGGATCCCCTCTATAAGGATAACCTCTATTATCCTTATTTGTTTTGGTCCCAAAAAAATTTAGGGCTAAAAAAGGCCTATATCCTTAAAACCCTTTTATAAGGATATCCTTATAATTTCTGGTTCTAGAATTACGTGTATTCTTATTGGATCAATAAAATCATTAGGATTTAAGTTATAATATGATATTATATAGAGAATTTAATCACATTTCGATCTCAAAATTATATATATTTTTATTAAACTAATAAAATAATTAGAATTAATTATTAGATTAATTATTATATTAATTATTAGATTAATTATTAGATTAATTATTAGATTAATTATTAGATTAATTATTAGATTAATTATTAGATTAATTATTAGATTAACTATTAGATTAATTATTAGATTAATTATTAGATTAATTATTATATAATTAATTTTAATTATTTTTTATAAAAGTGAAAAAAGTTACAAAATAGTTACAGAATATAACCCAATCAGAACTAATCGGAAACGAATTATTATTATATCAGGATTAGTCGGATACCTCTATATTAAGATATCTCTATATATCCTTAAAAGTGACTATAAAAACCGGTATCCTTATGGAGAGGTTTTACTATAGATATCAGGAATTCCATTGTTAATCTACCGGTGAGGTATGGTGAAGCAAGTTCTTAGTCGGAATTAACATCCCTTCGTTTGTACTCTCAAGAAGTAACAATCTTATGAAAGATGCTCAAGTAGATCACATAATTAGCTCTATTAGGACCATAGACCAAAAGATTCAAGAGATGACCTTTGAGATCATCAAGAAATAATAAGCAGTTGAGTACCTGGCATGTGATTTATGCTGGTGATTGATATTAAGGTCACAACTAGTGGTTATATTTGTTTATTGTGGATAATGCAATTGTTCCTGCAGCGTCGCAGAGAGTTGGGCGAATAGGAGAACTTTCAAATGTTATCTATATGTGTGATGAATTCACTTGGTTTCAGACGAGAGAGGTCGACATTGAAGTATAAATTTCAGCAATTCGAGAATTGTCTCCTCAAATACCCAGGTAGATGCAGCAACTTAGAAATTCACTTTGTCTAGATATCTTGTGGTAAACGAAATTATATTCGCCTAATTGTATAATTGTGTCGACAGACTCTTTCTTATCTTTGAAGTTTGTATTACTACTGGCTGCATCTCAAGAGTTCCAAGACTATCTCCTCTATACTTCCTTCTGTGATTCGTACAATATCAGGCCTAAACGAATTGCTCATTAGCTACTCGTATATAATTTTTTTAATTTTTTTATTCAAAACTAAAACGAAAACTAAACTGTTTTTTCTACTCGTAGAGTCGTAGTCCATCATCGGGACACTATTTTTACTACCTCTCACATTATTTATTCCCTGTAATCGCGAGGGAACAAGGTTTTATGAAGTCGTGTGGACGGCACGCATCCGTGAGACAAGGGAGATTGAACGATGCCGAATGGTTCAAAATGTCCTTTGAAAATCCCAATCAAGAATGAGTTCAACCAGGATATCTACCACCGCAAATTTCCAAGAACTCAAATCAGTCATGATTTCATTATCGAATGGATGAATTTCTTTCTTCTCTTGAGAGCAACACTACAATCTTATCAACGATAAACTTCGATGCCACTAAATGCAGTGCGCCTGTATATTTAAATTTGGGAGGTTAAAGAATTAGTCAGATTGTTCGAACGCTTCTACTCTATTTACATCGTTGCTCGTGGGTTAGGTCATCCATCCATCAATCACGATTCGCATTCGCTTCAAGGAAGGAATATCAAAAAGACAATACTCCGTACAGCTATGCTATGCTGGTAGAGTATCTCGTTGAAATTGCAAGGTAGCGTCTGGGTTCTAGCTCTTGTTAGCTATCAACAACATTTGATTCTAGGACTTTTTCGTAGTATCAATTGATATTTCTGTCTGAATTTGGGTATATAACAATTCTCTTATACCTTTCTACCGGCCGAAAAGGGAACCCAATTTCATCATTATTATTGGATATAGATAGTATGACAAAACTGCCCCGAGAAAGCTGGCATCAGAATTGAATTGTTCGGGGAATTAGGAGTTTGTGTCCTTAATCCTGTGACTTCTATCTCCGACGTCTCATAGTTACGAAGTATTAACATGAAGATTAAAGACTCGAGTCAATAGAGTGAAGTTAATGTCTAATGTCAATAGGCGTCATTAATCGATAAGTGCTAAATTGCCTGGTCGAACATCGGTCGGTATCCAAGTATTTGCAATCTTTTCAAGAATTCGACAATACAACGAGAGTCATTTCAACATCATCGGTGGAACGACATCTAGCCATGAAATTACCTTGGGGCTTAGCAGGACATATCGAGGCGCACTGGAATATCTCTTACTGGATAGTCTGGGCTGTTGCGAGATCCGGTATGATGGAGAATCATGGTTTCCCTTGAGAAATTTTGTTTTCACTGTAACGTGACGACTCCACCACACTTTATGCTAGTCAAACCCATGCATGCGGTTGAGGAGCTATCTTGGGCGAAATATGCTTGCATGGGAAAGACTATGGACTACAACCGACAAGGTCTCCTGCTCCCCCTTTCGGAGCTTCGTCCATAAACAATTTCCAAACGACGAAGTACGAAATACTCATTTTTGTCTATCAGCGAAAGCTGTGGCTAGAACTCTCTACATGGACGAGCTGACAAGCAAGCCTTCATAATAGCTACTGCTACTTCCAGTTGACGTACACAGCAAAATCTTTCTCTCTCATCGACTACAGCTAACAGCTACATCGAGATACATGCAAGACTCAGAAATCCATTTGTAATTCGCAGAGTTTCTATTATATAAGCTAAATCTTCTCGTTATACATCCGATTTTCGATTGAGTTATGTCATATTTATGGAGTATTCGACAATGTCTCCGAGGTAGTATATGTGTAGAAGGTAGGTAGGTATATATGAATCGTAAAGCGTAACTAACTGACTATTCAGGTCTCTCCTTTCTCATACCATTCCAGAAAATTTGTCCGACGCTAAAACATTGGTATTATAACCAGATATCCAGTTATCGTCAACTAAACTTCCTTTTAAGATATCAGGTATGTGATAGGTACATATACAGTAAACTACTATATATAAATCTCTAACCTTGTATGAATATCAGAAGCGAATAAACCGAAGCATATAAATTCTATAACGCGACAGCTTTGGAGTCTAGTTATTACAGAGTAATATAAAAAGACCAATATAACTTTATAGAGTACTAGCTACCTGGACACTTGTACTACTTAGGTACTAGTTGGCCCAGAAGAAAGTGCGGCAGAAAGCGAAAAGCGAAAAAGGGACCTGAAAATTCCACTATTTATCCTTGTCGAACAACCAACCTTGTTCTTTTCCCTATATCTCCAACTTCAAAAAGAAGCCTCCTGGTCCCAGCCAGTCCTTCATCAGTCCAATGATATGATACTACTCGAGAGCCCCATGTACGGATTCTGATGCAGACTTGCTGCAGACTGCAGACTGCAGGACGGAATGGTTTACTAGTGAACGGCTAATATCTAAATCTTCGCCTCAAAGGAGAATAGTCTGCCTTTAATTCCTTTACAATTCGCTGTATCAGTAAGCCCAAAACACACACCACGAGTAGAATGCGTAGGTACTTACGGAATGCAGGTTACTTCCACTTTTCTATCTGTTACGCAGAGGGATGGAGACGATTTGTATCGAACAGAGGAAAAACGAAAGAAAGGAAGAAGTTTACATACAACAAGCCATAAGGAATGGGAAGCAGAAAAAAGCAACAAGAAAAGAAAACAAAAGACGACAAAACCGTTCACTCTACGATTTATTACCATATAAGAGAGAAAGCAAGAATGGCGATTAGACTCCACCTCCATCAACTTATTATTATAACTTAAATTCTCCAATTCCACATTAATCACCAACTCATTCGACTACCGATCGGATTATCATTAGACAAAAGAGGGAAGAGGGCCAACTATCATCTCAAGAGTCAAGGATAATTCATTCGGATGTGGAAATCTCACTTGTCTCTTGAGATCGATATTGCATCCACTGCTTTCCTTGCATAGCTATTGATCCATTCATTCATGTGTACTGTATCCATATTGTCATCCTCCTTGGATTGCTTCATTGACAGTTGGAAATCGAGGGAGGCCCTGACTGCCCTACCTCATTGTTGGTTAATGTTGATTGCCTGCCTACCTGGTATACAATATCATCCTCGCATATCCTACTGGGGTCCCTCGTTACCTTGCACTTTCTTCTTCGTGGGGAAAAAGGTATTTACTCACGAGAATTCCATTCATTCACTGTCCACTGTCCACTGTATTGCAGATACAAGCCGTACGAGTCAGAAAAAAAAGTCTATTATCTTGAACAGAATCTTGCCTTCGAGCTATAAAGCATCTCATATCTTATCAAGGCGCCATGCTTTCTCTAGATTGTCTATCTTAAAAAGCTTTGAACCATCAAGCATCGTCCCACTACCAAAAGCTGGATATCCGTATCTTGCATCTTTCTTCTGAATCCAGATTCAAGAATCACTCTTACAACCATCATCCTTTTCAACTCCCCCAGAAAACCAAAGCCGTCGATCTCGGCCGCCTCTGAATTCCCGACGATTCTACTTCAAGAATGGTCCTTGTTTCGCAACTTTAATATATCCACACCACTTCAGAGACACTTTGACGTCGAAACAACCAGACCATATTTTCAACAGTTAGTCAAGTCTACCTGCCGAGAACCCTTATTTTTTCACACCTTGTCCAGCCACTCGCATGACCCGACACAGCACGAGCTAGATCCAGGAACCTCAACCTTAGCCTCCTTACCGCGTTCACAGTTTCTCTCTACTGCTCGTGCGCCCCGCCATTCCGTGTTTGGGTGGATGATTAACAAGCTCCATTCCATATCCCGCATCCAAAAAAAGTATGTATATGAACTCCTCCTGCTCACGTTGATACTTCTTCAAACTCATCCAGTCTTCAATTCTCTGACTTCCTCAGATCTCCTCGAAAGTTTCGTGCTATTCTTGTACACAGTTTACGAGAACCATCGTATCTTTCCTTTTATAATACCTTCTTGCCAGGGCCTTCTCCAAGTCAGATCGCCAATTATCACTCTCGCTCAACGCTATTGCGCTGGACGCTCTGTATCTTACCAGATTCTCCCATTGGTTTTCTAATCGACATCACTTGCATATCAAGCAACCAAATCACACCACCTGCTTTTCTTATATATCAAATTCTCAGTCCATTGCTCGATCAGGCTTTCACAATATCGGACGCACAACCGAACAGCTCTCTCTAGAGACTTGATACTCCAAATTCGACAGATAGAATCTAGGAATACATAATGGACGTCATGGAGCTAGTCGAGAATGAGCAAAACGCACGCCCCTTTCAATGCGATTGGAAAACATGCACCAAGGTACGACCTACCAATGCAATGAAAACAACATCAGCTGACAGTCAACGTAGAGCTTTAACAGAAAATCTGACCTTCAGCGTCACTATCGCATACATACAAATGAGAGACCTTACTCATGCGTAACTCCAGGATGCGGGAAAAGCTTCATTCAAAGAAGTGCCTTAACCGTACACATCCGTACACATACTGGTGAAAAGCCTCATCAATGTCAACACATTGGCTGTGGCAAACGATTTTCTGATGTAAGAAATGCAAACAGAAGTTGATGAGACTATTACTAATGTTATTACATAGTCATCTAGTCTTGCCCGTCATAGACGTATTCACACAGGCAAGAGACCTTACAAATGCGCACACGATGGCTGCTTGAAGAGGTTTGTGCTACAGATAAATTGTAGTTTGATCAGCACTAACATGCAATAGCTTTTGCAGAAAGACGACCATGGTCAAGCATCAAAGACGTTCGCATCAGCGTGGCATCCATTCATCAGAGCTTGATGACGGCGAGACATCTGATTCTGATAGCGGAGAATCGCCAACCACTCCTCGACATCACTCTAGTCAGATTCAGTGGCCTCAACACTTAACAGTCCCTGGTGTTCCACATGCACATCAGATGCATAGAGCGCACTCATTCGCGGATTTTGGACAACATCAACAGATTGATGGTTACCCCATGCCACAAGCTTATGCCCACAGACACAGCCTGTCGGGAGGTCCTCAGGCATACGGTCCTATTCCAGATCAGCACAATCACGTCATGCAAAGACAGCCTAGTCTTCAGCACGCTTCTTACTATGTTCCCGAGCAGAACAACCCAGGAGTCGCAACATTGAACACCAATCCTGCTCCAATTCAAACGTACCATATTCCTCGACATTCCATGGAGAGACACCCTCAGGAGATACTACAAAGCAGCCCCGGTAGTTACTCTTCTCACTCCCGCGCCAGCCCAGTCTCCCAAGAACCTTACTATACACACACTCAGCATTCGGTTCACGTTCCTACATACGCTATTAACGGCCAGTCGCCAACTGAACCACAGTCAATGATTCATTACCAGCAGCACGTACCAACACCTCAATCGATTCCATCACCAGTCGCACAAGTGCAGCATCAATTGCAACACCAATATCCACAACCTCCCGAGCATGGCCAGTGGTATGAGAGTACTCCTTACCAACAACCTGAAGTGATCAACCACGTGCCAATGTTTCCCCAGGTTACTGTCTTCAGCGATCCATGGCATAAGCTCGAGACATTTGATGATCCATCATTACAAATGCCCAGTGCTCGCATTGAGAATTTGTAACAATACTGAACAGTCAAATCACACGCTCGTTTCGAAACTCTCTTTAGCGATTGTATCATTAGTAAGACGTCGTATACCCAAGGACTGAGGCACACAGGACTGCAGTTTGTTCCATTTCACAAAAAAAAAAGTTTTCACTTCTCCGAGTCTATCCACGATATACCTAGTACATTAAAGACATTCACGAATGCATCCCATCCGTCAGCCAGACATTCCAGCCCTCCTTTTCGGAATAATCAGCTTGTCGCGGCATTTTCACATACTTTTTCTTTGTTTCATTACTTTTCTTGTTTTATAGTAGTTTCCGTCCGGTTTTGCGTACAGATGAAGCTGGATCTAATAATATTGGCCGGGGGGGAAGGAAGATGGAGAGAGGGTACATAATGAGGAGGTGATATTATGGCGCCACGAGTTCAACGAGGTCATTTCCTTTATGTTATATACTCGCGCATCTGGAAGCGTATCATGCTTTTTATGCCTAGAGGCTGGCGATCAAGGGCGGGTTTGCCATTTGTATCAATACTTATTTAAATGTTTATTGGTTTTGGACATAGGAATCGGAATTGGATACGGTATTCAATTTGGAATGGAAAGTCTTGTGTGTATGTATAGTAGTAGTAAATAGCTAAATGAATAGTATAATATCATCTACATCTGGACTTCGTGACTCAGTTTACTTTTATCTTGCTGGTGATTAAAGACGAGGCTTGAATCGGACGTATCCAAGACAAGGAACTCCACTGGCAACTATTTGATCCGGGCGAGAAATCTTTCAGGACTTTATTAGGTTCATGTAAGTTAATGCTCGGCAGGTTGTATGAGTCCTTGACTTCTGACTTCTTGTACTCTCACTTTCCTTGAACATTGCCCCTGATACGTTTCCTGGAGCGAGGTCTCAATAGTAAGCGACAGGTATCCGTAACATATATTCTAGACCCCTCCCTCTCTCCCTTAGTAAATTGTTACATACTACTAGGTAGATAGTTTGAAGGGACTATTTTGATAAACACGTGCTAGTAGTGGATCAAGATCTAGATTGGTGGGCGGCATTTAGCGCTAATCCAAAATAAGCTTAGTGAATTAATAAGCGGCGGTATCAGCTTTCTTCCATGATGCACTAATACCGGAAGTGATTTACAAGTTTGCCTCCAGTGTTCCAGTCTGGCATCAACAATCAAGACGTCCTCGAGATCGAGGCTCAACAAAACTTCATTTCTTAGACTTTGCAGACGAAATATTGATACAGTCAACCAATTTTGCAAGGAGAAATAATCAAAAGGATTCACTTGGTGGTGGTTGATAGGAGGTGTTCATAATCTAATTCTATTTGGTTCTGCCAGTCATGGCAACACCAACTCATGGGGTTTCCACGATGGCTACATCTTTAAGGCTTCTAGTTCGGAAGGCACCGGAAACCCAATTTGCGAAGATGACACTTCCATCGGTGCGAATGGTTCGTAGGAATAAAAATCTAATCTCTTTGAAAATGGCCTAACTAATGCTGTCGCAGCTTTCGACTAGATCGATTCCTGTACTACCTTTCAGCGCACGAATGGACTCAATGTCTCCAGGCCTTCGACATGCATTTATCTCGGCTTCAAAACGTGTCTCTACTGCCAATTCAACGATCCCATCCTCATCTATTCTTGCCATGGCTCATTGCCGTCAAATATCCACGTCTTCATCTCCACGACCAGAGCAGTCCATGCCATTTACCAAACCCTTCGAATCCCAGCGAAGATCTCTCTTCGGTGGTAGCACATCACACAATTTACTCTCTCACTTAGAAGAAACTGCAAACAAGAATCCTACTAGTGCCACGGCTCAGAACGCTCTCTACCAAGCGCTATTGAAGGCAAATATGCCAGCCATCATTGCCGACAGGTATCAAACTGGTCATTTCGCATCAAATTCTGCTTGTGAAGGTGCATACCACAGGGCTCTAGGTATGTTGGGACAAATGAACAGCGGCATGGCAAATCCTTCCGGACAAGCGGGAAATATCGGCAACGCGCAATTACAGGCTATTGGTCATGCAGTCGCTGCTACTTCTCGAGGAGGTAATATTGCTATATCTCGCGGTCAAGCATCTGGTTCTGGCGACAAAAACTCTCCTATGCACGTTGTTGTTGATGAAACGATGGGAAACACTATTTTCAAATGGGTCAAATTCGCTCTCTACTTTGCACTTTTCACGTACATCAGTCTGGTCGTTGTTGCTATGATGATTGAAGGCTTCAATTCGATCGTTGCCAGAAGACCAGGAGGGGCGAAAACAGATAACGAGGCCAAGGCTGAACACCAAAATGTCAGGTTTACTGATGTACATGGTTGTGACGAAGCAAAGGATGAACTCCAAGAACTCGTAGATTTCTTGAAGAATCCAGAGAAGTTCTCCACGCTCGGTGGAAAACTTCCAAAGGGTGTTTTGCTCGTTGGCCCTCCTGGAACTGGTAAAACTTTATTGGCCCGCGCGGTTGCTGGCGAGGCCGGCGTTCCGTTTTTCTTCATGTCTGGTAGTGAGTTCGACGAGATATATGTTGGCGTTGGTGCAAAGCGAGTTCGAGAACTTTTCACTGCTGCGAAAGGCAAATCACCAGCCATCATATTCATCGATGAACTGGATGCTATAGGAGGCAAACGAAATGCTCGGGATGCCGCGTACTCCAAGCAAACCCTCAATCAGCTTCTTACCGAACTAGATGGATTTGCACAAAACAATGGCGTTATCATTTTGGCTGCTACTAATTTCCCAGAACTGCTAGATAAGGCTCTTACACGACCTGGAAGATTTGATCGAAATGTCGTTGTTGGGCTACCAGATGTGCGTGGTCGATTGGCGATCTTGAAGCATCACATGCAAAAAATCATTGCTTCTCCTGACGTCAACATTGAAACACTTGCTTCTGGTACCCCAGGCTTTTCTGGCGCGGAACTTGAGAACGTCATCAACCAAGCTGCTGTGCATGCCAGTAGAGCGAAAGCAAAAGCGGTATCTATGTTGGATTTCGAATGGGCAAAGGACAAAATAATGATGGGTGCAGAAAAAAGGAGCATGGTCATTTCTCAGAAGGAAAAGGAGATGACAGCCTATCATGAAGCAGGGCATGCCCTCGTTCTCATGTTTACCCCCGGAACAGATCCCTTGCACAAGGTTACGATTATGCCCCGAGGCAGTGCTCTCGGTATAACTTTCCATTTACCAGCAATGGATAAGTACTCAATGACTTTGGATGAGTATGAGAGCAGGCTTGACGTCTGCATGGGAGGTAAAGTGGCAGAAGAAATCAAATATGGCCCCACAAAGGTCACTAGTGGAGTTTCTAGCGTAGGTCTTCCCAACTAGTTACTAATATTAAAGGTTCTGAGGAAGTGGAAGAATACTAATTTTGTGAACAGGATCTCCAAACCGCCACAAGCCTTGCATATAATATGGTCACTAGATTTGGAATGTCACCTGAGCTCGGTAATGTAGACTTGATGACAAACTACGAGCATCTCTCCGCAGGAACCAAGATGCTTGTCGAGTCTGAAGTTAGACGCGTCATTGAGGAGGCTCGTCTTCGTGCTGTCAAGCTCATCGAATCCAAGCGTAAGGAACTGGATCTCTTGGCAAAGGCTTTAGTGGACTACGAGACGTTGGATAGAGAAGAAGCCTTCAAAGTTGTTAAGGGAGAGAAATTGGTGGGCAGAGCAATTTCTCCTTCGGGAAGCATAAAAGTACCTGAAAGTATGGGTACTTCACTTGCACCAATTCCCGGAAGCCAAAGTCCCGAGGATAAAGGGCCGAAGGGACCACCAGGTGGTGGTGCTCTTGCACATTAAAGGAATGATTCACTCGACTCATCGGGACGGCGTTTCGGTGGTGGTGGATACATATATACATGTGTTGTAACGATTATTTGCACGATTAAGCATGGGAGGTGGTCTCATGGTCCGGAGGATCACAGCATTATTGCCTTGTTATTGGCAGAGGGAATGGGAATCATGTCTCTGCCTCACGATAGTGATCATTAGCGCTAGAAATTTCACCTTTTTTATATTTTCAGATGACTCGTATAACTATGAGGGCTTGATAGTGAACGGATGCTCCGAAAATTATTTCTGAAGTATGTTCTCAGTCTGTAATTTAGCATCCCCACATATCCCCAGACCACAAGGCGCACAAACAAAACAGAATAGCACAGCAGCTAATTGAAATGATGCCATTCGCTGGTCATTCAGCCTATAGTTGTTGCTCGTCATTAGTATACATAGTTATACATAATAGTAGTAGTAGTAGTAAATTCATAATCGATTCGAACTATATAGCTATGCTAAGACTATGCGATACACCTGTATTTGATTCTCATTAAATAAAAGAAATAAAAACCCACCCCCCTTTCAAACTTTTCTAATAAAATCTTTGAATAACTTTCTGAATGGTTTTTTCAAATTATTTAAATCATTTATAAAATTATCTATTCTATTGAAAACTCTTTTATTTATAAAACTCTTAATATATTTATAAAAATCTTAGATTTTCTATTATATTATAATAATTTCTTTTTTCTATTCAATTCTTTCTAAAATATCAAATAAATTATAAATATTTCGAAAAGTTTAGCTTTTTTTTATCTACATCAAATAATTATAAATATATTAATAGAATATTAATATCTATATTGATATATCTTTTCTATTTTTTTTTGAAAAAAAAAGTAAGAGTTTTTAAAGAGTTTTTACCTTTTATTTTTCTATATCCGAAACCCTTTTTCTTATAATCGAAATCCCCTTATAATATCTCCAAATATTAAAAACCCTAGATCTGTCAGGGTGCAGGTAAAGACTTATATTGTACCATAAGGGTTCTAAGTGCTATGAAAGGTTGAGGCTCTATTATAGGGAATAGGGCACGCTAAGGGCACACTAAGGGCACACTAAGGGTCCATGCCTGAGGCACGAAGGCAACGTAGTTGGCGCCGTGACAAGATCATTATAAAAATCTATAATTTAATCTCTTCTATTAATTATATTCAATATAATAAATCTATTATTAATAATATCAATAATTAATATAGATATACTAAACCCCTCTTTTCAATACTAATAATAATACCTCCTCAATTTAAATAAATAATGATTTAGTAATTTTAAAAAGAAATATAAAAATATTTCCTGTTTTAAATACAATAGAAATAGAGATTAATAGGATTTTTCAAGAAAATCTTTCCTTGGTTTTTTTGTATTCTCTCATTCTATACATGATATATGCATATAAATGTCCTTATTATAGCCAATGTATCTCGCCAAACTTGTCATTACACTTTTTTCAGTCGTCGTCTGATACATTTAAGATATAGAATAGATCAAAGATCAAAGATCGAAGGCTAGCTAGCTTAGATGAGATTAGACGATTATACGAAAGCGCTGATGAATATATTTCTGCGTGGTTATAGTACCGTACGTAGATAGCTACGCAATGCAATGCAATGCAATGCAATGCAATGCAATGTTGCGATTGCGAAAGAATTGATTGGATTTCTAGAGATCTTTTAGATTTTCAATTGAGTATTTTAATCCTTTTTTTTTATAACAATGTGATTTAGATGACTCCCTTGAATTACAAGAGTATTATCTACTCATTTAAAAAATTGGTGGGTAAACTTTTCTTCTTCGGGGGCTAGATAATAACTATTGTTATATGTGTATTTTTTTGTGAATGTTGGATTGACTTAGTAAGGGGGTGTATTGGGTTTAATAATATTATAATTTATGTTTGTTCTTTTTATATGAAGGGGGTATTGTTAAGTAATATATGTGTTCTATTTTATATATATATTTTGTATATAAGTAGGGGAGAATGTGATATGTTCTTAGTTATGTGTTTCAATAGTGAAGTCGTATTCACGTGTTCTTATCGCCTAGAATCTGTGATGATATTG
The DNA here is from genome assembly GCA_014898425.1 of Botryotinia globosa. Lineage (NCBI taxonomy): Eukaryota > Fungi > Ascomycota > Leotiomycetes > Helotiales > Sclerotiniaceae > Botryotinia > Botryotinia globosa. Next base: position 1,408,708 of record RCSZ01000003.1, on the reverse strand, counting down.
TAGAATCTACTTCTTGTATTTTTATTTGTTTTGGCCTTGGTGTGATTTATAAAGTATCCAGCTTTGTTTTCCTGTTGATTTTGTTCCAGTGTGCTTGGGCACTCTGTCTTAATATCGTAACAACCAAATTGAAAGATGGAAATATATGCAAATTCGAGGTGGTTTAGTATGAGAGATGTTGCGACAGTGAGTATTATTCTCAATCTGATACGACGTGGATGCTTGTAACATATTAAACGAATTATTGACACCCTCAGACTATATTACCATCACCAATCAAATATTGCTTTCCTGGAAGAACAATCGAGCACTACAGTTCAGCATACACGCATTATTAGACTGGGAAAATTGATGTGAATTCTGTACTAAAGCGAAAAACATATACAAACCCACTCCCCAAGCACAATCCTGGAAACCACCCCGAATCCTTCAGTTCTTCGGCTATTCCGAGATACTACCAAAACTTTGTAAGTTCCATTTACTAAGATACTTTGCGTGAAAATGAACAAATGCATATGGGTTCGAGAAATAAACGATAGCTGATATCGTTCAACAAAAACTATCCGCTGGGAAGATTAATGCGGCAAATGTAGAAATATGAAATTAGGCGAGCTGCAAATGATAAACTGTTGATGATGGATCAACCATCTCTCCACGGATGAGTTGCTGAATTTTTAATAGAAATTCAATGACTTTCCTGCATGTGTTTAACATCATATGATAAGATAGAGAGGAGAACGAGCAATGAAAGCGGGAAGAAGATAGCGCCGACTCGCATGAGAATGTTGAAGAAAAAGAACGATCTACCTTTCCTCGAGAAATATTGGGCACTGCCATCCTGCAGCATCTAGTAAGGAAGATCTCTCCAAAGACTTAGGGTAAGCGATCAGGATGTTCTTCACGAAGGAGAACCTTCGGAGTCAAATCGAGGTTGAGAGCGCCAGTCACCCACTGCTCCTTCAAATAGCCCACGCTGATGGTTGACCAATCTTTCACCTGAATCCATCACCCTGCACCATCCCATCTCAATAGCTTTCTCCTCGTCATGAAAAATCTGCTCAAACTTATCTTTCAATTCAGCCAGTTCTTTTCTCACAGTATTTGGCAAAGAAATTCTCGATAGCTGGTATACCTTATCTTCCTTCAACCAGCCCTCCTGATCATTCACTGTCGCAAGTACTCCGCCATGAGTATCTACCTCTAGAGCAAGTCTCCTCCCATCACATTTCTTCACAATAATCCTTAATTTCTTGCAGCTCAGCTTCATGATAGCATTCATTACCTCCCCATCCTCCCATAGAAAACCCGGAAAAGTTATAGGAGCATGTTCAAATCCCAAAGCTGTCGAAGTGAAGCCAATCTGCCGCGGTGTCAACACGATGGTGAAAGTTTTCAGTACTGGCTTCGCCGTTACCAAGGTTTCAATACTTTCAGCTGCCTTGTAATACCAGTCCATATTCCAGTTATCTTTTGGACATTCGAGAACAACATTTTTTACCAAATTTAGATAGGTGGCTGTAATCCTTGGGATGCTCGAAGAAGGTAGTCGTGTCAAGTTCTCTCGGAGCAGTGCATGGAAGGTATTGTTTTTATAGAGAAATGAGAGAGCCTCTGCACTGATCTGTTTGCATATGAACAATATCTTTTTGACTACAAAATCAGGACAGCGTTCGACAGCTTCCCAATCATAATTGACGAGGATCGAGTTTGGGGAACGAAGAAAATACCCATAGATTCGCTCACGGACTTCCAAAGGATAGCGCAGGAATGGAGAGCGAGTTGGACTATTCATTTCCACTGGTTCGGATGTAGCTTCACGACTGCACAGTTCTGGGTAGCGGTTGAAGAGACCTGCACTGCGTGCTGCATGATTACGGCCGAGTCCTGGTCGTTGCTTGGAAGTGCCAAATTTACGCTTGCGCTTGGGGGCTACAATCATCGCCGAGGAGGGGATGCCCCAAGTATTATGCGAATGAGAATTAGCGTCGAAACTGGTCGTGAACTGTCTCAGATCATCATTCTCATCGTCAATTTGGAGTGATGCCATGGTGATTCGGGCACAGCGACGTTTGCGCGATGCCTTAGAAGTCATACTACCAATGATTTTACCATTCTCATCACGATCTTTGGGAGTTGCCCTTTTGCGTAAATTCGAGAACTTTTCCCTAGGTCCCTCACCTGAGCGTTTTGGCATGCTGACAGTGGAATTCTGATAGTCGCTCGGTTCGTTAAGTTGCCCAATTGTAGCGGAGGTATAGAATTTAACTGGACGATTATTCAAAGAAGACACTGGGGTACCTTTTTGAGTGAATGATTTCGATGACTAATGTTAAAAAAGTCACAGGATTGAACTTTGAGAAGTGAATCGCTCTCAAAGTTCGAATGCCAGTAATAAGAAGGTCTCAAAAATAGACAGGTCGAAACGACTGGTGGACTGCCTGAAACTGCCGACAATGTCAAAAGGAGTAAATCAATAGCAATGGTAGCCATAGACTGGCTTTGTTAAAAGCTGGAGTAGAATCTATCTATCACCTCAGGTCTGGAAAGGATGAAAGGAGGATGATTCTGCCGACTTCAGGAAATGGAAAGACTTTGTAGAAGATGAACTCAAGACGCATGGAATAATAGTGAAAGCGAAATTGGACCAGCCCATTGAGTGTGTTTATTTAGAAATAGGCCAAGGAAGAAAACGAAAAAGATGGTTGCAAATATTTCTGGTAATTCTGCAAATAATTGGACTGAAAAAGAAAGAACCATGGCTTACTAGTAAAATAGGTAGGGACGGTAGTTACTTGATATTGTATCGTTTTATGAGGAAGGCGCGATGAAACCATCACATTTCCATTTCATCTAATCAACGAAGTGGCATGGCACTACCATTCAGGTAAGGACTTGTCCCAAACTTATTCCGGATGTAGATTCCCGTATATAAATACGCTTTTGTTGATGGACGAGAAGCATAAAGGGGAAATTCAGATTGTGGTTACCGATATAGACGAGACAGCATAGTGAATATATGTAAGATTACTTTTGAACATGTGCTAGAGAGCTCTGCAATGATCATCTTGATCTCATGTAGCAATTTAAGTGTACACCATAATCGACCATCTACGAGTAATAATGAAATATTGACCAATTTGTAGAAAAACAAATGAACATATCATATACACAAATGTAGATGTTAGACATCTCGCTAGATGAAAACGCTCCGCTGGCCCTCCGTGGGCCACTGCCGTGGAGGCTTCTTCGCTTCGCTCTGGAATATATAGTAGCTGAGCAATACGGTCCTTTACTAGATGTTTAAAGGAGGTTCTTGAAAAGATATTGGAATAAAATTAGGAGACATAGTTGTATATTTCGCGTACAACAGGTTGGTAGATACGGCAAATAGATAGGTCGATAGAGAGATACCAGTAGATACCCATGTAGACAGATATTGATGAGTAATTGCTCAAATACTATGGGATACCTAAGGTCAAGGGAGCAAATGACTTAAATTGATATGCACAGCCACCAATTCCAGCTTTTCAGGGGAAATCATCTTATAATGATCGAAGTTTGGATTCTATTGAATCCTATTGGTTGACAACGTTTTAGTAATACTGGTAATCTATCGATACCTAGTACGGAGTACAGTTTCTCGATGCTTGAATTCCGTGTCTTCTCTCCTCTCCTCTCCTCTCCTCCCTCCCCAGATCAGTTTCTCTCTTTTCTAGAACAATAAATTACCTCCCTGGCCTGGCTCATGGGTAGAAGAGTAACCTTGGCCTTAGGTAGATTTCAATCGATCCAGAAGTAGGTCCCGTTCAATGATGGAGCTTTCGCTGACTGGCCCCCAACTTGGATCTTCATCTTCTCCTCCTCCTTCGTACCTTGCTGTACTATTATAGTATTCTATTATATGTAGGTAAGTCTTACAATTGATTTGTCTCTTCTCTTGTTATTGTTGTACCAGTGAATCATTGTCGCGCCGCATTGCATCTGTATCTGCATCTTGATCTTGATCTTGATCTTGATCTTGCATCAATTCAAATAAAACATCATTACCTATTCAACACATATTTCCTCCGGGACCTGATTGTGTGTGTGTGGGACCTGATTTTCATGCAATGACAGGCACTACAAAGACATCCCCCGGTGAACCCGTCAAAACAAAGCAACATTCGCGATCAAGCTCGAGTACAACTACAAAATCACTTCTTATAATTACACCCTCGAGTTCTGAAAGCACTCAAAGTCCCTCGACCTCACCCACTTTTCATATACCTGCGCGCGACAGCACCTACACCGAGAACGATCGAGTTGCTACAATTAGCGAGAATATGGAGAAAGCGACTATCAATGGTTTGAGCAATGGCTCGAGTACTGCAAAAAGGAAGACTCCTTTGACTAGGAAACAGTCTTCTCCTATGATGCCACCGTTTATGGTATCGGCTCCAGGAAAGGTTATTGTGTTCGGAGAGCACGCCGTCGTGCATGGAAAGGTGGGTGCCATTGCTCTAGCTATGCGATTTGAAAACTAACATTAGAGATAGCCTGCGATTGCCGCTGCCATTTCACTTCGATCATATCTCCTAGTTACATCCCTCTCAAAATCGAAGCGCACAATTTCCCTCCGTTTTCCCGACATTAATCTCTCACATACATGGAATATCGATGACCTGCCGTGGGACACCTTTTCGCATCCGTCGAAGAAGAAGCACTATTATGATGAGGTCACATCTTTAGATCCAGAATTGGTTGCAGCGATGAAGCCGCATCTTGAGAACATTTCTCCTGAGGAAACACCCGCTATACGAAAGATACACCAGAGCTCTGCCTCGTCATTTTTATACATATTCTTATCACTCGGTTCACAATCATTTCCGGGCTGCTTATATACACTTCGCTCAACAATTCCAATTGGTGCAGGTCTTGGTAGTAGTGCCTCGATATCTGTCTGTCTTTCGTCCGCACTTTTGTTGCAGATTCGCACATTATCTGGACCACATCCGGATCAACCATCCAATGAGGCAAGCTTACAACTTGAGAGAATCAACCGTTGGGCATTTGTGGGAGAAATGTGCATACATGGAAATCCGTCTGGGGTCGATAATACAGTTTCAACGCAAGGAAAGGCTGTCATCTATCAAAAATTTCCCGATGGACCTACGGTGAAGCCATTGAGGAATTTCCCAGAACTCCCTCTACTGCTTGTAGACACACAGCAAGCAAAATCTACAGCTTATGAGGTTGCAAAAGTGGGTTTGTTGAAGCTGAAGCACCCAGCCATTGTAGATTCGATATTGAATGCTATTGATATGGTCGGTCAATCAGCTGCGGCTATGATTTCAGACCCAGAATATGATAGCGAGAATCTTGAGTGCGTTGAGAACCTGGGAAAATTGATGACAGTCAACCATGGACTTCTAGTTTCTTTGGGAGTATCTCACCCTCGCCTGGAACGCATCCGGGAACTTGTCGACCATGAAGGAATTGGCTGGACTAAGCTTACCGGTGCTGGAGGGGGAGGGTGCTCTATTACACTGCTAAAACCGGATACTACACATGAGAGAATGGCACGCTTGGAGGAAACATTGAAGACTGAAGGTTACAAAAAATTTGAGACTACATTAGGTTGTGATGGAGTGGGTGTTTTGTGGCCTGCAGTGATCAAGAATGGAGAAGATGATGATTTTGGGGGGGATGAAATCGACCAAGAGAAATTTCTCAACGCTGAAGGTATAGAAGGAGTTGAGGAATTGGTTGGAGTTCATGGACAAAGTGGTGATAGGGAAGCATGGAAGTTTTGGAGGGTTGAAGATTAGAATGCCGGCAACAGCACAATTACTTTCTTCGCTGTAAATTATGTTGACATGTTATTCTATAATGCGACGGACCGGTAGACAATAATGAAGAGAAAACACATATAATGATCACAAGAATCAAAACATTGTTCCTCACATTGTTCAACATTTCTTTCTTCAGCCTCACAGCTTTCCCGCACAAGGCTGACGCTAGCCGAGCTCGTCTTTTGGAAGCCTTTCAGATGGGCAATTAAGTCTTCGTTTTCGACCTCGTAACAAAGAGCACAGTGTGAGATCAAGTATTACTTGACCCAATTCTAGCCTCTAGCATTTCAAGTTCTTAGGTTCCGTGTCTGCACAGGTATCTAACTCACATTGACCTTTTCAGGCCTCTCTTAATTTGACCCCCCAGTTCACACCTTTCACCGTGACCCTCACGAAAGCAGAGCTCGCGAAGACTCGTAGGATACTCGTATACTGATATACGCAAGTGTTTCAATTTAATTTGGTCAACGGCTTTGCAAAACTAAGTATTGCGAAGTTTGCGCAAGCGGGCTTCCAAAGTAGGAAGACATTAGCCCAAGTGCTTGCGGAAGAGAGATATTTCATTCGGATAGCCGTAAGACCACGACAGACTAACGACATACGACCGAGGGTATTGGCAATCGATCCGCGATACCAAAGTGGCAGAATGGGAATATACGAGAAGGATCCTATCTGGGCTGATGTGGTACCAATAGCACAAGATGATGGCGAGGGCGCTTTAGCACAAATTGCATACACGGATGAATACGCAGAGGGTAAGATTGCTATCCTTCATTCTCTCCACAAGACTCACGATATGTCTAGCAATGGGATACCTTCGTGCTGTAATGGCAAGCAAAGAATACTCACCTCGTGTTCTCGAACTTACTGAACACATCATTACCCTTAACGCAGCTCATTATACAGTCTGGCTTTACCGTGCCACCACTCTCTTTGCACTATCTTCCTCTGTCGCCGACGAACTCGCATTTGTAAACCAAATTGCGCTGGAAAATCAGAAAAATTATCAGATTTGGCACCATCGCCAACTTCTCATCGACCACCTTTACCCCTCAATTTCGTCCTCTCCTTCGTCGCTCAATGTGCTTGCAGACTCGGAGCGAGATTTCTTAACACAAATGTTTGACGAAGATGCAAAAAATTATCATGTTTGGAGTTATAGACAATATTTGGTATTGAAATTGGATATGTTTAACGAGGCGGAACTAAAGAGTGTAGAGGATCTGATAAGGAGAGATGTACGAAATAATAGCGCTTGGTCATATCGATTTTTTCTAGTTTTCTCGGATCCCAAATATTCGACCAAGGGATTGAAAGCGAACGAGTTTGATGGCAAGATTCCAAAGGAGATAGTGGATAGAGAAATTGATTATGCGAAATCGGCGACATATGAAGCACCGCAGAATCAGAGTTCTTGGAATTATTTGAGGGGGGTTTTGAGAAAAGGGGGTGTGAAGAGCGAGAGCTTGGAGGAGTTTGCGGGGGATTTTGTTAAGCTTGGAGATGCAGATGGAAAGGGGGAAGATGTTAGGAGTAGTCATGCATTGGACTTTTTGGCGGATGTCTGGGCAGAGAAGGGAGAATGGGAGAAGGCCGACAAAGCGCTCGAATTGCTTGGTGATAAGTATGATAAGATTCGAAAGAATTATTGGGATTGGAGGAGGGGTTCATTCAAGGAGATGAAGGGATAGACTGAGTATGGGAGGAGACAAATGATTGGTTATGGAACGGCGTTGGGGCGAAGAGCGTGAGCGTATGTCTGCTTCGTTTGCGCTTGCGTTGTTGTTTGGGATGAGCATATACCAAGTTGCTCCCCTTTGTTGAATGAAGCTTGCATGAACGTACAATTGTCTCGTGGTGAACACATCAACTTCTGGTGATCATTTCGAAATTCCATCACACGACGTAAGCGATTCATTCACCGTGCCACATGCTAATAGTGACATTTCTGTGACGCCTCCAAACAAAATCATCGTGTTCCTTTTCACATTCCTGACTCGTCCCTAACATCAACACAGGCGACAAGAAGATAAACTCAAATTTCCAAACCCATGGATAGTCGGTTCCACTACCTAGAAAATCTCACTCCAAATCACCCAAACATGTCAACACCCCTCGCTCGTCACATACATCATTCATATAAAATATCAGATCACCAAACCAAAAGGGACAATAGCTCGAAAATAGCTCACCCCGCATTTGCGACACCTGCGCTCTGCATAAAACCATTACCCTATAAGTATCTCCACATTACCCTATAACTTTAAATCGCATGCCGTCCCGAGCTTCCCTATCATTCCAATTACCCTATAACTTCGTGCGCATATCATGATTACCCTATAGCTTCTCTTGGATTACCCTATAAGTATCCACGTGTATCTTTCTGAGCAAAGGCCATTACCCTATAACTTGTTTTAGCGAGATAGCGCATCCCCGCTTATCGTCGGATTCCCCTTTCGTCGGCTGGATCGTCTGCAGTGCCGAATCGAAGGCATGCGTAAGGAGCCATAGAGATCCTGGGTTGTTTCAGTAAGGAGGAGGGAGGGTGTCATCAAGTGCTGGGCTTATCATGCATCCATGCACACACGCACGCCTTTGGCTCTACATGTCTGTTGGTGCTGGAAGCGAAAGTTGCCGATATTGATACGAAACTTCCTACATGGGAAATATGTTCCATCTCTTGCGATCTCCGTGCTTCTGCGGATGCTTCCAGATGGATGGGTTGAGTAGGTTTGTGTGGAAATGGATTGGTTTGCGTTGGTTGCGAGAGGAATGAGCTAGCATGGATATGATTTTATGATGCGAGTACTTAAGGTTGGTGATGCACACTCCCTTCAAACAAACATTTGGTTAGAATATTTGAGATTTGATGTGTTGAGATAGTTCTTCTACCAACATATTCGTTCACAAAGAGATTCCAGATACAATTCGAATACAGAAAAAAATATCATACCATATAAAATGGGTTCAACAACTCCAATCACAAATGGAATGGGAGAGGGACATATATCGAAACCTTGGATTAAAACTCCATTGGTTAGATCGGCTGCTTTGTCAAGACATGCTGGATGGTGAGTTTCTAGAATGTTTTCGGCTTTTGTTGGAAGCATAAACTGATACGGAGATAGTAATGTGTGGCTTAAACTTGAGAATTTACGTATGTATACATACATTTTGTTTCCATTGTCGAATGTTGCGCAGCTCATCTTTCGTCTTTGCGACATGTTCCGATCTTCTTGTTTCTCCTTTCACATCCCACCTTCTCTGTTCTATCCCATCACATCTCGATCTCTCCCATCCAAATAACTAACACAGTCCAGAACCATCTGGCTCCTTCAAATCCCGCGGCATAGGGAATCTTCTCATGCGTTCCCTGCCCCCCAACCCCCACACCCCCGTCCACTTCTACTGTTCCTCAGGCGGCAACGCCGGCCTCGCCTGCGCCCACGCAGCATTCTCTCTGAACCGTCCCTGTACCATCGTCGTCCCCATAACCACATCCTCACACATGATCTCCAAGATAAAACTACTCAAAGCCGAAGTTATCCAGACCGGAAACCACTGGAGCGAAGCCGATAGATATCTACGCGAAGAACTGCTCGCCAACGATGCTAATGGTGTATACGTACCACCATTTGACCACCCCGATATCTGGGATGGACACAGTACTGTGATTACTGAGATTGAAGAGGAGGTTCGGGGACTAGGCATCCACAGTATAGATGCGGTGATTTGTAGCATTGGGGGAGGAGGATTATTTAATGGCATCATGAAAGGATTGGAGGATAGTGGAAGATTGGGAGCGCACAGTGAAACGAAGGTTATAGGTGTAGAGACGACGGGAACGGCGAGTTTCCACGCGGCGATGAAGAGGGAAGAATTGGTCAGATTAGACGGTATCGATAGTATTGCTACGTCGCTGGGTGCGACGCAAGTAGCGGCGAAGTCTCTGGAGTGGGGACTAAAGTATAGAAAGAATGTGAGGAGTGTAGTTTTGGGGGATGCGGAGAGCGTGAGTGGTATGGTGTGGATGGCGGATGAGGAAAGAATTGTGAGTTTTATTGACCCATGGATTTCTGAGTTCCCTTTGCTAATTTTCACGCAGTTGGTTGAGAGTGCGTGCGGTGTCAGTGTAGCAGTGGCTATCAATGGCGTGCTGAAAAAGATATTGGAGGAAGATGGAGAGACCATGGAGGGAAAGAATGTGGTGATTGTGGTTTGTGGAGGAAGTAATATTTCACTGAAGACTTTGGCGGAATATAGAGAGAGATTTGGTGTGTGAAGGCTTGGGGTATACTTTCGTTAGGGATCGAGGAGCGGATTCATAATGCAGCGTTTGGTTTAGGGGGATCTTTCCTACTCTAATATGGGTAGCGAATCTTTTGCATTTCTAGTATTATTCGAGGCCCTGAAAAATAGGGAGTGTCTCAATTTCTTATTGTATAAGTGACACGTTTCTTGTGGTATAGAGCAAGTAACATGACTTGCAACAAAACATTCTTAGAATTGTTGGACCGTCTAATTTCAATCTTTCAAGCTCCTTTGACCCTTGGCATCGACAGATTAAGTGATTATTTGCTATACTCCTTCACTAGCGACTCGATGACCGAGAATCATGCAAGCTACTTGTAGCTATTTCCTTACAATGAATCTTGTGGCTAAAAAAAACTGATGTGCTATAGCTCAAAGCATGTCCCTAAACTTGGTCTTAACCATTCATCTCTAATTCATGTCAAAAATTCTTTGCCATAATGTATACCGTATCATACTGGATATTCCTTCTGTCTAGCTATGCACCATCCGCTGTCGGACGATCTATCGTACTAGCCCCATTGTATTTTTCTATATTCACCAAAACATCAGCGGGACCACCACCAATAAGATCTACTGTTCTACGCTTCGTTCTCCCACCAAATAAGCAGGTCCAAATATCGTTCTCCGAAACGGCTTCACCATCATGCCCCTTGAAAAGAAGATTCCCGGGCACTGATTGCTGCATCTCTAGACTATTGGCCTCTTCCAGAGCCTGTGCTACCAATTCCTCATCAGAAACCGCTTTCCCCTTGCCCTTTTTTGATATGGTTGCATGGCCTAGGTGCTCCAATCTTCTCTTAACAGATAGCTCATAGATTGACTGATCAACAGTGTTGCCCATGACCATTACCCAAATATTGGTCTCAAACTTTTGTCCTATTCTATGGACTCTAGACTCCCCTTGGAGTGCGATTGCCGTGTTCAATAACGGTTCGCAGAAGAATATATTACTAGCGTTGACTAAAGTCAATCCAGCGCTATGTGCTCGAGAATGTAAGAGGAAAACTTCTATGCCAGGATCGTTTTTGAATTTTTCAACCCCATTAGGTCTATCAATAGATGAATGACCAATGCGAAATGCATCAAATGCGCTAGCTAAAACCGGTAGGAACTCGGTAAACTGAGAAAAGACAATTGACTTCGAGCCAGGATCTGATTCTCTAAGGTAAAGAATGTGTCGGGCTTTTTGAAGATTGTTAGTGGCATTCGTTCAGTGAGATCAAAATTCACATACCAAGAGTATCGATTTTGGTGCCAAATGAGTTATCTTGTAAATCAATGCTTTTGATGGCGGAGAGAGTAGCTTTGCTGACTTCCGAATAGATCGCAGATTTTTGAGGGGAGTTCGAGTTGTCTGATCGTTCTTTCAACGGTTCTCGAATGCCATCAGTTTCTGCGGTTAGTGTTGGCTCATGTGGCTTGTAGCTAATATGGTAAAGTTCTTCATAAATTAGCATCTCTTTACAGATGGGGCATCTGTGAGATACTTCAATAGGTCAGTAATATGTATGCGGCACTTGGAAATTATTGCGTTCTTACGTTTCCACCATTCTTTGGCGCAATCGGAACAGTATTGATGACCGCAGACGGTCAAAACTCCAAGCTCAAATCCCTCTCTGCAAATGACACACGTTCGCTTATCTTTGGGATTTTCGACCTCCTCTTTCAAATGAACCAGATACCTTCTTTTGGCTCTCAGCGAAGCTATGGTTTGAGTGAGTGCATGCTCCTTTCGTAGAAATGATTGGTTGACACCATCATTATTGGGGCCTGTATATGGGGCTACCTGATTTGAAATTGCTTGTAATTGTTTGTAGTACTCAACTCGAAGATTCATGCACTTTGTGAACAGCCCGATTTCCTTCTCTAAATTTGCGGCCGCTTTTGTTTGATCTATGAGATAGTTGTGAGCCAATTTCAGTTGAGCTTCAACGATCGAAAGTTCATTTTGGGAATTATTTGTCTTGAGCTTAGATATAAGCGCCCGGAGCTCAGATAAAGTCCCCCTCACACTAATGCCCTTGTGCAAAAATAGGTCTCTTGTGTTAAAGAGCTCAAGTAACTTTTCTGGGAAAGGACCTTTGCCATGTTTTGCCTCCCGGAAAGCCGTTTTAGCTTCTTCGTTGATTAGAAAATTTTGCACGCCGGACAACGATGCCTGTCTGTCGGCAATCATTGTCCGCAATGCTTGCACATATACCACGACTTCTTCCTGTACTTTTATGGAATTCTCGTACTCATCCCCACTGATGGCAATGCCTTCATCATCGTTGTCGACTAATGGACTCAACAAGATCTGGATGAGGTGGTTTCGCCATTCGTTAATTTGATGTGCTTGTCTATCCAAATTAGTTCCAAGCTTTTCGAATCTAGCCATTGATAGTCAGTCAATATGTAGGTACGACGCGTAAAGATATGAGAAAGTGCATCCGAAAAGATAAATTGAATAGAAATATAAACATCCACAACTTACCCTTCCATAATATGACGACTTTCGGGACCCCCTCTGAGAGTACTAGGCACAAACTGAGGCAACTGAACAGCTGTACTAGATTCTGTATCTTTTCTAATTTCGGTCATCATGTTATCTGTTCTCTTGAAGGCCTATGATGCGTTAGCCCAGATATCCTCACGCAGCAGGACAACAAGCATTTGATCTGAATTGTGCAATCCATTCTTCACGATAGATTTAAGGAATCAAAAGCGTAAGATAGTTAGAAGTATATCATAGCAGTGAAAGTGTGTACTAGTGCAATGCAGAACGTACATCTTGTAGTATCTCGCGTCGTAACTCCTTAGCCTCTTCGTAACCCTTCCTCTCAAGCATATCGAGGTTCTCAAACTCGGCGGAGTCAACTACTGTCATTTCCTCATTTGATTTTATTTGATAGTAAGCATTCGATAGGAAGAATAAACCCATGTGATGAAGCTCCAAGGCGGCTCTCAGCCGTGCTCGACTCATCACTACGCTTGAAGCAGAATCTGATCTGTATGAGGGCGTGTTAGAGTGTGTCAAGGGCGATGAAAGAGGTTCTTACCCATCTTGTCCATCAAGATATCTCTCACCATTGCCTTCAATGCCCTGGACTTTGTTCGCAGTAGTGGTTTTTTGAGTTTCTGCTATTATCGCATCTGAATTACTGTCTGAATGAATTGCCAGTCTTGCCTTCTCCGACAATATCTCGGCGGATAATTCATCCCGAGCTTGATCTACGAACGTAGAGGAGAGCGTGACGCATTCTTTCCAAATATCCAGAGCCTCTTGAACGCGAGGGGAGTCCTCGTATAATTGGCCCCTCTTTAATTGAGAAAGAAGAAGTGATCGTGAATTTGCTCTGAGAGCAGCATCTGTTTGGGAAAACATAAGTTCAAGGGCCCTACCTGATAATGATATTAGTCTGTGCCATGGAGCACCTCGTAGCAGGAGATCCAACTTACTCGCAGTTTGAACCATTGGTTCATCTCCGATCTTCTTTCGCTTCGTGGCTCGTTTGGGAGGAAGTGCATTCGTGGCCTGCCTCAATCGTACAAGCCATCGTCTCATAACTTCAGCATAGTCTTTTGGGTCCCAGCCATCCATGAGAGGCTCGCCCTCGGTGTCCAGTCCAGATTCTTCACACATCTTGTCAAACATCTCTTGGTAAAACTGCTCTTCAATTGGATCGAAAGAAATAGTAATTACGAAGCGGTGTTGTTTGGGTAATATAAGCTCTCCGCGAACATTTTGCTTTGAGTGACGCAAACTAATAGCCTCGAAAAGCTTGTGGAAATCTTGCTTGGAGTATATAAGCGATCGCCACACCGAGACTAAGAGCTCATATTTCAAGAAAATGAGTAATCCTAGTAAGTCATTGATGTTTTTCCTGACCTAAATTGGAGTCAATATATTTCAGCTCCGTCGATAAATAAAAAGTGCTCCAATCTCCACTACAACCCTTCCTTATTTTTTCATGATCAAAGAGCTCTGTCATATGCAGAGCCAATGCGATACATTGAATCCACTTGAGAGGTAGTATATATACAGGTATCAAGCAAGCCACACATTGCTTACCAAACAAGATGCAATGAATGTTTCATAGCACTTGAAACCCCAAAACTACTCTGAACAAATGAACTTTGGACAGTAATCCAAATAAGTTCCATATTTGAATAGACAAAAAGATATGAAAGGTTGAGAATACATACTGGAGTGCCTGTGATTGCCCAGGCATTGATTCGAGGTATCATCCTTGCAACGGTTGCGGCTTTACTAACACCACTTTCAACCATTTGCGCTTCATCGAGACATACACGCCACCACGAAAACTTCATTAAAGGTGACTTGGGCCTCTGATATTTTGACTCGCTGCGCAGCGTCGTCCTCTCCGGATTGAGACTGGTGAAGTGGATCTCTGATGCAAGTATAGAGTACGTAGTAATGACTATATCAGAGGTGGCAAAATCTTTCATTGTGGTTTCATACTCAAGTGCCCGGCTCTTAATACCTTCATAATACGTAATCTTGAGACTTGGCGCATGGGCCTTTATCTCACCGATCCATTGTTCTATATATAATCAATAAATAATATCATCGGCACTCGATATTGATTCAAAACTTACTTGAAATCGAAGGCGGTGATATTATTAGAGTGGCATGTGTTGTCTGCAAAGTCTCTCCGGAAGAAGCATCGATAACCGACGGGTCTTGATCACGACGGGTGTGAAGTGTTATCAGGGCAATCATTTCTACAGTCTTACCCAGTCCCATCTCTTCTGCAAGAATGCCGCCTTTGATATCTTGATCCATCCAAAAGAATGGAGCAAGATCGAAGGTGACTATTGCAAATAAATGACTAACATAACAAGAACGCCCTTGTACATCTGTTGCGGCGAAGAACGAAGGCGGTATTTGGCCTGTTGCCTTGCACTGAGTTCTTTCAATACATCCAGCAGCGCGAGACCACTCAGAACCTTCCCTACGAAGCATCCATTGAACGGCCCGCTTTTGAAACGGATAGAGGGTTGATTCCAATCCCGGTGTTTCGATCGATGCAGCAATTTCATCATCTGGATCAGGCGAGTGTGCAGATTGATAGAAGTCCTGCGCAGAGAGCGGTTCCAAGCTAGGGCTATTTGGATTGGGAAAGTAAGTGTTTAATACCTTCAACAAAGCATCCGTCTTTTTAGGCTGGATCGATTTTCGATTAGTTGTAACCTCCCATTTGATAGTAAAATCAATCCTAATGTAATCTGAGTCACCCATTTTGTACACACTTATTCCGGCCTCTGTCCGCAGCTTACTTGGTTGTTGGGAACGCTTTTTGGAGTCTCGATCAACCATCAGACAAATGAGTACGTCACCGAGGGAATTTTGAATGCTCATCGACGTGTTTTCAAGTGATAATGGTATGGTAAGCAAAGAGTTATGATTTTCATCTCGAAGGACGATACTAGATGGCTCGGGGTTGCTACCCGGGCGGCCCCAGTGGCTAGTAAAACGAATCTCCTGCCTATTCACGGTGGTGAAGTCTAACGACAACTTTGATCGAAGACATCTGACTTCCAGCGAAGCTTGTTTGACTGTGATGTAATCCTGAAAAACATCATCGTTCGATGATCCTAATTTCGTTTCTGTTGTTAGTTTCTGACGTTTCCGTAGGGGTTCTTCTGACGTGTTCTGTAGCATGGAGTTAGTACTTCTAAAAATCACGAGAAGCTTCAAAGTTCTGCTGCCAAGAAGTTCGAATGTGATCCATGAAACACAAAAAGTAAACCATAACAGTTACCTGATCTGTGGTAAGATAATTGATCAATGCATCCGCAATATCGGCAACGAAAACATGTGGAGCCTTCTCAAAAGAAATGTTATCTTTTGCATCATTCGTTCTTTGTGATTCCTGTGCAAAGATGGAGTCATCAGGAGTGATTGCGAAACCCTTTTTCCACTCAGGTTTGCCTGGAGCCATCATATCAAACTTCTGAATCAGGCTTTCACACTAAACGGCCTGTACACTTCTAGGCCGCACATAGGCTTCCATGCACATATGAGAAAGTTTACTTTTACCGCGTTCAACAGGTATAAAGATAAGTGTGTTTAATAGATTGGCAATGATGGTTGTTTTGTTGTTCTGACAGAATGTTGGATGATGAAAGATGAATGACAGATAGTTGAATTCTTTTATGTGACTGTAGTGGTTGACTGACTGTTGATTGACTGTCTTGGGCGAGAGAGACTGTCCGTCGTACTTGCAGTAGCGAGCATGCACCGGCCTCCACCTACCACTACCATCGGGAATACTTTATTCCGATAACGTCACATGATATTTGATTTTTCGAATAAACACCAAGGTTAAAATCGAATTGTGAGGTAGGCCATTTGGGGGATTCCCAGAAATCGATAGGTACAGCCTTCTAACGGTTGACACAAGTTGACTTACATTGACGCCATAAGTTGACATAAAATCTATGCACCCTTCGGTATCTACACTTTGGCCTGCGAGAATCCTTTTCGATATAGGTATATCATTCCTGCTGTACGTTCAATGAATCCTCAGTTTCACTTTCTGGACGATTAGTCCTGCTGTGCGAAACATAGCCATATTGACTTTCTCTATAGAATCTGCCCATCATGATCCTTAAGCCTTACCAGCTACGACCAATTCCTTCCTTTCTTCTCCCTTTTGCGGATGCAACCATTTGCAAACAAGTACGAAGCCTACATTATCGCATGAAGGCACCTCCTGTACCCCGTCCCACACCATTTGTACCGGATGCTCAAACGTTTCTCACACTCATTGGACGAAATTTGAGCCAGCATGCATCGAAAATTCCTTCATGGAAAGCATTGTTTACATTGACCTCTGATCAACTACGAGAGCTGGGCGTTGAACCTCCACGGAGTCGACGCTACCTCCTACGCTGGCGCGAGAAATTTAGAAAAGGGCAATATGGCATTGGTGGAGATCTACAACACATCGAAAATGGAATTGCAGAGTTGCGTGTAGTTGAAGTGCCGTCATCAGACCCGAGACATAGTACAGCTACCGCAACATCCTCACCGGGACAAAAAAAAATAGTGGTCAATGTACCCACAGGAGGCAGTGCAGAGGATAGTCTCGCGGGGCAGATGGTGCCAGTTCAGGGCTTACGTATCAAAGGAGCACATACTATTATTGGACCTCATGTACAACCTTCTAAAGGAAGGCAAGCGGCGAAAATTGTCGTTAAAGAAGGATTGTGGGAAGATCGTAGACGCCACAAGATTGATGGAGGCGAAAGGAGACAGGCCGAAGTTCGAGCAAAGAGGAGAGGAGAGGAGAAACGTGCAGCCAGATAAACATTGAGTAAATCACCAATCTTGTCGTTCATGTAAGATTATATTAGAGGCTGTGTATGGATTCGCGAGGAGGAGGTGGCTCTGCTGTGATAGTTCTGGGATCTTCATCCACAGGTCATGGCCTTCTAGAAGATATCACTCGCAAGGCTGCAGATCAACCCAAACATATTGAATTTATATTTCAACTCAAAATCCTTAAACTGCGACTGGTGGTTTACATGGGTGAGGTCGGCACTAGGGCCACGTGAGATTACAGTTTCGCGGCGTTGACGTCAACTTAACGCCATTCCCGTCCGCGTTTATCCGAAATACCTCAATTGCTACAGATTTCCCTCGACGTTCTTCCGTATGCTAACCTTGATCAAGATTTCTCGGAGATCTAGCGACTCCTGTATGGGATCGGGATACATGGTTTCTCATTTCATGATGCCCCGGACGCAGCCCTCGTAAGCTCGCTCGTGCTCCCTCCCTCGTACTCCTACCATTGTAGCAATTGCGCTAAATGTGCCCGATGCCACATCTTCAGTGAAATTTGCCCTTTGACTTCAAGTATTCAGAATTCTTTCTCTTTTGTGTACGATAAATGGAGGTGTATTGGTTGATACAATGGTTGTAGATGACGCCAGGGCCTGGCTGTGCTGAGAAATTTCCTGCAAGGCCGGAGGATCTTTCCTTCAGATTACTACATATCTCGCTAGACAGTCTTGCTTGCACAACCCACGCCGATAGTTGATCCCATAGATTATGTAGGCACCGTCCACTTGCAATCATTAGAAAGAACGTATTGTAGGTCAGCAATTAGTTAGACTCTAGATTGAACCTAACCCAGCGGCCGGGACTCGCGTCAGAGATCTCGGGAATACCTGGAAACCATAAGAAGCAATGTTACTAAGCCAATACAAGCCGATTCACTTAAGCTGGCCAATCCCATACTCATCTAGCAAATGGTCGTTCATTTTCGCGCAGGAGCGAAGGCAAATGTATACCAATCTGTGCCTCTTTGGCACAGCAAGGCTCTTTGATATGTTCTCGTCTGATGTTTTTCTCGTTCTCTATACTAATTGAGCGAATAGTGGCACCTCAAATTGGATGCTAACAAGCATTTCCACAACGACGTCGTTTAGTCATCTATGGGTCCCGAGTCAAATGGTCGATGTGGTTGGTAATGGATGTGTGCGTCATCTCATCTCAGAACAAGTGATCAGAATGGTAAGTGTCCTTACGGCGCAATGCATTAAAGAACGTCTAGAAGTGTAGCTGAGGTCTGTATACAACGATGTCCTTTGAAAGTAGAAAAACTTGACGAGTTCGGTGAACTGATTCGTGATGTATCGCCGGCATTCTCACACTACTGACCTCAGGAAAGGATACCTAGATGGTACATTTACAGAATAGGTGTACTTGATATACTGACCGTACCTAGATGAGTCTGTTCATTGATCACAAAGTTTTTTTTTTCTACATGGGACTTGTCTGCCTGATCTCCCATTAAATTGATCCCTTGTCCAGCCTAGCCAAGTGTAAACGATAACGAGCCCATGCAGGAACCGAATCTCTGTCTCTGCCTGAATAAGGTTATCTTCGGAAAACAATCAATGGGTACAGTAGGTATTACTCGCTACCATTTCCACAAGTGGATTTTCAATCATCCGGGCCTCTTCTTTTCGACATTCATGGCGAAAACAAAAACCACAAATTTTTGTTTATTCAAGCTCAACAATAGGTTTTGTTTTCGTTTTAGAAAGGTCGGAAACGGCAATGCCGCGAAGAAGGATTCCTGTCAATTCCTCTCCATCTTCCTCTGAGAACGAATGGCCCCCACCACACCGCAAGGCCATCATCTCATCGATTTAAAGCTCCACTATCAAGATGATCCTAGGTTCATCATCCTCCCCTTTCTCGTTTCGTATTTCCCATCTCGTCCGATACTTGGAGGAGTCTTTCTATACAAGGTCACATGCACATTTAGTCCAATCACTGGATCAGGTTGTAGTCCAATTCAGGTGAGGCTGCCTTAGAGGAACGGGGACCTTCTCGATAGTTCGTTCAGTCATATCCTACTCTTATCCACCTATAGTCAGTCACGTTTTGGTGGTGGTCATATCTACGATCCGTCTGGAGGCAGTGCTTCGACTTGACGTTCCATCCACTCTTGGTCTGCCCTTTTTCTTGTAATATGCTTATGGAGATCTTTATATATCTGTTGATATCTAAAAGCGATCATCGAATCTGCCCGCCGCGCCGCTGTATGGTTTCTATAAAGTAGGGAAGTTTCCTTTTACCCAAACGCTATCAACTCATCATCTCTATCATTCATCATATTGTGATATCAAGAAAGCTATAGCATTCTTATCTACGTCGTCACTCATTGCTCTACGTTTTACGCGTCTTAAGCACTGCATACATCTTTCAAGCAAATCCAAACAGCGCCTTCGTCACTCTGATCATATCATCCTCGAAGTCTGGTGGTAGGATATCTCAACGAAAGTATCAAGTTCCGCTGTTGATTTCAGTATACTATTATCTATCCACCCAGCCAGTTTCTGAACATTGAAAGGGCAGACGCCCATAAGTCAGAGCATATCGAAACTTCCATCGAACAGGAAAAAGCACCTGAAGCTCCTTGTATTATAATTGAGGATCCTGACTGCAATCAAATCATCGAGTTAGAGTCAAATCTCGAGCCAATACCTGAGACAGAATCCGAAATGTCTTCTTCCCACCGATCTTCATCTGGCAAGGGGAAAAGCTCCTCCTCTGGGAAGTCAAAGCCAAAGCAAGACGATTGGTCTGGTATCACAGATCCGGAAGAGCGAAGAAGGGTACAGAACAGGTTGGCGCAGAGGAAGTTCCGTAAGTTATCACTGTATCACTCAAGCTTCAGCAATTTACTAATGTTTCATAGGTGACAAGACCAAGGCGGACAAAGAGCGTCAAGACCGAGATGATGAGAATCGTGCTCACGCAGGCCATTCTTATCATACAGCTGATTCAAATGATGTATACTATGACACTGCAGATGCCGGTGGGTCTCCATGGGGTTCCGTCTCTATGAAACATGTTGTTTCGAAAGGCAGAGCTCATGAGGATGCATCTAGACACGGGTCTCGGCCAGACGACGAGGCAAGCTACTATGGAAACCCTGACGCAGCTTATGAAGGGGAAGGTTATTACAGAGGAGAAGCGACTTCTTATGAGGATGATCAAACCTATTACGATTATGGAAGTGCAGCTGGCAGCGGTAGCGGAACTTCAGGTTATTGATCAAACCAATATGACTCACCTGGTCATTGGGTAAAAGCAAGGGCGGCGTGCGACCCGGAACGACCTAATTACATTTCACGACCTTGAGACACTTTTCCAGGCTGCTCTTATACCCCGGCTTACACGCTGTATTATACTTTTATGCCATCTCCATTTATTCTCGACTTTCATTTTGGAATTCATTTTTATCGATACACACGGTGGACAAGCAACGAAAAGGCGGATAGATTTAACGACACCATGCCCTGACATACTTGCGCAATTTCTTACTACTTTCATTTCATTTAAATTTCAGTCTTTTTCTTTCGGGCAGATATCAATTGATGCCTGTTTCCATGTAATACTAGAGTTTCTATGTTCGATGGTGCTTACTTTTGTGTGGCTCAAACACCCAGAGTTGCATTTGTGAATTCAGCTCCCTTTGTACTTTTACCCTTCTATAGAGATTTCATCCAATGCAAAAACTTTAACATAAGCCTTTGAAAAAATATGAAGTTTGTGAGATTATAGGCATCTGGCAAGACTGCACTCGCTAACCCCTGACGAAGCCACCGCATGGTTGTGTCATGGATGCCAATCATGAATGTTCATGTAATCATTGGCAAGCTCGTACTCAACGCTATAACTACCACCCTGCGTAGCCTGGAGAAAGGTTCACACAATGACAAGGAAGTTCGCAATGAGTACGGGAGATGAAAAGGAGGGTGTCGTTGTTGAAATCTGTCAAGCCATTCTTCACCAGGATTGGTTGGGGGGAAATAAACGTCTGAGGCTGTGCTTTGTGAGGTTCTTATATTGTGCTACCAGATATGACAGGTTCTGTTGCGCATCTCACTCAGCCTGAAATTTAAAGTAGATAAGCACTCCAGATAGGAAAACAAACGAGATGAGAGCTTAACGGCAGTTCTCGTATAGTTCGTGTGGAGAACGGATATGCCTTGAATTCGATCCTTAGGAAGCGGATTGATGCAGTTTTGACGACCGAAACAGGGTATAGATGGTGGAAGGAAGATTCGGAGTGGCGAGATAGGGAATATTTCAAACGTTTTGGGATTGGTAGTTCTTCTTTCCAGGGATAATGGCTCACGAGAGGATGCATTAACCTTATGTCCAGATTTGGGAAGCGGTTAGTGGATGGTGAATGGTAAGGCGTGTAGCGAGTACTCTAACGCCAGAGTGTGGTAGGTGCAGTGCATGGGATGCCGGGGAGGTACCAGGTAGTTAGTTCGCTCAAATGCCAGATCATCTGCAGAGTCTAGACGTACAGCAGTCGTGACAGAGTTTCAGCTGATGCTGCATGCTCCCGCCGTAAAGGATCACTAGGTATGTAATAAGGTATGGGCGATGTGTCCTAGGCGGGGCCGGGTCTGTTGTATTCCTTCCAGTGGGTAGCGAGGGGGACTACGTGCGTAAGGTGAGTAATAGTGGTTAATTAGCAAGTGGCCTAAGAAGAGACTGAGATATCAATAGTACATTTGATACGTACGGATCAATGAAGACAAAGATATTTCTAGATTGAAATGGAATATGATGGAGCAAGTATTCAATCCTGTCTGTGACTGTGATACACTTGACACCTTGGCTTTAGTTGAAAAGATTCTACATATCATATCCATGGAGATTCAAGTTCTGTTGCTTTGTACTTCAGAATATGCACAATTAAGTTTGGTTAGTTGTCCATAAGGGGAGCTGGACGGAGAAGCAAGGAAAGCTAGCTCACTCGTATCGCAGCTCATACGGTGACCCATAGATGCCTGAAAGTACTGTACTTATTCTCGCACTCTCAATACTCTAGCACGTCCAGCTAATGACCTAATAGGTTGTTATACTAAGTCACAATGTAGAATCCCAAGTAAGTATAGAAGTTTGAAGCTTCAATTTCCCATCAAACAACATCTGTCAATTCCAACTATCTTTTATCTTTTATCTTTTATCTTTTATCTTTTATCTTTTATCAATTTGCAATTAAAACCCATCTTTTATCAATATTCCGTTTTAATTCACCAAATTTCAATTCGAATATCAATTTCAATATCAATTCCAATATCAATTCCACCAATAATCAAATCTAAAGAGATTTCCATTCCAACATCTAATTATTTCTTTCATCGATACAATTGCTTTTGCTTTTTGCTTTTGCTCTCACTTTGACTTTGATTGATTACTTCTTCTTTACCATTCGGTCCTATGCAGTAGCGACGGAAAATGGCAGATTCACAAGATCCAGTCGTCACTGTCGCTTCCGACAAGGAAGATGTATCACCAACTCCTTCAAAACCAAAAGCCTCGCCCTCAAAGAATGCTACTACTAATACCAACTCTCCCCAAAACCCTCCATCAACAACGACGAAAACAACAAATGATATAACGACGGAAGACGAAGAACGCAGAACCCCCGTCCCAGATAATAATTTAACCACGCCTGCTGCCAATACGTCGTCGCGCTCACGCAACAAATCGGCAAAAGATCAAGCCTCTACTATGCAAGGAAATCTTGGACCTCAGAATAACAAAGTTCGTCATCTGAAAAAGGATGATGGAGAGCCTCTATGGAGAAAGGACATCCAATATGATTTTCTGAAGCTCATCTTTGAGGACGACAACGCCGTATTCACAAACGGTTACGATGATACCCTACCGAAGCAGACTTTCGCAGACCTCTATATCGATACGATGGCTAGGAGTAGTAAGACGAGTAAGATCTTGAGGGACAAATTACTGAGCGAGCACGAGCCAGCGAAGAACATGGCAATGGTGTGCCTTTTGGTTAATCTTGGTCGCATGAATACAACTTTGAATTGTGAGTAATTATCTTCTTCGTTTTTTCGCAAATGTTAATAAAGTTTCAGTCTTTCCAGAGATGCGAGCACAACTTCGTACCTATCATGCCATTCCATCTTTGCAAGCTCGACAAGACCCGAATTCTTACAAGCAGCTTCAAGATGCGCCTCGACTCAAATCTATCCTGAAGGGTGCATCGGAGGATCGTCCTGAACCTGGTACATTGGAAAAGATCAAATCAACGCCGATTCCTCGAACAAACCCAGTCAACCTTATCTTCGTTCTTACGAATCATGCTACGAAGGTTACGGAATTGCATTTTCCTACAACCCGAGAATTTTATGATCTAATCATGAATACTCAAATCACCAGCAAGTCAAGAGCAAAGGCGTTCTTATGGTTGATGTGGTTCTATCTCGAGTCGGATTTTACGGAAGAAGGGGCAGATGAGAATCCATTTGGGTCTGGCGTAGATTATGATACCGACGTCAGAAATCAAGGTGTTCCACGACTGCAGGATATGACAGAAGAAGAAGAATTATTGGAGAACGTTGACACAGAAGAAGAGCTAGAGTATGGCCATACTAAAATGCGCGAACGCAAACGTATCATTGAAGCAGACCAAATCGCTTTCCAAGCAGAGAATGGTCCTCCAAAACGTGGTCCTAAGCCAAAGCTCAACTTACCGCTCGATGAGGGTTCCAATTCATCTACTATCATGAGTCGTGTTCGGCCTCGTTATGATGATGTAGTTGGAACTCCTGCTGGTCTGATTAGTAAGATTCGCCCCAGACACGACTCCGATCTTGACAGCACACGCTCAACCCCGCCCCCTCGAGTCTTTAGTTCCAGCAACATGCGTATTAACAGTGTTTTTAATGCAGGCTCCAGGTATCGAGGCGGAAAGAATGGTGAAGGTTCATCTCCAGCGCCAGAGGTGCCGGCTACTCTTTCCAGGCGACATCGACCCCTAACTGCACATCAAATCGCAGTAGAGCGGAACAGAAACCAACGAGTCGATTATATTCTAAGTCGTGGTATTAGAAAGGCACACCACTCGGCGAGAAAGTTGCGTAAACAGCAAGGCGTTTTCGCTCGTGCATACCAAAGGGTGAACGCAATGTCGGATCCATTCAGCGATAGTGAAGACGACACCTATCACAGGAATCCTTACCCATTCAAAGAGCGCGGATTTGGTGGTCTAGTTCAACTCGAAGCTGAAGAGGACGATTTTGGAGAAGAAGTATCGGCGTATGCAGCTGCCTTTCGACGTGCCGGGAGAAGACTTGATCGTTGGGATGGCCAGAAGGGCTTGAATCTTGGAGTTATTGGCACCAACCGCATCTTGACAAGCAATGGCATCAATGGTCATCGCGCACGGGATAGTGATGAAACCGAAGACGAGCCAGACGAGCCAGTTAGTCATAACCCAAAGCACCAGGCAAATGGGCATGTTACCGTACACGCAGGAGGGGATGACGATCTTGACGATATGGATAAGGAGCTTCTGGGTTTGGTATCTGATGATGACGAAGATGGGCTCGATCCCATGGAAAAATCTTTGTTGGGAATTGGTGGAGACGAAACCGAGATAGAAGCTAGCGACACGGGAATGGATGTGGATTAGTTAAACTTGTATTGATATGATATGGTAGGGTATTAAAGGGTATGGAGATAGCTCGATAGGCTTGTCGAAAGAGGCGTTTTGGGGGGGGGGGGGGACAAATTATAGCTGGCGTCATTATTAAGGCATGAAGTGAAAACGACTTTATAACCTGTCGAGGGATATTTGATAGAGGGACGAAAGGGATTGAGCAAGATGTGATAGCTATCTATGTATAACAAATTATTCTTAGATACTTACCTATCCTTAGCAGTCAAGGAAATATAGTTGCATGATTTTACTCAAGATTTTGAGACGTTTAAAGTGTTGATACATGTGTTCAAGATGGTAAAGAGTTTAGCTATTATCCGAATTGGCCACCCAATATACTACAAGTTTGATATAATCCCTAGATACCTACTAAATACCTCGTTTTCAGGAGGCTGTAAGAACCCGTTTATTCAATTGTGACATTGGCATAAGTACTTTCTTCATTGAGAGAGTACCTACCTACCTAGTAATAAGTAGATGGATACCAGCTAGATGTAAGATTACCTAAGCCTACTTAGTACCCACCTCCTTTTCGTCGGTATCTATTACTCGTACTGGTGTACCTGCTTATTAGTACGTAGAGGTTTCTTGTATATATATATATAGGTAGATAGATATGTGTGTATATTTACCTAGGTATCTGTTGATTTATCTATTGGTTTATCTATCTAAATATCTGTATATTTATATATCTATTAGTTTATTCTTATATCTGTTTATCTATATATCTATCGATTTATTTTTATATCTATTTATCTATATATCTATTAATTTATTCTTATATCTATCTATCTATATATCTATTAGTTTATTCTTATATCTATCTATCTATATATCTATTAGTTTATTCTTATATCTATCTCTCTATTTATTCATAATTGCTCGATTATCTACATCCTGTGTGAGAGATTGTACAGCAGGCCTTTGAAACCTAAATTCAGGGTTAGTGGATAAACAAGCTTATAAAAAATTGAACTTTGGAAAAAATACGTCACGAAGCCTACCGTTTTATATTTTATAATTCATTTATAATTTATACCTCACTTAATTCAATCATCACAATCCGAAACCTTGCCATTTGTTCCAATTCAATCTAATCTTTCCCATTTTATACTACCTGCCTTGCGCAGTGTATACTTAAAATTATAATCCATTTTATTCAAGAAACTCTATCTTCTGCGACCATCCAACAACTCGGCCTTGAATCACCTATGCGAACCAACGATGAACGTGAAAACGTTAATTAATTGAACCTAAAGGAGTTGTCGAGAATCTGCTGAAAAACAACTCTCCGACCTTGCTTATTCTTGTATGAGCTCCCACGACAAGATGTTCTCTTATTTACGACCTCACCGGCGCATTACCTCGACCCCTTCATCCCCGATTCCAGAAGTGCCTAGTTTTGCACCGCCAGCACGTCCAGACCATGGCCACCCTCCACGACCTCATGATGCTAGATTCGAAGATGAATCGTCGCCTGTTTCCTCTCCTCCCTTTTTACCTCCTGTCGCGCGAGTTTCGAGCGCGGGGTACGGAAATACATTTGAGAATTTGAGTTTCAATGGAAAGATCACTACACACAGCCATGATCCAAGAGGGCAGAACTGGGTGGATGCGAAACTCAATAATGGACAAAAGGGAGGTCCGGAGCCCGGAAGCAGCCAGAAATCGCCATTATATACGAGCAGTCAAAAGTCTGAATCTGCGGAACATGCAGGATCGGTGCCAACTAGAAATGCTGGATCAGAACATTCTAGATCACAATCCAATGCCATTTACGATTCGAATACGAAGAAGTTCTTTGGGCAGATGACTCCAGAGCTAGATATCAAATCGAATGGGAGACGACCTACGGGTGCTCGAATTCCTTCTCCAACCCTCGAGGCGCCTCCCACACAGTCATCTAAAGGAAGATTAAAGATGTTGAATCCCATGGCTCTTCTGGCCCGACGAAGAACTTCCCAGGCTATAACTCAACTCACACCGGAATCACTTACGACAAACTTCAATTCGAATGATAATTTTGATCCTCGAATTAAAGGCACAGTTGTTCACGACTTTAGTGCGCCAAGGGGACCACGACGGAATGTCTCCCATAATGATGTCAGTACAGCGGATGGGACCAGGTCGTTCCAGAGGAGTCCTTGTACGGATTCAGCGACAAGCGATAAAGCAGGAAATCACACACCAGTATTCACGGAGAATTTTGAAGAGGAACAATATCCCGCCGCTGGTCCTCATGTGCGGAAAGCTAACGACCTATCTGATCTCACTGCACCTAAGCCTATGTATGCGCGAGAAACTCAAAGGCCAGTTGATCAAGGCACTGCGTCTAAAGGAAATGATGAGTTGCGAGCTGGAGATCTAAAGAGGTTGAGTGCACAAAGGTTATCCTCGGATGCTGGCCCTTCAGTAATACCAAAAGCCGAAACTCCTGGCCCAGTTGAAACGAAACATATATCAATTGACCCAGCATCAACTCCACCTAAAGCATGTCCGTCCTCAAGAAACGGTGGTCGAGCACGAAATGTATCCGATGTTTCGGCAAAGGATATTCCAAAACACATGAAGAGTACGTCTTCGAGGTTCAGTTTTGATATGATAGGAGCTGCGGAACAGGAACGCCTGCTTGAAGATAGACATCGTCAGAAGGCATTGGAGAAGAAGAACAATTTGGACAGTAACGACGACCAACAAATTTATGATGAGGATGACGACTTTAATTATGATGACATGATGGATGATGATGGATTGGAGGAGAGAATACCGGGTGTCAACGCTGATTATGACGAAGATGATGCGTTTGCTGGATTCGATGGTGGATATGAGGAAGATATACCAGGCATCAACACTAGTACCTTGGAAGAGATTGAAGAAGCAGAAGAGCAGCAAGAAATGGAACAAACTGCTCCCGCTGAAAATGAACCGCAACCCGGGCTGCTGGATGGAAATGTTGCAGGCTTTACCTTTCAACCACACGTACCTAGTCCTATGAGTCCGTATACTCCTGGAGCGGCGACGACACCTCGTGATTCTGATGGACAAGTGATTGGCTTCGCTATGACGAAGTACTCGCCTTGTCTTACGTCGGATCCTCCTAGTTCTGTCTTCACGCCAATCTCTCCAGATGGCAACTTGCACATCCCAGATAAGCAGCCGCCTGAAGTGAAATCGATTACAGAATCAAAATTTCAGGGCCTGGGTATAGTTACCGAGATTCCAGATGAATCACAAGATGATGTCACCCAACAGCAAAGCTCCAAGTCAACATCATTCCCTTACGTCCCAGGACTTGATGATGACGATGATCTATATTTTGATGATGGTATGATTGGTTTGGAGGCGGAAGGTGATGAGAATAGAGATGCTGGCTGTTTTGATGAGTCTTTATTTGACAACAATGATACGGATGAATATGGACGCCCGATAAAAGATCAATTTATGGCTGCACAGATGCCTAATGTTGTTCCGACTGGTATTGCAGATACAATAGGGGAACTCAAAGAGGACACTCTATCACCGCTCTCTCCAACGGCTAATCGCCCAGTTGGAGGTTTAGCACCACAACCATCATTCTCTGAAAATAGAACCTCAGGTGTCGCCCCAATTCAATTGATAGCTCAATCTTTAACGCAAGATAAGCTTGCTGCATACCAAGCATCCCTCGCAGCGGCTGCTTTCAGTGCAGCTGCCAGTGGCAAATTTCGACGCGATAGTACCCAAAGTTTATTTCACATTGACTCGGATCGCGAAGAAAATCAACCTGGTCTGGTTACCGATTCTGGTCATACTTCTTCCCAATATGAACACCTATCCCCATCGTACGATGATGATTTTGATTACGATGATGCATTAGAGGATGATGAATTCATTGCTGCTGCTAATGCAGAAGCGCTTGCAAACGACCAGGATGGGTTTTATGGCCAAGAATTTGGATTTTACTCACATCCTGCGGCTAGCTCTGCAGAGTATGTAAATGGTGGATATTTTGGTCCAAGGGGAATGGATGGGACAATAAGAAGTCAGAGCGGTAGAATTGCGTCTCGAGAACCTAACCTTACACCTATCACTGAGCGCTCGGAATACTCTAATCGTAATTCTTTCATGTCGATTTCACATCTTCATGCGCCGTCAGGCAGCTCTCCCATGGTTAGTCCGGGCTTGGCACAGTTGATGATTGCGGAGAGTTATGAGAAGGGCTCGGATATGAGTATGGAAGCATTGTTGAAGCTGAGAAGCCGTGCGTGGGGTGGAAGCCAAGCCAGTGTGAAAAGTTCGGGTAGTAATGGAAATGGAAATGCTAGTCCAAAGAGTGTTGATGGGAGTGGCAGTCCTGTGGCTGCAGGACCGCTTGTACAATCACTTTGGAGTCGCAGAAAGAGTAGCGCATTTGGTCTTGTAAATGAGGAGATGGAGAGTGGGATTGGCGATGTGGGGAATGTGAATACGGATCAATCGTCCCCTGAGTTGGAAGGAGGGAATACTACAGTGAAAGATGTATCATCAGGGAATGAACATGAAGGGGATGCTGAAAAGGTTCGAAGACCATCATTTATCAAACAACATAAATCTACAACAAGCGCGGAGTCGATTAGCTACATGAAAGAGGATGATCCTATCAAAGGCGAAAGATGGGTCTTGGAAAGGAGGAGAACAGCGGATAGTGGAGAGGTGGAAGTCTTAGGTAGGGAGGTTCTAAGTGGTGGCGCGATTTAAGCTCCTTGGTTTCGTGTCAGTATAAGCTCTGCTTCGCTCTTGCATATATTTGGCGGTTAGCGTTTATATTCTATTTTTATTTTTATTTCGCTGCGAGGGAGGCAGGCTTGATGGTTTAGAGAGGTACTTTGGGGGAACGGGAATATACATGTAGGGACAAGGATAGATTGGTAGAGGGAGGAAAAGACGCCTCTGTCTTGGGGAGATGGGTTGTCACTTGTGCAGGGCATAATACTATTTACAATTAATTGTTATGATATCCAATGTTAAATTATTATTTTTTCCTTCAAGTTTATTTTTTACATAATTGAAGGTGTGAGATAGGGTGGGGTTTGATATGTTATTGTTTGTGATTTGCTGTGTGGTGTGTTGTGTGTGGTTGTGTTGTGTTGTGCTGTGCATGTATGGGATGTGCATGTATGGGCTAATGATGTGTGGTAGGTTAGCTGGTGTGTTACAGGAAGGATGGGAGTATAATGGATTTTTTGTCTTTTTCTCATTGGGGTTTGACTTTTTTTGGATTGGTGTGTCGGTGTACGATTTCCTCAGTGTGTGGCCTCTTTCTCTCTTTTGATTTTGGTAGGAGGGGAGATTTAGGAGGGGAGATTTAGGGGGGGAGAGAGGGTTATTAATCTCGGTGTTGGGTGGGTGGTTATGATTAGCTCATGATTATGATTAGCTTGTGTGTGGGAATGGGGAAGCGGTTCTATTATAGTATAGCATCTCCTAGATGATGTATTTATTATCTATCATCTTTTATGCGAGTATTGGGTTGGGGGGATGTAGATTTTGGATTTTGGATTTTGGATTAATATTTATATATTTTGATTCGGTTTTTAGCTCCCTGCTAGGGAGGTTGAGGGGGCGAAGGGACGGATGGGTGGATGGGTGGATGGAGATAGGAATAGGAATAGGAATAGGAATATAGGGGAGGGGGTGATTTTGAATGAGAAATTTGAAAGAGAGAGAAGTTTATAGATTGAAGAGGTTGGTGGGATGCGGGATTTGGGGTTGTAAGGGGGATTGTGGATGGATTGTGTATGGATGGATGGGTAGATAGGTGGTGGCTTTCTTATGTTGAGTTTTGAGGGGGGATTGGGATTTGGATTTGGATCAAGGGAGGCGATGGGGAGGGTGAAGGAGTGGTATCGAAGTGTGTTTGATTCTGGAGTGGAGGGGAGTAGTATATTACGCACTGTGTACATACTCGGTTGGTAGATCGAAATTGGGAAGAGGTGTTCATGGGATTTTTGGAGAAGAGAGAGGAATCGAGGGAGTGGGAAGGAATATAGGGGATTGGAGAAGATTGTTTTTGGTGGGGATGAGGGATGGGAGTTTAGAATGATTTGGATGAGGGATTTTGGGCAGGCTGAAAGGTGTGGGGATTTGAAGAGATACCTGGGTGGGGAGGAGAGAGAAGAGAAGACTATTTTGGGGATGGAGGATATTGGGGGATGGTGAAAAGAGGTTGGTATTCGGGAAGAGTTTGGGGTTCTGTTCTTGAAGGGCTTTGAATATTGGTGGTGACTAGGTTGCGGGAGTAATGTCTTTAGAGGGGAGCTTGATCGATGGAGGAAATTGAGTGTGGCAGCCAGATGGCATGTCTTTTTGGGAGGAGTGTTGATACTTTGTTATTTTGCAATGCAATCTTTAAAAAGCGTAGGGGGCTTCTTATTACTTCGTTGTGGTGGTGTCTGATGCCGTTAATTTTGTTGCTTTTGGTCGGAAAAGATGTGTAGCAGTGAGAATGGATGTTGTTCTGTGTAGGGTTTTAATGAGGTGATATCTTTGCTCACGCAGATGTATATCTCTATAGTACTTATATCGAAGGTTTGCACTCTATTATTGTGGTTCTTGGGAACGTAATTCGCTCTATTTCTGAAACGATACCTCGTTCCAATCGTGCCGGAAGCGTTTGTTCATCGTAGCAAGGACGACACGTTTCAAAGAGAGAACAGCTTCGACTAGAATATCTGAAATACGGTACGAGTTATGTATGTATCAAGTGAGGAAAAGTAAGAATGGAAATATTACGCTATCTACTCCCATAAGTGTCGTCTATTCATGCAATATTTTCACAGTTGACCATCTTTTGACGGGAAATAAATCGCTTGTATACTATTGAATCACCAAACATGCACTTTATTTGTAGTGCTCTCATTTCTGAAATCGAAGATCCGTTGCTAACTACCCATGTGTTTCTAATCGACAGGTGTTGTCCAGGCAACACAGTACTTCTGCACTTGCCGCCCTGGTACCACTACCTCCAACAGTACAGCACAGTCGCTTGTTAGTAATCTAGATCATCAAAACGTTTAGATTGCTACGTTTTGAACCATACCCGGAGATTCTACAGCGAGAGGCTCTGCGTGATCGCGCAAACACAAAATCCATGTAGATAGATGTCTTGTTCCTTAATTTTGATGGAGATTCAATTATTTGAGAGGAATTCTGCGGTCTTTATGAATACGATCTTTGAATTACGGTGAGAAGCGCTAGTTCTGGGGAAGTAGCTTGGAGAGTGAATTTAGTATCCGCCGAACAAGTAAAAATGAGAATATAGTGAATGATGTAAATTAAATTGGTCACTTTGATTTTCGAAAGTATGGATATGGAATGTGGATTGTTCTGGAATTGAACGAGGCTACGGATTGTGATAGGAGCAGCTTCAATTTTATACCTATCTAGGCCTGAAACTACTATGTCAATATGAGTTACTGTAAGTAGTAGTGAAAGAATTTCAGGACATACCTACCTGGGCAGTCCTCAATGATCAATAATTTGGCTGAATTTGAATCACATAAAATGATACAAATTCAAATACTATGATAAATAATAACGAGTATAGGTTAATTAACTATGAGTAGGTATTATTGGCTATATTTATACACATTCGAAAAGTATACTTTTATAAAGAGAAGAGAGAGAGAGAGAGAGAGAGAGAGTACGCGAAATGCACCCTCTCGCCTCCGACCACACTTATCTGCCTTCTGCCTTCACTGTTTTGTTTCAGGTTCTGTATGCAATGCATACGCAATATAAAATAGTCTTCATTTCAGTACCTGTAGCCTTGCCAAGGTTTACCCCTTCGCTTCTCTAGGAAGTTTATCACGTGCTCTTGTATAACTTCAACGTCTCTAGCGATGAGCTTACTAGGCAAATAAGAGAGGACTTGGAAGCTTGTTTTGACGAATAGATTCTGTGAGTAATTCATAAAAATGATCTAATTTGAACATGGAGATAATGTGATGTGATGCGCTACGTTATGATACAGACCAAAGCAATCTCCAGGTCGCAAGAGAGAGAGAAATTCAAGAGACAGTATACCAAGTAATATATATATCGTATTATAGATGACTCCAGGATCATTGTATGATCCTTCATCAATCTCATGTGGGTTTGGAAGGGGGGCTGGGAAGAAAGGAAGATGAGATGTGGTGAATATCACGAAGTCCTTCACCATTGGTTAAACGAAGAACTTCACTCTATTTCACCTTCGAACAAATACCAGCGACAACATTCAATCCATATGACTTCTTTACCAGCCTCCTCTTATCAAGATAGTGCAGGTTCAAGGCAATGAATGAAATTCATCTTTGTTGGCTTAATTTCTTCGCACAATTGAAAAACATCTAGAAATACTGATTTCCTTCCTCGTTCTTCTTTTTTCTACGAACACGAAAGAAAGACTGTTGGAAAGAAAAGCCAATTTCATTTGAATGTACTTGTTTCCTTATTTGACCATCTGTTCAGAACTTCAGAACACACACCACACTTCGATCTTTCAATTCCCCTCTTACCCCTATTACTTGTGTAACATCAGATACTCTGTTGGAGCTGTTTGTGCTAGTTTCAACTTATGGTCTTTTGAGTTTTCATTTTCCTGTATGCTCTACTATTTCTCGCATTACCATCTTTCACCTACAGCTCGCCAATCTTCCTCTCTCCGTACTTTTCCAATCAATTACTTGTCGTCGTCAAGAGCTAATCTTGGGGGATTGGTCTTCTACCGTGTTGAATTTTACGGTACCAGCCATACTAGCCGTACTTATTTACATACGGCCCATTCTCCTTCCACTAACAGTTCTGAGCACGTTCTGTTTTGCTTGTAGGTCTTCATCTACACCAACACAAAGTTTCTCCTAATCTCCCTCTTATTTGATAATTACTCAAGTACTTCAACATTATCAGTGCAAGGAATCTCCAGCAGAAAAACTTTCAACTTGCCTACTTTTACTATCTCAAGTAATAACTCAACTCAAACGAAAATTTACCAATCCTATTTTCGACCTCGATTCCTGTCACTATCACACCAAATACGTGGAAGAACTGCTTCTACAACTTTTATCGCAAATTCCATCAATCACGACGACTTTGGTCGATACAATCAACACAATAGCGCATTTCATGAATCCGCTCGATTTCTTCTTGTTATTCATCAACTTGCTTCGAAGCTTCGCCAAGATGTTACCAACACAAACAACAAATAGCACCCCAAATTCTGCCCAAAAGAAGTCCGCCGAAATCAAGTGCGTCCAGACCACCAAGGGATGGGTCTGCGCTCTTTGCTTCCCTCTCGGAAATCCCAGTCGTGCTCTTGAGCGTGTTATGAACCTTGCTGAGCTCAGAACTCATGCTGCTGGAAATCATTATGCTTCTCTCGGCCAAGACGAATGGGATAACTATGGTAAGTCGAATCATTCGCTACTATCACAACTCTTGCTAACCAGCACTACAGTCAAAAATTCCGTTTACTTCGAGGCACAATTCAGAAACCAAAGCAGTCTTGGTTTTAACAATGGTGTCATGCATGCCCCTCCCACTCTTACTTCCCAAAAGACACCTACCAACAAAGCCGGTGTTCTCAAGCGCACATACGTTCAGAAGGCTGAGTCTGTTGCCTCCGAGTCTGCGTTTGATCTCATGGAAACTATGATCAACTTCAATCCCATTGCCAACAATTATGTCACAAATTTTGCATTGCCAACTACTCCAGTATCCAAAACTGGTCCTTCTAGCGATCCACATGCACATCTTCCATTCAATATGGCTCCACAAGATGAGTCTGAAATTATTACATCACCAAATACACCATCTCGCAAGAAGAGTGTCACTCCCAAGAATCCTCTTCGTCAACGATTAAGTGAAAATCCTTCGTTCGAATCCGCCGTCTCTGTTCACGGTCTGGCTAAAGTTCAAGCTGCTGGTAACATTGGCCTTCAACGATATCTCGATCGACAAGCTCGTGGTCTTCCTCGAACATCCAACATCCCTCTCCAATTCGCTCCGACTCCTCGCAACGGTACCATGGATCTTCCTCTTACTGCTGCAAATTATGCTGCTGCTGGTATGCCAAATATCCAGGTTGAGAAGGCTACTAGACGTACCAAGAAGATTGATCGCCGTCGTCAAGAATCAAATTCTCTCAATATTGCTGATGCTGCTGGTGTCGACACCTCTCAGTTGACCAACACTGCTACGACCAACACCTCGCTCAATATTTTTGGTGTTCCGGCTGCTATCTTTGGCCAAGCTCCCGGAGCTGCTTACAAGTCTCATGCATATAAATCTATTTATGCAGACGCTCCTTCGCAGAATCAGCTCGCACTTTCAGAAAATTTTCTTCCCGGTCTCTCATCTGCAGATCAATCAATAAACAACATTGGTCTCGATAATATTTGCGAATCTTTCGACTTCAACGCATACATGGCAGACCACAACTGCACCATTGGCAAGGATTTAGCTGTTGAAACTACAGCTCCACAACAAAATACCGATACAGTCGATGACTTCTTCACCTGGGCTGGCATTCCAAACCAAAATGTAGCCCCCTCAGAAAATACCGAGAAATTCGATGCCGACTTCTTCAACATCGCTAACATTGCTAACACGGATAGCTCCGAAATAGATGCCATGTTAAGCTATGGTAATTCCTCTTCTCCTCAAAGTAATAACAATAACTTTACAATCTTCAAGGCCACTGCTTTTGAATATGGTCCTGCCGGTGTTCAAGTCTTGAAGGATGCTGAAGTAATGATCTCTGCTAGTGCATCTTTATCTGGAACTAGCTCGACTGCTTCTGCTTCTTCGTCAGCTGTTTCATTACCTTCTTTAGCTGGTACAAACAATTGTTCTGTCATCAAAGCTTCTGTACCGGTGATCAAGACTCTTTCTGGTGCTGTTACTCCAGATATGGCTGCTGTCCCACTTTCTATACAAGAGCTGGAGTCTGCCAATAAAGCATTAACACAAGAGCTCGCATTCCAAAAGGGATTGCATCAAGCAGATGTTAGACGTCGCAAGCTTGAGGAAGAGAAGACTACCCAACGCCGCGAGTATGAAGCTCGGATCAAGAAGAAGACCGATGCTCGATATCAGAGATTGAAGGATCAGAGAAAGGCCAATGAAGTTCTGACAAAGCAATTGGTGGACCAGAAGAAAACGAACGATGATTTGAGGAACCTACTGGCACAGGAAAAGACCTCGCGCGAGGAAGACAAGGAACGCCACAGTACTGAGTTCAAGGAACAGACTGAGCTTGTTACTAGAGCCAATGCCACTATTTCTCGATATGTTTCGGAGATCGATATGCAGAAGAATCAACTTCGTCAGAAGAGCCGAGTAGTAGCTACTACGGCCACTAGAGAGGCCGAAGCCATGCGAGTTCCCGTCATTCAGAAGCCTACTATCGACAGAAGAAAGCTTCTCGCTGCCAAGAAACCCGTTGCTTCCATCCATGTACCCGAAAGACTTGTCTCAGCCTACGATAAAGGTAGAAAGATAACTCAACCATCCAATGTCGCTACCGCGATCAATTCAACTCGGGCTACGAGCTCCAGAAAGCGATCTGCTCCTGAAGCTTCGGCTTCTTCTTCTGCTAGGGAACATGTCATCAAAAAAGCACGAATTGCTGTTGCAGGCGATGCACCAAGAAAATCAGTTCCAGATAGCAAAGGAGGATATCATTGAAGTAATAAGTTCGATACCTCGGATAAGTTGGTGGGTGAAGAGAAGAAGAAGGCGGATGCGGAGCACGATAAAGAGTGGTTGAAGATTATGAATGAGCATACGGATAACAAAGTTCCTAGTATTAATTCATTGGGTATTCGAGGTCATCTTCCTGATCCTAAGCGTTTCAATGATCACGGTCATTTCTAAGGGCATCGAAACTCGAGGAGGTTGGAAGATTGGAAGATTGGAGATTGGGAGATTGATTAAGAGTGATTAGGTTTCTTTGCACATTTTTGGGAGGGATACGGGATATAGGATTCTCCAGATTTTGTATGAGCTTGGGATCGATGACAAGATACATATACGCTCATCTATGTCCGCGCAGTTTAGAATCTAGCGTGGTTTTAGTAGGGAGTTTTCGTGTTATAACGTTCTTACTACCAAGTGAGTTCAGTATTCTTCTAGTTTTGATGGCGGATGAAAATGGATAACGAGAAGTAAGATTACATAAATAGTGACGAAATAAAAGATTCATAAAAACTTATTTTTGGTTTTGGTTTTGAATTTGATTCTATTTTATTTTATCTTTTTTGAATAATCATGTATGCTGCAACCTACGAATATCTTACAGATTACATAAAGGGTGATATTAGAGATAGTCTGAACTGGCTAACGCGATTGCGAAGATGATCTGGTCCCAGCAGTTACACACTAGATGAAATAACCTCGCTGTTTAGAATCAATAACATGTTTATTCTTCTGAAATTAGAAATGAATTTGAGTTTAGTACTAGGTAATTATGGGTGTTTACGTTGATCAAAGCCTACCTAGTAGTTGCGACTAGAGAATATACCTAAATATTCTACTCCATCTATGCAGTATCGTTGAAAGGAATGAGATTGCTCAGGATTAGTGTCCCATTTTACTTGAATATCTGATCTCTTCCCTGTGAGAGGTCTCTACCATAACTTCGAAGCATATCAGAATTCTATACTTTGACCTGGGGAATCAATCATTCTGCTCTGCAAATTGGAATAAAGCCAAGATATATACACCGTCGCCGGTTGCATAGATCTAAACTATCTTATCCAAGATCAGATTCTGTCAAAGAATGATCTACTGTCTTTAAGAGTGCTAATCTTCTTCCCTCGACTGCATATAAGGAGCGCGTAGAAACATAACAATATTCTTCGTGACATGAATGTTCTCAAGTGATCATAAATGTGCTAGTGGGCGGAATGTTTGGCCTAGCTCAAAATCACAAAAGACTTCCCTCTCAACATCTTAAGATAGTATATCAATTAACATTCTATCGTCTTCCGAAAATCTGGACACTGGGCACATGATGACGGATGTCTTTCATGAGCCATTCATCGGGACTTGAATGTATTTACTCATTGTTGAGGCTAGTCTAGACCTGAGATGAAAATACGTAGGCATGGGTGATTTACTATGGCATAGCGCTTCATGATAGATATATGCTATACGTGTCTTCATATCACAAGCCAGCTATTGCCATTAGAATCCAAGTAGGTTCATCCGCGGAGAAAAGAAAGAAACACGGAAAAAGTCTTCCCAAGCTCATCTTCCATATCGGGAAACTCTTTTCTACTTCTTCTTCGGAATGCCTTACTTCACAGACGCAATCAAAAATATATGCTCTGAAAGATCCAGCCACGTACCTGGCATAGGTAACCCTTGAATCATAGATTTAAGATATAACAAGCTGTATGCTTGGTCGACGGTACGCAACCCTATGATATTCATCACTTGATGGTTTCTGGATTTCCAAATGGCAGTAGATTATCTCAAACCGCCAGACACAATATAATCGCTCAACTAGAGACGATAACAACCTGCATTATTCTAACGTTCGTCAGTTGTGCAAGAATACTCAACAATGCAAGCTGACCCTAGGCCCTGCGAAAAATTTAAGTTTTACTTGTGCCCCAATGCTCAACACACATAATTTCAGAGTAAAAGCTGATGCTCATCAAGGATAGAAATGATAAATGCACATACACGTGACAAGCTCCTATGACCTGACTAGCTTTGTATGGGTCATTCTCATATTATGAAACTACATATCTGTATTCTCCATCAACATTATTCACAGCGGTGATATTGATGTCTACGTACCTATGTATCTAATCTACCTACTCGGTATCGTATCTATGGATGTATAAAATGTCCATCTGCTCTTAATTACGGTCTTATCGCAAACAGTAGGCATGGAAACGACGTACATACAGGGAATCGATGGTCTGTTTTCCACCTCCAGGTGTTTACATCTGCAACCACACTTAGTTTTTTCAAGTTCACTTGTCTAAATGTTCCCAATCTCATGATGGGTTCCTGATTTCACAAAGAAAATCTACACGGCCATGGGACCAGCTTTCCAAGTGAGAGATCAGTGTCTGATGTTTCTATCAGAAACTACCAAAGGGGCAAGAAACGATTTCATTCCGCTTTACTTACATGACCGGCACCGAAACACAAGTTTAAGTATGTAATAGAATCGACATCACTACTTTCTGGCTGTTTCAGTTGTGCACTCGTTGTATCTAGCGTTGTGTCTCACAGTGAAGCAATTATTCAAGCACCAATTATGAAGTCATTGTTTCGATCGCAGCATCTCATTGTCTTCTACTCTCTACCCCATATTCTCGACCATCCGACTCTACAAAAACTACCAAATGAGGAGAGTTTCGAGACTCAACAGTGCTATTCCCACGGAATCCTTCCTCCAACCATCCTTCAGAACTCTCCGTCGGCTCCGAAACCTAACCTTGCTGGTAACATGAGATACGGTCCAAGGCTGAGAAGGCATTCGTGCACTGGTATTTTCCGCCAGCTGCGCATGCAGTTCCGGGTCCAGTTGAACTCTTTTCACCATCTGCGCGATGAGCTCTAGCGCAATAGGTGGCGCAATCGAGGTTGCCAATTTGAGAATCCTATTCAAAATGTCAGACACAGGGTGATTACACCTTCATGGATGTAGGCTTAAAGCCCTCTAGGACTTACCGAATAGACACAGCAGTGGTCACCATTTGAGAATTTGCACTGACAATAGCTGCATGCTTGCACTGATAAAGCGCTCGCAAGGAAGAACATGACGATAGAGGAGATGCGGACCATTTTGACGGTAGTAAAAAGGACTTTGGATAAGATTGGTGAAGTGTAGATTATGTTTTGGATGTTGTTAGGGAGGTAGCTGATGTAGAATGTAACTTCCAACTGGGAGAAGTCGTCTTCTTATACAAATTTCTCACAGTTGACGATCTATTCGGGTTTCTCTCATGATCTCAATCTCACCATGGGGCCGGTATGAAGCCGGGATAGATACCTGCATCGACAACTTCCCACCTAAACCCGCCCACAATCCATCCTGGTATTCATACTCTTGTATATCACCCGTTGTTATACCGCACAATGCCGCCGACGAGAATTCCGGCCTCTCCACCTTAGAACTCAATAACGCCTTGACGGTATCCCTACCTGTCGGCGTTTAATTCTCTTTAACCATCCATTTTCATCATGCACAGATATGAACCGATGATCACCCGAAGCCGAACGTCATGAGAGTTCAGATTCGGAGTTTGAGTTGAAGCAAGGGCAGGCAAGTTCTGAACAGTGGATCTAAACATTCAGCCTCACTGCCTTTTTTTCCCCTTTGCGAGTACGACTTGGTATCGAAGCCAGGGTCTTAAACCTTCCACATATATACTTCTCGAGATTAGCCCACTTATCCACGGTGTGGACTTGTGGACGTGCCACGGAGGATGTGGTAGCATGAAAGTACCGGTAATCGGGCATAGATCGTCATGTAATCATTCATCCGCATCCGAGAATGTGGGGGAATGTGACACCCTTTAAATGTCGTGTTATTATAAGCTAGCCCATTTATAAGCTTTGATCTGCAAATATCCGAAGCTCCTGCGAATGAGCCCTGCCAATGAAATTTCTCAGTCACTACACGACTGCCGGATTGATTGCATGACTTTATTTGGAAGTACCGAGGCCCATTTGAATCATTTTGCGAATACCTGAAAAATAGGATTCTATTTGATACTAAAAAAAAAATCTATAATTTGTATAATATATATATAGAAATCTTAAAAAGAAAATTTGTATTATATAAAACTATAAAAAGTATAATAATATCACCTATGTTTGATGATAAAAGGCTCTTTTAACTCTTATCTCTTTGTTATAATAAGGATTAAAAGATTATTTTATTCTTATTTATTGTTTAATTAAAACTTAAAATATTTAATCTTTGTCTTTCTACTTTATATAATAAAAAATATAATTCCTAATCTATATTAATTTTAATAATTGAAAAAATATGATATTCTAATTATTAATTATATTTTTAAAATATATAATTAATATATTTTTTTTTTCAAAGAATCTAAAAACTATATTTTTAAAATTAGGATTAGAAAAATTCTAGAAATTTTAGAAAATCTGAAAAACATTTTTTGAAATTTTTAGGAATAGATTTTGGATAGATATATTTTGATATTTTCAAAAATCTAAAAACAAATTCTAAATATAATTCATAAAAATCTTAAATTCTATTTTTAAAAAACTAAGAAATATATATCACGGCGCCAACTATGTTGCCTTTGTGCCTTAGGCACGAACCCTTAGTGTGCTCTTAGCGTGCTCTATTTCTTATAATAAAACCTCAACCTTTTATAATATTTAAAACCTTTATAATATAATATAAATCTTTACCTATATTTTAATAGTTTGTATCATTTATTTAAAAGTTATTATAACTTTATTTTAAATACTTATTCAAATTGTATTCCAATCGTTTTGATTGCTTTAATTCTATCGAAATTATAATTCGATTATATTGATTGAATCTATTATTGATTTATTATAGATAACTTTGCTATTTTTCAGCAAAGTTATTTGATTGTATTAAAATATATTTATATTAATTTATCAATATTTTGTAATTACAAAAGTATTCTAAAGATGGCTAATTAAGCAGCTGTATTTAGTTTGTTTCTATAATTCTTTTTTTTGAATTATATTATCGATTTTATTGAAACTAATGTTTTTTTATTTATAGATTTGTTTAACAATTCGAATATTATATATTTTATAGCTGTTCAAGCTATATTTATTTCGATCGAAACGATTATAATTTTATTATAAGAATAAACTATTGCAGTATATATTTAAACTAACAAAGTTCAATTATAGATTATCGAATTACAAGATATAATTGAGATATTAAAGATTGTTATTTATAATAATCCAGGAGCTTTATTCTAT
This sequence comes from Botryotinia globosa, assembly GCA_014898425.1. Classification (NCBI taxonomy): domain Eukaryota; kingdom Fungi; phylum Ascomycota; class Leotiomycetes; order Helotiales; family Sclerotiniaceae; genus Botryotinia; species Botryotinia globosa. Next base: position 1,366,587 of record RCSZ01000003.1, on the reverse strand, counting down.
CAAAAACACTTTACTTCTTTCGAGAAGTTTAATAATAATGAGCAAAACATTATAAAATATTAGGACTAGTATATAATGTTTTATAATATAATTAATTATTGTTTAATTACAGATTATAAAAACAAATCAAAATTTTAATGGATTATATTCCTTATTAGTTTATTTTCTAACTTGATTTATACAAATAATCAAATACATTTTGATATGATTATAAATAACCTATACAATTTCGATCTTTAGCTTTTTAAATAATATACTATAATAAATATCTAGAGTGAATTGAATAAACAATATTAAACCCTTGATTTTTTATAAAAAGTTTTTATGAATTACAATAAATATAAAATAAGAAAGATTCTATTTGATAATTTCATTATCAAATTCAAATAGCTTATTATTAGATATAAAAAAACTATTGAATAATAAATCATCGATTTTAAATTCAAGATTTTATAAAAGTTGATTAATATTTCAATTAATTGTTTTAATAAACCTTTTATTATTGATATTAATATATAAACAATTTGGTAATAAGATGTTTATATTAATCTAGAAAAGAAAACTCATTTTGATAATCAACAAAAAAGCTAAAGTATTAATTTCAATTATAACCAATTAAAATATTATAATAGAAAACTAGCTCCAATTATAGCCCTCTTTATATCAAAGTTATCTAGTGATTTTATACAACTAAACACTACTTGACAAGGTTAGTGTTTTTTATTTTGTTATATTCGAAAATAATGTTTTGATTTTAGTCTTTGTTTTTATTATAAGAAATCAGATTATATTAAAAACAATTATAATGAGAAACGAGTTAATAATACAAAATATAATATTAATATTAATATAAGATATAATTTTTATATTAATTGCTTTTCTATAGCTAATTAATATTAAAACTCTAGATTTTATTATAATGTTGTTAATTTTTTGTATTAAAGTTTATTTCTATCTATTAATTGTTTTCTATTTATCAATTGTTTTCTAGTTATACTATTATATTATACTTTATTGATTTTTTTTAGTTTTATTCAAGAATTTGATCTAAAAAAATATATTAAGGGATTTATTTATTTAAAGGAAAATGAAAGCTTTATTTTCTAATCTAATATATCAAAAGATTAATTTTAGTTTATAATTACAAATTGAGATTTTTTATAAAAAATTTATTTTTATAAATTAGAAGATCAATTATATCTAGAAATTCTTTATATTTTAAAATAATGAATAACAAATCTTTTAAAATCTCAACAAAAATCTTTTTGTATTTAATATAATTATTCTATTTGTTAACTTTATAAATAATAAAATTGTAGATTATAATTTTATCGATAGAGAAATTGTTTTCAAATTCTAAATATTTATATATCTTTTTCTTTATATCTATTATTTATTTTTAATTGATAAAAAGTTTTTCAATATTTTTTTTTGATATATATTTCTGAATATATAAATCAATAATTATTAGGAGATTGATTTGTTTTATATTATTATTTTATTAATTATAAATTCAATAATCTTCAATCTTTTTTAATTTTAATATCATAATTTTATTATTGATTGATTGATAATAATATTTAAGTTTATATTTATATATTACTTAAAATATTATTATTTTATTGATATTATAATAATTACTATTCCTAATATATTTAATAATTATAAAATAATTTTATTAAAAAGTGGCAAAGTTATATCAATCGATTTTAAATTACTTTTACAAAAGTTTATTTTGAAATTAGTTTTTATAAAAGATATTATTAATAAAAACTTCAAAGTTAAATCCTTATTATTTCGAAATCAATTAATAATTTTCGAATTTATTAAAACTTTGAATATTTAAAGAAATCTCGAAATTATTAATTTCGAAAACAATAAAAACAAAAATCTTTATTATATTTATTATATCAATAATAAAACGGATATTTGAATTAGAATAATCCCTAATTATTTATTCTTAAAATCAATTTCAATTTAATTTATTATTAATTTCAGAAAATATAAGAAATTATTATGAAATTAGAATATTTTATTCTTATTATTATCATTATTATTAAATCCCTTAAATAAACTATTCAATATTATGTAAAATATCCATTCTGAAATATAAAATATAAAGTTTTTTATAATTAATAGTTTTATATAATTCTATAAAAACAATAATATTTATATTACAAAAATATTCTGAAACAAATTAAATAAAATTTATAATTTATATTATATAATAACCAAGGATTTTATTTAATTGTATTGAGATTTAATAGATAATAATATTAATAAGTTTATAAAAAAAATAGATCAACCTATCCCTTTTATATTAAAAATCCAAAATAAATTGCCTTTCTAATTTTATAACCTATATTTAGAATTCCTATCTTTTCTTACCAACAAACTTCTATTATAATATTTATAGGATTATAAAATTGAGATTATACCAAGCAAAAAATCATTATATAACAAAAGCTATTTAATATCCCTAATTAAACTTTAAATTGTTTATAGATAATTTGATAACAATCTAAATAAAGGATTTATTCGAGAATCTCGTTTCCAATTAGCTATTTTATTCTTTTTAATTATTAAATTAAAAAAAGATATTCAAATTTATCAAGATTATTGGAATTTAAACAATATTACTATCAAAAATCAATACTCTTTATTATTAATTAAAAAAACCCTTAATATTTTATATTATATTAAAATCTATATTAAACTTGATATTATTACTATCTTCAACAAATTACAAATTACAAAGGATTATAAATAGAAAATTGTTTTTATTATTTATTTCGATTTATTTGAATCATTAATAATATTCTTTAGATTTTATAATATATTAATTTTGTTTCAGAATTATATCAATTATATTCTCTTCAATTTTTTGGATAGGATTTGTATAATATATTTGAATAATATTTTGATTTATTTCAAAAATATTATAGATTATAAAGAATATATCTATAAGATTATTTAATAATTAATCAATATCAAATTATAAATCGATATTAATAAATACAAATTCGAAACAAAAAGAATCAAATACTTTAGCTTAATTATTATTTCAGGAGGTATAGAAATGGATTTGGAGAATGTTAATATCACCATGGGGATGGTGAAGACAATATAGTATTATAGTTCACACTATTGTAATATTGTTTGAAGTTTTAAAAACTAGAACTATAATATATTTATACTATAGTGTCGAGGCATTAGTGCAAGCATTAATGTGGTTATATAATCCTTATCCCAATATTAACAACTTTCTAAAATCATCGAATCATATCCTTCTAGCTAATGCCTTTTTGTCCGTATAACTACCCATCCTTTTAATCTTTTTCAACCTACTTTGTAACCTTAATCTTTATAATATTATTATTAATCAAATCTTTTAGAATTTGATATAATTTAGATTTAGTTATTGTATTAATTGGATTAGATTCTTTATCAATCTATTTGATTTTTATAATCTTTTATTTCTTATATACCTTCCGGATAGTTATTATATCAATTATTAGTTTCTTTTCAATAATTGTATTGAGTTTTATAAAACAATTATAAAATGATCTTGAATCGATATATATAACTAATAATATATTACAATTTAGAAAGATCTTATCAAATATACCTTTGATTATTATATTAATATCAAAGCTTAAAACTATATTGTAGAGCTTTAATATTAATATACTCTTAGTAATTCTCTTATACTTGATTGATAACTAATAAATAATATTAATTTTGTTAAATCTGTTCTATAAAACGATAATATATTTAATCTGAAAGAATAAATCTTTATTGTTCACAAAAAATATATTTATAAATACAATCAATTTGAAAGAATTTATATTAAAAAGAATAAATTATAATCCTCTCTCTAAATTATCAATCTATTATTAAATACATTTGTTGAAAAAATTAATATTTTTTTTTTTGGATTGATTATTTGTATAATATATGACAAATCAAAAAATACTTCTAATTAATATATAATTGCTATATATATTCCTCGAATATATTATACAATATATTAGTCTTTTGCTATTACTAACTTTCTGAATTTGTTATACATATTTTATATATTTGATAATTTTGATTTAATCAAATAAAGGTTCTTATATTATTTCTTCTAATTAAAATAAATTGTATCATCATATTATTAAGTAATTAGATTATTATTGAATTTAAATAGTATATCTAATATAAGTATTTTATATTTTTTTGCTATAAAATTTGCATTTTTGAATTCAATTTGCTTACAATCTGTGAATATTTTATTAACTATAATAAGTATATTGTTTGTTTGTAATCCAACAATATCAAATATTATATTATCTTTAATTGTATATAATAGATATAAGTTATAAATTGATTGTATTATCTTGAAAGTATTAATGTAATGTTTATAATAGATATTAAATTAGTGATTGCCTACTTTTGGGATACTATATAATAATTATACTACTTATAGAATAAAACCTTCTGGGATATCCATCTCTGCTAAAGGTTATATATAGAATTTTCAAACTAAATTCGATATTAATTATATATATATTTATATAATATTGCAAATACTTATAATGATCTTATTCTTAAATAACATAACTATTACTATTAGTATAATATATTAATTAATATATTATATAATAAATGATTATATCAAAACAATATCTTTTCCTTAATCTTTCCATACTTATATAATCAATCAGGATTTGGGAAATGCTTTATCGATTCCTTTATTCTTGATTTTATTAATAAAATATAAATTGAATATCCTAGTATTTATAGGTATATCTACAAGTTTTATAAATTGGAATATATTGTTTTTTATTAATCCATTGACTTTTTTTTGTTTTGATTCAATAAAAATTATTAATGTTTATATATCGATAAATACTATATAGCATTCAATATATTTGTTATTATTTGGAAGATATATCATTAGATTAAATAATATTATAGATTCTATAAGATATATATTTGCATTATTGTTTGAAAGATAAATTTAGAGTGTAAGAATTACAATTTGGGGGAACAAATGTTATTGATATTATAGATCTTTAGATATATTTATAAGTATTTTTTTTAGAATTTCTATTATAAATAATAATAGATGAAAGGGAAGATATAATTTTGCTAGATTTTAATAAAATTCTTTTGGTTATAGTTCTTTTGGCTATATTTAGGGGAGATATAATTTTGCTAGATTTTGGTAAAATTATTTTGATTACATTTTTAAATATATTTTGTATCATTTGATTTATTATTTATATAAATATAATAGCTTATCCTTAATATATTGATTATATTGTTTATATAGGTTATATAAATAACAATAATTATATCAATTCAATAAATTGTTTATTCTGGAATTAATCCTAAGATTGGTTTTGATTTTCTTTTATATACAGTTTAATTTGAATAATTCGAAATTCTATTAGATTATTTATCAATTATACAATATATATTTCATTTTTTATATTTAATAAATAATACAGATTTGTTTATTCTTTATATTCTCTTTATATCCAAACTTTCGAATTAATAAATAAATTGTATAGAATTATTATAAATAATCCATTGTATTAATTCAAAGCATCAGATATTTGTTTTATAACTTGTAATTTGTAGATTTCGAACATTGCTTTTTTGATTATTATTTGACATTGTATAATTGTAGATATAAATAGATTGAATTCGGATATACACAGATATATTTTAAAGATTAAAAGTATTGGAATTAATCTATTCAATTTTATAGTATTGTTTACTGCTTTTATAATTATTTATAACATCATCTCCTTCGAAATGAAATTGTTTAATTTGTTTGCAATAATAATATATACTTTCTTAATAACTATATAATATTATTCAATTATATTAATTGATTAATAAATTTCAACTAAAACACTCTTTGTTTTTATCGATATATTCACTATATATTGTATAAATTTCTTATTAACAAAATTCTTTTTAATATTATATATAATATAATCTGGGGGGTTGATATAAATATCCATTCAATATTTTCAAAGAGTATTAAAGATATATTTCACAATAATATTATTCAACCACTATACAGCTTGAAATTGTATACCTTTATCGATAACATATAGAATAGAATTGATATTAATATACATCACATCAACTATAATTAAATAATTGAAATCAACATCATCTTATAGATTAAACTTAAATCGATTTAGTGATTTATTATACTTTTAATAATATTAATAAAACTTAATGAGTTTATTAATCTCGATTTATATAATATCATTATAACTAGCTCATTACAATATTTATAGAAATCTATAAATTGAAGGATAATTAAAACGATAATATAGATAGTGTAATTCTATAGCAATAAGATAGTATTTGTTATTATCAATAATCTATTATATAAATTATTGTATGTTTATATACTAAAAAAATATTATATATTTATTATAATAAATATATAAATAATTTACTCCTATATATTATTCAATAATTGAATTGATAATATTATTATAATATACACCAAATTTATTCATATTATTCAATAATAAAAAAAATAATATCTCTATATTTATAATGTGAAATTCAACAATTCCTGATAATAATTTGAATTTAATTAATTCAATTGATTCAACTCTTTTAATACTGAATACTACATTTGCAATTCCTACTCGATTTGTATTTAATAATATATCTTTAATAATTATTTTGTATATCATATATTGCTTATAATTTATTATCAATTATTGTACTATAGTTATATTAATAATAATTCCTTGAAATTCTTTTATATTATATCTACTAATATATACTATATTATAAACTTAATATACTAAAGTATATATAAGGAATTTATTAATTAAATAGAATATAATCTTTTTATTATTGATAGATTTATTTTGAATAAAGAAATTCGAATATAATTCTTATACAAATAAATCCTAAAATTCGAATTGTACAAAATAAATTGTAATTTCGCTATCTGTATCGAAATTAAAATCTTCAACAAATCCTTTATATTCAATAAAAAACTATTCAAAACCTTTATTAAAACTATTACTAGTATCTTTAAATTATTTCTTGTATTTATATTACAACTTATTATACTCCTTTTTGCTATATCGAATTAACCAATAGTTATTTTTTTTATAAACAAAACATTTTTTTTTATCTTATAATTTGAATAAATATCAATCGTTTTATTCAAAATTTTTATTCTAATTGTATCCTCCTCTATATTGATATTTCTAATTAATATAGAATATTATATTTTCACTTAAATAAACTAATTCCTATATTATAATAATTAATCGAAATTTTTCAAAAAGATTTAGTATATCATCAGCTAAATGAAAACAAGTTAGAAAATATACTTGAATTAATACATATACATTGATAATCTTTTAATAAAATAATTCATTTATTCGAATAATAGTATTGAATTCTTTATACAAATGACATAATTTTATCACTATTTGCTATAAACAATAAATAATTGATTTCCTATTATTCTTTGATTTTATTATAACATTTTTTAATATAACAATTTTTTATTATTGTATAATATTCCTTTTATACTTAGGGTTTTCAAATATAGCTTCAAATAGATTATAAATATTCTATATCATATTTAATATAATTCCTAAATTCGTATAATAAAAATCAAATGCTATATCAATAAATATAATTAATAATATTTTTGAAAATAGATTTTCAGATATATTGATATATTAATAATTGTTAAGAAATATATTATATTTGTAGATAAAATTGTTATTTTGTTTGTTATATTTATTATCTTTGTTATAAAGTTTTATAAGATTTCTAAAAAGTTGATTAATATTTATAATTTTTAATAATAGATTTGAAAAGATCTTTGAAATATTTTGATTATATCCTGGATTATTTTTACTACCTTCTCCTATATTGCCTCTTCTTTCATTATTACTATTTCCGTTATATTTTTGTAGAATATTATTTCTTTTATCTTTTTTGTTTTTATTTAAAATTTTCGAAAATAATAGATTATTTTATTAATAAAATTAATATATAATAGATTTGTTGAATTTGTTATATTCTTGTAAAGAGTTAATATTAGTTTGGTAAATAAGGTTAGAATACAAGAGTGCTTATAATAATATTTTTTGTTTAATATTAATACTCTTTCCTTTATTATTTAAAGATAGAAATTTAAAAACAATTATAATCTCTAATAGAATACTTAATATTTGTAGCAATTTGTATTGATTAAAATCTGATAATTCAAATTAATTGTCTACTTAAGATATCTTGGATTCTTTTAATAATATATATATAAATACTCGAATATCTTTTATAATTATTCTATATTATATATTTTTCAATCGAAATATAAATTCCTTGTTTATAAATACATCTATAATCTTTTTATCGAATTATTTTCTATATAATAATCGAATTATATCAATTAAAACATTATAAATAGTTTGTATTATACAAATCTTATACTTTACAATAAACAAATTATATAAGCATAACTTATATTTGAATTTATATAAAAAATATATATCAACTATCTGAAAATGTTTTAGAGTAAAACATTCGAATACATTAAAATAATCTAATTAAAGCTTATTATTATAATAAATCGAATATTAATATTTATATAATTTATATTTATAGAAATCCCTAATCTCTTTTATATTTATTCCTTTTATAAAATTAATAAAATATTTTTATTATTTTACAATTAATATATTAAAATCATTAAATAGAATAATTAATAGTATAACCGATTCAACTATATTTCTAGTGATATTATATAATTCTATTATATTAATAGATAGTAGGTAAATAATGAAATAAAATAATTTAATATAATTTTACCAAAATCTAGCAAAATTATATTTATTCAAAAAAGATAATATTTAATTCGAATTAATAACTATTAATTTATATTCTTCAATACACATTATTTTGAAAAATAAAATATAAACTAAAATTGAATATAAAAATCATTATTACATTACCAACTAATTTCAAGTTTTATCAATATCAAATTATATTGGATTAATACTTAATACAAAAACTACCATTACATTACTAATAATTTTTATTTATATAAAAGCAAATATCAAATTATATTAAATTAATACAAAAACTTATATTTCTTCAAAAAAATATCAATCTTAATTACAAATTTATATTACATTTGAAATTAAGATATCAGATTTCTAATCTGTAATATTACTAATCAATATTGATATTACCATAAGGATAATGAAGACAATATAATATTATAATTCATATTATTATAATATTACTTGAGATTCTAAAAGTTAGGGCTATAATATATTTATATTATAATACCGAAGTACTAGCGCAAGCGCTAGTGCGGTCACATGATCCCTGTCCCGACAGAGAAAGTTTATATTATATTCAATTGGAAATTATTAATTAAATTCAAAGATCTTTAATGTTTCTTTAAATTTACTAATTTTTATTAACATTTCATTTATAATTTTTCTAAGATTATAAAGCTTTTTAATTGCTTTTTAAAAAAAGAAAAAATATAGAGTTAGAATTCTAAATAAAAAAACACTTTTACAATACTAAAAAACACTTTCTCTTCTATCCCAATCTTTATTATATTTGATTATTATTATTATATAATAATCGAAATTAACATTTTCAATTAAATCGTAGATAATATCCTTTTATAATATAATAACAAAAGAAATCTATATCCAATAATATACTTTTTATCAAAATATAGTATTACTAAATATAATTATAAAATCTATAATAAAAAACTTCTAGTAATTATAAAATTATTAAAAGAATAAAGACCGGAATTATATAATACTTAGAAATTATTCGAAATTATTATTAATTATAAAAACCTTGAATATTTTATATCAATAAAGATATTGAATTAATAACAAACTAAATAAATCAAATTCTTATTAAAATTCAACTTTTATATTATATATTAATTTGATTACAAAACTATTCGTTTTAATACTTTGAATTATAGAATTAAAGATTATTTAGTATATATTGATTCTAATAATAATCAAATCAAGAATTATTTATAAATAATCCTTTTAAAACAAATATTTGATATTATTATATTCAAAAATATTATTTAACAAATAAATAACAATTTAGATCTGATTATAACCCCAATAGATATAATCATTTTCAATATTAATAAATCAATCAATAATCTTATTAACAAAATATATAAATTATTTAAATTAGTTATAACTATATATATAATATTTCGAAATCCCTTTATTTACTATTAATTACTAAATATTCGAAAAAACCTTTGAATAGTCTTACAAGATTATAGATTAATTAATAATAAGATTTTTTATTATAATCATCTTTTTATTTCTTTCTTTATTGAATTTTATATATAGATTATATATCGCATATATTCAATCAGATCAACCAAATATTTAGATTATATTAAAACTATCAACCTTGTTTTTTATATATATTAATAATCTAATATATCTAAAAAAATTAAGATATTTATATAAATTTATTAATTCTATTTTCATATTAAAGTTTCCCGCTTTATTATATTTGGATTTCTTGAATTCTTATTAATATTATTCTATCCCTAATTAAATATTTTTATTAATTATATTATATTATTATCAATTAATAAATATTATAAAAAGAAATATCAATATATTATTACAATTATTTACTATTTAATCAAAATATAATATTTTATATTAATAATAGAATTATCTATAAAGAAGCTTATAAATCGATTTATCGAAAAGATATATTGTTTATATAATACTTCCAATAATATTATATTCAATAAAAGCTTTTAATTTGTTTTTAAATTCTGAAAATACTTATCCAAATACTTATCAATCATTTTGAAACAATCTTCCTTATTTTATTCCAAATCCAATAATCAAATAGAAAGAATTAATATTATAATCAAACAATACTTTTATATTTTTATAAACTTTTATTAAAACAATTAATTTAATTAACTTTCATTTATAGAATTTGTATTAAATAATATTATATCAGAAATTATTAATATATCCTTATTTTTTATTAATTATAATTACTATTTATATTTTGAAATTGAATTATTTATATTAATTTTATTAAATCTATTATACCAAAGGAGATAAAAATTTCTCAAAGTTAATGAGATTACAAACAGATTTGATTTTATTTTAATTAAGCTCAAAATACTTATAATTTAATTAATTCAAAAATATAAAGATTATATTAATAAAATTTAAATTAATATTTTTTTTTATAAAGAAAATAACAAGATATAAGTTAGTACAAAGAATATAAAAACCAATTATCTAATAAAAAAAGATAATAATAAATAAAATAATCTTTACAAAATCCTTAAAATCTATAAACAGATTTGCCTACTACAACTCCTAATCAATTTCAAGATTTTTCTAATATTTTACAATTTATTATTTCGATCACTTTATTACTTACTAAAATTACTAAATCAAAATATTATTAATATTATTAAGTTATATAGAAATCAAAATCAAATTCTCAAAAAAGATAATAAAATATATAAGAAAATCGAATAATAGAAATTCAAAGAAATCCTTGATTATTATAATGAATATAGTTTTTATTATTATATCAAATGAAAATATTATTTATTATTATAATAATTAACTAAAAATCTTTAAAATTAAAAAGGAATAATTATTATATTTTATTTAATATATCTAAACAAACTAAACCTATTTATATAAGTTGGATTCAAAAAGCCTATTATCTCGAATATTATTATATCAGAAATAATTCTTAAACAAAGACCAGATAAATTGAAAAAGATTTATTAATTGATTATTATCTTAAAAACAATTCGTTTTAATTTTATAATAGAAATTAGAATATTCTAATATTATTTCAAGAGATTTTGGGTTTTTATTTGATCAATTTAGATATAATGATAAGCTGGCCTATTGAACTGATTCCCTATAATTTTATTGAAAAATAACAAAGTTAGTTTGTACCTTAATTTACTTAAAATAAGCAAACTTTAAAAAAAGGGTATTATCACAACACCAACTATATTGCCTTTATACCTTAAATACAAACCCTTAGTATACCCTTAGTATACTCTATTTCCTATAATAGGGCCTCAATCTTTCATAATATTTAGAATCCTTATAATACAATATAAGTCTTTATCTATACCTTGACAATATATTACTAAATAATTTAAGAATTTTTTTTAAATTTCTTAGATTTTTGAAAAGATAATGACAATTATATTTTTTAGATTTTCTAAAAGATAGTTTTTTTTTAATTTTTTAAAAAATAAAATTGATTCTACTTTTTATATTTTTTAAATAATAATAATAATAATAATAATAATAATAATAATAATAATAATAATAATAATAATAATAATAATAATAATAATAATAATAATAATAATAATAATAATAATAATAATAATAATAATAATAATAATAATAATAATAATAATAATAATAATAATAATAATAATAATAATAATAATAATAATAATAATAATAATAATAATAATAATAATAATAATAATAATAATAATAATAATAATAATAATAATAATAATAATAATAATAATAATAATAATAATAATAATAATAATAATAATAATAATAATAATAATAATAATAATAATAATAATAATAATAATATAAGATAATTCATTATAAAAAGTTATATAAGAATTAATTCGCTTTTTATATAATTATATTATTATTATTTGAATTAAAATATTCTCAGAAATATTTTTTATAATATATATTATTTTATATTTAATCTAGATTTTATTATTATTATAGAGTAAATATCTTTATTAAATAAAAAATATCAATAATTCTTTTTGCAATTAAAAATCTATATTTTCTTATTATAATTATTTATAGATTTTAGTTTTTATTTATATAATTCTCAAGATAAATCTTAAATTTATTTCAATTTATTATTATCAAATAAAATCTTTCATATATATTTAGGATATGATTTAATAAGTTTCAATAAAAATAAAATATTATATATTATTTTAAAAAAGTATATAATATTAGTTTATCTAAAATGAATACTTAAAAGTTATAAATAAAATCAAGATTAATAATGTTAAGGTTACAAGGTTATAAGACATATGAGGCTATATAGTGAAAGACCCTCGGGTCTACTTTATATCTCAAATCCCTTTTGTTTTATAAAACTCCGAAAACCTAATCTCTTATCTTATAAATTTAAAATGAAACTTTATAATTTGTTTTAAGTTATTTTTCCTTAAAAATTATTATAGATTACATAAAATTTTAAATTTATTTATGATTTCTATACAAATTGAAAATCTCTATTTTTAAATCTCAGAGATCGATCTATAAAAGTAAAAAAAATTAGAAATTTTAAAATAGATTTAAAATAACTTGAATTATATAAATATATATTTTTATTAAATTACATTCTATATTTAAAGAAATATTAAAAAACTAAAAAAGTAATTGTTGATATAAAAGAGTGGCTCGAAAAAGGGGTAGCTTAAAAGTAGAGCATTCGACTTAATTAGTAATCTTTACTCGTATAAAGTTATCTCATCCTCAGACCACCAGTGGGTGTACGGATTCGTAAGACTCTCTATAAGTAAAGCACAATTTCATATCAAAAATACATATTTTAACAATTCGATTATAATTCAAATTTCTATTTAGTTTCTTTAAGATTAATATATATTATAAAGAAATATAAGGATTTTATATAATTTGAAATTTAAATTATTATTCTTTAAAATAAAAGCTGAATAATTTAATCTAGTTTTTTTATCAAATCTTTTTAGTAAAGAAGTGTAATATTAAATCTTTTGATTTAAAAACTGAATATTTTTGATTGAAAATTTGATATAATATATTTTATTATTTAGTTAATTTATATTGAAGATTTCAATTAATAATACCGAATACTTATTTTTTAATAGAATTTTAAAAATGTCGATTTTTAGTATGAAATTGTGCTTTGCTTATAGAGAGTCTTACAAATCCGTGCACCCACTGGTGGACCACACGGTGATTACATAATTAAATCGGCTTTTTGGCCTTGATTTCGAGGCAGGACATTTCGAAGCTTTATCTCGAGTAGATAAACGTTCCCCCCGATCCCTGATTGGCCGAAAAAAATTTGATGATTAGTAAGCCACAACACCACCATGAAAAGGATCAAGATATTATTTAGAATTCTAATTAAAAACGTTTTATCGACGAAGAGATTCTGAATATTGAGATTAGTATGGAGAGCCTCAATTATTCCGAATATTGATGGTTTTATCATTTGATGCTTTATCAAGCTTCCATCGAAAACCTTATTTACTCACCTAGTCCTCCGTCAACAGAAAGACTTATCAGACTTGAGCACTTGACGCTTGCTTACTGGACGAGTAATATAACTTAATGAAATTAATGAAACAATCAATCAGAAGGTTGTTTACCAAAAAAAATATACAATCCACCTTCAACATGCGCTACTGATAGATAGACTGAATCGATCAAGAATTTACCACTACACCTTGCGCGGTTGTTTGACGATATAGTATACACTTGCCTACATTGCTTCTATCGAGTATTATGATTTGTAAACACTGCAACCGTACGAATCATGATCATGAATATATGTATAGCATGACATCATACGCTTGACCCCCAACAGATTAATCCTGCCTACTGAAATTTTCTCAGCTCTAGCAATCTCATACAACTAAACTCACGTATCCAGACATCCAAAAGCTCATGCTAAAATTGTTGGATTTCGCTGGAGATGCAGCGAAACTCGCAACTTGTATTTTTTTCTTCGTATATCTCTTTAGTCGATATGATGATTGTGTCACATGAGACCGATGTTGTATGTTAGTAAATTGCTAGCATTTAATCATCCTCAGATTTCCGCGAAGGGGCTCTTAAGCGAACCAATGTAGTACCCTAGTCTCGATCCTGAGTCCCCGGTATTATAATTTCCAGGCCCATTTCGATTGATGAAATGCATTTGTTACATGTTCATCAGTCTCTCAGAATAGACGAATTTCAGGAGGGTTGAGATTAGATTGATGAAAGAAGCACTGCCCTACAGTTTCGCCAATGTTGTGGCCGGCACACAAAACCTATCTCATTTTCTTGAGCTCGATATTGAGACGAAGAAAAATCCTTTGTAACGGGAGGTGGGGGAGTATCTCTCCAGATATGAAAGAAAGATTAAGATTCGCCCAAATGCGGTTCATTTGTAATGTCAGGCTTTCATTACCTATGTTTTCAGATTTCAATTATGTTGTTAAGATGGAAGTTCATTGTGTTCGCACGGAATAATCTCTGCCTGGGAATTTGAAGGCGATGAAGAATAATCTGAATGCGGTCCATTTACAACACAAGACTTTCATTCACTCTCTAATGTTGTGAAATAAAGAAGAGTACGGACCTTTGTTGTCCATAATGTGTCTTATGTCTTCATTTTCCCTATATACTTAAATATCATTTATGAAGTACATTCTGCTCTTCTCTCAAAAGTTCGATACACTTGTCGTATATCAAATCATCTAGAGCAACAAATTTCCATCTATATTCACAATGGAGGAGGAAAAGGTCCAAAAACTACCCCCTAGGATTATTCAGCACATGACAGAATTTGATACAACCTGTAAGTAAATGTTAAACACATGCAGTAGCTTAGCATTAATGAGTTATATTATAGATCATCCCGGAGTCGACCCCAAAGATCTTGTTCACGTCGTTCATGACACCATAATCGGTGATGGTGATCTCAAATTCGATGATTTTG
Organism: Botryotinia globosa; assembly: GCA_014898425.1. Lineage (NCBI taxonomy): Eukaryota > Fungi > Ascomycota > Leotiomycetes > Helotiales > Sclerotiniaceae > Botryotinia > Botryotinia globosa. The sequence goes on along the minus strand of RCSZ01000003.1, from coordinate 1,350,771 downwards.
AATTCCCACGTGGTCATGGTCAGATAATACTGTGCTACAATTGTGGATTGGATGATCAGGATGCGTCAAGTGGATACACTTCACGTGTAAAGATCTCATATATTAAACACAATAATGCCATGTGGGAGCTTGGCGGACCAGATGGGCCATGGATACTGAGAGATGAAATAAACACGGCCAAAAATCCCTGGTCGGTGGACTATACAGTACAGAAGTTTCTTCGAGATGCAAATTTAGGTTTACCTCTTGTGGAAATGTACAGATTTGGGGGCGGCGATGGAAGGTTCAATTATACAATGATGTCTCGAGCCAAAGGAAAAACGCTAATGGAATTGGAGGAAGATCTTTGCGATGAACAGAACGCAGATCTTGACATGGATCTCAAAAAACACATCAAAACCATTCGCCAGTTTACTAGTCCTCACATGCGGAGAGTTGATGGCGGAGAACTTCATGATAACTATATTGGAAATTGCTATGGATTTCCATGTGTGAAGACAGGGCGAAATGAAGAAGAATGGCTGGAAAATTTAACTCCTGCGATGCGTAAAGGCCTTTTATGGACATGTTGGAGAAAAAATAAAGCTGGGCTCTATAATCCCACGATACGAGACGCGTGGATCAAAAGTACGGACGAACACATAGCTAAAATCAAAGCAGGCTTCCCAAAGGGTGGACCATATGTTCTAACCCATGGCGACTTGAGTGGTGCGAATCTCTTTGCTTCGAACGACAATGCGGATCAAAAGTGGAAGATCACCGCAATTATTGATTGGGAAACGGCGGGCTACTTCCCTTGGTGGGTAGAACTTGCTCGCAACCCTTTCCTACTAGGGGGTCCCGGTACGACAGAAGAGAATATTTTGGGGTTTTGCCCCCCAACATTCAATAAGGAAGATTGGGAACCGATGATGAAGGCCATAAAGAGTGTTAGTACGTTATGGTCAAGCGGAGGAACTGTCGGTAGAAGCAGTCATGGAAAGGGTGGCGCAAATAAATGGTATAGCAAGGAATTTTGTGAGTGTCATAAATCAAAAAAGCAATTTTTGGAGTGGGATATGGGGTGGCCCCAAGAGCATCATGATGCATTTGACCCTGAGATTTCGGATCCAGATGACGATCCAGAAATAGAAAATTTCAACTACGACTTTGACAAAGATGAGAGAGAGTTTCTGCGATGGTTCAAGACAATTAGTACATAGTTCGTTGAGCTCGCTGGTGCTTATCTCAATACTTGAGAACTTCGCATTTTTATACCGTACAGTATCCTGTGCCTCTTCAGTCGTTATATTAGTTTTAAACATTTGAAATTCACATTTGAAATTGACATTTGAAATTGACATTTGAAATTCACATTCATGATCTCCATGTACAATGATAAAAGTGTACAAGCTTGTATACAGAAACACGAACTCGTCCTGGCAAAACTGCCGAGCAATTGGAAAATAGCTTGGAGAAAAGCAATGAAAACTTGCGAGCTGAGAACTGTGGGTGGCTGTACAGGCTAACAGCTATTATGCGTCTAAGATTCCGTATGCCATACACATGTTGATCTGGCATACTCTCCAGTCAAATAACATTCTATCTAGTACATGGGCCACCCACGTCAAAGCCCCTAACGTCTGTGTCTCCTTCTTCACTTTTCAGTAAACAAATATTATCTGGCACTGGGAAGTTAGATGGTACTATTTAGTAAGTCAGCTCTCGTATCTAGTAGATTGCAACTCATGAGAATACTTACATGAAGTCACTCCCACCATTTCCTCAAACGCTGTCCAATCGGAAAGTTTGATTTCCTCCCACTTCCTAGAACTGGTCGAGATACTGCTCGAACCCAGCTTTGTGAACGACAGCCTCTTCTCTCCTCCGGGTCTGTGTAAGAAGACCGCTGTCTTTTTTTTCTTGTACTCCTTGTATGGAGCATCAGGAGATTCGGCGCAAAGGACTGCAGTATACAAATCATTGCTAATAGCCATTTCCGCATTTGTCAACTGCTCGCTCCTGACTTGACTTGAATCCGTTTTTGCGATTAGGAACGTATTCCAAGAAATAAGTGTCTTCGGAATTTCTCGAGAGAATATTGGTAGAGTCAAACTATTGCAAGCGTAGCAAAATTCTTGAGTGGCCGAATGTTTCTTGCCACAATTCCAACATTTTAATGCAACATGGCAAAGCGATGGACTATGTGTCTTGCCACAGCTTTCGCAGGCTCGTGGAATCTGGGAATCTCGGGAGGCCATCTCTAGTGCTTGATGGTTAGGTGGTTGGTTGCTAAACTTCAATGTAATGGGCACAAGCTTGTTCTTGTGTCATTGAAAGGTATCTCAGGCACCAAAGTAATATTAAAGCTTATGTGGACAATACTTCAAATCGATAAACAAAGAGGAATATTTGTTCCCTACAGTTATGCAGAAAGAGAAAGATTAAGCTCAAGTGTTTATTCAACAACCAGACAGTTTCACTAGAAACTTCTCGAGACAAAGAGTCATGCTATGGAATACTTTGGAGCTAGGGGTCATTTTCCACATGCGTAAGTAATGAATGTTCTAGATTGAAATGAGTTTCAAGACACTGCAGTGACAGAACTCAAAGAAGAACGAGATTTATGGGAATCTCTTCTCTGACAAAGGAAGAGATTCTTATCTCCATGAAAAAAAATGTTTCAACAGATCAAGGAAGTCTTCTAATGTCCAATCAGTAGAATTGTTAATTTATGAGAACAGTAAGTTTTTGGATTTTGCTGTGTGAATTTGTTTGATCCCAAGAGAGCATATGCAGAATTGATACTGGTAAACATTGTGTACTTAGTTCTGGCTAGTTTCATTGGGATACTGATGAAGGAGTATGCGAGAGGTACAGCTGTGCATGAGTGCATGAGTGTATGTATGTATCGGTATCCCTCAGGTTAGGGTCATTCTGGTGTCCACTAAGACTTCTTAAAACAAGGACAAAGTATATCAAATATAGCTGCTGAGAAAACTGTTTACTCGGATTATTGATATCAAGGATTCTACGGAACCCTTCGAAACGAAAAGAAAACTCTTGATCCTCCGCCTTGCATTGTCCTATGCTTATCTCTAGCAAGTCAATAGAATAAAAATGGAAATCGAATGTCCCACATTTCTGCTCACCATCCCACAACGTAGCCCCTTTCAATTGCGATTTTTGTCATTCTTCCTGCTCGCTGGTAAGTTTAAAGACTTTGTCCATCCTTTGAATGGCCAAATTTAAAACTTCCTGTTCCATCGCAAATGAGTTTCTTGCCCAGCCTGGCTCTAGCACGTGATATCTCTTTCCTGGCCCTATCAAAACTCCATTCCTCTTAAACAAATTTACCATTTCTGATTTCTTTGCCCAAGTTCCCTCTCCCAAGTTCCCTCTAGTACTATCCTTGCCAAGATAAAGAGTCCTGCGTTACAGGGAAAATATTTGATGTTATGCTTGTTGAAAAGAGCAATCATTTGAGTGTAACGGTTTGATAAGCGTTGGGAACTGAGCGAGAGAAGGCCAGGAAGCCTCAGGGACCGGAGAAGAGAAGTGGCGTATACAGTGGACATTGTTGATACTTTCATATGGGAGGCGAGAGCTAGAGCATCGCGGAGAGAAGAATCGTGCTGCGTTATCGTTACGCCCTGTAAGGTTATAATAGCATCTGCATTAACATCCTGGTGCCAATCTATAAAATTGAACAGGTTGGTTTTGTGTTGGGCTGGTGGGCGGAAGAACGAACATACGCATTTAATGCCACTAGCTCTCAATACCTTACTTAAACTCCCCGATGAAAATGGAAATATAGATTTATATATTGCACTTTCCAAAGCACTTTACAGCGCAGTTGTAGTTTATTTTTATTAGGGACTGTTCATTTGACCTCTCCGCCACCGAGGATATCTTTTATATTGATTTCCCCACTACCTCGGGGTAACGGTTGTGCCTGGTTAGGTCCTTCCTTCCAGCCAATCATGTATATCATCCTAAACGTTGCGGGTATTGTACCATCCTCGTTTCCATGCAACTCTCGATATATTCCCTCATTTGCAAGAAGCACATCCTTCTTGATTGCACCTGCCTCCCTTCCTAATATAGCATTGCTTTCGCCCATCTGTTGTAAGTCTTGCATTAGGGCAAACGTGTCGGGAAAATCAATGATAATGTCGTCGATATCTACCGTTAACATCTTAAAACCCGCTTTCTGCAACAAACCTCCAATGTCTCTTACATCCGCCAGCGGAGAAACGTGCGGAGAAACTCCGCCTCTTCGTTCCATATCTGCGAGCTGCAATGACGTTCGTAATTCAAATAATGTATCGCCACCAAACATTGCTGCCATAAATGGTGCATCAGGCTTCAATACGTGATTGATTTGCGCAAGGAGTGATGGAAGGTCGTTGATCCAGTGCATGCTCAAAGAGCTCAGCACTGCATCAAATGTTCCAGATTCATAAGGTAACCTTTCCTCATCGTCGAGCACTTCGCGTGTGAGGTTTATTTCCTTGTTGAATGGCAAATCTTCATCGCGGTATAACATGTTCCGAGATGAATCTGCAGCTGTAAGACGGGCGATACGGGAGGAAAGTGGAGGAGATGTAGTTTTTGAAAGGTCAATATCTGGAACTGGTAAAGTGAGAGCCCTTGCTATGTTACATGAATTTGCACCAAGATCTAGGACATGATCAAAGTGCCTGTTGATATCCTATAACATTATAAGCTACTTGATCTCAATTGAACGGGATAATCTCACCAATAACCTTTCTGAAAGTCGCATGGCTACTTCATCCTTCAGATAATCCACTTGTCTACTTTTCTCCTTGTCTAAAGCTGCACGTTCTTTTTGTAAATATTTAGTATGTCTATCGAAGACCTGCAAAGTAGGTGATCCCGGGGATTGAACTGCGTAATTTCGAGATATACATAGTCTTCTTGCTATCGAAGGCCTTGGAAGAATCGGTCGTAAAGCTAAAGACTTCATGATTGAGAGGGAAATGTATTGTAGACAATTATATAAATGAAAAGAACATCATTGACGACACTCAAGTCAACAGGATCAGATATTAAAGTTTATAAATGGTGACGTTGAGGATAATTAATCATTTGCAAGCAAGGCTACTAGGTAAGCTTGAGACTAGAGAGCCTTACATTACCTAAGGAATTAATCCCTGTTATTAGCAACGTCCCTTATGTCGCGCGTACGGAGTGGAAACCCAGTACAATTGAACCCTCTCTAGATTCCAATCTCACCAGGGAATTCATCAACAACAAACATCTTTGCGTTTGATATCTTCAAGAAAAGGGGCGAACACGCCATAATATTTTGCGGATGGCGGATCACGAGCAAGGCTAAGTTTCCGCAGCCAACAGCGCACTTCGAAAAGCACCAGTGATTTGCCAACACGATCCGGAGTCCGTGGAAAGAAATACGATCAGAGACCGACAAAGAACTTTAACAATTGGTTATAGGCGCACGCTGTATCGTCGTCTCGATTTGTTCTTCGACCGCGAGAGCAAACAACTCAATTCAGAAGGCCGATATAAAGACGGCAACAATGGCGTCTTCTGCAGGAAGCTTTCTGGGCCGTGGGAGCTCCAGCAATAACTCGAATATGCGGGGTCTTGTGCAGTTCATTGCAGATCTTAGAAATGCTAGAGCTAGAGAGCTTGAAGAAAAGAGAATCAATAAAGAACTGGCGAATATAAGGTTGGTTATTACTCCTCTGCAGCTCCAAGGTTTCTTATGCAAGGCTGACTATTGTTCCTCATTCAAGACAGAAATTCAAAGGTTCGAAATCTTGTCTAGAACAAAGGGGTGTAGCTAATTGTGACGAACAGATGGAAATCTCAGTGGCTATCATAAGAAGAAATATGTCTGCAAGGTAATTCGTTCGACCGCCTTTCACGGATATGCCTCTAATAGATATAATTCTAGCTCTTATACATATATATCCTGGGGTGGAATGTCGATTTCGGCCATCTCGAAGCGGTCAACCTTATATCTGCCAATAAATACTCGGAAAAGCAAATTGGATACCTGGCAATGACCTTGTTTCTCCACGAAGGGCACGAATTGATACATTTAGTCGTGAACAGTATCAGGAAAGATTTGACGGATCACAATGAATTATATAACTGCTTGGCATTGCATGCCATTGCTAATGTAGGTGGCAGGGAAATGGGAGAGGCGCTGAGTGGAGAGGTTCATAGGCTCCTGATATCACCGTGAGAAAGCTCGCTCCATCTTAGTTCTGGATTGTCTCTAATATCACAGCAGGACATCCAAATCATTCGTCAAAAAGAAGGCAGCTTTGACTCTCCTCAGACTCTACCGAAAGCATCCCGACATAGTGCAACCGCAATGGGCGGAACGAATAATATCTCTAATGGACGATGTTGATATTGGTGTTGCTCTCTCGGTCACCTCCCTCGTGATGGCTCTTGCTCAAGACAATCTGGATCAATACAAAGGATGTTATGTTAAAGCTGCAGCAAGAGTCAAAAGAATAGTCGTAGATCAAGAGTTTACCCAGGACTATCTTTATTATAAGGTACCCTGCCCGTGGCTTCAAATGAAACTTCTAAGATTGTTACAATATTATCCCGCATCAGGTATGTTCCATTATCCGCAGCCACATGTATACTGACGATGTTAGAGGATACACATGTCAGAAATTTGATTCGGCAGTCCATACAAAAAATTCTGGATGATGCGTCTGATATGCCTAAGAACGTTCAGCAGAACAATGCCCAGAATGCTGTTTTGTTCGAGGCCATAAACCTTGTCATTCATCTTGATACCGAAGTAGATTTGATGAAACAAATCTCAACAAGACTTGGAAAATTCATCCAGTCACGCGAGACCAACGTTCGCTATCTCGGCTTGGAAGCCATGACACATTTGGCTGCAAGAGCTGATATATTAGATCCTATCAAGCAACATCAAGCAATTATTATTGGGTCCTTGAAGGATAGAGATATCAGCGTACGAAGGAAAGGTTTGGATTTACTATACAGCATGTGTGATCAAACTAACGCACAACCAATTGTTGGCGAGCTCTTGCAATATCTTCAGAATGCGGATTTTGCAATCCGAGAGGAAATGGTCTTGAAGATTGCCATTTTGACCGAGAAATACGCTACTGACATTCAGTGGTATGTTGACATTTCATTGCGACTCATTGCAATGGCGGGAGACCATGTGAGTGATGAGGTTTGGCACCGGGTCATTCAAATCGTTACCAATAACGAAGAGCTTCAAGTATATGCAGCACAGAACATTTTACAGTATGTAAAAGCAGACCACTGTCACGAGACACTCGTGAAGATCGGCGGATACATACTTGGCGAATTTGGCCACTTGATTGCAGAGGACAAAGGTTGTAGCCCAATCGAGCAATACCTTGCATTACAGGGAAAATTACAAGGCTGCTCATCCAGTACAAGAGCCATTATATTATCGTCTTTTATTAAATTTGTCAATCTTTTCCCAGAGATTAAACCTCGACTTATGTATGTATTCCAAGCATACAGTCACACCTTGGACTCGGAGCTCCAGCAGAGAGCTTGCGAATACTTGGCATTGGCAAGCTTACCAACTGATGATCTTCTCCGAACGGTCTGCGACGAAATGCCACCCTTTCCGGAGCGTCAGTCAGCACTACTTTCACGGCTACATCAAAAGCATGCTGGAACTAGTGATAAGCGAACTTGGATTGTAGGAGGCAAAGACGCCAATGCTAATGAGAAAGATTTTGTGGTTGCCAAGAACCCAGGTCTCAAGCGTACTTTTAGCACTAATGGAGCAAAGCCCACTGCCACCGGAGCCAACGGGGCGATCAATGGCACTAATGGACACAACAATGGCTCCAGCAACGACCTTGCTGGCTTGGATCTTATGGATCAAGGTCCGTCGGAACCAAAAACCCTTAAAGCGCCGAACTTGGCAAGCGCAGCCCACCTTTCACCGGATTGGGAGATTGGATACAACAAGCTTCTTCTCAAAGGGGAGGGAGTTCTTTATGAAGATGGGCAAATTCAAATCGGAGTGCGATCTGAATATCGTGGCCAAATGGCATGCGTCATCCTATACTTCTCCAACAAAGCCCCATCTCCTGTTAGTTCCTTTACCACAACACTCGATCTCGAACAAAGCGAGAAGGAGAACCTGTCATGGGAAGTAAAAGGTCTGCCTGAAAGCACAATTCATCAAGGTGCACAAAGTCAACAAATGATAATGTTTGAGTCTAAAAAGGTGTTTGAAAAGAGCCCAACGATTAGAATCAGTTACCTGGCTGGAGCTCTCCAAGCTTTGACACTGAAGCTTCCAATTACCATACACAAATTTATGGACCCAGCAGAATTGTCAGCGGATGATTTCTTCAAAAGATGGAAGCAAATCGGAGGAGCGCCACGTGAAGCTCAACGCATCTTTGGTGTCAAGGGTGGTAAAGGCGGAAGTCGTGAGTTTACTGATGGATTTGTTCGGAAGACCATAGATGGTTTTAGATGGGGCATCTTGGATGGCGTGGATCCTAACAAGAAGAACTTTGTTGGTGCCAGTGTGTTGCATACTGGAGAAGGAGGCAAATTTGGTTGTTTATTAAGACTGGAGCCGAATTATGGAACCCAGGTTTGTATTCCTCATTCCCTCAAGATTCTCGTGCTAATTAGGACATTCAGATGGTCCGCCTCACCATCAGAGCAACAGATGAAAGTGTTCCGCCAGTTCTAATTAAGCTTATGGAGGAAAGACTGGCTGTTGGTATTTCGACGCAGCCTGAAATGCAATTGCCACCTTCACGGAGAGAAATTTCTGATGCGTTTGGTAATATCCTTGTTGAGTAAGAAGACACAAACTTTTCACAGTCAGGGAATGGGATTAAACGTAAGATGTAAGATGCGTAAGGGAGATATAAAATAATGTGGGAAAGGATTTTAAAGGGAAGAGATTTTGGTATTATAGCGGTAGTGATAGTGATGGTGAGCCATGTCAAGGCAATATTTTGAGCATGAGCTTCTTTTCTCTCCTGATTATGAAATTTCTGTAGGTAGTGTTTGGTAAATAAACACTAATACGTAGTAATTCCGTAGCTGCGACTTCAGTGAATAATACGCGCAAACTATAGGTATCTACCTAGGTAACTAGGTAGTCTTGTTATTCTGACTCCTTGCTACTGGTGTTTTTATATGTGCTGCCATCGCTCTGGACTCTGGACCGAGATGCCTTCTCGGATGGTCTAGAGTTAAGCCATGGCCATTTCTTCCTCTTTTTTTTGCAACTCGTCATGTATAAGTTCCGGTGATGAGGCCTCGGCGTAGCTCTCTTGGGATATTCAACATGAATATGTCGACTTTGTCTTGAGAGGGCCTGAACTACGTGAAGTTCCTTTGCGTGGGCACAAAATCTGGATGAATCATACAAGATAATGGCTTCAACAGCTAGGTGCTACCACCTGAATCAGTTCAATTCAAATCTGGCAAGCATTATATGAGCCCCTGAATAAACTCATCGAGTCGTTGTACAGGTATCACCAGATATATTCTCTGGGGCTGTTGCAAAAGTTGAGCTTGTTGATCTGGTGTTAAAGTCGGCAAAGTGTGGTAGAGTTCCAAGTGATTTTGCTTCTGTCATTCGTTCGGCTAGCAAGAACGCGGGCCTCCACTTAGGGCTTGTATGAAAAATCCATATGCTGGAGGTTCGGCTGCTGTCATGCTTGCATGCGCAAATTGGTCTCACATCACATATTACTATTACAAAGTCGATGCCCTAAATAGGGCAAACAGAAGTTTGATAATTACAATCGTAAAAACCATAATATACATTTTTTATGCCCGTAAAGGATATACTCCTAAAATTGTGATATACAATACAGTCTTTATGATTCCTTAGGGCCAAAGATCAGTTGCCGACTGTGACTTTTTAGTGTGGACGAAACTGCATAGAATTTGACAACTAATGTCTACCCTAGCACCGAATACAAAGGGCTTATGTACCCATGATGTTGTTCATTTCTACATCCAGAAGATTGCTAACCTAAGATAGATCGTTCAACCTCCGATCCAGCCCTGTAGACATGACTCAGCCCCGCGGTCTCGATGCCGTTTTTGATTGTATGACACAACTGAAATTAAAAGACTACCTCATCTTCCTCGAGAATAGCCTCGCAACACTAAAAACAAAGAGGAAGAGAATCTCAAATGCTGGGGAAACATGTCAGAAAATATATGACACCCTATCTTCTCTCAACTACCATAGACACTGGTGCGCCTGGCTACGCAAAAGATGAACTTACAGCTGAAGCAAGTCTTCTCGTTGTTGCTGGAATAAACATAGCTGCGGTCACTAAATTTGGGGTCTGTTTTTATGTGCTCAGGTTTTCATCTGTGTACGAACCTCTTGTGCAGGAGATCCGATCAGTCATCATGCACGAGAGCAAATGATATCGTAAGAGAACGAGTCTCAACGCAGGTATTGATGAGGCTCTGCAAATGTAAGCCACTGGACTTTCGCAGTTACCGAGATAAGTATCACCGGATGGCATATTTATCGATGGGTGATTCATGCCAGCTGGTCTTGACGTAGCGGTGACTGGGTGGTGGATGATGCACAAACAAAAGATCTTCTGCCGCTCATGGGTATTTCGTCCTAAAAGATGAATGAAAGGTGCCTCTAGTAAGGGATAAGTTGTATCGGCGGAGGATGTGGCGCGTGCGAAGGTCAGTTTTAATTCCTTTCAGAATGGGGCCGGAAATCGTGCAGGCATGAAAGTTGTGATGCAGGAATTGTTGATCAGGGTGACCAGAACGGCTTTGGAGGATGGTTCTTAGATTCTCAAAATGTGACGAGGCGGGAGGACAAAGAAGAGCTAGGAACTGCGATTGACATGAGGAATACAATCTTGGTGAGATATGCGTATGTTAGTTTTAGACACGGGCCCATGGTGCATTTTAGGAGCATGTTTTTATGGCACATGTAGAAACACAACCCGCATCTTAAGCGAATACTCGTATTTGCAGCACCACATCGGAGCACGTCGAAAGGTCAGAAACATTTAATGACTTTTGAATGTAAAATTACATTATCTACCTATAACCACGCTCCTGATACGCCTCCACCCCAAACCTTTCCATCAAGCCCTTCACCCTTTCCTCCCCACACCACCCTTCGAACACCAATTCCACCTCACCAAAATAATTCTCTCCCTCCCCAACCTTCACAAACCCTACGCTTTCAAAAAGTCCAATACTCGCGACATTCTTCCCTCCAATCTTGACCCTCAACTGCAGCAACTTCATTTTCCCCTCCTCATTCTTCCCCTGTATACCCTTTCTATACTCCTCCAAAATCTTCGCCTGATTGCTCCTTAAATATTCAAGAAAGACAACCACTGCCGATCTTCCCAATCCCTTACCTCTTGCACTGCGTTCCGCAATCATAATTTCTATTTCTCCTATACATCCCTCTTCATCCTCATCCGCTTCCGTGATGAACAAATTAACATCCCCTATCATCTTCGCAGGCGCATCTGATACCCCTTTCCTAATTTCTGGCGATGCATTTCCTTCTTCGGGTAAACAGATGATAAAAGTCAATTTATCATGATCTGTCCTCCAACTTCTCTGCATATCATATTCTTCCTCGAGACTCAGGGGCTCAGAGGCGGTTGCCAGTTGGATTTCCTAGAACCGTATTAGTTTTCAAAGAGGATTCCTGTATTGCATATCCACGCATAACACAAAAACCTACCTCATCTTTCATCCACTCATGATATGTAATCACGTGTGATTCTTCATATGGTACCAAAAGTATTTTGTTCGTGGAAACGGCTGACACATGTTGGTTTCTTGATGAGAGGATCCAAGGTGGATGAGATATATTACCTGTATGTTTGTTGATCAACATCTTGATCTATGTAACATGTATATGTATGGATATTATTTTCCTGAGCTTCACAAAATGTGGAGACGCAAATACCTCGACAGAAAATTCGAAACCAGGAAACGTCCACGTGATTTTCAAGAGTGGACGCTAATTTCAGGAGTGAAGTTTCTCGACGTCAAACAGGCAAATGTGAGCAAATCATGCCAAACTGTACTGTAATTGTTGTATGCTAGATTTCTCGTGAGATGAAGCTAATTAGATAGGTGGTTTATCGTTGACTCGGACTTGCAGTGGGAATTCATAGTATCGTTTTTCTGATTTGCTATGCAATGTTTCATTACACCTCTGACACTTTCTCTGCAGATTCGCAAAGAAAATTCTTGTACATCTGAATTTCTAGACGCTCATTCTCTTAGCTGTCGTGAACTAGAACATTTCAAGATCACGTGGCGCTGGAATCGCTTCGATTTTCCCTCTCGAATTTGTAACTTTGGGACGGCTCGATTATTTAGGGGATCTAAAATTGTCTTGAATATTGAATGGAAGATATACGGGCATTCAAATATATGCATAAGGCGTTTCATTCATTCTTGTGTTTTAACTTTCAATGCTTGGGAGGAAGAGCAGTCCCCGTTGTTTTGTTTATAAGGTATAAACAGAGGGCTATCTCAACATTAAACATAAATACCTACAATCGAAAGTGGTCGTCATTCGAATACTTCCTGCCGCTCAGTCAAACCAAGTCGTTTTGCTCTCATATCAAATATCAATCCCATCATTTCCATCATCATGCTCCCGAATCACAACCCCTCAATCATTCTCAAATGTCTAACCTCAAACCCCTCCACCCAATCCACAATCCCTCTCCACTCTTTGAAGCTCTCCTTCTTACTAAAAGCCATGTGTTTCTCCACACTCTCCCACCCACAAAACATAACCCATTCCTCCTTATCCTCCGCCTCCTTTTCTATCCTCCACCCGCCCTCGATCTCATACTCTTTCGCCTCGTTTTCTAACGTATGTTTTACCTCGTTAAACTTCGCACTAAATCCTTCCCTGCTGCGGGATTGTATGTAATGTCTATTACATGATATGATGGGCGCACTGAAGGGCGATTTTTTCTTTGCGTCCTCTTCTCCGATTCCTTCATCTACTCCTGTCCGGAGGGAACTGAGCGCATCGCCTTCCACTGTAGCATCATAAAATTAGCAATCGAACCCAACCCAACGTTGAGCAAAAATCCACTCTTGAGTCCTAACCCCAACCCCAACCCCAACCCTAAACCTCAAAAAACACAAACAGACAAAATAGTAAAACAATGTAGAAAAACCCACACTCACAATGCCACATCCTAATCCCCCTTCCCTCCACCGTCTCTCCAATCCCGACCCCCAGCACCACCTCCCCCCTCAACAAATCAAAAAGTTCCAAATTCTCCACACTAGGCAAGAACCTCTCATGATGTCCCGGACTTTCCCACGTCCCGACGATATACATATACGAAGGATTTTCCACCTGTTGATAGAAATGGCAAGGGTATCCCGACGCTCTCTCGAGCACATGTTTGCACGTGCGGAGTTTGGGGAGCAGCCGAGGAGAAAGCGGGGATGTGAGGGGAAGCAGCGCGAATTCCGTGCACGGCATGGCTCCGAGGGGTGGGAGTGGAAGGTGGGAGCGTTGGTGTAGGTTGGCAAGACAGTTGAGGAAGGGGAATAAATGCAATGGGAGGGGCAATTTAATCGTGATGTTATGGGGATAGTGGATACCCGAGATTAGCGAGAGCTTGTGAGTTTATGAAGTGGATATCGATGAAGAATTTTGACAGCGGGTCGGATGATGCGGAAGTAATATAGGAGTAAGTATGAAGAGCATAAGATTCTTGTATATCCCAACATTCATGTATAGAAATCGACACAGGAAAAGATGCAAAAATCCAAAACCCGAAAACAAGAGTCCATAAAAAGGGGACGCCCCGGCTTCATAAACAATTCCCATTAAAAGACCCTGTGTCAACCCACCAATCACAATCATCTATGATTAGGCCGCCGCATCTGATTTGTACATATTACATATACGCGCTCGCCTCGTTTAAACCCTGTACAGCGACATATCCGGAAATTCCATGACTATCCGAACCAGGTTTTGTGAAGGATTGATGCTACGAATCCCAGTCAAGTTTCATACCCCACTTCCTTCCAGACTCGGGCTGCTTCCGTCTTTGAGGATTCGCAATCTATATGTGCTTATATGTGCTTGGTAAATAGTGTCGTGATTGCAACATTGAGCGGAGAAAAGACTTGGTCAGGATCAGGCTTTACCACCTTCACCCACTCGGAGAATGTAATAAATGGTAATATTTGGAAGAATGAAGAGCCCAGGAGATTGAAATTGTCTGGAAGGGTGACGGAATTTGAACGACGAATCACAGCTAATTACATGTATAGTATTCTTGTTCTTAAAACGTCCTTTGCTTTCTCATTAGATTTATGTATCTTATCGTTCTCTACACTATAAAACCCCGTCTAGCAATGATATTCTGACAGTGGCAATCAAGCTAATCATCAAACCAAGACTTTCAAATGCTCGCTCATCTTATCTTTCTCCCAAACGCCCGAAAATGCACATGAAATGCATGTATACCATATAACATTACCGTTTTTCGTCATCATACATACACCAACCACGAATTCGTCAACATATTAATCCCCTACTCGATTTTCGTGATCCCGGTAGGAACTGCCGCCTTTGCGAAATCCTCTCTTCGGATGCCACTTCTATCACACATGGCCCTAAAGATACCTCCTTGCTCCCATAGCTTAACTGGCTCATCCAATTCTGCAATTGTGCCCTTATCCATCACGCAAATGCGATCATATCCGATAATGGTCTTTAGTCTATGAGCAATACACAAAAGTGTCTTGCCCCTGAAACCCTCTTGAATAGTTCTTTGAATCTTCTCGTCCGTTTCCATATCAACAGAACTTGTAGCTTCGTCACAAACAATGATTTGCGAACCACGGACAAGAGCACGTGCAAGTGCCATTAATTGTCTCTGACCTAGCGAATAATTCAATCCTTCATCTTCGACTACAGAATCGAGATGTATACGCCCTGTGACTTCGTCTTCGAGATTTGAGTCTGAGGCTACAAGGTCAGACTGTCGTAGTGCGGACCAAAGTTCCAAGTCACTGTGTTGGCCGAAAGGATCTAGGTTACTTCTGATGGTTCCTTTGAATAATGTAGGATCTTGTGGGATGATAGCAAGGCGAGATCGGAGGTCGTGGAGTCCAATCTTGCTAACATCTACACCATCAACAGTGATTGAACCACCGGAAATCTCAACGAGTCGGAAGAGAGTAGACATGATACTTGATTTTCCAGCACCCGTACGACCAACCACCCCAATTCGTTCGCCGCCTTTTACGTGCATTGATAGGCCGGACAATACTAACGGAAGGTTCTCTCTATACCGCATATCGACATTGTTGAAGACGATCTCACCACTCTCGGGCCATGTAGGGCGAACATCTATTGTATGTAATGGTGCCTCTTCCTCTAACGAAGTACCGTAGTAATGGATACGTTCCGTGGCATTCATTCCATTCTCGACTTCCGCTAGTTGGCGAACGGTAAATTGAATCATCTGAACGATAGAGAGAATATAAGACAAAACCAATCCTGCAGTAGATGGCCCCACGGAAAATCTAGAAGTGATGACTAGGATACCTGTTACAAAAACAAGCAAATTTCCGATAATGTCCAAACGAGTAGATAACCATCGCTGGTTCGAGAACGTAAGAAAATAGGCAGAGTCCATCTCGTCAATGGCCTTTCTCAAATCAGAAATGAATCGATCTTGTAGTCCATATGCTCGAATAGTAGCTGTTCCCGAGAGTCCTTCACTAAATTTGGCAAATACGCTTGATCGAAAGACTGATTCGAATCGCTTCATTTCTCGTGCCGATGCACGATAATATCCCGCTGCAAATATGAAGAGAAGTGCAAGAGGCGCCAAAGCGATAGCAAAATAATGGAAGTAAGCAATGATTAAGGCGAAGACCGAGATAATCATAGCCATGGTTAAAAAGAACATGCGTATAGCGTCAGTAAGATTGTTGTCCATAACGTCAACATCTCTTGAGAAGCGATTAGTGATACGACCCAGAGGCGTGGTGTCAAAGAAGGACATGGGCGCTCGGAGTGCCTTGGTAATGGCTTTGCTAAGCATCACCTTGCTCGCAATTGTTCCAAGGATTGTGAGGGCTCTGATTTGGGGTGGTTAGCGAGTACTTCGTTTCACAAGGAAGAAGACTGATCAAAAAAAAAAACTTACAAAGCAAAGAAGAACAACAGCAGAGCCTGACTAGCACCAAGCGCAGCATACACTCCAATATACACAGCAGTGGAGTATCCGAATTTATCGCTTGTCCACCATGATAACCACAAGCTAGTAGCGATATTTGCACCTTGCGAAAGGAGGAGTAGCAATAAAATGATCGGCGCGTTCAAGAGACTACCAGAAGCCCGGACATAATCGGTGTATACTTTCCATGAGACACTCTTGACGGACCTCTCCTCGGCTTGCATCAAACCAGGCGCTTTATGCTTCTTTTTCTCAACCTTCTTCTCTACTTCGATACCTTCTTCCTCAGCCTCTGGCTCGTGTGATTCTTCTACTGCAGTTGTCTCCATGAGCTGTTGAAAGCCAGCATGGTTGTCCATCAGATTGCTGAACGTGTCAATCGCTTGAATTTTGCCTTCTTCCATCCATATAATCCTATCACAACGATTTAATACCCAGAGTTGATGAGTAGCTAAAATTCTAGCTTTGTCCTTCAATAAGCCCATAATTGCATTGTCAAAAATATGACGACCAACGTGTGCATCAACAGCGCTCAACGGGTCGTCCATTAAAATCAAGTCAGCATCAAAATAGATGGCTCGTGCAATATTCATCCGTTGTTTTTGACCTCCTGATACGGTGATACCTCTCTCGCCGATTTCGGTCTGATCGCCGTTCGGGAGCATGTCCAAATCGGGTCTCAAGGCACAAGAATCAATGACTTTGTTGTACCACGATTTTTTCATGTCTTTTCCAAACAATATGTTGTCTCTGACGGTCGCATTCTGTATCCATGCATATTGTGGGCAAAAAGCTCGATCAGCTCCCATGGTCATCTCTCCTCTTGTTTTCCGCATGTCACCTGCGAGAGCAGCAAGCAGAGAACTTTTACCGCTTCCAACTCCACCTATTACAGCCACCAGCTCATTCCTGCCAATTGTGAAATTTATATTCTGTAAGCTGAAAGGTTCTTCATCTCCATTGACAGTGCTTGCATCATCGAGAGGGGTGCCTTTGTTGCTTGGAATATCCTTGTTGGTTAGAGAGGAATCTGACAGGGATTTATCAGCGGCTTTTTCATCCTTGGATTCTTGTTTCTTGGCATCTTTTTCAAATTTAACCTCAGCCTTGGTCTGCTTCTTTCCAGGAGGCCCGGCCTTTTCCGAATCTTGAGTAGCTGTTCGTTCCCACGTAAAGTCGGCGCCTTTCAAGACTATTGCTCCCTCTACTTCGTGGTCTGGCTTCGCATCATCCTCTTGCTCTTCACTGAGTAAAAATTCTTGGATACGATAGATTGACGACCAGGCATCAATAACCTGCCCGATAACCATAGGTAGTAGATTTAGCGGCAATCGCAATGAGTTGAATAGAGCAAGCGACGAGAATACACGCGCTGGACTTAATCCGTGGTCTGTCAAACTGTAGGTGATAAAAGCTATCATCGACGCAAAGATGGGCATAGTCATGGAAACAGCGTTTATGGCGTTTCTGATCGCCAGTAAGATCTGGATGGAGCGAATCTCCTTGTTCCTGATTGCAGCAAGTCTATCAAGGAATGCTGTCTCCCAGCCGAAATACTTCACAAATCGCACTGCCTGAAGAATTTCTTGTGTGAGACTTACTCTCTGATCGGTGATCTTGTTGATTGCCTTTCTTCTCGCAAACAGTCTCTTAACAGCCTTAGTCAACAAGGGAAGTCCAACGACTAGCAGTCCGAACCCTGCAAGGGCGCTGTAAGTCAAATTGATGAGGAGGAGTATGAGAGTGATAATGCAAGATATCGGTGCTGTCCAGATCAAGTGAAACATGCCGCTGGCTTGATCTACACGGTACGTATCTGTACTCATGAGATTTACAATTTTACTAAAATTCCAAAGATGTAAGTATCAAGTTAAGAGGGAGACGAAACACGAAGTAAGAAAAATTCGGTTATGCTCGATAAGTCGAGTGAAGAATTTGAACTCACCCATTTGCCCATCCAGTGCCATCACCTGCTACACCACGTCCAGCATCTGGTACTCCACTTTTGGGACCAACTGGTTTGGGATTCTTCTTGCCTTTCTTGCCTTTAGCTCTTTCAACTAGATCTTGAGCTCTTTGGGCATCCTTCTCGTCTTCCTGGCTTTTGATTGAACGACCGCCAGCCTTGGCTCGTCCAGAGATCTTCATAGCCTTTTCGAAAATAGCTGAAATGAGGACGGCTCTCGATTGCCCTCCAACCATCATTCCGCGATATATAAAATGATTGGTGCCTAGGGATTGCAACATCTGCATTATAGTGATACCAAACACAAGTCCTAGTCCTCTTCCAATATTAGGTGCTGGAGATCCTTCTTTTGCTGCTATGTATGCGTCCGAGGCAAAAGTGATCAAGTATCGTAATGTGAATGGCGATATGACTTGGAGGATGTTGGATATAAATTGGCAAGCTCCTCCTACCCAGAACTCAAACTTAAAGGTTTCGTGCATTGCCCATAGCAGAGGGTGTTTTTCTCCATTCGCCACTCTTCTCTTGAAAGATGCTTGCAACTTGTCCGATAACAGGTCTACACTTCGACTGGGGTTCACCGTCCATATATCGTTATGCTCGAGTTGCCGTCGATAACCAGCCTAGATAACATCAGCATCACAGGCGCTCAAATGAGTTTAGAATGAGGACTCACATCCATTATAGGTGCCATCCATTGAAAGTATAGTAAAGAGAAGAAGGAAGCTGTAGATTCTTTGGACCGTGTCCGACTTTCTGGAACGGGAGGAGGGGCACTCCACCTCAATGGATTGTACCAGGTCTTCTTGACAATAGCATCATCTACGTGCGATTCTGCCCTCGTCATAGCACTGTCAGATGTGGCATCGCTTTGAACCTGTTTCATTTCTGGTCTTTTTTCATGGTCGACTTCGCCTTCGGATGAATGGCTATCCACATTGTTTGGACTCGAGATTCCCATGTATTCCTTCTCACGACTCGCGGCATCGAGAGAATTTTGACGAGTTGATAGTTCCCCATGCTTTTCCAGGTACTCCCTATCAGATCCATCCTCATCTCGTGGTTCGGCATGGTTAATATCTTCCAATGCGGCTGCAGGGTCCGAAGGGGCGAATTCTTTCTCGTGACCAGGCGGATCTGCCATGTTGAAGCTTCTTGGGAACCGATGCGTCAAGAAGATATATTGTGTGGGAGATCACAAATGGCCAAACAAAATGTTATCGAGGGGAAACGGTGCATCTTATCAATAATTCGGTCGTCGCCTCCGAGTGCGATCAGAGGTTAGCATCTTTCCAATTGGAGCTACGATAGACAAGGATATGATAGGTAAGAGATCCATCTATCCATCTATCCATCCATCCATCCATCCATCCATCCATCTTTACGCGGATTACCAACACGTTACGCCCACCTCATTTCAAAGAAGGAACCGAAAGGAACCTGCTCCGGGACCGTTAGTATGGGTGAGGAAAAAGAATGTATGAGTGGAGGTGAGTGAACCAATCGGCGCTTATGAACACCGAGATAATACCCGACTATGTAGATTCATTGGTCAATTCTTCAATATGTGATGTACGACGATAAATGATAAATGTGAGCAATTAGTCATGTAAGATTACATGATGATATGATGATGATATACATGATATTTTTCCTTTTCTTCCTGTTGGGGAGAGTCGCTTGAGCTGGTCAAAAAGCCAAATACAATCTTCCTCTTCCGTAGATCTGACAATGGAGGATCATTCTTGTATTCTGTCTATCTAGATGTGTTGCCGAAGAGTATATATACGAAATCGGTGATAGTGATCAGAGCGGCTCCACACAAAAGAAGCATTCCGGCTCCATCAAGATCTACCCGTCGTTTAACCTTGGAGAAAGCTAATCCGATGCCGTTCCACGATTACCTACGGAATTCATCTAATTGAGTTTCTTTTGTGGAATTTGTTACTCGTGCGGCCAGAAAGTATGCCACTCTGGTCCGCCCACGCTAGATGCACATACATACATACATACGACAAGATGATAAACGACAAGATGATAAACGACAAGATGATAAACGACAAGATGATAAACGACAAGATGATAAACGACAAGAGGGCTAACCTGGTTTTCATAGAGTAGCTCCAGAGTTGCATACTTTCTGGCCACAATACATAGAATCACGTGATATATAAGGCCCAGAGGTTATGTGTCTCCGTCTTCACCTTCCCAACTCGGAGATCAAAAGATTAAAAGATCAAGCATTCAAACTCGTATGTAGTCATAAACAATCTTCTTTTATCCAAGAAGCGGCGAATGTCGTTGATTCGGATGGATTTAAGATATCTCCTTGGAACTCCCCGCTTGTAAGATTACATCTTCGTCTCTTCACCGTCCAATTAACACGCAGCTTGTCTACTTTTCAAACCAGATTGTACGTGTCAGATGTTTGATGCATCGGGAGAGTATCAGTTCGTGGTCTCAATTATTCTTTCGTGATAAATAGCGGGCGGGCGCTGTATTCGTACCCAAAAAAGTAACCATCACGTCTCTACAGGTGGAGTCCAATCATGTTTTGAGTAGGTTTGTCCCGGCTCCCAATTCAACATTGTACGAGATAAGCTTTGCGAGATTCATCTCATCTCATCTAATGTGTTTGTTTATTGATCAATTTAGCTACCTGGTAATTTATATTCAACCATCTTTTACCTACAACTTTGAGTTGATAACCAAAAAGATCGTTCAAAACACTTCCCACTTCTAATCGATCTAATAAACATCAACGTTTCAATCTAATCATCATTCAATCCCAAAGCCTCCCTTCTAGACTTTGCCCCCTCCCGAGGTCTTCAAGGTAAGGCTTTTCTGCCAAACTAGTAACTCTCGTCCCATGTCTCTCTTCAGTTCCCTCATTATCCCAGCTCGCGTTATGAACCGTACTTCTGTTATCCTGTTGAACAATATTAGCATCTATTCGCTTATTTCCCCTTCATTTCCAATATCGATTTCAGTTGGGATAAGACTGAGAAGTCTTCTGAAAAAAACTTACCCAAATAGCACTCGTCCCAGCAGTCCATCTGAATCTGACCTGGATATCCACATTATTCTCAAAAACATCGTACAAACATCCCAAAATCAAATCACTCTCCGCCTTGTCCAATCCGACAATCGATTTGGTCATTGCCCTGTTCACCCACAATGTTTTCCATCCTGTCACCGGATGTACACACAATAGGATGAACTCGTTCAATGTTTTTTGGTCCAGCAGTCCAGTCATCTCGATCGAGGTATGTATGCGCCGAAACATAAATGGCTTGTCTCCCTTCAATGATTTCACGGAATCCAGGAGAAAGTTTACTGTAAGCTGCATGTCCCGATGCTCAAAGTGTGTCGCCTCCGACTTCGGGAACGGCATCATTGTGTAAGTAGGTTATTCCTGCGGGATGAAGCTCGTGCACCAAATCTCTTTATCAATTTTCATTTCAGTGACTTGTCTTCGCGATCGCCTCGAGAGAGTCAAGAGAAAGATGAAGAAACGCACGAATGCCATCGACTCGCACCTCCTGGGGTTTTGAAATCAGGTTTTCTCGAGCTTTCACTGGCTTGCAAGGCAGGCCACATCACCGACACACCAGGTAGTCCTGGTACATGGGGAACTTGCGGCTATACGTCGAAGCGTCAGCACATATCCTATCTCGATTCTCACCTTCACGAACAAAAATATAAAACAAGCACACATGAACCTCAACTTCACCCCACCAAGTTCCCAAATCTCTTTGTACTTTTGGACTCAGTCCTTCTTGACCCTTCAAAAAGACCACACTTCTCTCTGCAACCAACAAGGCCAACTCATCTTTCTGCTCATCCGTTAACTCATCGAGACGAATACCGCTTATTTCCGTTCCGAAATTTTTGGTCAAGTCAATCATCTTTCCGTTATTTTTGTGGAGAGTATCAAACAGGTTCTTCTTTGATGTGTCGGCCCGGGCTCCAGCATCGTGGTGCTCTTGTGGTGTGTTGCGGATAGCGAGGACGTCTTGGACTATTGCGGAAGATATTATTAGTTGGGTTCATGATTCTAAATGGTGGGTAAAGATAAAGAAGAAATACATACGATATGAGGGACGACCTGGAAGAGTAGGATATCCGTCTGAAAGATCTTGCATTCGAGGGAAAAAGCAAGCTGACTTTGGAAGGAGCAGCAAGATCTTTGATCGCGCTTGAGGGGTGAATAGCAAGATCTTGGGTTGCTGATGGAGCCATGATTTGTGTTGTCTAGTACTTTGTTGCAGTATACCGAGCTTTATAAGGAGAAGATATATCAATCTATATACTAATCACAAGAATGTCCAACACACATGAGGAACGCCCGTATTATATATGCACAGCGGATTCCGGCATCATCAACCCAGGACGATATAAATACATCTAACATCATCAATACCCAGATATTGTATCATCAATTCTCATCACTCATTCCATTGTTTCAAAACGGTTATCAAAATCACATTATATATCCCAGGGCCATCTCACCAATCTCCATCGCATATTGTCTACCCTTCATGCAGCACACGATTTACCCCGTATGTTTGTCTATAAGCATTGTGTTTCGAAGACTTTTTATAGGTGGCGAGGTTTGTTTATCG
Source organism: Botryotinia globosa (assembly GCA_014898425.1). Lineage (NCBI taxonomy): Eukaryota > Fungi > Ascomycota > Leotiomycetes > Helotiales > Sclerotiniaceae > Botryotinia > Botryotinia globosa. Next base: position 1,327,945 of record RCSZ01000003.1, on the reverse strand, counting down.
TGGTGGTGGTGGTGGAGTTTTCGCATGTGTGATTGGAAATGCAAAGCGTGAGGATTGCAATGGAAATGCGATTATTAGAAATCAGATTGGGAGGATTGAGATGGATGGGAGGGGATGGGATGGGATTACTTCGGGGATAGTTTTGGGACTGTAATATGGTCGCTTTTCTTTCAACACACAAATCAAAAGAATCTCAAAACTTAACTATGGCCTGTTGATATGGAGTTGGGTATGGAGTATAATTTTAGTTTTTGCGATATCGTTACATCCATCGGCGCTCGATTATATCGGAGATGGAAAATGTCACATTCTGTGTTGGTTGGATGGTCAGGACAATGAAGCCTTTCAAGCACATTTGAAACTTTCTCGTTGTTATGCGTTTATTGGAGATGTTATATTATTCCAAGTGGACCTTCTGACTATTTTTATAGTCCAAGAATTTGTCATGCTGCCATGGGAGGGATCTAATAAACCAGATTCCAAGATCAAACATACCTGGCTCTGAGTGAGTGCTGGTGTTTAGTAAACTGATTCAAGCAATGTTGTTTTATTGATGTCTTTACTGTCAGGGCAAGATTTATATTTATAGTCCCATAAGATTCGAGATAGGGAAAGTACAACATGTGAAGCAGAATGGCAACCATGATGCATCAGTCTTCAACTCGGAAGGTGCAGGCGATTACGCTCCTCACCAGTTTTATATCTCCATAATTTACATATCTTTCACCCAAACACTGTCTTTCCACAATCTTTTTGATCCTACTCTTATTCAAAGATATCTTACATTCTCTAGACTAGCTTGAGAGAGTCATAACCAGCATTCTTACATTCATAACATTTAGGAATATCTGAATTCAAAACACCTTCCTAGATTTTGATATGGCTGGCAACATTCAATCTTCCATACAACAAGCAATCCCTCTGACTCCAATCATAATGTCTCAAACACGTCGTCAAACGGTATCGAATAGCAATCTTCGAGTTGTAAAGGTTGTAGCAGCTTTGCGAAAATGGGAAACGGATTATGAAGATGAAGAAGACCCTTGTCCCATCTGTTTCGAGAGCTGTGCGGGGATTTCCATCTTTATATGCAAATACGCAATCATGCTAACGAGCTTCTACAGTCAAAAAAATAGAAGTTGATCCAGATGAGAACGATTCTTGCTCTGATCCCTTGGGTTTCAATGGCGGACATGGAGGTTCCATAGTTGTCACGCCTTGCAATCATAAATTTGGGTATATCTGTTTGGCAAATTGGCTTCTCCAAAAGGATAGTTGTCCCCTGTGTCGTAATAGGATTCTCCCCCTCGATCCGCCGCAATCTATCCAACGTGCTCAACAAAGACAGCGCTCCCACTCCACCGAGTCGCAGAGTAGCCCGGCAAATATGCAACTTATGGCACCTATTCCTATAGCTCGATCGGTATCTCTTAACAGTATTATGATCACCTCTCCATTTGAACTACAAAGATGGAATGCTAGATTCGGTCATTCGACCAATCTTTTGCCCGAGGCTGGGAACTTAGTAGCCCAGGAAACGAATCAGATCAGTGTTCGTCAACCTCCAGTTAGACCTAGTACTACTACACATGGTCACCCAGCTACACCTACTTCTACTACAATCGAGCCGGGATTTATACGCCGCAATTATAATGCCAATATCACGACTTACGAATTGACACATCGCCCTAGAGATAATCAAACTTCTCACCTAACTCGACCATCAATTGATCCTTTATGGCGCAACTGGGATTATACTAGTCGGTATGATTCAACAGCGGCTAGGAGACAGAGAAGGATTACCGGGTCTGTAGCTGCAGCGATAGGGATTTCCGCAGGTCTGGGATCTGTGATTGGAATGCCAAGAGCAGAAATCAGAGACCCAGCAGGTGGAGATAATAACGCTTCAAGAAGAACTGAGGCGGATAATGATTATACGATTGTGAGAGCAATGGGCCACACTATAGGCTTGGGAACGGTAGTTGGAATGCCAAGAGCGGAGTGGAGAAGTACCATGAGACCACTTCCACCAGTGGGTGATTCGAGCAGACCACGGGGGTCAAGAAGTGAATCGGCAAATGAGAATAGTACCGAGACTATACCTACGACAAGAATTAGAGAGACGAGTGTAGATGAGGATTTGGGAAGATTGCCGGGATTGTCTAGTAGCATGTGGGCTCGTACTTGGGGATGAGTTTGCAATATCTGGTTTTTTATCGACGCATCAAGCGGGCGTGGAATTGTAGGTGTTGAGGATACTTTGTTTGCAGCATGTAGGAGTAGGATCATTGGAATCTTTAGCGAGCGTTACTTTGGGTTGTATCCATAGATCAGAGTTCTAGATTAGACTCGATATTAAAGCGTTTATATATATACAAAGAATAAATGATCTTGTGAGTTGTAACCAGTAATAAATGCTCCAGGCATTACGGTTTTGCACTTCCAGTATCACAATCAATCTCATATCCAAACTTTAAAATTGTTTGGATATCTTACATTCACCTCTTCATCCGCCTCTTCGTCCCCCTCTTCATTCACCTCTTCATCCACACGCTTAAATATAAGCCACAACAACGCTATCCTCAGTAATCGACGAATTCGTCAAGATCTCCTTCGAAGTCGTCTCAATATCCACGATATTCGCACCGGTGGGACCCACCTTCTTTCCCTCCTTGGTAGTCGCATACGCATTACAGAACGTCACGTTTCCATAATTTGCCAATCCGATGGTCGATCCATCGATGCTCAAATCCTCCATAATCCACTGGGCAGCCTGTCCACACAATTGATCGGTCGAGGTCACAGTCTTGGTCTCGGATTTCCCGGTCGATTTATTCTCCATCGTGACGGTTCCCTCTGTAAACGACGAGTAGGTCAGATTCACCGCGATAGTATCCCCAACCGTGACGGTGAGCGCAAAACGGAGCGTGTTGGCGGGATACCATTCGTACCAGGCGTCGTAGGACAGTTTTCCGGAACTGTCGATCGAAGCGTCGACGCCCGCTTGCCAGAGTCCCGCACACTCGCTGCTCTGCTCGTACCCGTCGATGCCGACCCAGGAGGAGACGGTCCAGATTTCGGCGGAAATTTCGCCGCGCGTGGGTTTTTTTGGGAATGGGCACCACGAACTCCGTGTACACGCCGGTGTAGATTGTGGAACCGCCGTCGTCGAGAACGGCGCCCGCCCAGGAGACGTTGTATTCGTCGTCGTGCGCGGCGGCTGCGGGGGTGGAGGCGGATGTTGTCGAGGGGCTGGCAATGTTGTTGATGGCAGATGAGGCAATTGAAGTAGCGACGCTGGATGCAATGGGTGTTGCAACGATCGAAGGTGCTACAGCAGCAGAAGATTGTCTGGAGCCGGCAGCACCGTAGCTACCGGTGGGTATTGCTCGACCACCACGTTGGCCTCCAAACCTTCCTGAGTAACCAGCGCTGGGTTGGGCAAATCCTCCTGCTTTTTGACTCTTTTGGAGGGTGTGGCCACGGTGACCGCGTGCTTGATTGAGACGGGAGGGAGCGATGAGGCCGCTTAGAGAAATTCTGGTTGTGAATTTCATTTTGTTTGGTATTGCGTCAACTGTGTATGAATGGAAAAAGGATGATCAAAGTTCTGATAGACAAATGTGCGAAAGAGAGAGATTTTAGGTGGATGTGAAAGCGAGCAAAACAGATAAATCAATGAATGTGAAGATGAACTGTATTCAAAAACGAATGAATGCAAACCTGTACAGATGCTTCCAAAACTATTCGGACGAGAAGACGGAAAGAACTCCTCCTCATATATAGATACTTCTACATGTAATCAATCCATCCCATCAGCGTCCGCCCGGTGGATTACCTCCACAGCCCTGTTGACTCCAAACTACCGACGATCCCATCATTCCCGACATTTCCCTCCCAGCAGCATGCCCACCAAAGATTCGCAGAAACACATTAACACCGAGGGAAAGATCCTGGAATCAGTTTCCTGGGGTAAGGTAATCAATTCCAATAGAAAAAGATATAAAATCGAATCGAATCACATCATGATCACCTGATCCAATTCATTCGGATGATTGAAGTAAGGTTCGGAATGTGGGTTCTAGATCACATCATGTCCATCAACAAACACACGAGTGATATATTGACAGAGACAATTTATTCTGATTTGATTAATGATGTGAATACAAGCGTTTCGAATTAGATAATGACAATGAGCTCTATTGTACTTGTAGTGATAACCATAGCTTAAGGTTAATGTGAATGGAACTCTATGCACATTCAATATTAATCCAAGATTAAAGATTCTTCAAAAACACTTTCTTTACAATATTATATAATTATAATAAAATTAGTTTCATATCTAATTAAAAATCGAATATATATTATTTATTATAATCTAAAAAATTTAAAATTAATTTTGAAGAGAAATATTGATTTAAAAAATAACAATTGAATTTTGAAAATGCTATTGGAATCTGATATATACAGTTGATAGACACAGAATTCCGTTAACACTGAGCGTGGATGTGATTACGAGTACCGACCAGTTTATATCCCACGTATGGACATTACGGATATTTCTTTAACGGTTGTATTTGGATTTTGCATATCAAAATCTTTATTCTGGGTTGATGTACAAAGTCCTTTCATTGATCTACTACAGTAGGTAACCTGCAGGTGGTCAAGTATATCAAGCACTACAAGACCCATCTTGCAATTTCGTATTCTGGAGCACAATCTTCTGGACCAGGTTTGGAAGTCTATAATTTTTATTTTGTACGTTGCGAATTCTTCGGAACATTCTATAACGTTCAATCATACACAGCCCGTATGAAATGAAAATCGTATAAATGTTTTCTGCCTTCGGGATTAGTAGCATAAACTTTAGTGTACACTCACCCTCTTTAACATCCTCTACAGGTCTAATCCAAAAGTCTAGCCTTTTCTATTCGCATCTATCTATGCCTTTAGTTCTTTGGCGAGAGTCGTTCGTTCATCCACCGTAAAACCAATCGTCGTCAAATAATCCCCAACACCACCATAAGTGTTCTCTAGATACTCATGAATCTTCTCGATGAAATCCACAGGACATCCTGCAAAATCATCACTCAGACCAATCTCATGGATTTCCTTTAGTCGACTCTCTCTTTCAGGAAGTAATTTCTCTTCACTCATGAGATAATCATGTGATATTGCCTCTATGGGTATCTCGAGGATGAATAGGATCAAGGCGATGGTAAGCCCAGTACGATCTTTTCCTTGGGTACAATGGGCAAGAATTGGATAATTTTCCGGAGAGGAGTAAGTCCTGAGAACCTGGGATATGTTAGATGTGTTGTTTTGTTTCATAAAAGGCTGTTGGTGATATACCGAAGCAAGTTCTGGACCACAATGATGTATCGTATCGTATCCCAATCCTATAAGTCCTCTAGGTTGCAAGACTTGTCGTCCTAGAATCCCGATGGCCTCCAAACGGTATCCCAACCCCATCAGGCCGACCAATTTTCTATATGCCTTGGTCAGCTCCCAATATTGGACAAGACTAGTCAAAACATACATGATACTATAAGGTGATAATTGCCATACTAAACTTCTCTCAAACCCTTTCCCATTCACATTAATCTCAAGATACTTGATTCCTGGTATCTTCCTCGATTCATTTAATGCACTGTTCGATTCTATGAGAACCGGGTCTCTCATATCTGCTACCCGCTTCTTTGCTTGCTTATCATGTTCTGTTCTGTGATACTCATGATTAGATAGGATAGATAATTGATAGCTAGATGTCTTACACCGTTCGCAGGTCCAATATGGTTTTGATACCATAATGATCTTTGATCCGCTGCCTGTCTGCCATCGTAGCATCATCTACCAGGTAAATTCGTCAACATAGTTCGTTTTCGCCAGCAGTCATCACTCTGGATTGGCCGATGTCCTGGATATGGCATTTATGACCCCATAGCCTGGTGAATATACACACACCTGGCCGAGCAGAGCGATATATTCGTCCTTCTTTGATGAGTCTTGAAGGTAAAGATCAGTTCCAATCTGTTGATGGTTTTTATGGAGCTAGGTACATACCTTTGCCCCCAGAAATCATTGATAGTTTTCCCAACATCACGAAAATTCAGAATATTATTAAACTGCCCATCATAAAGATTTTTGGGTTGTGAGTCCATTGTCAATTTTGGTGGAGCGTTGGAGTGTTGAGCACCACATGGGACACAACAATGTTATGGTTGATGGTAAGTTCTGAATGATGACTTCAAAGAGGAAAGAAGGGATCGTATTTGGTATTGATTGAGCAGATCGTTACTTCCAATACCTCTGGATGGCAACAGAGAAAAGGGTTTAACTTGTGGAATAGAGACAATGCAACAGGTTCGATTCCGTTGGAGAAGGTTATGGTAGTCGTGTGTAGAAAGATGGGAGAAAGATGGGAGAAAGATGGGAGAAAGATGGGAGAAAGATGGGAGAAAGATGGGAGAAAGATGGGAGACGAGTACAATCACCCTACCCTGCCTGGCGTTGATGAGGTTTTCATCTCAAGCGACGACGATATCATTAAAACAAGGAAACGATGTGAAGGATTATGTGCGTCGGTGTGGTCGATACTGATTAATAGTAATTACTTGCAATTTAAATCCCTGCTGGAGATCATGATAGGATAGTCATGCACATGTATCTCTTGGTTGAATTCCTCTATACTTCATGATGCTGTATCAAAAGTCTTTTCTTATCGGAGCAGCGACGGCAAGCTCAACCTCATTGTCCTTCCCGTCACCAAGATTGATTATGCCGACCTATCAACATTCATTCATTCATTCATTCATTCATTCATTCACTCAACTGAACTCGACTCACCCAAATTTTGGTGTGACTGAACGCAAAACTACGTCATTCATGGTCCACGGGTTGTTCAATAATCCATTCCCTTTTCTTCTTGACCTCGGGATTATTAGCTAGAGAACTCAGCTACCACTGCTATCTCAATCCTGAAAATCGAACAACAATTACAAGAGATGATGAAAAAACTAGACGATACTCAGTTAGATACGATATTATAGTACACGGAATAAAGCCATCAGAGCAATACCGGTATTGTGCCAAACAATTCTACCTGCCGGTACACCTAGTGTCCAAGTTTATCGCATATGTCACCAGTAAGCTCTTTCTAGCTATCGTTGTCCAACTTCACGTCAAGAAACGATAGAGACGATAGAAACGACCGCTACAAGATATACCTCCGTCGACATTGATTAATTCCGTTTCGATCCGTTTCATCCTTTATTCGGCCGTCGCAGAGACTGTGTTTGAGCTGGATGTCATAACGGGCAGCTGGTATCGTTTCTGTCAGCTTGCATTCCTAGAAACAAATCATACCTACCAGGAGAACAAAGAAGGAGGGAGAAAGATTGTGTAATCATGTCGACTAGTAGCAATCATGGTGCGTCTAAGCAGTCTTTGAATTCTTATCTGAATGTATACTAATCTGTGCTACAGCTACAGGCATTGAAACCGATGGAATACCAATATTAGAAGGCAAATCGCAACCAACTCGAACAAGCTCCAACAAATTAGAAGATCAAGCTGCCACTGCAGCTCTTTACGTGACAAATCAGAACAATCAAACGCCCAAAACGGGCTATGAATTTTTGGACAGCGACAATAAATTATCATCTGCTGGTAATTATTTGATTCCACTTTATACCATATGATAGCATCGCTAACACTTTTTCCAAACAGGTGCAGCAGCATCTCTCAAATACGCAAAGCCCCGAGATTTACCAAGTTACCCCTCCGTCGGATTGAGCAAGAGTCAGTCGGCCGCTGGAGCAGCAGCATCTTTAGGTTGGCAGAACCAAAAGACTTTCGAACATTGGAAACCAGATCCCTCCGCTGCGGCCTCGGCTGCTGCGATGATAGCCAAGGATTACAAAATGAAGCCCATGTGGCAGCCAGAATCAAGTGCGCATGGCGCAAAAGCGGCTTTGTTGGCTCATAAAGCCAATAAAGGTGTCGACTTGTGGCAGCCGGAGCCTACAGCATGGGGAAATACTGCCGCAACTCAAGCTATGAAGAAGGGAAACACATTATCACCGCAATTGGATTATGGGCACACTGCTATTGGAAGACAGGGTTCCCTTTTGGCTGCGACTGGTGCTATGGCTAGCAGCAGGAAACGCGCAAACTCGACACCTGCGAAGACTCAAAAACTTGAAACCTATCCTGACGAAGCGAATGCTGCCAGTAATGCTTTAAAAGCCGCAAAGTCTGTTCATAAATCTCAGACTAATACTTTGAAACCTACCTATTCTGCCGAAACCTATCCGGATGAAGCCAATGCTGCAAGCAATGCTTTGAGAGCTGCACAGTCTGTTCACAAATCTCAAGTCGGTGCTGGAAAAGCTGCCCATTCTAGTCAAGCAAATACACCCAGTAATGCCATGAAAGCTGCAGTCGCCGTTCACAGATCCAATACTGTTCGAAAATCTAATACCTTCGATAAGAGTGTTGGATCAGTACCATTCACAACAATGCCGCGAGAAATGTATACGTCTCAGCCGCCTGTCGACCAATTCGAACAGGAGGTGACCAAAGACCAAAATCGTGAAGATGTCCTCAAAGCCTCAGCAATTGCTATGGCCAAAAAAATGTACAATCAACAGCAAAAGCAAAGTGCTGCTACTTCCAATGCGCAATCTGGTGCAGTTGCAGCACACGGCCAGCGAAGACTTTCTATAGATAGCGATGATGAACCTACCCCGATGCGTTTTGACAATCTCCAAGCAAGAGCACAGCAGCTCACCAATGAGTCGGTGGCGAGAATGACAACCGAGGACATTCGAAATCGTGAATATCGAGATTATTATGGGGCTACTCCAAGTATATCCTCAAAATTATCTAAGCGAGGTCGGACAAGACGGCGAGCTTCCAGTTATGATGAGGATCGCCATCAGTCTGACAAAATCCGAGCCCAGATGAATGTATTTTCAAGCAATATCTCTAAAGTAGACGAAGAAAAGCGACAACGAGATCGCGATGCTTTACATGCTGCAGCTAAGCGCAATGTCAATAAAGATATTCACGAGATGGATAAACAAGTTTTTAAGAATACTGGCAAAGTTGCTCCATCTCTACTCAACGAGTGGGAGTTGAAAGCACATGAAGCTGCTCAAGCCCAGAGTAAAGCCAGAATGGAGAATTTCGGCAAAGTCGATATTGGTGGTGGAAAATTCGTCGATCAAAGTGTGATTGATGCCGCTGCAGCTAAGATAATCCAGCCCCAATTGGAGGAGATCAATACAAAGGCAGAGGCTAAGAGGTTTCGAGAGGCTGAGTTGAAATTTGAGGAAGAGACTCGAAAGAGAAAATCGCAAGAGATTAAGATGAGAGAGAAAGAGGAGAAAGAAATTATCAAGAAATTGAAGCGTAAGTTGTTCCTTTTTCAAAAATCTGGTCATTCAAATAAACTAATATATATATGATAGAACAAGAAAAGGACGAAGAGAAGGAGCGTAAAGCTGATGAGAAGGCCGCTCTGAAGGAACGTCGTAAATCAACAACCAAATCTGAACCAGGTGCTCCAGTTTCAAAACCCTCACGTACCACCGTACCTGGCGAATCTGAACGTCCCACTACGGCTCCAGCTCCTGTGCCCACCCGTACTTCTACAGATGGAAATAGTGTCCATGTATCTGGAGCTACAGATGATGCACACCCAAGTCAACAAGTTTCATCTAATACCCCATCACCAACCTCTGAGAGTGGTTCCAAGGTGAAGAACTGGCTTAAGTCTAAAATGGGAAGAATATCCGGTCGTCACTCGAAATCCTTTTCAGAATCTAATGCTACTAAAGAGGAGAAAGGATTCATGGGTGGTCATACCTACACAGGCGCAAGTGTTAATAATAGTACAACGTCTCTTGGTCGACAGAGTACAAAGGACGTTGCAAATGCCACCGCTCTTGTCCCCGGAACGAATCCCACTGTCGCTCCTACTCAACAGCCAGAAGAATTTGAAAGAGTAGGCAGAAGTAAAGTAAGAGCAGGAGATGACGTGAGTAGCCTTAGCGAATTTAGTGACAAAGCAAAGGGCAGAGAAGACAATTTAAGTGGCGACGATGATGATGACGATTTTCAAGAGGCAATGGATAACTTTAATGACGAGTTGGCGCCGCCTAGACCGTTCTCATCTCATGGGGCAGCCAGCACAAGTCCGGGTAGAGCCCCCAGATTTCATGAGGAGATCTAAATAGAGTTGTATCAATATTTATATAATTTCGGGTGGGCTCTGGGAAATAGGTTCGGAGCTTTTGATGATCGGGATATGGGATTATGCAACAAAGTTCTTTTTTTCTTCTTTGGTTTTTCTTTCCATGTTTATACGCTATTTGAAAATTGGGATGATTTTGTGATATTTCGTCCGTCTACGCGAGATAACGGAGGGAACGGAGGTGGGTATAGGAATGCGGAGCAATATGGCTTACTTAATAACCGTTTTGTTCTTTGTTTCGGTTTTGGGTCAGGTTGCTTGGGCTTCTCCAGTACGTATGCGGACTAAATTTGGAATTTGGAAGCAGTGACATAATTGGAATGGAGATAGGGATGAGAAAAGGGTGATCAAAAAGGGAGGCGGAGGAAAATCTGTAGTAAAGTAGTGGGATTTTATTATTAATGAAGGTTGTTAATGCGATGATTCCACTTCTCATGTATAGCCATCAAGATATGAAGTAACCACTTTCGATACAATGTGCGCGGACCAAGAATCTTCTACATCAAGAAGCCGACGCTCAATCTTCCAAGCATGGGCGACGTGATACCGAAAGCTTGAGCCACGGGATTCAACTTCACAGTTTCAAGAATTGGAGATGGCGTGAGATAGAAAATGTGACAGCGGCCTCCCCTGGCAGCATAAATTATAGTCACGACCATAGCTCCAATAAGAACACGCTTTCGTTCCAAGAGGTCCGTCCCGAACACCATCATTGCATTTACGAAAATTAATATCTTGCGTACCATAGAGCCAAGGATTAAAGAGATTGTCGACTCTCAGACTCTTCATCTTACTTCTGATCCAGATACGTGGGGCGAGAAATGATATGGTACAAATTCGCGCACTGGATTGATATGGCAAAAATCACTTGGCTTTTAGTGTGCGGTATCTTCTTAGTTTGTGAATGGGTACGCTCGTAGAATGATTCTGTTGCTAATGGAGATCTGGATAATCTGGTCGAGAGATGCAGATAAGGTTCATAGCTAGTGGTAGGTTCTTGGTATGGGTGGTCTGCTTGTTCGGGACTGCTGTGATTTGTCGGGGTGTTTTGGGTGTATAGTTTTATTCCATGGTGTGCGGATTAGGGTGTAGATAGCTTTGAATATTCTAGCGGGGTGTATACTTTTATGAAAAGGTTCTTGGTGTATATACTCTTGTTTCTGTCGGCGTGAATTTCGGATGGGGAGTGTGTGTGTGGGAATTGCGGCGATGGGTATGGATCTGCTACATTTACAACTGTGACTTCGTTTCTCTGATCAGGAATACGAAGGGATTCTTTTCGGGGCTTCGTTGCTCTTCTTGTGTTATACGATATCGAAAACCATCTTCGAGATAGGTTGTGCTTTTCAAGACCTCTCGGATGACCCGGAGGCTGGGATAAATTCGATAGCAGTTCGGGATCTCGACATCTCGATAAGTACACTTGTCATATTCCTGCTGACTACTTGGTCGTTTGTAGCTTACGAGCCTTGAACTGTACCAGCGTCATTGAGGCAGCCGCTTATTGATAGGGCGGCTCGAAAAATCGAGCTTCTGGGTGGCCTTGGAAAGAAACATTGTTTCTTTATCGATCCTAAAACATAACCGACGGCAGATATGGCTTGTTTACTGTTGCAGTGAATACCGGAGTTTGATTGCCTCGATCTTGAGATGTGTACATCTACCTAGTGATAAGTGTGCGTTTGATAAATCAACACTCGTGTGCTCGATTCGGAAACTAGAGCATTCTTCTTCGTTTTCGTTTTCGGCTGGATATTCTCGCAAGAGATTAAGATGCTTTTTCAAATCACAAGCAACACAAAAGACGCAGCTGGACGAAATGGAGAATGAGCTGATGCGAATGAAAATTAGAGGGCATTGCAAGAATCTATAATGTATCTGCATACAAAGAACTTGGGGATATGCAACAATGATGTGATGGAATGATCTTGTGTTCGGTAGAAGCGAGAAGTGCGAAGGAGTAGGGTAGAGAAAATGGGATGTTTTCTGGTGATACAGTATGAGAGGACCCTGGGGGGAAGCAGTTTGTCGGTTCTTCTAGAGCACACTGTGAGGATGGGACATAATCCATAACATACTAGGTTCGATCATTTGATAAAGGACTCTCGTTTATGATGATCAGTCTTTATAAGGTAGGCTAATATTCTGAGTCGCTAGACGGTGGGTAAGCTAGTTGAACTGAAGATCTTATTCTGCATCTCGTTCTGGTTTGTGTTGCTGCACATACTGTTTCGGAAGATGCCTGGAAGATGCATAAACCCAAACACAAAACACAAAACATTTATCGCTCTCTTTATTGCTCCTGCTCTTTCTCCTTCCTTTTCTCTCCTTCCCCCGTTAATCATTTTTCTCCTTTATTTATTGTAGAAGAGGGCGAAAGCACCCTTGCTAGGTGCCAAAAAGTCTGAACAAAAACATGTAGTAATGTACAGCCTACACAAACCTGCCGAAAAATCTCGCCACAATGATTTTCTCGCAGGTTCTAAAGTAAACAGCTGTTCTTCTTTCAAAGGTGTTTCGTGCTGCATGAAACTAGCAAGAGGGGCAGTAGATTACAACCAAAAGAACGAACAACACTTAAGGTTAAGTAGTTCTCAGATACGTAACTAGAGAAATTCGACAAACAGAAGTTACGTATGCACATCCTCTAGGAGATTATTCGACATAATTTCTGACAACCATTCGCTGCCTGTCATTGATGGTACTCATTTCTACTTTACGTCTTGACAAGCTGTGCTAATGCAGCGAAACGTCTTAGTTTGAGATCTTACGCTCTATACGCCCACTATTAACGTAGCGAGAACAATTTCGCGGCCTCAGAAGATTCGAGACTTTTCTTCGCATCAGGAAGAATGACCTAGGTTGCCAGTTCTGCATTGGACAGTAGATCATCAATACGATATTCCAGCTCTCTGGAATTCAGACCATACCGCTGGCTCGAGCTCTCCGCCGAAACTCCTGGTAGTAAGACTCTCCGTGAACCTCGCGGCACATTTTTTTCCCTGGTCTGCGGATCCGCGCTTCTGTCTTGTCTTCAAAATGGCTCAGGTAGAATTCGTGGGTGTTTTATTCCCGATTTTCTTTCATTAGAAATTAGGGAAAGCGAAGCAAGAGGGCGAGACTGAACAAGATGCAAAAATTCGATTGGCTGCTATGGTTTTAGATATGAACATGAAGAGCCCGGACCTTTCTAGGTGCTCTTTGTGAAAGAAAACGTTGCAATCATCATTTCTGTAGCTCTTTCTCATTTCATTGAAGAGGAGCGACTGACTTGGAGCCGGCAATTTAATCCATAACTATATGAATAGATATTCTCTTACTTGAGAATCGTACTTAACTCTTAGACTTCTTGCAACTTTCCAGGTTGAAGGATTGAAGCGGAAGGAGTAAAGTTGAGAGCTCCTCAAAAAGGGGTTGTCCACTGAACTGATACCCTCATCTACTATCAACGACATTCCCTTCTTCACCATTTTAGATATTTCCATACCACTACAGCGCACCTTGGATATGAGACGAATATGCTAGACATCCCTTCTCAGGAAAAATAGAAAAGGATTAAAAGGAAAGTATATGATCAAAAGAATCCGTATGTATCTTTACATGTGATGTCTACTGAGGTTCCCTGCGGGTGGGGGGATTGTTAGTGAAATAGTGAAGTTGATCGATCAACTACTTAGCTAGGTCTTATACTTTTAAGCACGGTATGAATTTATAAACAATAGTGCCCAGGTTTCTGTTTAGTCAGAAGTAGAATGGGGCGTAGAGCAATGAATCCATGAATTTAGATATAGGTACTCCTTAGTGGTGGGGGTAATATAGCCAAGCCACAAATCCCAGTCTAGCGAGACTGGGATCTCCAGATTCCACCTGGGCAGGTTACAATGTGTCGGCCAGCTTTCAGCCACAACCTTGAGCAGCAACGGTGAAGTTGTCAAGATACCACCATAATTGGAAAATGCGAATACGTTCACTATTAACGCCCTTGATTCCATGAACCATTGTCCCACGCTCGCGATAACACGCGAACTTGACCCACGATGTCGAATTTCCGGCGCGCCCCAGTTGGGGGTAACAATCGAAACAGCATCCTAAGTTCTTTGAGAGCTACCGAAATGGTTGGCAGCAATGGCAGCAAGGCTGTTCTGCCTGCTGAAATAATATCTACAATTCTAGACTACCTACCGATTCCAGATCTCATGAGCTTTGCGCGCACATCGAAACGAATGCAAGAAATGGTCTACGAGGATTCGCGATGGGTATCGAGACTGAAAGCTATGGGCGTGTGGAACGAAGGAGAAGCGAGGAAAAGATTCGAAGAAATACTGAGGAAAAAGCGAGAGATGGTGCGAGTAAGGGCAGAAGAAGATTCTAAGAGAATTGGGATTGGTGTTGGTGTTGGTGGAGCTGGGGGAGGAAATGGGAATGTTGCTGGAATGAGGAAAACTAGCACGACGTTATTCGATGCGGGAGAGGAAGAGTTACGACAGCAGCGGAGATCGGCAGAATTTGCTTCGAAGAATATTAGAGGGCTTTCGGATGGATTTGAGACGTTGTCAATATCAACACAAGGTCATATGAGTCTACCACCCTCACCACGAATTCGAACGCCTATGCAAGATCCGGGAGCTTTGTTGAACGTATTTGCAGAAGCTAGATCAATACGTGGGTCTGCGAGGCACGAATACGGAAAAATATATGCAGCACTAGGACCTTTCTATTACGATTTGGCTAGATCTAGGAGTCATGTTGATCCAGTTTTATTTCGAGTTTACAGAACACCAGAACAACAGGCACAAATGCTAGCTCATCTACAAGTGTTCTCGCGAAGTGATTGGGCTCAAGGATGGAGACAACGAGAGGAAAGGTTAATTACTATGACGGGCATATTTGAGACTGCAGTACTACGAGAATTCGAGCAGGGTTACGAGGTGTGGGATATTGATGGTAGGATGCGGCGGTATGCTCATGTGTTGGGTGTACTAAATGGTGGGCATGCTGGTATAGAATTATTCGTTCAGAAACACCCAGTATTCTTCGATCGCGATATCCTTGGGAACTCGATGGATTGTATCAATCAAGCAGCATCTGAAGGTATAGCGCTTGAACCGTCAAGGGCATTTCTGGAAAATTTGTCCAAGAAAGTGAATGAACAAGCAGATATAATAGACAGGGTCTTTCCTCCGGGGGAGGATGTTTTACAGATATTTTTGGATAAAATCGCAGAGGATATTCTTATGGAATACGTTACTCCTTTATTCGATGAATCCCATGAAAGAAGCATTGCATCCTATCTACAAGCGGTTTCTGGTATCTTTGAACAAAGTATGCAATTTGCATCTACACTCAGCTCCACCAGGAATTCAGGAAAAGACTTTTTCGATAAAGTTAAAGCTGTGATAGCGAGAGTGTTTGAACCTCACGTAGATCTCTACCTGTCAGAAGAACTTGATCATTTTAAAAGACACGCCGAATCTGAAGTAGGAGAATGGGAGACGAAACTCTCGGCTCAAGATGCCTCAAAAGAATCATTCTTTATGGGCAATGTCAATCGCGTTGCAGATAAGAAGGATTTCATGAGTTCGTTCAAGAAAGTTGTTATGATGCCTGTCAATGTTTTACCTACAATGTCTCCGTTCGGTGCGACTAAGCCCGTAATAGCGCCTCAAGCAGGGAGTCGATCAAGCTTGCAGGTACTTAGTGCGAGCCAGTCACCAGTACCTTCTCGATCACCCACTCCATCATTACCACCAGGTGCAATATCAGTTCCACTACCGACCGAAGCACCAACAGATGAACTTGCAGCCAAAGCAGCTTTGATGGCCTCTAGGTTGGAAGGAATTCGATCACTCTTCAGTATTGAAGTGGCCCTGGACCTTACGCATTCTGCAAAAGCGAGTATTGAACGTGCAGCTCTTTTCGTCCGACTAGGAGGTCAAACGGGAGAAGAAGCTCGAGAACAGTGCGAGGCAATATTCGTAGTATTATTGCAAATCCTTGGAACTAGACACGTCAAAACAGGGTTTGATAAAGCTGTGGATCATCTCTCCAAATACAACCCTCGTGAAATTAGCGAGCACCAACAGGGTGTAGTGGTGCCTCTAATGACATTCCTGGAGCTTGTCAACGTTGGAGACTTGATCTCCCAGATGATCGATGTCTTCTACGAACAGCAACTTGCAACGACTAAACTTGCTGACCGGAATGATTTTCTTGATCCCGCCGTTAAAGCCAAGAAAAAATTCGAACAGATGCTCGACGAGAGAGTCGCAGCCGGCTTGAATAAAGGTATCGATGTCCTAATGGACGAAGTCGAATATATTTGTGGCACCACCCAGCTTCCCACTGACTACAATCCACCCGAATTCGATGCTACTGGTGCCAACTCAGACATTGATATCGGACCAACTTCCACCGCCGTGCAAGTTGTCGCTCTCGTGGAATCCCATACCAAAATGCTCACTGGAAGTACCGACAAAACAATGCTCGACGTCTTCAATCAAGAAGTAGGACTCCGTCTCTTCACCGCCGTCTGCAAACATCTCAAACGACAGCGCATCTCCACTTCCGGAGCCATCAAACTCATCTCCGATATGAATATTTACTTCGTGTACATCAAGACTCTAAGGAATGCGGACTTGCTGCAGTATTTCAAGGCGTTAAGGGAATTGAGTCAAATTTATTTGATCAGTCCAAATCATGCCAAGGAAATGGCGACGGTCATTGCTGATGGTGATAGATTCGGGGGTATCTTTAGAGCGGAGGAGGTCTATGAGTTTGCGGAGAGGAGGGCGGATTGGTATACGGTTAAGAAAGACGTTGAGAGGGCCATGTATGGAATTGGATGTGGAGTCATGTGAGATATAGAGTTGGGGGCAAACAAAATATTAGCACGGCGTACGTAGAGACCTTATGAGATATGAATGACTGTGTCTTTCTGAGACTAATGAATATGATGGAATAAATTTCATTGTTATTATAATGAATATAAAGTTTCCACTCTTGTGCTTTTCCAGTAGATTCAGTAGTTTTTGTAGCTGGTTCTGGGAGAAGAACAAATGCAGCATCAAATGCGACTTCTTTGTACTCAGATCCGTTACCACCAGCGAGAGCAAGAAGTGCACGTCTGTCCTCTATTGAAGTCTCATCTTTCGATACAAGCTTCACGAACAGGCTCTCTTGCCTTCTTGTCTGCAATTTCCTCTTTCCAATTATCCTTGACGCCTCCTCCTTGACGCCAGATGACAATATACGCCGCGTAATGTTCGGTGACCCAAAATCTTTACCTCATAGAAGAAAAATCCAACTTCCTGGCTACCTTACTAGTCCGATCATCATCGACTAGTCCTGGTCTCCTCTTCAAATCCTCTCCCATCTTTTCCTCGCCACCCGTCTTCTTTGGAAGATCTTGGTTTTTTGTAGGTTTAGGATCTGATGCCCACCAAGGATGTTCTAAAACCTGCCTCGCCGTGATTCTTTTACTGGGATCCAGTATCAACATGTTCATCAACAGATCTACTCCCTCTGGCCCAGCTGTTCCAAACATGCCCAAGTAGTTTTCTCGTGGAACTACTGGGTTTGGTGGGTCGGGTACTGTGTATTCTGGTAATTTGGTGACTCCCGGCCAATTATCTTCAGTTGGTGTGCCGATAGCTTGACAGATCAAAGAAACTTGATGAACCTCAGTTTCACCACCGAGAAATGGAATTCTTAAAAGCATTTCGGCAAATACAAGTCCCACTGACCAAATATCCACAGCGCCAGAATAATGCCTGGCGCCGAACAACAGCTCAGGTGGTCGATACCAACGTGTGATAACATTTGATGTCATAGTTCGCTGGGGGTCTGCGAAGTTTCTCGCTAAACCGAAATCTGCAAGTTTGACCTCTCCGTCTGCGGCAATCAACAAATTGTTTGGTTTGATATCGCGGTGGAGAACGAAGTTTTCGTGACAAAACCAGATGGCTCGACTGAGCATTCCCATCCAAGCTTTTATGTCGGCCGCACCGTAGCGTACGCCATCAACGTCTTTAATCAGCATTTCGAGGTCTCCGAGAGGTAAAAATTCGAGGACGAGGTTCAGGTTTTGGTCTTTGGAAGAGAATACTGAGAGGAGAGATATTACGTTAGGGTGGGAGATTTCTTGGAGGTGCTTCAATTCGCGGATAGCATCAGGCGCCATTCCTTCTGTGTATTCTTTTTGTATTTTAATCTTCTTGATAGCGACAAGAATCTTGGGATCGGTCCTCAGGTGGCCCAGATAAACGTTGGCATATGTTCCCTCTCCGAGCTTCTTGCCTAAGATAATAAGTGGTTAGCTATGTTACGAGTTAACAATGTCATGCCATGAACTAGATACCTTTGACATATTTAGATCTCTCATTTTCGTTCATCTGCTCTGCTAAATCATATGTTGTGCCAGCACTTGCAGCTGGACCATCAGAAGGTGTCCCATTACCACTGGGAACGGCACTTGAGAGCTTCGATCTGCTTGCAATTCTCTCGCCAGAGCCCGCTGATGGGACAATGAGAGGTGAAACTGCCATATTTAATCGCGGCGAAAATTGACGATCCTAGTGCAGCATGTTCCGAGTCTTAGAACTGTGTCTTTTTGTTCTATAGACGGTTTGTCGGGTATTAAGCTCAGATTGAAGCATAAGGCTTTGATGCACATTTCGGGGCTGACAAGGCTGAGATCTTGAATTCCTAGCGCCAATTGATTAATCATCAGCTTTTCTCATAAAAATGGCATCCAGTGATCTTTTTGTCATTTTGATGCGAGCTGTTCATCTGTCAATTGTAAACATTTTCCATCTTAATTGTACTTTGCTATATAAGTCTATGTGCGTTATGTAATTACCAGTTTCATTTTCTCACTCGCTGATCTATTGGCCCTTGAAGGCAAGAGCGAATGGGCTACGATTTCGAGCCTTCTAAGATCGTCTTCCAAGTGGAATCCATTGCTCTTTCTATGTTGACCGTTCATTCTCTTTCAAAATACTATAAGTAAATAGTCTTCTCACTGAAAGGAGTCATCGCTACGACTCATTATTGCTACCCAAACCCACATCCGCTCATTTTTGTTGGAGGTTGCGTGAAGTCGATTGGTTTGAATTCTTTCTTAGTTCATGAATACCTCTTGCACGTCTTCTCAAGGTATCGATAATTCTAAATATTATACTCATCTCGCCCATCATGTGGCAGGTATTTTCATATTGGGTTTGCTTTCATATCAGAACTTGCTCTTCGCTTGATGTCTGACAACAGCTAGATGATTCCAACGGCCTCAGCTATCATCTGGTTTACTACACTCAATGCCCTGCTCGGAGCCTTTATCGTCTTTCCCCCTCATGATCCTCTTAACTCAACTTTACCAGCCCGACCACCTTATCCATCAATGTCTTCCCAATTTCATTCAGTGCCATACGTATCAGACATCGGAGCTACCAAAGAAATGCAGCCAGTATTTGTCATAGGTTGTGTCCTGACCACTTTCTTGCTCGCAGGATGTTTTGTTGCAGAACGCGCACTTCGTCACAAAGGTCGTCTTGCAAGGAACACAGATAATACAGAGAGAGTAGTGGCTTATCTGAGCATTGTGTCGGCTGTAATTGGATCCATGGGCTTGATCTTTCTGAGCATATTCGATGTTTACAGGTATAGAACTATACACAACACAATGGTGGGGTTATTCATTTCTGGATATGCTATTAGTGCGTTTTTCCAATTTTTGGAACATTATCGTATGGGATGTAGTATGTCTCTTCTTTCTCCATCTCAAATTTACATAATCTGACATAAATCAGAATATCGAAACACGCATGCGAACTTGATGGTTTCAGCTTACACAAAACTCGTTTTTATAGCTCTAGAAAGTATTCTCGGTATAGCATACTGGTATGTCGTTATAGCAAAGAACTGGGATGCGGGTGCTGCTATCGAATGGGCCGTGTCCTACGTCTTCTGTTTTTACATCCTTTCGTATCTTTTTGATTTCCTCCCGGCATTGACTACGAAAGAGAAGGACTGTAGATTTGGGGTCTTTACCGAAGAATGTATGGTTCAGGTTAATGGTCGCAGGAAGCACGCTGTTGTACAGGAGTTCAGGGGAGTTGCACCAGGATGAGAAGAAGTTGAAGACTTTAGTTGTACATATTATTCTAGCAATTAAAATCGACCATGACCCCGTCAAGGCAACAGACAAAGAATCAAGAAAATTAAGTTGGTCGTTACCAAATGCAAGCATTCAACCCATACATCCATTGACACCCGATACTAGCCCACATTCACTCGACCAAAAAAGCAACCCTCAAGCAAATATATTATCATCTTCTCAGCCCACATGTGTAACAATTATCTCGCTTTCTGGCTCTCCTTTGTCGTCCCATTATAGCTCGCTGGCTTGTTCTTCCTAACAGTCTTTTTCGCCGTCTGAAATCTCACAAAGCAACCTGCTACTACTTGCTCTTTAGTTTTATCTGTGTCCACCAAGCCTGTTTCGATCAATTCTCTTACAAACATTTCAACATCTTCGAATTCATTCCAATCATTCAGAAACCTGTCCGGCATTCCCGTGTTATTAAACAAAGCTATCAAGCCCGCGTTGACTGTATTGGCAGCCGCCAATATAGTTATCGCAAGTCCATGTTTTGCGGCAGAAGAGGATCCGAGAGCAGTTAATACAGCACCAAAAAGAAGTTGAAGGATCAATGCAAGACTGTAAAAGGTACTGGAGAGATAATATGCCAGTTGGCTCTTCTGACGTGTTTGCACAATATCTTTATAAAGGCCGTTAGGCAAGTGTCGATGTGAGAAGAGAGGAGAACCAGAAGCTATTTCAACTGGCTGTGATGGGTTGTCTATGCGCGTCGCGCCGATGGATCGTAAGACGCCTAAGTAATCGGCTTCGGAGAGGGTACAAAGGGGTGGAAGCACATATTGTGTTTCTATTTGGCCGAGAGCATCGACATCTTGTGGTGTAGGTGTTAGACTTCGCGAAGGTGTTGAGTCAAGGTTAAGTTTGTCCGCTGGGATTGTGGAAGTCATGGCTGAAGCCATATTGATGGAGTGTATATTGATAGGAGTTTTGAGTGGATTGAAGCAAGAATTAATCAAAAGATTGCTAATAGATGACACTGATTGCAAATGACCAGGCTAGGTACGAGATCATGAGAAGACGTAGAAATTAGATCCAAACTATATCGCACGAGAATTGATACAGAGCGAGACAAGGAACGAATCCTTCTGGGTATCTTTCTCCCTTTATACTTCTCTGTGGGAGCTCTCTGTCCCGACTTACAGAAAACGTCCCATGTGCCATTCCCTCAGTACGTGAGTGCAACTCAACTTAGTCTTTCCTCGATACCAACATTCTCGCAATCCAACACACCTTGTCAGCGATTCCTAAGTCGAGTTAGGCTGTGTGTAGGCGTTAAGTGAGTGAGGCTCCTTTTCTCGCCCAATTTGCAAATGGATGAGTCAAGGATGGTATGACAAAAACGTAAAAGAGATGCGTGAACTTGATACGCCACCTTTGTGCACTGAATTTAGCCCTCGACATCAAAGATGATCTCCACATGAAAGGAAGTTTTGACAAGCTTATTATCCTGGTATCATATCCTGGAAACTAAACATGGTACTTCTCTCTGGCTTTCAGGAGATTGTTCGAATACCGAAGAATATAGATTGACTAAAGCAACTTTCACTATTGAGCTAAATCGGGATGAGATGAGATCATCCAGTATACATGGATGTGTGTAGTTGATTCAGATATGTAAGTACATTGATCTAACCCTGGCTGGCAACCCTAGTCATCGAACAAGCATCCGCAGACTCAGAACTCCACGAGTTCGTAATAAGCCTTTGCTATAAACACTTTCTATAATCAGCCTATGATAGCCGGTACAACATTTACCGGTCGATTCTTCGCAAATGATTGCATGAGCGGCTGTGCCTTGCTGCTCTTTGTAGCACCAATCGGTGAGAGAATCGAATAATTACTTGCATCTGAAACAAAAGGGGAAGGCAGCCCTATCGCTTATTGCTTCAGGGAGGTGGGGACAACGGTCTTATTGGTCATGCTACGTATTGGTGGCTTATTTTCAGAAATCTTACTCTATCAGTCCCTTATGAGCCCCTAAAATCATGTACTTTTTCTACGTCAAGTTTCACACACAATATGACTAAGAGGTGAGAAAAAAGTTGGGCTTATGGAAATTGGTCATGTGGAAAGCTTGAAGGGAAAAGGAGTCGTGGCGGGCCTTAGAGATTGTCCCTATTTGTATTTCGTACATTCGATCAAGGCGTAGGTGATACAAGGCATGGGGTGACACGTTTTGGACTTTTTAGTTCAGCCTTGATAACGGTTGCGGCGGAGTGCGGGATACTGCTTGGGGGTAGAAATGGATACCAACTATGGTTGACATGGACTCTCCTTTCTACTTAATAAGTTGATATTTTTTGGCTTCATGTTGGTCTTCCGTTGACAAGTCAGAAATTGCCTCTTTTTCGGGGACATATTCCGGGGTAAAATATACACAGCGATTACTTGTGCTCATAGCCACTCAGGCGACTCAACTCGACGCCAATATTGAAGGTGCTCTGAATTTGAATCCAACCAATTAGGATTTCAAGGTCATTGATTATGTCCCATTTAAATGTTTGCGCTATTGCTGATGTCAATATCCAACATGCCGCGAGATAGTTCTCAATTTGAGTACAAAGCGTAGCATCTTTCTTTCAACTTAAGATACACGTTGCATATACTGTAGCTAGCGACGACTTCAAGACCAGAGACTCGATAAAATTCCTCACTTAGAGCCCATTCTTCTTCAAAAAATCTACAATAACCTGGTAGCCGCCCGTTGCATTGTACTGTTATTGGGTAAATGTCAGTTGATATCAATCAAAACGCCCCCAGTACCTTGATAATGAGGAATTCCACGGCCAATAAACTCAGCTACACAATGGAGTTACAGAAGAGAGGGGAACTTACAGCTAAATTCAAACTGTGAGCTGCCCCTGGCTGAACATGACTCTGAAATCCTTTGGAGTTAGGAAATGCTTCTCTAGCTGATGGCCTCAAAATGCCTTGGCAATTGCCACCGCAGTTTATGTAATCGTATTCGCCGCTTTGTATTATAGAAAGTTAGTCTATAATCTTGAAATATGATAAATTTTGTTGAGGGGACGATAACATGATAGAATACATACGCCATGACCAACACCGGACTCTTAAAAGCTTTCGCATTCAGATCGATCAGAGGCGCCGTCGCGCTTTCCATTATAGCTTGTGGATATCGATGCTCTGTGCTGTATGAATCTGTAAGATTTGTATCATAGTATCCTTTTCTATAGAGCCTGTATTAAATTCTCATAAGCATTTTCTCAATCTTAACCCCCTCAATTATTTCCAACTGACGGAAATAGGAACAAATTTATGAAAAATCGTCTTTCTTACAATTTCCAAATAACAAACTTATCATCCTGATCCAAATACCCCGAATGATATCCTAAATCCTCCCATTTCGGATCCACAGTACTCGCAATCTTTCCATTCCAGCTCGACAAGAGAGAGCCAATGGAGCTGGCAACGCTGGCTTTGTAGCCAACTCCAGTCAGGATTACCGCATCGACCAGAGAAGCATTCTTGGCTATCACTGCATTTGTGATGTGGGAACCTACATTGAATCCTATAGGGACAATTTTCTTAGGCACAGTATGTTCGACCGATTTTGGAAAAAGCGAGTTTTCGCGGATTTTGGTGAGGATTTTCTCGAGCATGGCAACGTGCATGGGAAGTTGGAGAGTGTAGCCGCTTACTCTGTGATGCTGTTAGTATTATCAAGAAATTTTGGTGTTTGATTGATTGCATGACTCGTGATGGGGGATATCGCCCGAGGGAAGGGACACCGTGTATACGTACACTTGAGAACGACCTGCCCCTAGAAGATCATAGGACAGAAACGAATATCCCTTCCCTACTACGTAGTTTGCGAAATTGTATTTTTCGGGTTGGTATTGTATATCCCAATAACTAATCAAGTCAATAAATACTCACAAATGATACTCTGTTTCTTCACAACCAATGGAGCAAGCTTACGTTCTATCAGAATCCAATCCATGCATAGCAACTAATAAAGTAGTTGCATTCGCCGGCTCGCAATATGTTCCCGAGAGACGGAAAGTTCCATTTCCGGGAATACTGCCTGAGATGGGATGGAAAGTCTTGTCGGCGTCGCGACGATTGATGTCTTGGATATATGTAGCTACGTCGTAATTGTCATTGAAAGGGGGATAGCCGAATTGGTATTGGGTGTAGTCGATGTACACTAGGAATCTGAAATCGGTGCATATAGTTTCGGCGTGAGATATCTGGGTATGAATAATGAGGAGTACGATGGAGAAAAGTAGGCAATGCATAATGGACTGAGGTGAGTAGTTTTGAGGGCGCTGTATAATGAGCAAGGGATTTTCTCGTGCCTTCTATGGGAGTAGAACGTTCTTGATATTCCTCCGTTCAGGCAGACTCTGGTGTGTAGAAAACCAGAGAAAGAAGAAAGGGCTGATAATCATGAGAATCTAACTTTAGAGAAATTCGGTTTATATATATGTCCATGAGTTTGAGCTTCATCCAAAAAATTTGTTTGAATTTTTCCTCCACACGAAGACACAATTCGTGGCTCAGATGATCAATCAGCCCATAAGTAGAAATGGATGAAATTCAGTACTTACCGTCTCGGGGAGCAGTAAGCAGCCATCAGAACTGTCATTCCAGCGGGGAAAACTTTCTGGAAATGGCTAAGGTTCATGAATTGCCTCGTATGGAAAAAGTCCATGTCACTGAAGAAACGGATGCCTGGCCTTGGAAACAATTATCCAGTATTGAAATTCTTCTTGGCATGCAACGGGATATCCTTACAGAATAGCCACGTCAAAAATCGAGCTGAAAGTAATTGACAAATCAATAGCATAAATACGATGCACAAGTATGTAGAATAGCGATATAATTGAATTTCATTAACGACTCGAATAACCTATTTTACGTTTCCCATTCCAAAATTCTATCTTCTTATTTTTCATCAACATTAAGCACTATAACATAACGGGTATATCAGAAAGGTCGCAACCGTGCAAACCCCCAGTCTTTCTCAAATAGAGTCATCTTCTCTTATCACTAGAAAGGGAGAACTCTCTTTCCTTCAAGCAACAGTTCCCTTAACTTGCTTGATCTCATCGACCTTATAATCTCTCCACATACCAACAAATACGAAACAGGGTATCAAGAATACTACTCCGGCAACAGCCAACCATTTCATACTCTCTCCATATGCAAACCAGACTGCATCCCGCTCCATACTGCCGACAGGATACTGCAATTGGACAGGTAGACTTCCGTATAATTGAGCTGCCAACTCTGGGTCGCTGATCTTCTGTGCTAATGCTGCGGGGAATTTGTTGGTATAGATTGCTCCCGAGATTGCTACACCGATAGCACCTCCTACGGAACTGAAGAGTCCAATCAATGCTAACATAGATGCAACGCCTTTGTGTGGTGCAGCAGCCATGACAGCCATTTGTTCACAGATGGAAATAGTTCCGCCGGAGAAGGCGATAAAAATTTGACACATAATGACATATCCGATGGGGTGATCTGGTTGACGGAAATGAATCATAAGACCCACGCCCAAAGTTTGGAGTGGGACTGCGAAGTAGAGGGCGAGCCACCTGAAACGGCCGGTGACGCGGATGGCATAGGAAATGACCACAGCCCAGAAACAGGAACCGATGGAGTATATGTTGGTGACGTAGCCAGTGTGGGTGACGCTGAGGTTATGGACCGCTTGGAGGTAGTTGTAAAAGTAAGAGTCCCAGCAGTAGAAGGAGATGAAGAAGAAAGCAGCGCAGAGACAGGCGCCGACGACGGTGCGGTCAGTGAGAAGCTCGAAAGGAATGAAGGATTTACGGCCAGCGTAGCGTTCGAAGAAACCGAAAGCGATGAGACATAATATTCCAATGACGAGCATAGCAATGATCATGCCGGAGCGCCAGCCTTCCTTTTGGTAGGAGGCGAGGGAGAAAGGAAGAAGGAATAGGACAAACCCAGCGGAAACGAGGAGGAGACCAATTACTGCATAATTTTTAGACCAGAGTAAACGTGCGTAAGATTGAAATAGGCTTACCATCGAATTCCCAGAAATAGTATTTGATACTCTCAGCCCATGTACGGCCACTATCAATCTTCTTGATCAAGCCTGCTTTCTTTGCTTTACCTTGATTCACCCATAGAAGTGAAAGAATCGGGATAGAGATCACGGGAGTAATAATTGCGAAAGCACCGAAGGCCCATGGCCATCCACTTGTCTTGAGGAATGACGACGCCGCAGGTGGTCCAATCCATGTTGTTACAATATATGGAGTCGTCGAGAAAGCGAAAACCAAGGCTCGATTCTTCAGACTTGATGTATCGGCCATGAAGACATCGAGGACGTACATCATACCATCGAATCCCAGCCAATAAAATACCTATCTCTGTTATTAATCATGAATCGAGAGAGGACTAGACTCAGCACTTACTTGCGCAGCGGCATAAGTTTCTACATTTTTGCACGCAGCCATCATGATCAGACCTACACATGATTAGATACATCGTCCATAGCCAAGAGTTACTGTGACACGGAAGGCGGGGGAATAATACCTATTGTAGCGAAACCGGTCATGATCGCAAATCCTTCGGCACGGCCAATCAAGTCGACAAACTTAGCAATTGGAAGTCTGAAGACACCACCAACAATGCTTGATACGATACTAGTGGTACCAGTCAAAGGCAAGAGGATGAAAGAGGAAGTAACGTAGACCGAAAGATTGTTCTGGATCTGTTGTTGCATAGAGATCACGAAGAAAACGAGGAAAATGCTAATTTATATTAGAGCCCTGCTCACATAGTATAGAATTCATTGAGATGATCGATAACTCACAATGCGTATGCCAAATATAATTGGTTTTTGGTCCAAATTAAAGTGACAGCTTCCACTGCTTGAACACCATGCTGAGCATCCTCTACTGGTCTATCTTCAACCGAGCTTGCTGGATCGTTGACGGTTGTGTTGAGGCCATCATTCTTATGATCGAGACCATCAGGATATGCTGTCATTTCAGGACCGACGGCAACCCCCGAGACCAAGCCGTCAGTCTTTGTTCTCCATGGTCTGAAACCCATGTTGCGTTGAATACTGGCGTCGATATCTCTCTGTCCAGTCAACGTGGGTTGGTATGAAGAGATATGGGAAGTTTATTGCTCGGATGAAAGTTTGATGGTCGGATAGCAATCGAGATGTGAAGAGGAAGATGAAGATGAAGATCTTTGAGCTGCAAGTACAACATATATCATATGTACTAGTACTGCATGGCGAAAAAAAGAAAGCTAGCTTACAGTGTGCATATCTACTTATTATTTCTCCTAGCCATCTAGCGCAACTTGGTCTCCGTGCCATCCCTTCGACTTCGGAAATCAGCAGTTGCATTATTGTTATTGTTGTACATACCACCCGTGTGACTATCGTATGGCAGGATAATCGGAGCTTCCGTGATCCCATACCCAGAATTATGGGGAGGGTACAGCCGGGTAGCCATACAGATAGCAGTCTTTTTGGTGGGATCACCAGATTATAGGAAATGGCTCCATTCTGCTACACAAGAAGGTAAAGATCCGCTATCAATATAAATCTGTGACATCCAATCATATGATAGAGCGAGGAGAAGATTTTTTACACAGATATCCAGGACTGATGTTATGATTGATTGATTAGATCCAGGCCAATTGCTACCCTGACTGTGCTACTAGAGCAGTAATAAGTATAGTCCGGCCGGCCAGGATTCTATTCATTGACGGATCTGATAACTTTAAAATCCCCTCAGGCTCCATCTGATTAGATTGATCAAGGAAGTGGCGAACGAAGCTATTGATTCATTTATTCACTCCAGCTACTCGGTATGTGTTCATGGCATTCCAAGGTTCTTGTTCTCTTCTTTTCCTCGGTAACGTATTTCCACAATGGGTAAACGGCGAAAGATACTTTGGAAGTTGGAAGCCAGGAAGACTCAAAGGTCGAAATACACCTATTCATTGCCAATGTCAGTCTTTCTATGATTACGTATATCGATGTAATAAATCCTTTCCGCTTTCTGTTTTATACCTGGAGGGTCCACGTAGGTAACGTAACGTTATTAAGAGATACCCGAAAAAATGCGAGTTAGCTGCAGACAAAGCGATTCACATGACTCAGTCAGCCATTTGGAGTAGATTTTATCAATAGTACGTCTTTTAAAGGATAATTCCACATCATAGCATGGCAGTCATGGTTACCTATCCAAGGTTACCTACCTAGGTATTCACTGTCGGGCAAGGTTTCCTTCTAGGGATGATGGATCACGAAAATGGGGAAAGTCGGAGAACATTTGACGGGGGTAAGATCTGATAACACTTTTAGTGGGGGGGGGAGGAGGGGGGGCTGGAGCTGTTGTGGTTCTTCGCCTCCGAGACTTCTTCACTTGCAATTCTTGGAAATGTTTCTCAGCTCTGGGTCAAGTTCAATTCAACGATATTATTGAGATCGAAAGTCACTATAGCGAGACTTATCACAGCCATCCGAGAAAGGTCTTCCAGAAAGAAGTAGACCTAGAATCATCAAGGATGTCGTCAAGTGAACATACCAGATGCTGCAAAGAACAGTTGCCATTCATCAATTTTTACTTTCCAGTCAAACTGTTGAACGGGCCTTTATAGACCACACTAATAAGGTGAGCCAGATTCTTGGAACATTCAACGCTTGTAAGAATTCAGTAAAAAGGGTGTTTTCAGTTATAACCGATATCTAATCAACAAATCTAATCAATCAGTCACGCGTTGGACAAGAATTTCCTTGTCAGATCTAATCAGATCTTTTCGTCTCATCTCTGCAACCAATTTAGAGCTGATCTCCTTGTTCTTCTCGCCTAACAGCAATGTGATTTTTGGCCAGTTCAGAGGCCCAGTAAACGTCAGAAGTCCGAATGAAGTGGCATTTCTGTTACGTTTTCACAATTTGAAACCTCACGAAACCGAGGATCGTCGTGACCTTAAAAGCATGCATCGATCCTCGTCATAATTACATACTGTTGGTGCAGCTAAACATATCTACAAATTCAGAAACCCGAAGCTGTGGATTTTATATGGAACGCAGGAAAATACGAACCATCCATCCAACGGACAGCCAACTAATTTTAGTCTACACGGGGAAATGATTTTGCCCATACAGACCAGTTATAACAAGAGAAACTCTCTCAATAAAGAAGCTAAGTCAAAAGTGTCCTAAATTCTACTATATCCTTACAATGTGATCTGGAAGTACCGGCATCTTGACATTAATCACATTTTAGACCTGTCAACATGTGGAGTGATTGTTTTCGGACGACTAACCCTTTTAATCTCTTGGAGTTGGAGGCTCTAGCCTGGCGCTCTTCTCCATCCGATTCCGCTCTCTGTCAAGTTCAAATCACCCCATTATGCTTCTTTTGTCAAGATAGAACTTGGCTGAGTCAAACCCAAGATCTAGATCATCTACGATGCTTTCGAACATTAAGAGACTGTTACGGCTTCTGATTCGCCACTTTTGAGATCGTGTGTGAATTCAAATGTGTTCTCGGAGAAACGTTTTCGTGCATACGAATTTTCACGAAGCATGGCGATATCATCAATGACAGAATGTTTGAATTGGATATTTGTTAGCTGGAAAAGTGAGTTCAAGAAAAGACTTTCCACCTATCAATTGCACCGAATATCATCATTAAATTGATGATAATGCTTAGTTCGCATACAGGCTCTGAGAGAATCGCGAATGTTCTTATTGGTCAAGTGGGTAGTCCCACTGTCTGAAATTTGGTCAATTGAACCGAGTTTCAGATCAGATCAGCGAGAAAGACGAACCTGTATGGTGTACGACCATGTCTTCATCAAAATATAGAAGAGCATCTGATGCAATGATATCTTTTCAGGCTGGCTCGATATGACCTTCAACATTTCTTATAACCCCAACCCCATCTACAGATGAGCGTCTTGAATTGGATTGAATGGTCATAAGTATACTCTCAATTTGGATATCGAAGAACCTTTCTGGCACAGCACATGGGTTCGAGCAAGTTAATAGTTTCTGTCAACGTATGAAAAGAAACAGAGGCCATTCAAATTATGATTTACCAACCATGACTCATGTTGGCTCTCTCCCCGTGGCTTCAAGTTCGGCTAGATGAGGGATGTGCGATTTGAAAATGTCTCTAAGACAGTGGCAATCGATGAGCGAGATAGCTGCAAGATTGGTGATACTCACGAATTGATCAAAGTTGCAATGTTCATCGCAAAAGTATATCCTCATTGTGTCATAAAAACTGGGCTATTGTCCTGAAGATGGTATTATGAGACAGTGAGTGCTCTTGGTTATGATTTCTCTGAGAGAGATCATATGCAGTACTCACAAATTCTTAACGAAGATTGAATCTTAACATTTTGCAGAATGTCTATCTATCTTTACAACTTACAGGCTCAGAAACACAGCTTTAATAAGTTTTTCAATCCGACAGAAATTGATGATTAATCTGTGTGCCGGGACTTTCAATTTTCAATTTTGCTGAAATATGAGATTACATCCGTGAATCCACAAACCATCAACGATTACCATGCATGTACGAGGATATTCTATCACTACGCATACTTATATAACGTCTCTAGATCTAGTCTCAATAAGTTATCTCAACAATCAATTGTTGGGAGTTCATTCTGCGCTGCAATTCGGCGTTGTGATGCGTAATTGTTAATCTGATATTTTATCACCACGACAATTCAATAACAGCCGATCTTTGGAGTATCTTATGTACCTGCGCATTTTCATTTCCATCTGTAGCCTCTCTTTTAGATGCTAAAATCGACTCCAAGTAGGTACCTTCCTTGTCGTCGTTTACGTCAATCTCGTTGGTTATACAGTGGTCCCTCTGATCATTTATTTACAGTGACAATTCTTATAACCCCGAGATATGCCACTTCGTTATATACGGGGCGCTCTTTTTCTGATTTATCAACTACCTACTCGAAAATCAATCTTGAGTTTATTTTTTCTGCTCGAATCAAAAGGTTCTGGGTCATTGACATTTACCGCAGATCCAACGACCATATAGCAAGTCCCATTTACATATCTACACATATCATTGACGAACGCTCTTTACTTAAAACCCCGTTATTCATTTCTTCATCTCCTTGAAATGCCAACTATCAGACAATGTTAATGACTGCAGATGGATATGCTTAAGGTTCTAGGCGCGATCCGATGCAAGCATTGTGAAGCGAGCCAAGTCGCATTACATATGCATTTTCTCATAGCGATATAAGCATCAAGATGGTGTTTCCCAACCAGATGGTGTGAGTCTGCAAGTGTAACGGATGACCTGTATTGGTTTTTAAACAAGACAAAAGCCTTTGCGGCCTTTCTATATTAGATATGGTTATTTCACATCCATCAATGTTAAATACATCTTCTCGGACTTGATGAGCACGCTGAGGAATCAATGGTGATGTATAGGAAAGAGATATTCTAGATAGGAGTAATGCAAAGTTGCACATTGAATGTTTGATACAACGGTCAGCAATAGTCGAGTTTGCCATTCAGCTATCGCAATTGAACTTGCGATCTGGGATTCTACAATCCTTTGCATGTTCTAATTTTTGAAATTTTAGCAGACCAACTACTCTTCTAGCATGCTGGGACTCGTTAACTGGAGGAATATAACCGGACCGTCGATCCGAAATGAAACTCAGGACGTTTAAGATGGCAGTACACTGATTTGATTTCCTGCATGAGGATCATACGCTTTATCACTTCCACACTATCATTTCCGCTGCTTTCGGATTGTCTCCTGAGGCTTAGACATGCGATCAAATTGGCTACTCTTTACAAGTAAGTGATAGCGATGCAGTCCAAGTATGACATTCCTTCATATATCAGTTATCCGAGTACATAAACGCAACAGAGCAGATTCCCAAGACGTAGTGAAATATCGAGATTCGGCGAGTCATTGCTCTGTATCTCTTGTTCTTGTAATCAAAAACTCGCAAAAGCAGACTTTTATCGTTACACCAGTATTCCGTTCACCATCTATAGAGAGACGAACTATCCATCTGCAATTCCCCAATGGTTTTGAAGGCTTCACTTCAATGATCAGGCGACCTCTGATCTTCTAGATATCGGAGAATGCATTCCGCCGCCGATTTTTGACTAAGCCTTGCACATCGGACGTATAATTTACATACACTCCAACGTCGTTTCGATCCCTCAGTGCCAAGTACGTAGGCTTCCCCTTTGCCCACAAACCGGATGTAAGTGCGCTTCCTGTACCAAAATAGAGCTCTGAGAAGGTGTCCCAATTAATGTGCATCCACAGTTGAAACTGTGTGACGCAGAAAGTCGGGCGGAAACTACCTCTTCGATACCCTGATATCTGAAATTCCACGTTCTTGGATTAGAATGTCATATGATGGGAAGGGGTTATATGTGATATGCCCTCAATATATCAATGCGAAGAATCAAATAAACAAAGAGGAGATTGACGAAGGAGCAATCAATCCATCCCGCTATCACAACTTTAGTAGAACTATCATTCTCCCACTTCACCATTTCGATAATGAGCACGTGCAGATCCGCCACGAATGCGAGAAAATTGAATAAAGACGAAGCTGAAGATAAAATCTGAATAGGAAAATGAAATCACATTTCTCAAGGGTGCGAGACTCAAAGCGAGTGTCAAGTAATTCTCCCGCGTGCTTTCAATACCATTGCTCCTCCTTCAATATTCTCGCCAAATGATGCCCTCTCCTCTCGAAATCCCTGCCTTCCAGAAATCCCTCCTCCCGTCTCCACTACATCCCCACGCATCAACTTCCAAATTCTCTCTCCCCATATCCATACCCTTTCTTTCTTTACAAACGCGACATCTCCGCACAAGCAACCAAGTCCCCCAAGCCCTCCAGCAAAACCACATAGATCCACCACTCCACCACTCCACGAACACTGCTTCAGTTTCAACATTACAGAAACCGCGAGTTTCCACGACAGATAACGAGCCCGCGCTGGCAATACTTCATACCCCTAAAAGGGGCGAAATGATCTCCCTTGGAAGAGGAGGTAGATGAGAAAATAAGTTGGCGAATTTATTCAACGTTCGGATTCTTCCAGGTCGGACCGGAATTTTGATATGGGTGAGAAGGAATGAATATAAATAATATTGATATATTTCATACAAGGTGAAATAGCAAGCGGCCCCTTCGATCTCACACTGAAACTAAAGTGCTACGATTCCATATATATCTACCTACCATAATATCCCTTTGCGAAGACCTTATCCAGCTTGCCATTCTCTTTATGTGATCAGTGCAGATATTTTACAAATAGAAAACAGAAAGAGCGATAAATCTCGAAATGTTATGTTTATTTCCTTATGTATATATAGATAGTCCAGATTCCATTTTCTTTTTATATGATCAGCGCAGATATCTCACAAATAGGAAACAGAAAGGGCAATAGATCTCGAAATGTGATATTTATTTCCTCATGTATATGCGGATTAGTCCAGATTCCATTTTCTCTTTACTGTCCGAGCAAAATAATCACTGATCCAAGCTCCTTCCAACTATCTAGTACACTATTCCGTAGCAGAATCAAATCTATAAAAAATGACTTTCATTCCCATTCCTCTATCCAATATCGTTCGATACAATCCGCTAAAACTCCTAGGTATCTATCTAAATTTCAAAAGTCTCCCTCCAAGTTTCCGAATCCCAATGGTATCTGTCCTCCCAAGTTCTTTCCAAAAGATGCCAGTTGGCCTGCTATGATTGCTATAAAGCTTTTATACCAATCCGTACCTCCCAATCCAAGACGATTGTCTACGTGAACATGTCTTATAACCAAAACCAAAACCAAAACCCATAGATAAAAATAAAACACCACTTCTTTTACTCTGTTCACTTCCAAAATGAGCCTTCCCCTTCCCCTCCCCCTAGTTCCTCTGTCAATTCTTCTATCGCCAACCT
The DNA here is from genome assembly GCA_014898425.1 of Botryotinia globosa. NCBI lineage: Eukaryota > Fungi > Ascomycota > Leotiomycetes > Helotiales > Sclerotiniaceae > Botryotinia > Botryotinia globosa. The sequence continues at coordinate 1,293,578 of RCSZ01000003.1, read as the reverse complement.
AAACTTGTAGGTTGGCATCTATTTATTCGATGAGAAGCATGCAAAATCCAGGGCTTGTGGATTTTAATAATGTAGTTCAGAGGGACAGACTGGTACTGTCGACTCTGAGACACTGATTCCTGGCACTGGCATAAAGCAAGGATCCTTGTGGCTGGCTCCCTGGCTCCCTGATTCTGGGGTATGTATGCATGACTGGCTCCATGACTTTCTATTCTGTCGACTTTTAATGTCCTGGGATTTCCTGACGGGATTTTCTGAGCGGGCTGGGTCCGCTTTGTTGTTATCCTTTCGGGAAAAATATCATTGTGGAGACAACTTGGCGTAGGCAGCTAACGAAGAATGTTAGTTAAACTTTCCCATCAAAGTAGATGAAATATAAAGATTACTTACACTAATTCTCAATGTTTCAAAGTAAGTAATTCACTCAGCCCATGGACCCATGGCTGAAGGTACGGCTCATGGCTGGAGATGCCTGATTAATCTTTTGAAGAGTCTGCGCCATCATCTTGATGCAGTCACTGGCATTTCTCAAGTTGGTCATTCCATTTGCACTCTTGGGATCATGCAATTGTTTCACAGCCTCCTGGAGTCGCTGCTCGCTTTGGTGGTAGATTTCAATCAAGGATGGTTGCTGGTTAACAACTGGAGACTTGACTCTCTTGACTGGTTCCTTATCCGAGGTACTTGGTTCCGTGATGCCATCCTGCTTACGCTTCTTTGAGCCAGTGGCTGACTTCTCAGTAGGTGGTGGGGAACCACCGGCACTCCTGGATGTGCATGGGTCATTGTGTACGCGCTTCATGTGGTCATAAAGATTCCAGCGACGCGGGAAGCCATTGCCAGTGACGCCGCGCTCGCATCCGTCATACTTGCAAAGGAAGGGCTTATCTCCATGTCCGTGCATGGCGTGGGCTTCTCTCTCGTGGCGGAGTAAGCATGCTGTGGAGGAGAATTTGTTGTCTGCACACGCAGCGATCTTGCAACGGTATGGCTTCAAGTGAGAGTCGACGAATTTGCTGTGGCGTAAAATGATTAGCTTGTTGGACGGGCTCAAAAGGGTACAAAAATCCTACTCATAGTTACACTTAAGCTTTTCTGGCTTGTGCTGGCATGATGCGTTTCCTTCCCATGGGCAGTGGTATAATCCATCGGACTGAGTCGTCACATTATGGTACAAATGGTGATCGCGTGCTGAGTTATCAGCATCGAGACTGGAACGTCCCATCAACTTGAAGGACTCCTCTGTCTCAGTTCCAAGGACACGTCTGGAGTTCGTGTCACTAGCTACTTTGGAAGCTCTGGGCCCCATTGGCTTCCTTATAGTCCTGTCGCCGATCTTGTAAGGAGGAGAATCCACGAAATCTGGAAGGCCTTGAACATACCTTGGTGATCGGCCTTCGGTTGGGGAGTAGTCCAATGGGCTATTTGTCGAAGACATCATCTGTGGTGGCAGAGCCCATGAATCCTCGGCAACAGGGGTGTGTGGTTTAGAAGATTCCAGTAAAGCAGTCTCCCATATCTCTGGAGATCCCAAGACAGGGCTTTCGAAGAAAACTGAATCTTGTGCGCTGTGAACATAACTGGAAATAGAGCTTGGAGCTGCTGTCATACTTGTAGGTAATCCATGGCTATTGGAAAACATTTCAAATCCTCCTGTGGTCAACGACAAAGTTGGTGGCTGCTGGAATCCACTGGTGACTGGTACTTGGTAATCATTCCCGGCTGACTCATCCCCTCCTGGGTACTGGAAGTTGTTGAATGCAGATTGAAAGTCAAATTGTGCTGTTGGAGTATACAGAAGAGTGTTGGCTGGACTAGCTGATCTACCTGTAATATCTGATCTTGCAGATATCATTTGATATTGTGCCTGAGAGCCATTGGACAAGTATCCCATTGGCATAGACTCGGTTGTTGATGTTGTCCTTGATGAATCCTTGGATGGAAAGCGGGTCATTTCCTCAGACTCAAGACCTGAAGTCAAATCGGCGGGCCACCGTTGACTTGTCATATGAGCCACTGGGATATAAAGAGAAGAATCAGAAAATCCATTGGATCCTTGCGAAGTAGATTCACGAGGTGAGTACTGTAGACCCTCACTTTTAGCGTTCCAGGAGAATCCACTGTATTGTCCCTTGGTAGGTTCTGTATGACGTAAAGAAAATCCAGTTGTTCCTTGGAATGGGGTTCTTGAATGAAAACCGCTACACAAGATCTAGGTTAGTATGATGTACATAGGCAGATGGAAAAGTTACAATTGCAGCAAAATAGAAACATAAAGAAATATAAAACAAAACAACAGCTTCCAGTGAAGTACCTGCAGCAAGACGTTAGCTTTGAAAATCTTATGTATAAAGGGGGGAATCTACAGACCAGGTCGAATTTTGCGTGACGGGTGGAGTCGACTCGGTGTAGATATTGATAAAAAAAACCAGGGAGACTGATTGAAATATCCAGGGCAATCAATATAAACAAATGAGAAGAGGCGGTATGTCCTTGGAGTCCTTGGCATCCTTGAGTTGGCCTTCCTTGGTACGTTGTTGTGTCCATGTGATGTTCTGGTGAATGTAAATCCTTCTGCTCAACGAAAACAACGTACTGTCAGTGGATACTCAATCGTGTTGTAAAGGGGGTTTGTTGTCAGACTTGTAGTCAACATTGAGTAGGTTACGTACTCAGTGGCATAATTGATGCCTGATGCTTGATAGAGCACGGTAACTGGCTGGAATAGCCAGTCACTTCCATTGTGGTTTCCTTGGAGTGTCGTTTCAGGAGTTGGTTCCATGTGCGGCAGTTTAGAAAGAAAATTTAATCCACGGTGTGCATTATGGTAAACATTGTTGAAACCGACATGTTATGAAGTTGTTGTAGGAATCCCATGCATGGAAGCTGCATTTAGAAACCACGGCTCGCATGATAGATGGATGTTTGTCGCCATGTTATCCTGAATCAAATAGTTTGGCCCTGGAAGCTGAGTGCGAGTTCTTGTTGATAAATTGATGTGTTACGATGCGCTCGCAGGATATGCGAGCCCACATCGTAGAACTTCGGCGGATGGATCTCTGGCTTCGGGTATATAAACGGCTAACAGGCTACCATGAAAGAAATCAGGTGTTTTGGATCCATTGGAAATTCGGCTCCTTCCGGTATATATAAAGAGAAATTGCAGTCTGAAAGTCCATTTGAAGTCGATATACTCACCCAAGACCGGAGGTCTTTTGATTAATAGTTCATATTTTTGATTCTCAGAGTGCTCTTGAAACCTCCGAAGAGGTAAAGCATGCTCTCGTCGTGTGGATACACGGTAAGACCATCGAAAATCCTATGGGTTCCTGGGAAGCTCGGGAAAGCTGGATATGTGCCTGGAGAAGTCCTTGGAAAGTCCGGTATCATTGGAGATGTTGTGTTGCGAAACAAAAAGTACATGATTTTTTCTGGGAACATAAAACATCCGGGGTTCTAGCAGTAAAAGCAAACGCAAACTCAACGCAAAGCAAAAACACGCAAAATAGGAAAAAACAATATACCTGGCGGATGCCTTCCTGGAATGTGATTGTGTGTCGAAGCCTGCCATGGTTTCCGGGAGAAGGGTCAAGGTCTCCGTGCAAGTCATTTGGGATCCTTTTTGAAGCAACGGCAATGTGCTTTGTCGAATGTGTTGAGGAACTATGTGTTGAAGATACTACTCTTATGGCCACGGCCTTGTGGTATGAGCAGGAAAAGATAACTGATGTTGGTGATAAGAACAGTCCGGCTGGATGATCTCGGTTGGGTATGTTTGCGATTGAAGAGAAAGCAGAAACAAGTTGGGCAGCTTTTCGGGGGAAGATCCGCAATATACACGAACTGGAGTAGGGGGGTGGTGAATGTATGGACCTGTGTGACAGAGAAAGAAGCTGACTTAGATGTGAGCAAGGTAAAGGATGAATGAGAATGGAAAGAAAGAAGCGTTCGTCCAAGGTGGGGAGGTTGGGCACTTATGCTTTTGAATGGTAACCAAAATGAGGAGACAAGGTCAGAGACGCACGAAGCGAACAAAAACCAAGGATATTTGACATTAATGAAATGTGTGAAAGAACCAGGGTAACTGATTTGTCGACGAGGATAGTCCTGCCATGTGAGACATTGATGCGTTGTCTCTTTTCAAAAATTGCTTGCCTCGTTTGAATTAGCCACCACTTGATATCACTGGTTGGGTGAGGGCAACGGGGTCACCCTTTCACGACTCATCAGAGAATTATACCTTGTTCTTTGGATATTCAAATAGAATTCTGCCCTGTAATCAATCCTGGCAATTATTGACTTGATGACCCCTCTCTCGACCAGGTTTTGAGTGGATGGAGTGAACGAAGATTGCAGTCGATTTACTATACGATACGCAATTAGCCTAAGGAATATGTGAAGTCACGACTCACGACCAGAATTCAAAGTAACTTTCCGTGCTTGCTCAAGGATTAAGACCTAGAGAATGGGATGACGACGTCCAGCTATCTCCTGTTAAAGAAGTGTTGAAAATTGGAATACCACAGTTCTTGGTACGACGGTAATTATGCAATGCACGTTTCCTGGAATTCATCACATTTCAGTATCTTTTTTAACTTTTTTTACAAATGAAGTATAAGGAAACCAAGCCACATTCAGTAAAAATGAAGCTATTAGCAGGATTGCAAATTGGCAATCCTTATCACGGAAGGGACAGGAATCCACTTCCCGTTCAATTCCTCTTAAACTCTCCAACTTCCCGAGAAGATTATGCAGATTCAGGGAGTATTAGCCCTCATATCAAGAGTACGGAGTCGAGGGAGTCCATCTCCATTCTCCAATGATAGGTCGTCGTCCATGTCTCCTCTCCCCAGCCTTATCAAATGTTGGAACTTGGAACTTGGAAGCGATTGTCAAGCATCAGAAATAAGAAGGTCACACACATTGATTGATAATGATAACAATTTCGGCATTCCTTTCTGAGAGGGGAGGGGGGAGGGGAGGGAGAAGAAAAGAAGAAAAGGAGAAATCGAGGAAATTCCGAAAAGCCGTGGGGATAAAGTCAATTGTTGATAGATTGGGATTTTGGTATTGTGGTATTTTGATATCTGAGTATCTGAGTATCTGGGCATCTGGGCATCTGGGTATCATTATACCATGACACACATAGAAATCAATGGAATACGGAGTACATACCCGCCGCACTTCACTTGTCTATCAATGTCTGAAGTAGTGAAGGCCATATGCTGAAGGGGTTTTTTCATTTGATTAAATTGAAGATCTTTTACTCCAAAGAACCACTTCAACGCGAGATCATTCAGGGGTTCGAAACTCTAAATTCAAAGAGATTGAAAATCATGAATTCATCATGCATTCCGTAATTTCCATTCTTCCTGTCTTCTTCGTGCAGACTGTACATGTACATTGTACAGTAGTAGCTCACAGTAGCTTGGCTGCTTGAGAGTAGCTCGAGAGTAGTAAGTAAGTACATCACTTCGCATTCAGAAGAAGTATAAGTACAGTACATCCATCATACAGTCAGTAGGTATGATAAGCATGAAGCATTGGAGATGCGCAGTAGCTTTCTCACATGAGGTCACATCAATGTTCCATCAAATGTACCATTCACCCGAAGGAGAAATGCTGAGAAAGCTTCGTTCTTTGATGCGCTGGTTTCTGTGTGGTTGATTTCAAAATTGATTGGTATATAGTTTATCAATTCCCCCAGCTCCCTCCTGCAAGCTGTCGCCCCGTATCATCGATAGTTTCATTTACCTAACCAATCGAAAACTTCCTTCCAGCTGCACAAGTGCAAGCCTGCAAGCCTACAAGCCTGCAAGCAATTCATTACTGCACATATGAACATGGGTCAAACATGAAGCTATCACCGTCACATCGATTTCTGGTATACGTATTCGCTGTTGGTCTGTAGCAATCGGATTTCATCACACCATAGAGAGTCCATACAAGAATGGTTTGCCAGTTGCAACACCTTCATTACTTTCAGATCCAACATCAAGGGGCCTCAATTTGCGAACACACGATGAGTCTTTCCCGTGCGGCCCTCTTTCGCGGTACCTACTTTGTATAATGTGATAACATCAATTTCGTGGTGGAGGCGGTTAAGGCTAATATACACTTCGTACAGGCCTTTTCAATCGAACAAGGGCGTGGTGCAAATTTTCAATTTTCTGTGGGCGATTTTTGGGCCTGCCGCTTGGAACAATCCACTTTCATGCTGGTCGACTGTACAATTTTCAAAAACTTTTATAAAATTCGACAGCAATTGGAAGATGAAGCGTTTTCGACTGTGTGTGATATGCATGGAGCTACAAGTTTAAACCGTCAGGTTCCGGAAGTTTTGGTTAATGTCCTCCTATGTGCCACTACTTTGTACGTCTCTGGCAAAGCGATTCGAAACCACGGTAACACAAGCAAACATCGGCATAAACAGTTTCAGGGATGCTGCTTGCTACGGTCCGAGGCTCGTTGCCGTGTGCATTTCACGCCGATTCAGGCTATTCTTCCTCAAAAAGTTTCCTGGTCTTTGCTGAGAAAGAACATATTCGATCTTCCATCTAGCATTTCTAGGAAGCCCTTGCTGTGTGATCTGTGTGGACCATATCAAATAATATTATATCCCGTGTAGGTTTTGAGACTCCCAGATGGCTGAGGGAAACTACAATTCCTACAGCCAAGATAGTTTCCAAGGAACTTCGCATTCCAACATGAGTGTCACCAACGTACCCACCCGAAAGGATTCCAGCGCCGTTGGAGAGAAGCCTTGAAGCCACGCACCAGTGCTAAATCTCACTTCGACCCCATTGCACGTTGTGTGGTACTGACCGAGTAGCAGGTGCTGTAGACTCCACTCTCTCACATTCCATATATCGCAAGCGAGTAGATTGATTAGATCCAGCTTATGTGCAGAATCCCGAACACGAAATATCACGCAATGAATGCACAGGCCCAGCTACTCCCTCATTGGCATGATTCCAAATGCAGTGAGTCAGTGACTATGCCTTTCGCTGAAAATTTGTGCAATATTCAAATGAAGCTTCAACAAACCAGAGCTCCAGAAATACGCACGACGAGAACATACAAACAGTAAACTCTCACTTCAGCAGTCAGCCTATAATTTCATTGGAAAATGCCATCCATCGTGTTGAAACACGACCGAATGACCTGTATTCCGTGTCAGCTATCATCAGCCTTTGAGTCTTGCCAAATCAAAACACAACTTTGAGTCCTCAGCTGCTACGATTTTGATCACATTGTACCGTCTCAAGCGAGTGTCCGAACATGCGAGAATGGGGCGGTGAGCTGACACAAGGTAGACGCCAATATTAAGACACTAAGAGAACCAATTCAGATATTTTATATGCAGTTGAGCAATAGCAGACTTAGACCAAGAAGCAACGGGAACAATCAAGCGGGAGAACTTCATGCAAGCTTGAGTAGTGGGAAGTAATGCTTGCTAACTGCCTCGTTTCCTCGCGCGTTATGCCAATGGCTTCGAGCAGACCATGAACGATTGGTAGGAAGCAAAACTAAGAAAATTGGGTTAAGACAATTGGATGTTTTGTGATGTCTTTGAGTGATATCCGCTCTTAAGCATGGCTTTGAATTCAGGATGCATGATATCTGGAGAAATCAAGTCTGTTGATTGCAAGTTGAGTTTGAACTTGAGCATTATGGCAAGTGTTATGCTTTCCAACGACCCCGCACTACCTAGGTAGGTATTGTCAATGGAGGGGTAGTCTTATCTACACGTGATTATCTCTTATCTAGTCCACGTCCATGATACAGTGCCGGTACCGAGAATATTTTTCCACTCGCACAAAGCCAGCATTCCATCATCATACATCATCCACCATGCCAGTGAGTAAGCCCTTCAATGCTTTTCCGAAGCTGCTGACACTATGTCCTCGATGTAGCTCATAGTACTGACCGGCTACCCTACCTCCGGTAAAACCTACCGGGCTACCCAACTTCGCGAATACTTCCTCGCAAAAATATCTTCGCTTCCTCCCAGCAGTCCCTCTTCCTCCCTCCGTGTTCACCTCATCTCTGACCACACTCTTGCCATTTCCCGCGAAGTTTATAACCTTGAATCTAAATCTGCCAATGAGCGATCGAATAATGCTAGCGAGAAAGATGCTCGTGCTACAATATATGGTGCGGTGAAGAGAGTGTTAAGTAATAAAGATGTGGTAATACTGGACGGAGGAAATTATATCAAAGGGTGGAGATATCAATTATTCTGCGAAGCGAAAGCTATGAGAACTGGATGTTGTGTTATGCATGTTGGAGTTCCTGCTGATAAAGCTAAGGAGGTTAATGAAGCACGGTTGGAACGAAGAAATCTTTCACCTTCGGAACAATCTGCGCAGGAAGCGGAGATCAAGGAAGAGGACAAAGCATATGAAAAGGATAATTGGGAAAATTTAGTTTTCAGATACGAGGAACCAAATGCGATGGTACGCTGGGACTCTCCGCTATTCACAGTCGTATGGGAAGATGAAAACGTACCGGGAGATGCCATTTGGGATGCTATAATCGGAGATGAATCAGATGGAAAGAGGAAGATTGTCAGGCCAAACGCAGCGACAGTAGCAAAGGTTCATAGTAGTGAGGGGTTCCTATACGAATTAGATAAGACGACCCAAACGGTTCTCAATCGGATTTTGGAATGGAGTAAAGACCATCCAGGCGAAGGAGGAGGAGAAATCAGTGTTGGCGAGAATTCTAAAGGAGAGGAGCTGGTCGTGGAGTTACCTGGAGATCCTGTGGGACTGCCGGCGTTACAGCGGCTAAGGAGACAATTTATAAGTTTGCAGAGGACGAATCCAGTGACAGTGGAGAGGATTAAGGAGACCTTTGTGAGATATCTGAATGATAGTTTTGAAGCTTAGGGAGAGGGCATTACTTTGGCGTTTGGCAGGCTGGAAACGGATACCCTAGAAATCAAATTATCTCGCAGAAGGTGTCATATATGCGAATATATCTTCGAAAAATCGTCCACTTATTTCCAACTAATACTTTTCGGAAAATTTTGCACACATGATCTTGGGGGCTTGGATAGCAATGTGAGAAAGAGTACTTGGATACGTCTCATTGCTAAGAATCTAAGGATTTATTTTGATCCATGCTGCCGCTTTCTCGCCCCATTCCTCTCCTTCCCCAGTACTTAAAGCCATCGGTGGACTAATGTGATTATGACCTTCAATCTTAACGACCTCAATTTTCTCCTCCCATATTTTCTCTCCTAGCTTCACAAAAGCATCATTAGGGTTTAGAATCTCGTCCACAGGGTCATACTCTGAATTCATAACCAACAATCTTGGAATGCCCAACTCCTCTCTTGATTTCTTGCTTTCTCCTACCGCTTTTAACAGTCCATAGGGACATCTTGCAAGAATATCCTTATCACTTCCATAATATTTCTCTAGCATATCTTTACGACCAGGCAACGCCTCTTCAAAACTAAACGGTACTCCCACCTCTACCGCCCCTTTCAACGACACATTGGCTTCTCCCTGCCATGATTTCCTCTCCTCGAGAAAGCGGGGCTCAAGGAGATATGTAGCGATGTGGAGTCCACCAGCTGAGTTCCCCATTAGATACACTTCTTTTTTATTCCCTTTGCCGTCTAACAGATCGGTTCTGGAAAGCCAATGGAGAACGGCCGATACATCTTCACCTCCATTGGGGTAGATGGCCCCTTCACCACCTGTCTCGCTGTCCACACGTCGATAATCAGGAATAATAGTTGTGATTCCTTGTTTTGAGAAGAAAGAGCCCAAGTTGTGATAAACGAGTTTATCAAGGATCGGGACGTCGCTAATCTTATCACCACGAGTGAGTCCACCGCCGTAGAAGAAGATGAGGATGGGAGAAGTACTAGAGGTGGTGCTAGAGGGATAGAGATCGAGGGTTTGGCGCGGGTGAGAACCATATGTGTGCGTGCTGCGAGGAACAGAGAGGATGGCGTTGCGGTTCTTTTGGAGACGGGGGGCCAGAATTTTGATGGTGGGAAAGAGATTTTCCACAATGGAGGTGCCGGTTGTGAGGGAGAGGTTCTTCAGTGCTTCCATGGTTGCGGTTGTGGATTATATTAATGAACGATTGGTGCTGTGAAAACAACTTTGTGTTCTTCAATATACCAAATAACTTTCAAGCTTGGCAAACAATAAGGAAGATGCGTGTATGACCAGATGGTTTGAAGGACTCTTTACATACCACTTATATCTTCAAGAGCGGAGTTCCGCTCCATCGTTGCTAGGTAGACGAGCACTAGCTTTGCCGTCCACATACACAGCTTACCCAATAATACGTATGCATTTACGAGTCCATCCTACGTCCACTATCCACAGATGGGGATCTCACATAACATCGCTCGGTGGTCTCGGATTTAAATGGCGAAAGTGGAATCGGACAATTTCGGACAATTGGAATATCTCCTGAGACTCTGAGAGGCTTATACGCGTAGAAAATTGGGGAAGAATCCCCACGAATCTGAGATTGTGGGGGAGGAGCAGCGTCCACATGGAAATAGTGGACGGTGCGGACGCACCCCTAAAATTTATAGTGGCTCTGCAAATGAAGCTTGTGGACGAGACAGTATATCTTCTTGCCATTTCCCGTCTTTTCTGTTCCAAATCATATCAGTTTTTCAGAGAGAAGCTTCAATTTCTTCACCTCTTCACCTCTTCCCAGATTCCCAGATTCCCAGATTCCCAGATTCCCCCAAAATTAATACATATATACCTTTCAAAAATGGCCCCTGTCCCCCATCTCACTACTCCTCCTGGAGAAGCAACGCCCTACGTCCTTCCTTGTTTCACTGGTGAACTATGGACAATCCCAACCTCCAATTCCACGTTGCGGCTACTCGTTACTGGAAATGAAACGAATAATGCTTTTGCGGTAGTGGGAACAGGCGGAACTAAGGATAAGCCAATTGGATTTCATTATCACAAGGAGGCTCATGATGTGTTTTTGTGCCTGCAGGGTACGCTGAATATATGGGCAAATGATGAGGCGAGGAGTATGGGTCCAGGTGATTTTGCCAGCGTGCCACCGGTAAGTAGATTCTGTGAATGAAGTTCGAGTTTGCCATCTCTGTGATGGGGTTTCGGGATACCGTGAGCTTGTAGAGATATAGCTTTGTTATATTTCTCTTCGAAATTCAACTTACTATAAACACTCAAGCAAGTGCTAGAGTTCAAGATGAGATGAGACATCATTGAGACGGGATATACCATCCATATGTTACAGCTGCTGATATCTTCTCTTCTTCAGGGAACTATCCATCAATATCAGATTGCTTCTTCCCACACCGAGTTCGTGGGGCTAATTATTCCAGGTGGTTGGGAAGAATTCTTCCGTTTCATTGGCGAGCCATATTCTGGTCCCCTATTCCCCACAAATGACAACCGCAATCCTCTCGAAGTTTTGGTTCCCAAACTTATGGCGGCAACTGAGAAGTTCGATATGATTCCAGTGCGTGAGAAGAAGCATTTTGATCCACAGCCATGGAATGGTACTGAAAATAAGTTACCCGGAAAGTGCGAGAACGGAGGATACTTCCTCAAGGAAGGGGAGGGAGAAAAGACAGTCATCGGTGGCACAGTAGTAAGAGCTATGTGTAGGAGAGAGGAAACAAATAACAGATTCTCCATATACGACATTTTAGGAAGCTCTATACATGCATCCAAAGCATTCAATAAGGGAGTTCAATTTAAAGACACACACCATGCTATATACACAGTAGCTGGTGCGCTCAAGCTGACAATTGGCGGAGAGGAAGTCATAGCACCAGCAGGAGAAACCACATTTGTACCCGCGGGATCAAAGTTCAAGGTTGGCTTTGAAACCGTCTATGCGAGAGCGTATGTTTTTGCTAATGGGGGTGGTATTGGAGAGTTATTGAATGGGCTAGGAAGTGTGTATGAGAGTGTGGCAGTACCAAATGAAGTGGAGGGAAGTTGGGACGAAGGAAAGTTGAAAGAATTGGAAGCAAAAATAGGAGATTTGAGCTTTTAAATTCTATTTTATAATTTGATAGAGATAAGGGAATTATGGGGAAAAGGAGTATATTGTATGCAAACAATAGAGGTAGATAATATGTATGGATCGTTGATATATATTTGCAATGGGGTGAAAAGTGATCTGGAGAAGGCAAAGATCACCAACAGCTAACTCATGATTTAAGTTCTTTTCGTTGCAGAAGGATCACAAAGAACTTAAATTACTCTATAAAAATATAATTTTTGGTTTATTGAAACCTGATGTCGTGATGCTTCCCCTTCGTAAGACCGAACAGTAGAAACTGTCCTGATGAAGACTAGTGGCGCAATTGCATCGTCAATTGTATCATGCATTCAATCTGGATCATTTCACCGTTGGGAATGCATCGACACCTGTTTGCAGATGATATCACCGTATTTCTACTTACGAATAACCAGGAGGTCTTCTTAAATCTCAGTATTAACAATCATTACCTCGAAATCATGTCTGACTCAAAACGTCCCTTGCTGATCAAAAGCCCACCGCGTCCACCCCGATCAAATCCATGGGCGTTATCCTACACCGAACCTCCCAGACTCAGGAACGAGATAATACGTACAAAGACCGATAGCGTTAGAAGTAAATTCTCCTAAATCTCCACTATGATCTTATACTCATGACTTACTTATGTTTTCACAGTTGTAGAATTCAACGGATCCGCAATTCCTCAGCCATTTCTCGATCCATCCATTATGCAGAAGAAAGCACAGTTGGAACGAGAACGGAAGCTGGAGCAGGAGCAGGAGAAAAGCACACGACAGCAGCTCGAGGGAAACCAGACTCGGGGCTCTTCTATAACCTATCCTAATTGAAGGAGATGTGTTCAAAGGCGTGCATTGGTATTACGTGAAGTTTCTCTTCATGTTTGTTTGTTTTGGGATGATTTTTTGAGTACTACAATCCTCGATGACGGATTGATATCGGATGCTCAACCACATGTTGTGTGCAAAGCTGTGCAAAGCTGTACTTCACAAAATTACACGACGTTCTACATGCGTAGGTCATCATGTGAATAGCAACCATAGGTATGAGTTACAGTGCCCTTTTCGAGGTCCGAAGTCGGTCGAAGGATCGGATGATGAAGTCCGCGATTTCTTGAAGATATTCATTCGGATACTTACATGTTTCGATAGATCTTATCTCTTGTCCCTTATGACCTGAAGATCTAGCCATGAGTTCGCTCTTCCTTAGGTCGATTCCTTGATTTTATGTAAGAGATGTAATACTATTCGGCGACGTCAGGACTCTTGTCACGGTTAATCACATACTTTGGATCTGGTGTGCATGAAGATGGATCACCAGAGCCGCCTCTTACTGCACCCCGCCTTTTTTATATCTCATGAACTGATTGACCCTGAAAGCTTAACTTCTTCAGCATTATGGCTGGCTGCCACAATTCAAGGGAATTTATCCACGAACTCTGAAGCATTTGATGTTTTGGTTGGGCACCTTCAAAATTGGGCGTAATCGGCATTGGCTGCTTATAAGCACTAATCAATTCGCGTCGACGGGAAGACCAATAAGTGTACGATGCGATGCGCAAACCGATGTGTATCACCAGCTTATTCTCCGACGTGATCATGTCTTGAAGAAATTATCAAAATGGATCAAATAGGCCCGAGTCGTTCAGGTAAGAACTTCACACAAAAAGAATTCAAATTTGTCCTCGTGAAACTATCTGCCTCTCGATTATGATACCTCTTATGTTGATTCACATACCACGACCTATAAAAAAGAGCCAATAAGTCGTATATCACACGTGAGTAAAGATAGCTGAAATCATGACTTTGTATGGAACAACACGGAGCAAGGTCTTCTCATCTCTATTGACAACCAGGAAACGCAAAGCTTCCGAATATCTGCAATCTTCGTTCGACAGATATATTAGCTGCAGCATGTTGTGTCAACACAGGTGATAGATATACCGACATCATTCGGGACAAATATCCAAGGCTGCTTTTAGGAATCCTGATTTGCTCATCTGGCCCAGCATTCAAGAAGTACCTACTCTTCTCATCCGTGTTATCTAGTTGTTCTGAAACTTCGAGCTTCAGAACCAAATCGATATCATCTCCTATCGAATATTAGGTTGAGACTATCGTTTTGATGTCTTTTGGCGAGATTTAAGAAGTCAAAATTTAGCTAATTTTAAGGACGTCGAAATTTGTCTCTACATTTCGCAATTCCTTTGAACTATTCGATTATTAAAGGCGGCAGTCGCACAAACTCACCCCTACGTTGTATCTTGCACTAATAACACTTATCTGGATTTCACTTCCACTACAATCTTTACAGACAAAGTCAACGTTGAAGTTTGATATGAATTTGTTTCTCTACTGGTTGTGGGGCCCGAAAAGGACCATCTAGCTTGGGTCTGTCAAGCATGCATTTTCCGAAAAGCTGGCTTTGTGCGATCACCCGATACATGTCATGCAGCTTGGCTCATGAGGTTTCTGTCCATTGCCATGTTCACATACACTATTCCCAATGGAATTCTCATGAAGACGGACGTGTCTGTTTACAGCCACAGTGCTTGTCCTGCCTTTTCATTTTATCCAAGGTTTCAGATGGTAGTGTCGTACTAACCATATTGTTTGCTCCTTCTTCGCGGGAAAATAAGTATTCGGAAGCACCTCCCAACATTGGATGGATGAATGCTTCTTTCAAACATTGAAGGATCTTTGTGCCTTTTCATTTCCCAAGTTCTCTTTTGGTGTCTTCTGGAATACATATACATTGACTTTCCCACTACATCAGAATACGTTCTAGAAATTTTCCGAGATGTCTAGAAGCTCAGCCAAAATGGTATCGACTTTTAGAACTCTTGTCGTTTTGACATGTCTGCTAATGACTGAAGCTACGCCCTTGTCAGAACTATCTCTAATCAAACTTGATATCGGTTTTCACTAACACATTTATAGACTTAAGAAGAGGGGGCTGAGCTTCGATTACAATGGCAGTAAGGTTCGGGGCGTCAATCTAGGAGGATGGTTCGTGCTGGAGCCCTGGATTACCCCATCGTTGTTCTATGGATCTTGGGTAGATGAGTGCGTTTCTCGTAACGACAATCACCAATATAGATTGACTGACACCGTACCCATGCTAGGTACACTCTGACTCAAACACTTGGGAAATCTGCTTCACAAAATCTTTTAAACGCACATTGGGCAACCTGGATTACGCAGAATGATTTCAATGAGATTGCAAGTGTAGGCTTGAATCATGTCCGCATACCAATTGGATATTGGGCTTTGAACCCATTGCCTGGAGATCCCTATGTCCAGGGACAGTTGACTTACTTGGACAAAGCTATTGGCTGGGCGAGACAGGCAGGGTTGAAAGTGATTTTGGATGTTCACGGGGGTGAGGCACATTAAATGTTTGAATGAAGATCTTCGCTAACTTTTGCGCAGCGCCAGGAAGTCAAAATGGGTTCGTTGATTGATATAACAGGAATAGTGGTGACATCAAAAAGCTAATAGAATTCACAGGTTCGATAACTCGGGACGGAAAGGACCTGTCACTTGGACCCAAGGAGATACTACCAAGCAAACTTTGGCTGCCATCCAAACGCTGGCCTACCGCTATGCCCCAGCCACAGATGTTGTGACTGGGATTGAGCTTCTCAATGAACCGGCGAATTGGGCTCTTGACATGGGAGCAGTTAAGCAATTTTACTATGATGGTTGGGGAAATGTGAGAAACGCGAATCCTGATACCGCGGTCGTCATTCATGACGCTTTTCTTTCTCCACCTTCATGGAATGGTTTCATGAACTACCAATCTGGAGTCAATGATATCATTCTCGATACCCATATCTATCAAATCTTTTCCTTTGCAGAGGTCGCCATGAAGCCTTGTCAACATATTCAGGTTGCTTGTAGTCAAGTCGGAAACTTGGCGAATACAGACAAATGGACAATCGTTGGCGAATTCAGTGGAGCACAAACAGACTGTGCAAAATGGTTGAATGGCTTTGGTGTTGGTTCTCGATACGATGGATCATATCCCGGGAGCCCCGCGTGGTATGGATCTTGCCAGACGAAAGATGTTGGGACAGTTGACGGGCTACTTGAAATCGACAAAGTGAATCTGGCATATTTCATGGAAGCACAACTTGATGCATATGAAGCTCACTCGGGCTGGGTTTTCTGGACATGGAAGACGGAATCTGCTCCAGAGTGGCACTTCCAAAACCTGACAAGAGCGGGATTGATCCCGCAGCCTTTGACGAGTAGAAAATATGGGAAGCAATGCGCAACTTCAGCTTGTTTGATTCCAAACCATTGAAGATTTTTCGCACTGCTTCACAAGAAAACATGTAATTTCTTTTGGGGGTGATTCAAGAGAGCAGATACGGGCCCAATGATATTAATACATGCGATTTTTTGGAGAGTGGTATTTTGGCGAGATTTACGATGCAATAACGATACCCCTTCATTCGCTCGGGGAGTTGGGAGCAAGATAGATTCTAGTTATCGGGGAGAAGCGAAGATTTAGAGTGCAAGGGATGCCAAGAGAGGGGTAGTTGATTGGTGTAACACCTAATGAATGAATGCCCCGAGCGTCCTTTTCCTAGTCGTTAGGAATAGCACGTGAGGTACAAGATAAATGAGAAATAACAAATAGGAAAATGATGAGATGGATTGTATCGTGTGGTACGGATGCTTTCTTACCAGCAAGGTCGGCTCTGTGTGCATAGCTGAATCGTTAATGGAGTCGACAAAGTACCGGGAAAGTTTCCGGAAAGTGGATGGATGAGGTTTTCTTAGGAGCCGGCAAGGTCACAATCCTCTACCAAGACTCGGTCTTAGTGTTTCCCTATTTCCCTTATGTCCTTATGTCCTTCTGTCATTCTGTCATTCTGTCATTCTGTCAATTGTCCTTGTTTCCTCATTATTGTCATGGATTGTACCCACCTACCTAGTCACATAAGGTGTTTGCTTCGACACTTCCAGTCTCTCATTGGTATCTACATTTCTTACCAACATTGCCGTAAGTATTTCCCGGGTATCTCCAAGCCACTTCTCCCATCCGCGGGTGGACTAAACGTGCGGCTCCCTCCTTGACGCCATACTTTGGAGCGGGGTTGGTTATAACATTCGAAGGATCCGACCGTTAGACTGTGACCCAACAATCAATTCGCCCCCACTTCTCCACTATTATCCAATTGTTCCGCTATATACCTATTCCTTGCTTACCCAGCTGCCTACAATCATAGGAGAAGCAACAATTTGGAAGCAAGACTCCAAAAAGCAGGAGCTATTTCTTAACTTGGCTTAGGTAATGTAATACCATGTTTTCATCCTTCGAACCTTCTACTTAAGGACTACAAAACACAACCCATTCCCGTCCCTTTGTTCACTATCTTGGTTCTATCATACCACATACCACATGCTCCTTGCGATATACAAATTTGATTATTATATTCACAAAAATTATGTCTCCTTCCGCCACTGAAGCCATTGGCACCACGGCCAAGACATCTAAAATCAACGATGCAGTTTCATCCTCAACTTCGATTCACACAATACCCCTCATTATCAACAACGAACCTCATCAATCTAGCAGAACTTTTCCCGTATATTCACCATCAGATAATTCACACCTTCACGATTGTGTATCTGCATCTGCATCTGATATTGAACTCGCTTTAGATACAGCTCAAAAGGCCTACCCAGCATGGAGCAGATTACCGCCACCCCAAAAACGCGATATCTTTCTTCGAGCAGCCGAAATAATGCTCGAACAAAAGTCTACTCTCGAAGAAACCATGATCAAAGAAACCGGCTCGGACCCCATCTGGGCCGGATTCAATACTCATCTTGCTCGAGAAGGTCTTCTCGATGTTGCCGGCCGCATAAGTTCCATCGCGGGTAGTATCCCCATGACGTCAGAGGAAGGTCGAAGTGCGCTTGTCTACAAAGAACCTTATGGAGTTATTCTCGGCGCTGCACCCTGGAATGCTCCATACATTCTCGGTTTCCGAAGCATCACCTATGCACTCGCAGCTGGCAATTGTGCGATTCTCAAAGCACCAGAGTTTTCACCAATGTGCAGTTGGCATATTTGTGATATCTTACACAAAGCTGGATTACCTAAAGGTGTATTAACATACATAGCAATTTCAAGTGAAGATGCTCCGGCGAGAACAGCACAACTAATTGAGAGCCCGATCATTAAGAAGATTAACTTTACGGGTAGTACCAGGGTAGGAAAGGTTTACGGAGAATTGGCAGGGAAAAATCTGAAGCCTGTGATATTAGAGTTGGGTGGAAAAGCTAGTGTGATTGTGTGGGAAGATGCGGATTTGAAATTAGCAGCTGTGGAGTGTGCAAAGGGGGCTTTCTTGCACTCGGGTCAAATCTGTATGAGTACAGAAAGAATTCTTGTCCACAAGAATGTTGCAGCAGAATTGTAAGTTTTCCATTTCTCATTTCCTTTTCACTTGTCTCGTCATTCTTGTTCTACTCAAGGAGCAAAAGACAACGAAAGCACAAAATAAAACTAACAGACTATGCAGCGAAAAGGAGTTAGCGGCCGCTACTGCAAAAATGTTCCCTTCACCAACAACTCTCATCAACTCCCAAGGCGTCTCTAAAAACGCATCTTTAATCTCCGATACCCTCTCCAAAGGCGGCTCCATTCTCCACGGCACACCACCTACTGATTCCTCCCCCACCACCACAATGTCCCCAGTAATACTCAAATCCGTTAACCCCTCCATGTCCATCTACCGAGAAGAATCTTTCGGGCCCACCGTCTCGGTGATCGAAATCTCCACCGAAGAAGAAGCGATTCGGATCTCCAACGATACCGACTACGGGCTCGCAGCAGGTATTTATACCCGAGATTTACAGCGGGGATTACGCATTGCGAAAGCGGTGGAAAGTGGTGCCGTGCATATTAATGGACATAATGGGAGTGTACATGACGAGGCAGGACTTCCGCATGGAGGCATGAAGAATAGTGGGTTTGGACGATTTGGATCGCTTGGCTTGGAGGAATGGGTCAGAACGAAGACGGTTACGTTTATGGATTAGAGATTGAGGATGGGAGATATGATAATGAAAGAGTACAACGCAAATAGAGCAGGGCGCAAAGAGGAAAGCTAGTCAAACAGTATCTAGGTAGTAAAAGAACGGAGTCAAAATTGTCAGAATCTGTCTTACACAACTCCTTACTTTCACCAACAAGCAAACATCAAAATATCAGTCATCAATTCATTGATCCATCCATCCCCACCTAAAATTCTCATCCAAACCCACCTCTTCACCTGCCCATAATCTCCCTTCCAGAAGGCCCAGACGCCTCTACTTCTCTGACTCCTTCATTACATCCTCAACTCCAATCTCCATTCCCTTCAGATCACTTGATTCAACCTCTGGCAACTTATCATACTTCATTACTTATTCTACTTTCTCATCACACATCACCAAACCATGCATGTTCGCTCATAGAAGTTTTCATCTGAACTATACATGAGATACTTAGCTTAAGTTTGAGAATAACAATAAGCATAATCGACATAATTGACAAGACAGGGGGCAAGGAGTAGAGGTTCTACCTCAGCTGTCTGACGTTTGTGGGTAGGGCTTAGCGCTTCTCGTAGGATATACACAGCCATTTTTTATTTTCTTTTGAATTGATGAGTCTCCTAGTTTTACTTTGATCTACTAGTATGATGTGTATAGTTTCTTTTAGTAGACAATTGTTATGCAGATCATGATGGAATTTCGCTTGCTAGAATTCCTTGCGGTTTTGTGGATATTCTATAGATCTATGGTTTAATATTTATGAATTAGCAGAGAGTATATTGACTTAATAGAGTTGCACGTAAGCGATATATGGATATATGATGTAAATACTATATAGGAGTTTATATACTCTTGTACTGATTGATTTGTAATATGCATTTTTGTTTAAGTTATTCAATCTGCCATAGTTTAGATCAGATAATGATCGTTGATTCTTGTAACTTGTGATCCCGTTATTAGGGACGTATCATCAGCTCTAGTGGCGATTACGGTCTTTTATCTTACTAGCCTGGCTTGCTGACTCTGGCGATATAGGTAATGCTACTTGGTTTTAAATTTGGATGACAGAAGCGGTGGTAACAAGTGTACTTTTAAGAGTGAAGTTTTTCTTTTTTGCCCCTATTCTTCATGAAGATGAGGTTGTGAGTCGTAGTTTTGATTGTATTAGTATGGTTCAAGGTGCTCTTGGATGTTTTGCTTCTCTTCAAATTAAAACAGCTTTGAAGCCTCTTTACGATTTCTTTTTTTTTTAAAAAGTGCTTGGGACTTGAATATTCGTTCCCTCTTTAATATTCTAACGCAAGGTACACCAGACTCCTCATATATACAGCTATCTCGGATGTTTGCCCCGCTTTCCCTAGAACGGACTTCGAAGACGCTATGGAATGACAGCAAGCAAGTGGCAGAGGAATTGCTGCTTCTGCACAAAACATAAGCCACCTGAGTAATCATAAGTTTCTATTAGAATCATACGAATAGTCAATTACAGCGCTAAGGCATGAGAAGTACGCAGTTTTATACCTTGAAAGCTTCAAGTGAGCTATGAGATTTAAGCAAATTTACGACACTTTACCGTACAGTTCGAATATAGAATCTTCCCTAGAAGACCTGAAGCCAGAGCACGTCCTTCTTCGAACACGGGAAGTTGTTAGATAAATCTCAAGTCTGAAGATTTCTTATCCGTTGGCTATCGTATAAATACCTTGGGCAGGTTGGGAAATAGATTACGGCGGCAGGGCCCATGCCTGGTGATATTGAAAATGATGAGTTTGTTTCAATTGTGGCTTTCTACAGGACGTGGTGGGAAGCATTGACTAGGAGGTGAGGGCATTCAGAGGGGTTGAACCAGATTGATTTTATCGAAGCTAGCTATGAGAGGAAGAGCGTATATAATAGAGCTCTTACCAGTACTGATTAGGGCGAGCTCCCCTGCTCTACTCTAGCACCACGTGAACCATACTTAAATAGAGTTCCTATTATGGACAGCATGTTCATCATCCCTTTTAATAACAGAAAGTTGGATCTGCATTTACGGATTGCCACATGATCAAAGCCGATGCCACGCTGCAGCTTGCACCGCAGTTTCTATATTCATACGAAATTCCCCCGCGCCCTCTTTGCGTCTAGGTCAGCTTTGGGATGTCATATTATGGTGCCTCTTTGGGGAAAGTAGTGACAAACTTCACCCTTTGAGTGTAGATCGGTAGCTTTGAGTATAGATCGTATAATTGTACAGTTGCACAATTCTGCAGTCGAAGAATCTAATCATTTCATTAGCCCATTTTGGAAAAGTAGAAGGTGATAGAGGTTATATAAAAAATGTCTTTATATATTTCATAGATAAATCAAAACAATGTTGTATCGATTTTCTTTCCTTGCGCTTGCAGCCCAAGTGGCTCTTGCTGCTATCAATGTCAATGTTGGCACAACTTATCAGACCATGGACGGCTTCGGATTCTCTCAATAATTCGGTCGAGCGAATGATCTTTACAACATTTCTTCTACCCAACGAACCCACGCACTTGACCTTCTCTTCAGTCCGACTGCTGGAGCAGGCTTCACCAGCCTTCGAAATCGCATTGGCTCCGGGGGATCAGGCGACAGTATTGAGACAACCAGTCCTGGTCCACCTAGTGGCACCCCCAAGTATGTTTGGGATGGCAGTGACAGCCACCAAGTATGGGTCTTACAACAAGCAAAGGCTTATGGAGTGACAAGATTCTATGCAAACGCCTGGAGTGCACCCGGCTTTATGAAAACCAACGGCGAGGAAACTAACGGAGGTTACCTGTGTGGTATGACCGGCGAATCCTGCTCTTCAGGAGATTGGATGCAAGCATATGCCGCGTTGATCCAGTATATCAAATATTACGCTTCTGTTGGTATTGATTACAAGTATTAAGGCTTCTTAAATGAGCCTGACTACACGTAAGTACTGTCTTTGCACCCTCTAGCGATTCAACACTAACAATAACTGCTCAGCACGGCCTATTCCTCCATGTTGGCTTCGGGTACACAAGCAGCAAGCTTCATCAAAGTACTTCATCCAGCTCTTACTGCCGCTGGCCTAAGTGAGGTCGGTATCGACTGCTGTGATATGGTTGGGTGGAAGGACCAGGCTACTGCTACGGCGCAACTTGTTGCAGCAGGTTTCGAAAACATGATTGCGAGAATTACATCCCATGGTTATTCAAGCGACCCAACCTCGCCCATCAAGACTTCTCGCCCAACTTGGATGACGGAGAAAGAAACGACAGATGCCTGGAATGCAAACTGGTACTCGACTGGATCCAGATCTGATGGTTACACGTGGGCAAACAATATCTATACGGCCATCTTCAAAGGAAATGTCAGTGCTTACTTCTACTGGGAGGGTATCGAATCCACAACAAACAATGCTGGGCTCATCCAAATAGTTGGAACAACCGTAAATCCCCCCACCAGACTCTGGGCATACGCACACTTTAGCCGATCGGTGCGCCCCGGTGCTGTCCGTGTTGCTACTTCTGGGGCTCCAGCTGGGATCAACACCAGCGCATTCAAGAACACCGACGGCACTGTTTCCGTGCAAATGATCAATACCAACAGTGTCTCCACTGCCGTTCAAGTAACGACCACTGGCTTCTCAGCATCGAGCGTCGTCGCGTATGTGACTTCTCAAAGCCAGAACTCTATGGCTAGTCTCAGCGCCACTGTCAGTGGTGGTGCTGTCAGTGCTACAGTCCCCGCCCACGGCATGGTCACTTTCATTCTGTCTGGGAAGAAAGCGAGTGGGACTGATAAGGTCGAGACCACCACTTTAGTCCAGGTACCAACGCCAACGACCTCTCCTCTGGTTGAACCTTGAAAGCACAACTGCGACTTCCGCCGAGGCTACTCAATCCCAGTACGGAAAATGCGGCGGAACAGGATGGACTGGCCCAACGATCTGTGCTGCTCCGTATAGTTGCAAGATCACGAATGACTACTATTCCCAGTGCCTGTAGGGCGTAAACTCCTAGTCGGAAAAACTGGCACATCAAAAAACAATGCTACTTTCAATTATTTTTCAAATCAACAATTTACACAAGAAAGTAATCAAAAGATTTATAATTTGAAATTCAAGGGGAAATACTTATTAAAGAAGTAATGAAATCTTTAAAACTATAGAGGTGTGTGGAATAAGTTATGTTATAAGTCGATCACTCTACTTTCGGGCCACCCCTCTTTTGGGCTACCCTTTTACACCAAAAATCACTTTTTGGCTTATCAATATCTCTATCAATATTGAATATAATTTAATAAAAATTTTTACATATATAATTCGAACTATTTCAAGGTTATGCTAGGATTTTTAGAATTTTAGAATTTTTCTGAATCGATTTCTAAAGCTTCAAAATATCGATTTCAATTTATATACAAATTATATACAAATTTAAGATTTTATAAAATCTATAATAACTTTTAAAGAAAAATAGCTAAAAATAAATTATAAAATTTTATTATAAATTTATAAAATATTCAATTCAAAAGATCTTAAAAAAAAAAATTCCTTATAAATAAATATTTAAAAGGGTACCCTCAAAATTGCAAGGATTATTTATATTACTCTTAAATCACTATATATTATATCTCTATATTTATTCATTTTTTTGAAAAAAAAATTGAATTTCTATATTGTCACGGCGCCAACTACGTTGCCTTCGTGCCTCAGGCACGAACCCTTAGCGTGCCCTTAGTGTGCCCTACTTCCTATAATAGGGCCTCAACCTTTCATAGCACTTAGAACCCTTATGATACAATATAAGTCTTTACCCATACCTTGACAGTTTGTACCATCTATTTAGAAGCTATTATAGCTTCATTTTAAAGATACTTATTCAAATCGTACTCCAACCACCCCGATCGCTCTGATTCTACCAAAGTTACAATCCAACCGTGTTGATTGAATTCATTGTTGATTTATTATAAATAACTTTACTATTTTTTAGTAAAATTATCCGATTACGTTAAAATATATTTATATTAATCCACCATTAAGAACTCTATAAGGATATTTTGTAGTTACAAAAGCACCCTAGAGATAATTGATCAAGCGGCTGCATTTAATCTGCCCCCATAGTTCCTTTTCTTGAATCACGCCATCAATTCCATTAAAGCTGATATTTCCTTATTCATAGATCTATTCCACAATCTGAATATTATATATTTCGCAACTACTCAAGCTGTATTTACTTCAATCGAAATGATCACAACTTCATTATAAAAACAAGCTGTTGTAGTACATATTCAAGCCAACAAAGCTTAATTATAAATTGCCAAATTACAAGATATAATTGAGATACTAAAGATTGCCGTTTGTAATAATTTAGAAGTCCTGCTCTATTGAAGATACTTCATTTCCTCCAAGAAGTTTAGTGGTGATAAACAAAACATTGCAAAGTGTTAGGATTAGTATATAGTGTTCTGCAATGCAATCAATTGTTATTTAACTACAGATTATGAGAATGAGTCAGAATTCTAGTGGATTATATTCTTTACCAATTTACTCTCTAGCTTGGTTTATATAAACAATCAAATACATTTTGATATGATTACAGATAATCTGTGTGACTCCAATCTCTAACCCCCTAAATAACGCACTATAGTAAGCATCTGGGGTGAGTTGAATAAATAATACCAAACCCTTGATTTTTCACAAAAGGTCTCTATAGATTATAATAAATACAAAATAAGGAAGACTCTATTTAATAATTTCATTACCAAATTCAAGCAGTTTGTTATTAAATATAGGAAAACCGCTGAATAATAAGTCGCTGATTTTAAGCTTAAGGTTTTATAAGAGTTGATTGATATTTCAGTCAACCACTCTAATAAATCTTTTGTTGCTGATATTGATGCATGGACAATTTGGTGGTAAGATATTTATAATAATTTAAAAGAGAAAACTCATTTTGATAATTAATGAAAAAGCTAGAATACTAATTTCAGTTGTAATCAATCGAGGCACCACAATAAAAAGCCAGTTCTAATTATAGTCCCCCCCTGCACCAAAGCCATTTGATAATTCTATGTAATTAAACACCACTCGATAAGATCAACACCCCCCACCCTACTATACTCAAGAGTAATATCTTAACCTTGGCCTCTGCCTTTATTATAAAAAATCAGGTTATATTAAAAACAATTACAATAAGAAACAAGCTAATAATGTGAAGTATAATATCAATACTAATACAGAATACAATTCTTACATTAATCGCTCCCCCGTAACCAATCAATATTAGAGCCCTAAATCCTATCACAACACCATCAACTTTTTATATTAAAGCCTATTCCCGCCTACCAACCGTTTCCCATCTATCAACCATTTCCTAACTACATTATTACACTATATCTCACCAATCCCCTTTAGCCTTACTTAAAAACTTAACCTAGAAAGGTATATTGAGGGATTTGTTTATTTAGAAAAGAATGAAAGCTTTATTCCCTAATTTGGTATATCAAAAGATTAACCTCGGTTTATAATTGCAAATCGAGGTTTTTTATAGAAAATTTATTTTTGTAGATTAGAAGATTAGTTATATCTAGGGATTCTTTATATCTTAAAACAATAAATAATAAATCTTTTAAAATCTTGACGAAAATCTTCCTTATATCTAATATGACTATCCCGTTTATTAGTTTTATAAATAATGGAACTATGGGTTATAACTTTATTAACAAAGAAATTGTCTCCAAACTCCAAATATCTATATAATCTCTTTTTTATACCCATTACCTACTTTTAGTTGATGGGAAGTTTTTCAATGTTCTCTTTTGATATACACTTTTGGATATATAAATTAATAATTATCGAGAAATCGATTTGTTTTATATTACCACCCTATTAATTGCAGATCCACTAATCCTCGATTTCCCCTGGTTTCAATGTTATAATCCTATTATCGATTGGTTGATAATAATATTCAAATTTGTGTTCATATATTATTTGAGATATTACTGTTCTATTAATACTATGGTAACTATTGTTCTCGACACATCTAATAACCATAAAATAACTTTGCCAAAAAATGGCAAAGTTATAATTAATCCCAAATTATCCCTACAAAAACTTATTCCGAAATCAGTTTTTATAGAAAATATTATTGATGAAAGCTTTGAAATTAAATCTTTACTACCCCAAAATCAATTAGTAATTCTTGAACCTATCAAAGCCCCGGATATCCAAAGAAACCCCAACGCCATTAACCTCGAAAACAACAAAAACAAAAACTTCTATTATACTCATTGCATCGATAATAAAGCGAATATCCGAACTAGAATAATCCCCAATCGTTCATTCTTGAAATTAGCCCCAGTTTGATTCATTACCAATTCTAAAAAGTATAAGAGATCACCACAAAACCAAAACACCTTACCCTCATTACTATCATTGTTATTAAATTCCTCAAGCAAGCCACTCGACACTATGCGAAGTATCTGTTCCGAAATGTAAGATATAAAATTCTTTATAGTTAATAATTTTATATAATTTTATAAAAATAATGATGTTTATGTTATAAAAGTGTTTTGGGATGAATTAGATAGGGTTTGTGATTTATACTATATAATGACCAAGGATTTTATTTAATTGTATCGAGGCTTAGTGGATAATGATATCAATAAGTTTATGGAAAAGACAGATCAATCTATCTTTTCTATGTTAAAAATCCAAGATAAGTTGTCTCTCTGGTTTTGTAATCTATATTTGGGATTTCTACCCTTTTTTGTTAACAAACTTTTACTACGACGTTCGTGGGATTACAAAATCGAGATTATACCAGGTAAGAAACCACCATATAACAAAAACCATCCAATATCCCCGGTTGAGCTTCAAATTATTTGCAAATAACTTGATGACAATTTGAACAAGGGATTCATTCGGGAATCTCGCTTTCGATCAACCGCTCCACTCCTCCTAGCTGCTAAATTAGGAGGAAGCGTTCGAATCTATCAAAATTATTGGGGCCTAAACAATGTTATTATCAAAAATCGATACCTTCTATTATTGATTAAAAAAACCCTCAATACTTTATACCACACTAAAATCTATATCAAGCTTGATATTATCGTTGCTTTCAACAAATTACGAATTGCAAAGAGCCACAAATGGAAAACCGCTTTCATTATTTGTTTTGGTTTGTTCGAATCACTAGTGATGCCTTTCGGATTCTGCAATGTACCAACCTCGTTCCAGAATTATATTAATTATATTCTTTTCGACTTTTTGGATAGGACTTGTATAGTATATTTGGATGATATTTTGATTTACTCCGAGAATATTGCAGATTACAAAAAACATATCCGCAAGATTATCCAGTGATTGATCGATGCTGGATTATAGATTGATATCGATAAATGTAAATTCAAAACAAAAAGAACCAAATACCTCGGCTTAATTATTACCCCAAAAGGTATAGAAATGGATTTGGAGAAAGTCGATATTATATTCAATTGGAAATCATTAATTAAATTCAAAAACCTCCAGCGTTTCTTTGGATTTGCCAATTTTTACCAACATTTCATTCACAATTTTTTCAAGATCGCAAAACCTCTCAATCGTCTTTTGAAGAAGGAGAGAGTGTGGAGTTGGGATTCTGAATAGGAAGATGCTTTTATAATATTGAAGAATGCTTTTTTCTTTGCTTCGGTCTTTATTATATTTGATTATTATTGTTGTATAGTGGTCGAGACCAATACTTTCGATTGGGCTGTGGGTGGTGTCCTTTTGTAATATAATAACGAGGGAGATTTGTATTTAGTGGCATACTTTTTGTCAAAATATAGTGTTGTTGAATGCAATTACAAAATCTATAATAAAAAACTCCTAACAATTATAAAATCATTAGAGGAATGGAGGCTGGAATTATATGGTGTTTAGAAACCATTCGAAATCATTACCAATTATAAAAACCTCGAATACTTTATATCAACAAAAATATTAAATCAATGATAAGCTAAATAGACCGAATTCTTATCAGAATTCAACTTCCATATTATATATCGATCTGGTTACAAGGCTGTTTGTTCCGATGCTTTGAACCATAAAACTAAAGATTACTTAGTATACACCAATCCTAACGACGATCGAATTAAGAACCACTTATAAACAATCCTTTTAGAATGGGTATTCGATGCCGTTACATTCAAGGATATCATTTGACAAGCGAGCAGTGATTTAGATTTGATTATAACTTCAATAGGTATAATCATCCCCGATACCAATAAACCGATCAATGATCTTATCGATAAAGTATATAAATCGTCCAAACTAATTATAATTATGCATATAACACTTCAAAACCCCTCTGTTTGTTATTGGCTATTAGATATTCAAAAGGATTTTCGGATAGTTTTATAAGATTGTAGATTAGTCAATAATAAGATTTTCTATTGCAATTATCTCTTTGTTCCCCCCTCTACCAAACTTCACACACAAATCATATACTGTATACATTCAATTGGACCAGCCGGATATCCAAACCACATCAAAACTGTCGATTTTATTTCTCATATATATTGATAACCCAATATATCTAGAGAGATTGAAACATTTGTACAAGCTTGCTAATTCTGTTTTCGCATCAAAACCTTTTACTTCGCTACATCTGGATTTCTTAAACCCTTACCAATACCATTCCGTCCTTGGTCAAACATTTCTATCGACTATATTATATTATTATTAATCAATAAACACTATAAAAAAAAATATCAGTATATCATTATGGTTGTTTACCATCTAACCAAAATACAACATTTTATATTAGTGGTAGGATTGTCCGTAGAGGAGCTTGCGGATCGATTTGTCGAAAAGATATATTGCCTATATAGCGCTCCCAATAATATTATATCCAATAAGAACTCCCAATTCATCTCTAAATTCTGGAAGTATTTATTCAAACGCTTATCAATCATTTTAAAACAATCTTCCTCATTCCATTCCAAATCCAACAGTCAAATGGAGAGGATCAATGTTATGGTAAAGCAATATCTTTGTACCTTTATAAACTTTTATCAAAACAATTGACTCGATTGGTTTCCATTTGTAAAATTTGTATTGAACAATATTACATTAGAAATCACCGGTGTATCCCCATTCTTCGCCAACTATAACTATTATTCACACCTCGGAGTTGAACCATTCATATTAATTCTACCAAATCTATCATACCAAAAAAAACGAGAGTTCCTTAAAGCCAACAAGATTACAAACAGATTTGATTTCATTCTAATTAAGCTTAAAGCGCTTACAGCTCAATTAATCCAAAAATACAAAGATTGTACTAACAGAATCCGAATCGATACTCCCCTTTACAAAGAAGATAACAAAATATAAATTAATATAAAAAATATGAAAATCAATTGTTTAATGAAAAAGGGTAACAACAAATGGGATGGTTCTTACAAAGTCCTCAAAATCTATAAACAAACTTATCTACTACAACTCCCAACTAACTTCAAGATTTTTCTAATATTCCACAACTCACTACTTCGATCGCTTTATTATTCGCTAGGATTACTAGGCCAAAACATTATCAATATTACCAAATCATATAGAAATCAAGGTCAAATTCTTGAAAAAGATGACGAAATATACAAAAAGATTGAACAATAGGAATTCGAGGAGATCCTTAATTATTATAATGAATATAATTTCCACTATTATATCAAATGGAAACACCACCCATTGTCATAACAACCAATTAAAAACCTTTGAGGTTAAAAGAAAATAATCATTACATTTCATCTAATGTATTTAGATAAATCAGATCTGTTTGTATAAATTAGATTCAAAAAGCCTGTTATCTCAAATACTACTACACCAATAATAACTCTTAAACAAGGATTGGGCAAATCGAAGAAAATCCATCAATTGATTATTATCTTAAAAATAGTTTGTTTTAACCCTGTAATAGAAATTAAATTGTTCTAATATTATTTCAAAGGGTTTTGGATTTTTATTTAATCAATATTAAATCGATTCTTTATAACTTTACCAAAAAATGGTAAAGTTATCTTATGCCTTAGTTTGTTTAGAACAAGTAAGCTTTAAAAAGGAGATATTATTACAACACCAACTATATTGTTTTTATACCTCAAACACGAATTCTTAGTGTATCTTTAGTATACTCTACTTTTTATAATAGGGCCTCAACCTTTTATAGTACTTAGAACTTTTATGGTACAATATAAGTCTTTACCCGTACCTTGACATATATAGATTTAGATTTGGATTTTTCAAAAAGATATATAATTTTCTTTTAATAATTATTGTTAAGAAGTTATTAAAGATTTTATAAAAATTTAAATTTATATGTGATTTATATATGAATTGAAAATCGAGATTTTGAAGTTTTAGAAATCGATCCAAAAAAATCCTAAAATTCTAAAAACTTAAATATAAACTTAAAATGATTCGAATTATATAGATCTAAATTTTCATTAAATTGTATTCAATATTAATAAAGATATTAATAAATCAAAAAAGTAATTTTTGGTGTAAAAGGGTGGCCCGAAAGAGGGGTGGCCTGAAAGTAGGGTAGTCGACTTATGTACCGCCTTCGTACTGAGGCCTATAACGACTATTTAGCATAAACCCCAAAAATAGATTTCTGTCTAAAGCAAAAAAAATTCTATAATTTGTATAATACATCTATAGAAATCTTGGAAAGAAAAATTGTATTATACAAAACAATATAAATTATAATTTTATTATAGAAAATATTATATTATTAGAAAGCGTCTGCTATTGGTACAAGATATATAGTAGGGGCTCGCTCATGTGATAGCTGCCAAGCTTATCAGACGATTCTTATTGGTCTGGAAGATAGAGGGTAGAGAGAGATTGAATAAATTAGGGGAAATTCTTGTCAATAGGGATGTTGATTACTTTTGTACGCGAAAGATGTGTAATGCCGTGTTGAATAGTATGGCTATAAGGTCCTGATAGATGCTGTGCGGTAGACTTACGTGCTAGTGCAACGAGCCCAAGGAAAGGATTATCAGTCTCTGCTAGATCTGCTATATTTGACTGTGAAGCGAGTGCCCATCGCAATTATGCAAGATATGGAAATGGGCGACGTGAAAGCCTCAGATGAGGTTGTAACCATTGCTGCTGATTCCAAATCTTCCTCGAACAGAGAGAAGATAGACAAACTTGAGGCGCGGAACTCGTTCTCCCAAAAAGAGCCCGTTGTGAGCATGACCCCCAAAGACTCTACTCCCGCCGCGACATAACAATCAGTCAGCGTCAACAACGAGCCACAGTACCCTGAGGGTCTTAAACTCGTCACCATTATACTAGCGCTGTGTTTGGCTATATTTTTGGTGGCGCTGGATCAGACGATTATTTCTACTGCTATTCCACAGATTACGGATCATTTCAAGAGTACGGGAGATATTGGTTGGTGAGTGCATTGTTGTTGAGTGTTATGCATGGGATTGATGTTTTGAGATTTATATGTATGAGTGATTGCTGATGTCTGTAGGTATGGATCAAGCTACTTACTTACGAAAGCGGCGTTGCAGCCTAGTTTTGGGAGGATATACTTAATCTTCAGCGTTCGTGTGCACTGCGTTTCTCAAATATAGAACCGCTTTTTGGCTAACGATTTGATAGATCAAATATACCTTCCTGACTGCCATTGCCATCTTTGAGCTTGGGTAAGTAATCATCACATCCTCTATCAGTCCCGCGCACTGACAGATCAATACGCAGCTCCTTAATCTGCGCTACGGCAACGAGCAGTAATATGCTGATCGTTGGCCGAGCGATCGCTGGAGCGGGAGTAGGAGGTCTGTTTACAGGTTCGATTATTATTGTTGTGTATAGTTGTAAGTTCTAGCTTACTTTAACTCACCACTCATACAAATGGTTTCATCGAGACAGGCAGAACTAACTTGAGAAGTGCCGCTGCGTAAGAGGCCACTGGCAATGGGTATAATTAGTAGTATGTGGGGAATAGCATCAGTCGCCGGACCATTGCTCGGCGGCGTCTTTACGCAAGTCCCCCATTTACAGACATAGCATCTACAGACCCACTGACCTTCTCAAACAGCGATAAGCTTTCCTGGCGCTGGTGCTTCTACATCAAGTAAGAATATCAATACCCCATACCCAAGTCCAGAACCTCAACAAACGCCAGCTAACTCCCCTTCCCCGCCACAGCCTCCCCATCGGAGCCTTCTGTGTCGCTGTAATATCTCTTATCCTTCACATTAACCGCCCCAATAATCCCTCCTCTCTTACCCTCAAACAACGCATCTTAAAGCTCGACCTCCTCGGTGCCTCTCTCCTCATCCCTGCCATAATTTGTCTCCTCCTTCCTCTCCAATGGGGTGGCTCCACTTACCCTTGGAACAGCGGTCACATTATCGGCCTCTTCGTCACCTCAGCTATTCTCACCCTCCTATTCATCTGCACGCAAATCCGGCTAGGCGAGGCCGGAACCGGGGCTGCGATCTCCGCACTCGGGTACTACACCCCAATCATGCTCATCTGCATGTTGTTATTTGCCATTGGCTCCGGCCTACTAACCACGCTGTCGGTCAACACGTCGTATGCGCGGAACGCGGGGTTCCAGATTCTTACCGGTCTGGGTGTGGGCATTGGGTTCGAGAGCGGGATTATTGTCGCGCAGACGGTGATGTCAAACAAGCGGATTCCGGTGGCTATATCGTGTGTTTCGTTGTTTATGACGCTGGGTGGAGCGGTCTTTGTAGATTGGACTTGATGCATTCAACAACTATCTTACTGCCGGAAAGCGGTGACCAAACACGTGATAAAGACCATCAGATCAATTTGTTGCATATCTGAAAAAACGACAACTCAAATTACAACCATCTCCATAAATTCAGCGCCAAATCGAAAAAGTTCCATCGACTGGGAATAAGAACAATTTCTCGGAGTTATTCCCGGCGTGAATCACTCGTGAATATTGCCAGATGCTAACTAAGAACTTGGATTTCAACTCTCAAGGCAGCTTCCATCATCACCTTACATACCCTTTAAGAAGTTTGATGTCAAAACAACGGTTTAAACCATTTTATTTAATATATATTTTCCTTACTATAATAGCGTCGATGTCTCTTTCTCAGTTGGGACAGTGTCGCGTCATTTAAAGAGCTAATACTTTTAGCTTTACGGCAATCAAACATATAACTGCGAAAATGGCCGCCTGGAGACCTCTCAAACTTTCTAACTCTGCTGGCGCACACCTACCCCTCTTTCTCATCTCATCCGAATTCAACAATGATTC
Source organism: Botryotinia globosa (assembly GCA_014898425.1). NCBI lineage: Eukaryota > Fungi > Ascomycota > Leotiomycetes > Helotiales > Sclerotiniaceae > Botryotinia > Botryotinia globosa. The sequence goes on along the minus strand of RCSZ01000003.1, from coordinate 1,260,211 downwards.
ATACCTAGTTCAACTGACCGATTTAACGAATACCTGGGCCGAAAGTGTAGGTCGCGATGCGATAATCGAACGAAGCAGAGAAGGGAATACCAGTATCGATCCAAATGAGGATGAGGACCAGTTATCGATATTTCTTGAAAAGATCGGACTTGGTCTTGCAGGAGGAAATGATACTAGTCTATGTCTGCAAGTCGGGCCGGACATTGGAGATATCTCACCAAGTCTACTTCTCCATGTTGCGATTCAACTACCTGGTGGATTGAAGGACTTGGAATGGCGTTACGAATTGGCCTTACAGACGCCGAAAGAAACCGTCAACAAGTTGCTTCTTCCAAGTTTAATCGCGCTACAAGAAAAGAAAAAAGAAGTCGAGGAGCTAGTGGAGTTGCTTGAGGAGAAAGATGCGGTTATACAGAAATTGGTGGATACTTTGGAAAATCAAGGGACTGACCTAGGTACAGTATTCCATCAGGTTGCAGGAAGACCGGGAAAGAAAATTGACAGAAAGAAGGCGAGTGAGAAGATCCAAGGATTGAAATTTTTCGACGTAGAAGCTTGGAAGCAGAAGTCGGGATCTGATAAACCGGACGATAAGTGGGAGTTATTGAACAATGTCTTTGGTGGCAATGATATAAGTCCGAATCTCTCCAAGCCGAATAGTCTTGACAAAGAGGATCGGAAACACAATTGGTGGGAGCATATGCAGGGCAAGAGGGTTGGTACGTTAGGGAGTAAGCTTGCGACGAATACAACAGATTCATCGTGGAGACGTACTCCACAAGAACATACACAACCCGAGGATGATTTTCAAGTACAATCAACACCACCTCATCTCTCAAGGACTAGGGCGAAGCCCGATGTTTTAATGGATGATTCTACAGATGATGATGACGATGATGATCTCGATGCTCCATCCCAGCGTTCGAGAGTACCAGATAATCTGTCTATTTCGCAAGCTCGCGCACCAAGTCCCGATCGAACTATAAGCCCAAGCCCACCCAGAGCAAAACCCCTTGTTAAACTGGGTACAAAACGCAAAGCTCCAACACCAACTTCTCCAAGTCAAAACGCAGAGGATACCACTGAAGATGACGAACCCATACCAGACAGCTTACACTCTACGAATGCAATTAATGATAATGATAATGATAATGATACCACCGATGATGACGACCCACCCTCTCCACCTCCAAAACGCCAACAGACTCCCAAGACTTCGCCAGCTAAGCAGAAGGGCAAGCTTGGGAAGATAGGCGGAAAGAAAGCTCCGTCGTCTTCTCCAGAACCGAAGTCGGAGCCGGAGCCGGAGCCAATCGTTGAACCTGAGGCTATTAAGGTGCGACCCAAAAGAGGCATGCTCGGCAAAATAGGCGGAAAGAAAAAGGAGACAGCATCAATACCTGACATCGACTCTCAGATTTCAGTATCGCCAAAGAAGAAGCTGGGTACGATCGGTGGGAGGAAGACCGCTATCGAGGGCGCTAGTCAGGGAGAAGATACCCCTGACGAAGTGAATAGAGGAAGGGGAAGAGCACTGACGACAGAGGAGACGGAGAAATCAAGAGAAAAAACCCCACCACCAAGGGAGACTTCTGAGGAACGGGCTGATAAGAAGAGAGCGATTTTGAAAAAGGAATTGGAAGCAAAAAGTAAGGCACCAGCTAAAAAGAAAAGAAAATTTTGAGGGGAGAAGTCATGGGTAGTGAAAATGTGTAAACATATAAGTATTTTCATCTACCCCATCTGAACAATTCTGCATTTTCGTTACAGACCTTGCTTCTTGTCATCAGCCTTGCGCACATCATTCATTTTCCAATTATCTACAGCATCTCAGCAGCCTCACTAGCTAGACGACAAGTCTCTCTATTTGAAGTTTCATTACACTCGTCACCACATCACATACTCAAAGTACTTTCTTTGTGTTTATTGCACCCTTACAAAATTCATTCGAGTACTGTTCAATCTTTGAATGCCATGTCTCTTGCTTCAAGTCGTTTACCTTCCCTGATGCGCGGCCTCTGGTACCTCTCTTCATGCACCAAGCGTTACCTCGATGCTCTATTAAGAAACTCCAAATTTATTCAATAAACCTTTCTCTTCCAGTAGCTGAGTAAGACTCGAGATCATGGTTGCATATGTCAAGCACGGATCACATACTACCCATATTGTTGCCATGTGGTTTTGTTGCATGTCTAGAGCACAGACCGCATTGTTGAGTTGTTTGTATGGAGGTGAAATGGTTTGTCGTCTTGTGTCTTCATCATGGACTCGTATTCTTGCTAGGCTTCCAGCACTTTCTCGATACACTTGCTGGGTTGGCACACTTTGGCGAAACATCTACACAGACAAGTCACATGTTTAAACCCCTTCGACATGTTATTTTGTTGCTTATCTCAAGCACAGACCGGGCTCTTGGGAAGCCATGTTTGTGTAAAGTAGACGACATCTTTTGCTCTGTATCGACGTTCTACATCTTTCAGTATGGTATAGGCGGGGTATGAGACTGGAGATTAGTCGACACTTACTTGAGATCTACAATCTATCATCTCTTGTGCTCGTACAATGATTGATCAGTGATATAGATGCAATAGGTCTTGTCAGATAGGTACTTGCTTGGAATGAAAGTAGGCGATTTGACTTTTTGACATACTGGATGAGAATTTCCAGATATTCTATATCAATAACGTTAATGGATATACAAAGTGGGCTTATAGATAGCCCTGGTCAAGCAGGTAGGTATAATATGTATAAAGCGTATTAGATCGTCTTGATCGTTAGCTCAACCCCTTTTCCCCATCGAGCCAAATCAAGCGGTATCCAAATCATCTTTCTGTGATGGTCAATACGTTCATTCTATATTATGAAGAGATTGACTTTGAAACTGTACAGATATGCGCAATCTGGATCACGTCACTATCTTGGTGATGTAATGTATGAATCTTTACTCTATGCAATCGAGTAAGTATATCATCCTCAATATATGCATGTACTGTATCGTATGTCGTACACTCATAAGGCTGAGACAAGCCTTCTGTTTCGACAGATGTACGTACATAGGTACCTGTTGAATCGAACTAACCCCAGCATCCACCAGTGGTCTCAACTAAACGATTAGTCTCAACGTCTAACGATGCTTAAATCACCATATTCGATGAATCATATGATAGCAGGTAATTATACAATATATAAATAGATAGACGGTAGCAAGAAAAGAAACCATCCATCATCCATCCAAAAATCTCCCATCACGATGATAAAATTACCGACATGCAACAAAAGCATCCCTCACGCTCCTCCTTGCTTTTTTTTATCTTCGCGTGTGCCATTTGTTGCACGTCTAGAAAATGTGCATCGCGATCTTGGTTTTGTGATGAGGATGGTGGGTTGATTGATGGATGGATGGTTCGTATATCCAGAGATGCATAGATAGATACAGACAAGACAGACTTAGCGACGAATTCTCGATGGCGCGCACTTCTTTCAGATCGTCTTTATCCGAAAGGTGGCGGGAGTGACGGAGTAAAGGAAGCGAGGATCGGGAGATGTTTATTGGGGGAGAAGAAAAGGAAAGAGGGAAATGAGGAAGATTAGTCAGCATCGGCATCGTGATTGCGCAGCGCATTCTTGGGGCGAGAGGTCAGATGAGATGAGATGAGATGAGATGAGACGTGATGAGATGAGATTCTGGGATAATTACCAAGTCTTTGTGATTTTTTTATGGATTTATGGAGGGTTCTATGTTTTATATTTTTAAATGGTTTCCAAGGCATGGGCATGGGTATGGGCATGACAAATGAGGAAATCTGGGAAATGGATGAAAGGAGAGGGAATATTAGGTTTTGTTGCATGTCTGACATCGTCGATGTACTTTGTAAAATAATTGATTGCTAATGAGTGATGAGGATGATGGATTGATTGCAGCGGGATGGCATCATTTGGGGGGGGGGGGGTTGGACCGGGTTGCTTTTCATCGTACGATACGATGATGATAATAATGATATAGCAAAATCTGTTAGGATATATATATAGTAGTAAGCTATCAGGACTTCAATCCCTGATACTATATCTTTTAGGTTAGATTGTATATGTAGCGTAGTAATAAAGCTTACAACTTCTATTAGTTTTTATATATATAATAAAATGTTAGGAATTAAATCAAATAAATATTATTCTGAAATCTCTAATTAAAGCTTGTTTAATTTAGAATAGATTTTCTTATTAAGAAATGAATCAAAAGTAAGAATATATTTATTTAATAATTAGATATTCTGAATTCATTAATAATTAATTATTAATAGTGAGGGTATTGAATAATATAATTATATTATTATATTATATGATTAACTATATAAATAAATATTCTCTATAATTATTAGTCTTTTTGAAACAAAAAGAATAAAAGAGGGGAGCTTTGTAAGGATATATATATAGTAATAAACTGTTCGAACTTCAATCTTTGATACTGTGCCTTTTATAGGTCACATTTCATGCGTGGTGTAATGGTAAAGCTTACGACTTCTGTTGGTTTCCATGCACGTGACAATGCGACCATGAGTACAGAATCCCGGCAGCGACGGTCAATCCAGAAAATGGTACACGCAAGACAGAGAGAGGGCGAAACAGTCAACGCCTTCATGACCTACCTAGAAGGACTAGAGGAGGACATCGAGCTGGAAGCGGACAGCATTCGGAAAGAAAGGCTCCTATCGGGGCTCCTACCTAGAATAGCTCGAAGGATAACAGAATCCCCGCAACAACCTGAAACACGCAGCGAGCTTATAAAGCAAGCCTGTAGATTGGAAAGCGCAGACAAGTTGTACCGAAGAAAAGACGCAAGGCAGTCGCAGCGTACCTGAAAAACATAACCCATCACCAATCCAAAACTTTACCACTACACTACATACGCAATCTGATCTATAAAAAGCACAGTATTAAGGATTGAATTTTTAATAGCTTATTACTATACATGTTTCCTAATAAAGCTCCCTTCTTTTATTCTTTTTATTTTAAAAAGATTAATAATTATAAAGTATATTATATATATAATTAATTATATAATTTATAATAATATAAAAGAAATTTAATCTTATTATATTATTCAATACTCTTATTATTAATAATTAATTATTAATGAATTCAGAATATCTAATCATTAAACAAATAAATTCTTATCTCTGATTTACTTTTTAATAAAAAAATTAATTTTAAACTAGATAAACCTCAATTAAAGATCTTAGAACAATATTTATTTGATTTAATTCCTGATATTCTATTACATATATAAAAACTAATAGAAGTTGTAAGTTTTATTACTATGTTATATATATAATCTAATCTATAAAAGATATAGTATTAGGGATTGAAGTCCTAATAGCTTATTACTATATATATATCCTAACAAAAAGTTTGAAAGTATTTTATAAATAGTTTTGAATATATTAAATAATAATTTATTTATAAAATTAAAAATTAATATAGAAAATAAAATAAAAACTTATATTATAATAAATAACTAATATACTAAATATTAAGAACTTAAATTATAAAATCATTATATAAATTATGTATATTATTATATATATATATATATATATCAGAAGATTGTTAAAAATTTATATTAAAATATTAAAAAATTGATTTAATAAATAGAATTGAATAAAAAGGTAATATTAATGGATTCCTGAGTAAAATCCGGCCGACAAACAACTGTGCTCTAATACTATATTAGGACATCTACTCTAGCAAGCAAAACGAAAAGGTGAATGCTGAGATATTCAACCGAAAAGATACATATTTACCTAGATAAGTGTATATGAAAGGGAAAGGAATGAAGTATACCTATCTAGATACCTCCCTCATTTACAAACGAAGATCTCAAGTCAATCGTCTACGATATGTATGCAACAAGACTTATAAATTTGCTGAGTTGATATCAATAATATAGGGACGTAAATAGAGTCACCAAGGTGAATATTGAGATATGCAACAGAAAACCAGAAGAAGATGATGATGATCAAAGTATTGAATCCTATACCAACTCAAGCATCCCTAGGTATCTACTACTCATACCTACAACCAAGTAGTAATCGCCGATTCATTCTCATCAGCATAGATAGGTAGGTAATCTTACCTAGGTAGCTGGAGGTATATTATACCAAAACCCACGATCCAGCCACAAGCGAACAAAACAAACACGTGGACCTGGAAAGCATCGAAAAAGCATCGACCCATCGGTCCCGATCCTTTCTTCCCTCCCTCGCTCCTTCCCTCTATCATCCATCATCCATCTCCCTCCAAATCTCGATGTTCATGCGCTTCCGGAGTCCAAGGTCGGTTACATACAAATAATCCATCCACCATCGACCTCAAATCAGGCCATCCAGCCAGCAAGCCAGGCATCCATCAATCAATGATTCAAAGTCCCCCCACCGATCAGTACCGGTAGTATTACCTAATCCCATCTTCTCAACTTTCCAACCACCAGCGTCATGGGCATCTCAACCATCTTATCACATCGCAATTCATCGCAATTCATTACATCTCAACTACAGCAAAACCTCTCTATAAGGATATCGATTTTTGTATAAAAGTATCCAACTAATTCTAATATAATAATAATCTCTTTCCAATTAATCCTGATTAAATTATATTCCATAACTATTTAAATCAAAAAATTATTTTATAAAAAATATTTAAAATTTCATAATGTATTAATTATATACTAGGTAACTAATCCTAATAATTCTATTAATTTCATAAAAATATATATAATCCTAACATTAAAAAATATAAGCAGCATATTCTAATAAAAGGGGTTTAAGAATATAAATTATTTTTAAACTTGAAAATTTTAGGATTGAAAAAAATTAAGAATAATAAAGATTCTTCTTATAAGTCGAATATGACACTTTCAGGCCACCCCTCTTTCGGGCCATCCTTGTACACCAAAAATCACTTTTTAGCCTATTAATATCTCTATTAATATTGAATATAATTTAATAAAAATTTATATATATTTAATTCGAATTATTTTGAGCTTATATTAAAAAATTTAGAATTTTAGGATTTTTCTAAATCAATTTCTAGAGCTTTAAAATATCGATTTTCAATTTACATATAAATCACATACAAATTAAATTTTTTATAAAATCTTTAATAACTTTTTAATAATAATTATTAAAAGAAAATTATATATCTTTTTGAAAAATTCAAATCTGAATCTATATAGAAATTCAAAAAAAAAATTCAAAAAAATGAATAAATATAGAGATATAATATATAGTGAGTTAAAAGTAATATAAATAATCTCTGTAATTTTAAGGGTATTCTTTTAAATATTTATTTATAAGGAATTTTTTATTTTTTCAAGATTTTCCAAATTGAATATCTTATAAATTTATAATAAAATTTTATAGTGATTTATTTTTAGCTATTTTTATTTAAAAGTTATTATAGATTTTATGGAATTTTAAATTTATATGTAATTTGTATGTAATTAAAAATCGATATTTCGAAGCTTTAGAAATCGATCCAGAAAAATCCCAAAAATTTCAAAATTTCAAAATAGATTTGGAACAATTCGAATTATGTAGATTTAAATTTTTATTAAATTGTATTCAATATTGATAGAGATATTAATAGATTAAAAAAGTGATTTTTGGTGTAAAAGGGTGGCCCGAAAGAGGGGTGGCCCGAAAGCGACTTATCTTAATATCTCCTTTCCATATATTGTAAAAGAGTAGAAGGTGGTAGGGTTATAGAGTAGTTCTTCGCATATATCACAGGAAAGTCATTATAGCGTTTCGCCTCAGACAAAGAAGAGAAGGGGAAGGCTCTACATAGCACTTCACAAAACATACTAGAAGTTTGATGGGTGGGAACTGCAGTCACTGTCCTTTTTAAACTACAAGGAAAAAGGATTATAAATACTAGCTGCAAAAGTGGACCACGTGACTAGCACAAAGATTCGCTCACAATATTCTAAATCTACCGACCTTCTCAAAACATCCACCGAACCAATAAAGTGATATATATCTTCCTGTTGCATATCACACTCTACATTCTATTCACTTGTTTTATATTCATTAGCACATTGCTATATATGATAGAATATCAAGAATGCTGTGTTATATGATAGGTTTCTAGATAGAGTATCAAAAAATGTCGTGTTGCATACTAGGTATCTATCTATACATCCACCTTGTGTAACATATCATATGACATTTGATCTCTGAGTTGATTCATCATCCATGGGGTAATTGTAACTGTAGTGGAATTTACCTACCTACCTAGGAGGATCTGCGTATCGCATATTACATATCGCATGGAATTTACCTATGAATGTTTCTTATTATATACTAGTAGTGTATTTTGATTTAGGGGTATCTATTTAGCATCTAGTATCTAGTATCTAGTATTTAATATCTAGTATCGCATTACTCGATTCTCGATTCTAAATATTCTGTTTACTTTCATTTATTTTAATTTGATATTTTATAGAAAATATAAGTAGAAGTTTAAATGTAAATTCTTTTATATATCTATATATAAATCGATGAGGAGTAAAATTATATATATATATATATAGTTATATGAATAGTTTTATTATATATAATATTATTTATTATTTATTAGTTCTAATTAATATCTTTTATTATATATATAGAAAATAAATGTATGAGGGAGAAAAGAGAAAAGAAGAGACGAAAAGAGAAAAGAGAAAAGAGAAAGAGAAAAGAGAAAAGAGAAAAGAGAAGAGAGAAGAGAGAAAGAGAAGAGAGAAAAGAGAAAAGAGAAGAGAGAGAGAGAAGAGAGAGGAGACGAGCCAGAGCCCCCGCGCGAGCCCGCGCCTCGAGAAGCTCCAGCGCACAGCCACGCAAAGAGCGCAGCGCACCGCGCGCCCGCCCAAGCACACGCCCCGATCACCCCCGCGCACCTACCGCTCTCGCGCCCCTCGCCCCCGCCCCCCCTCCATCTCCCCGCCTCCGCTCGCACACTCTCTCCTCTCCCTCGCCCTCTCTCCGCCTCCTCTCGCCCTCCCCCTCGCCCCTCGCCCTCGCCCTCCTCGCCCCCTCCCCTCCCCGCCTCCTCCCTCTCTCACGCCTCTCCCGCGCCAAGCGCCCTCGCGACCCTCTAGAGTTCTAAAAATAAGAAGAATGAGTATATTATATATCAGAATATTTCTAAATATAGAAAGAATAGTAAAGTATACTATACTATATAATATAAATGAGATAATGTAAGAGTTGAGGCCCCGACTTATCGTATATTTAAGCGAGATTAAGATAACTATCTAATTTCATATATCTTATTTTAAAAATTCAATTATTATTCTAAAATTTATTATTTTTAATTCAAATTCAAAATGGATATTGAATATAATTACAAAGATGATTATTATAAATTTTATTAAAATTAATATACTGTTTAATATTCTAGAATTATTCAAGCTAGAATTGATAAAAAATCCTGGGGATGGATTGCTTTAAATTTAGATGTATTACAATTTATTACAAAAAGTATATTTAAATCTAATTCGATTCGAAGAATTCGAAAAGGGAAGGTTTATTAAAAGCCTATAATAATTATTAAAAAGATTTATTGAATTATAAAAACGATTATTAAAAATTGAAATAGAAAAAGGATAATTTTTGAATAAGTGAAGAATATATTTAGTATTAAAGCTTCGATATATATAATTCGAAAAGAATTGTATTGATATAAATATAAAAGATATATAGTATATTCTAGATTCTTTATTTTAAGGATATAAACCAAAAAGAGATTAGATTTTATATATAGATATTATTAATAAAGAATTAGTAATATTGTTATTACTAGATTAAAAGGGGGAGATTGAAGGCTAATTATATAATTGGATAAAAGTATTTTTAAACTAGAAAAAGTAAGTAGGATATAAATTATTAAATAAATTGATAAAAAGAGATATATTAATTATATTAAATCAATATATCGATTGCAAAAGATATTAGTAATGATATACAGTGTGATCGATTAGAATTATAAATCTCTATTAATCTTTTTGAAAAAGCTTGAAAATAATAAAAGCATTATCTCCAAAGTATATATACAATAAGTCCTTAAACCTATTATATTCCTATTATTCAATAAATTAGAATTTGAATATATATTTATAAAGAACGATTTTAAAGTGTATTCAAGATATACCTATAGAATTCGATTAGAATATAATATATAAAATTTTAATTAATTATTCTCCTCTTCAAATTTTAATCCAATTAAAAAATATAGTGATAAATAAAAAAGGAATTAAAAAAGCTATCATTTATATCTACTTCTATAAAGGAATTGAAATATGAATTGTAAGCTTTTTAAAATAAAATAAATTCTTTAGATTTCAAACTATATATTGAGAGATTAACTTGCAAAATTGAAAATGTAATTGAAATACAAAGATTAGCTATTATTTATTAATATAATATTCAATTTTTATAAGATTATATTGTATAGTTGATTTATTATTAAATTTTAAAGAATAAGATCGAAAAATGAGTGGTGTGCGATAAGCCGAGGCCTCAACTCTTATATTCAAAATGTATAAGTAGTATTATATAAAATGGATTTAGTATACTTAGGTTACTATAAGAGATTCTCATTATCTATCTCATTACCTAACTATTCACCTGCATTGTCCATCTATCATTTAATAGATGTTGATTAAAAAAGTACATAGATAAGTGAGTGTATTATTTATATTGCACATCTTCATTATCCACCTGGATATTTGATCTTCAGACGTACTAGCAGAAATATTGGATGTTTGGCGAAAAGCCCAATTCTGCAAGTGTTTAGGTATGCGATCAAGTATGAGAAAGATGTATGAGAAGACTGGGATCATGCAAATCCGTAGCTAGGTAAGCATAGAAGATTTGTAAGCATCAATGAATGTATCAAAAGGTACTCTGCGATCGAGAAATCTACTCGATCCAATTTTAAACTGTGATACGGAACAAATATGCAAGCAAAAGTAGACTCGAAAGGAATTAATCAGACTAGACTACTCAAAAAATACCAATACAAAATCTCCTCCATCGAAAGAAAGAAAAAGAACAAAAAAAATGCAGTGCTCCTCCTCCATAAAAGTAATGATCCAACAATTGACTTACAAGAACCCAGACTCATTACAAAAGCTCCCCAATTCCTACACCATTCACACAACCCCTTTATTACGCTTTAAATCCCTCCACCTGGAACTGCATTTTGAATCCCTCATGCGCCTTCCGCCTTCCCCTCTTATCAATATACCCCACCATAGCCGCAAACCCCAAACACCCCAACGCAATCACATACTGTCCGATCTGCAAAGGAACTCCCCTACTAATCTGCTGACCCGTGCTCCTACTCGTGACAAACTGGATTGCTCCTCCAGCAGTACTAATACTACCCGCTGCACTCATCATGTTACCCGCGCTCCACTGCAAGATCGCAGATGCCATTTTGGAGGTGGGGAGAGTCCAGATTGTCCAGAGAACTCCGATGCTGAAAGCAAAGAAAGGGACGAGGATTAGAGGGAGAAGTTTTTGTTGAATGCCGACGGCGAGTTCAATGTTTTCGGCAGTAGATGTGTCGGTGCTTCCTTTGAAGAGCGCGGCTTGTACGATGGCGGCGGCGCTGCTGGCGGTTCGACCGTAAGGAAAATTCGGTGTGCAGACATCTTTACCCGTACTAGGGATGATAGCACAGACTCCTAAGGTTGGGTCAGTATGAGCTGGGATCTATATCTATGTGTATATATAACGTGATGTGTTGAGTTTATACGTACCAAAATAGCCAACTCGAAAATTCGGGACGATGAACTCGTTAGATGCACCGCTAAACACGTTGATGGTAAAGAAAGCTCGGGAGATCACGTTATTTGCCATGCATCCCGTCAAAACGATAACTGCACGTTCATTAATAATCCATCTCGTATGCTGATCAAAAAAGCGGTTTGGACTTACAATATAAACCAATGATAGGAAACCCGGTAAACATGAACAATATTCGTCGAATCCACAGTTGCTTCGTCGGCAACTTCTCGTCTTCTTCATGGTACCCACCCACGTAGTCCACCGCCCTATCGATTGTTTCTCTTACCCTTTCGCTATACTCCATTAATCTTTCCCTTGCAAGTCGAAGGTTTCTCTTCTCTTCACGAATTGACGCCTTTTCATCTTCGACTTTCTCTTCTTTAGCTCGAATTGCTGCATATTTTGCTCTCAATTGAGATTTCTCCCTTCTTAATTCTGATTCACGCCTCCGCAACTCAGATTCATCTCTCTTAACATCCCTATGCTTCTCTCTTAACAATTCTGCAGCTTCTTTCTGGTCATTTTTGGCGACGTAAGCTTTCTCCTCAAATCGTTCCTTTTCCTTCGCAAATTCTGCGTCTTGTCTCTTCAATCTCGATGCTTTGTCTGCTAGACTTCTCATCTCCATTGCCTTTTCTTCTGGACTTATCTTTGCCCCTGCCTCTGACCACCATCTTTGATCTCGAAGGCTATCTTGTCCCTTACCTGACCACCAACGATCTCGACTGCTTTTAGGCTGTTTCTTCGAAACAGGATAATTTGGATTGTTCTTCTTTCGGCGCTTCTTCTTCTGGTGCCTTTTCCACAACACTTTGGCGGCAGGCCGAGCCAGCCACATTTACCTATCTTTGAAATCTGTATCCGGGGGCCGACTTTTGTGTGAAAACATAAATAAAGGTGGTACGGAAAGTATTTCTCGCTCATCAATGAAACATGAGTAAATCAACCTGAAGTAAATATCATCGATTGTTGATCAAAGTTGGAACAGGGAGCCATGAAAGATGCTGGAGGGGGAGTTGGGGGAATGCTTGCATTATCTCTTTGGTGAAAAGACAGGACTCCGGCCTTGGTCACAACCATTATCTGGGTTTGTGTGTTGCTGTAGAAATTCGTAATGACCACGCTAGAACTATGCGTAAGGTCTAGAATCCAGACCTGCAAAAGATGCCTTCTTAAATTGGGGCTCAAGATTGGCGGGCCAGCAGGAGATGGCGTTTTTGAATGCTGAAACGCACGCGATACTCATTTAAACCGATTCAATAACACAATTCTACACAGGCAAAAGTTTTGGTCGATTCGAAACCAACAGAATATTACAAGTTTGACAATATTGTGGCTGTGGTTGGATATGTAGTAGGATCGCGCGTAACCTAATTGTGGTGGACCGCTTGGTGTGGCTGTTGGTCGCCACGACCACTCCAACGATGAGTTGATCCTACGATTTTCAGTTGAGTAAAACGTGATTTACAATGATTTCAAAGTATTTTAAATTCATCAAGAACAGTGGTAACTGCGCCGATAATCTGACCATTGCTACATATTTAAGTTAGGAAGTAAGTAACCATTGCACGTTTTGCAAAACAGAACAAAGCGGTAACCTACAATGAATGGAATACAGGTCACTGGCTGCAGAAAAGCTATATAGTCATGAAATTGTCGAGATTTTCGTCCAGAAGGGGCAGTTTTGCTGGACAATTGGGAAACCTCCTGGCCAATCTGCCTGATGGCAAAGGGAGTGACCTTTGCCGAAGTTTGACCTCCTTCAAAGCCGAAGAAAAAAAGGTCATCTGCCCTGCCTTAAACTTGCGATTGACTCAGATTCAGATCTTGTTGGATGATATGATAAGAAGGATCTCTCCCCGACCTCTATCATACCGACTGCATGAAATAGCGGATGTTTGACACATTTACCAGCAATTTCCTGCAGCCAATTTCCATCGCTTGGAGAGCCATCTCAATCTTCTTGTTATAGCCTTTCTTATTCTTGAATCCTTTGAATCCTTCGACATAAGAATCGCAAATGGCTTCGAGATATAATATAGTCGACTACGACTCGGACGATGAGCTGGAACTCAGTCCGCACACTGATAATCTCATCTCAGCAGCCGAATTCGTTATTCGGCTGTTAGAAAGGGGAAACATCGATTATGCTTTAATGGGAGCATTTGCCCTTAAATGCTGTGGCAGCGCTCGTGATACGAATAATATTGATATAGTGGTAGACACTCCAATGAAGAAAATATGGCAAATTATAGAGCCAGAGAGCAGGTAACTTGCCATGAGTATTCAACTTTCAAACTCACTCTGACATTGATAGATTGGTAATTCCTCAATCCCGACTTGTTGCAGATGTAATGAAAATATTTGTCAAGACTGGTCCAAATTACGATGGATGTTCAGAGAGAAGACTCATCGAGGTAGAGTTAATTGCACCAGGTAGGTATCTCATGAGATTTCATTTTGCAATGAGTGCTAACAAACCAACTAGGCTCAAATGGTACTCCGCGGGATATACGAAATCATCAACAAACTCTCGTGGTACCCAGTCCAGCAGGACATCAGATAGCTCTCAAGGCTTTGGATGTTCTGTACTTGTTACGGAGCAAACTGGATGTTATGGCCGCACGAGGAGCCCCCAAAGACTATCTAGATGCTCAATTTATTGTCGGAAATTGGAGAAAGGAATTGGAGAGAATTCAAGAATACTCCGAGATAGTGAACACGCAAAATGATGTCGAGTTGATCTTGACTCCAACATATTCTCCAATGGTTTGGTAGGTAGTACACTGTAAGTGATGAATAAGGTCTTGTAAAATAAAGAGAAAAAAGGAAGCCAAGGATAGTACTTGTCGGGTTACAAAATGCACATAGGCATATTATATATATATTTTTTAGCTAGCCGTTGACTATCGAGACTGCAAAAGCCCCCTTTTGTGACATGCTTCATGAGATGTCACCAAAGCGTATATCTTCATTGTCATTGGAGATAGGAAGCACCGGTTAGGTTAAAGGATCATGCTGTTGTAACACAATTACTGTAGTGACCAGAAGATGAAAGGTTTGCAAGCCGATACGAAGATACAGAGATACAAAACGGGCATATACGGAATAATTGACGTACGGGAAGATGCTCAAGATGATGCATTGTTTTGGTGTTGTGTCTTGTTGTGTTTGGTTGTGTTTGTGTTAATTGGTAACATTCCTCGGGCGGTGAGCCTAGTAACTTTTCGGTTCGGCAGTTTCAGCACCATTTCAAGGTCTGGAAAGGTTTAGAAGAACCTAATATGCTGGATACCTACCTCCTACCTAGGTAATATTGTCATTTTACTCACTACTCAAATGTTGCTCGGTATCGAATTTAGGATGCCTCCTTGAGGAAATACATTTATAACCTGCAAAAATGAACAAAGGAAAGATGATGAGGAAATTACTTGGACAAACTGCTACTACTGTCGAGGTTTCCGACACCAACAATGACTCGCCTCAACTCCGACCGACTGCTTCACAGGGTACCGTCTATTCAGCAGGCGCATCCCTTTCATGTCTGGGTCGCGCCCCGGATGGCTCGCGCGCCGTTATAGCTGGACCGAAAGTCTTCAAGATCGTCAAAACAGAAGGGTCGAAAATTACAGAGGATGTTGATCTTCGCACCTCGATATCTGCATATCCCACAGGGCATGATGGTACGGCAGCTACCTCAGACCAACTTAACATTAGAGCCGTTCGATGGTCTCATACACAATTCAGCTCTACCATAGTTACAGCAGGCGGAAATGGAAGGATAACAGTCTATGATCTCAATCGCGCAGGAGGAGAAGGATTCGAGCTTGCGCGAATTCAGGAACACCCTCGACAGGTTCATAAACTTGCGATCAATTCATTCAAGGGGAATTGGTTTTTATCAGCCAGTCAGGATGGATCTGTCAAGTGTTTCGATTTGCGTGACACGCGTCGAAGTGTGGCTACCTATAAATGCAACGCAGATGCGGTTAGAGATGTGAAATGGTCGCCAACGGATGGCATGGAGTTTGCTTGCTCAACGGATGCTGGAATCATACAGAAATGGGACTTCAGGAAGTCAAGTGCTCCCATTATGAAGATAACCGCCCACAACAGTGCTGTGTTTTCGATTTCATGGCACCCGGATGGAGATCATATTATAAGTGGAGGCAAAGACCAGCAATGCCATGTGTGGGATATGTCAAAGTCGGAAAGGGGTCAAAGGCCTCGATATTCCTTCACCACGCCCGCGCCCATATCGAATGTCTGTTGGAGACCTGCTTGTTGGACAGCCACGGGTCAGGGGAAGAGAGTTGCCCAAGTTGCTGTTTCTTATGATGACACCAGCGCCAATAGAGCTCAATTTTCGACGGTACATCTATGGGATATCGCGAGGTCTGCCATGCCATTCAAAGAAATTGAGGTGTCAAATAGCGCGCCCACGGGCATACTTTGGAGCACTCGAGATCTTTTGTGGAGCGTTGATAAAGACGGTCACTTTGTACAAACAGATGTCGCATTTTCACCAAAAGTTATAGATCGTAGAAGTTTATCAACATTTTCTTTCTCTCCCACAGGTGATGTATTGATGTTAATGGAGGAAAGACAAGCTCCTAAACGCGTGCGGCCTTCTATCAATTCTCCAGAGTTATCTTCGAGCTCTCAGCAACATTCAAATGCCCCGTCTTTTGCTATAAGTCATAGCGACTCCGAGGAGGATGTTGTTGGCAGTTTTTTAGGCCCAAGAAGACGAAAGCATCATCGGGGACAGCATAGTGGACGGCTGACGCAGAACCTGAGCACTACTCCACCAAATCCAACGGGAATGGCCGACAGTAGAGTGATGAGACTAGAAGACGCTGTACAAATTACTGGTGTTTATAAGCCCCAACAAATCATGGCTATTGGCCATGCTCCCTCAACACCAAAGTGTGCGAAGTACAAATATATGTCTAGATGTTATTTGGAATATTTAACGAAGAACGCCAATGAGGCAGCAGACAGCACTCCTTTAAATGTCACCATTTCAGCGACCATAGAACATTTTGCTAAAGGTGCCGAGTACGCTAGATATTACCGGCTAGCTCAAACGTGGAGACTTCTTGGTTTCACGATAGATCTTTTACTAGTTAGACGTGCAGAGTTTCATCGCCAAAACAGACTGCAGAATCTCTCGCGCCAAGATTCGGGACCAAAACGTGTCGACAGCTCTACGAAGGTTGATGAACTCGATGAGTCAAATGAAAAGACCCCCCGAAAGAGTCAACGCCCTGCCGCCTCAAATGAAGTGGCCCTTCATCCGGCCGTGAGATCAATCATTGCGGATGAGATTGAAAGCACTTCGAACGTGACGACGCCACTTGTACGCCCTGTTATGGATTCTATTGCAGAAATGCCAGAAGCCATAAACACACCAATGGTAGAAAATGACACGTTAGTACTTCCACCACCCGTCACCTCGACAGTTCGTGAGCCGATACCAGTACCAGTGACGGGCAGTTTTACCTCTGACCAGACAACATCAAGTGTAGAGGGTTATGACTTTTATGGTATGGATGCTTTCAAACCAGCTGTCGATTTTGTCCCGCCTAAGAAACAGCCTCTTCGTTTAGACTATTCGGAACAAAATAGTTACGCTCAGAGAATGGGTCTCATTCGTCATGATTCCGGGGAAAGCTTTCAAATGTTTTCAACATCAAATGATTCCCAGTCCAAATACCTTGGTGGGGGCTCGGATAGTGATGCTCATAGTGTGAGGAGAGATGAATCTTTGCGAGAGAGAGTTTCTAGTTGGGAAGGCAATGTTGCTGGACATTCTAAGGGTGCATCGAGTCTCAATTCTCGCCCATCCGAAGAATCCATCGAGAATCCATCTGAGGCACTGCCCAAAATTGTAGTCCCAGCCCCGAAGATTACTTCACCAGTCCAAAGTCATCGCAAAGTTCCTCCAGCACCGAAATTAATTGAATCCGCCATTGAAAATATTTCCTCCGAACCAAACCTCATTGAAACGGATTTCCTTCCTTGGCCAAACGATGATGACACCGAATTCGTTATCCCTCCACTCAACCCCACCACTCTTGTTCAACGCGCTATCGAATTCGAAACCCAAACTGGGGCTTTGAACGCAGCTGCAATGGTCCTCCTCCTCCGACGTCTCCTTCCTCCTGACGTCATTGATCCAATCCACGCTGAAGCCATCCTCCGCCAATACAACCATCGACTTATGAGTATGCAACTCTGCTACGAAGCAACCCTTCTCCGAAATCTGTGCGTCCCGCTCTACTCGTCGATTTTCGCGTCTACGCAGGAACAAGTCAGTGTCGGCTTCTACTGTACAGAGTGTAACAAGCCTCTTGAAAATGACCCGCTCGTCCCTGGCTCGGAATGGTCCTGTCCCCGTTGTCGAAATCCAATCATGGCTTGTCCGATTTGTCAGCATGGGGATGATGTACCTGGTAGTCAGGGGCCTCAAACGTGGTGGTATTGTGGTGGCTGTGGACACGGTGGGCATACAGCTTGTATTGGAGAATGGCATGGCGATCAGGGCGACAGATTTAGTGGGGGCATGTGCCCGTTAGAAGGCTGTATGCATCCTTGCTTGGAGGGAAAATGGAGAGATGAATTGATAGAGGAAAGGAATGAAAAGAGGGCTAGAGAATTGGAGAGAGAGGTTAAGGAACGGACTACCGGGGCAGGTCTTGGAGGTATGGGTAGATGGGATAGAGGAAAGATCGTTAGGAGGGACGTTAGGGAGGTGGGTCAGAGTAGAGCGGTGGAGGGTGTGAGAGTTGCATTAGGCTTTGGTGGAGGAGGCGGTGCTAGTGGTCCTGTGGTTGAAAGGAGAAGAAGCGTCAAGGTCTTGGCGCCTGGCGAGGAGAATATACCACAATGATTGCGAGAAAAGGACGCTAGCGTTTCTCGTCATGATGGTCAATAAAGAATCGGTATACGTGCTTGATATCACGAGTGAGATTGATACTTGCTTTGAATGCCATGGCATGGTGTGGCATAGAATGGTAGATGGAGGCGTTTGGTCAGTAGGGTATACCCAAGGGTGGCTAGCATACATATATATACGCATGCATACATTCTAGTCCGCAGGGCGTGAGTGATCACACAATAATAATAGTATAGCACATCAATAATAAAGAAGATGTTGCAAGAGTTGCGATTGAAGGCAAGAGAAGAGTAGTCCCCCACAACGTCCATCTGTTCGAGGCGTGTTGAAATGGCATTGTGTGCTTGAAACAAGTCTTGTAACGAAACATGCTGTAGCAGAGCCTGGCCCAGCCAGATCTTACGACACAACAATCACAAAACTCACAGCTGAATTTACACAAGAAAAAAAACGCAAATCATGAATTCATTTCCCACTTCCCTTCACTTCCATGTAATTCTCTGTGTATACCTAGACAGGCATCTTTCATACCACGAACCTAAAAGTTCCATCTCACTTGTAACAAATCATCCACTCTTCTTCCCATCTATCCCTTGATCCGTCAATCCACAAAATCATACTATTTCGATAATTCCTCTCCCATCCCCAGCTTATAATCCCACCCCTTTCCCCTTCCACCAAACCAATCCTAGCAATGATCCCCAAGTAACACAACATTAGAAGAATGTCAAGGGAACAAAAGAATAAAAAGATACACCAAGCAAAATAGTAAATACTTTTCGGCCAAAAAGGGGGGTATTGTAATATTTGTTTTTTTTTCTGGCTCGTTCGTTCGCTCGCTCGCTCGCTCGCATGCACGCTCGCTTCATCGCTCACCCATTAGTCTTCGTATAGTCGTAATCCCCATCACTCATCTCCCTTCTACCTCCGCTCCCTCTCCATACTCGCCTTGATTCGCCCCTATCACCATCCTCTACGCACTGTCCCCTGCCATCTCAAGTCTCTTTCCATTATCCACTTTTTGTCCCTTGGTCGCCCTCTTCTTCTTCAACCACAAAATCAAATCATATTCTCTCTTCCTCTTCGCAGCCTCATCACCCATATCATCTTCATACCAAAGCGCAGGAACCAAAAGTCTATACGGCATAGTGATACCCGCTGGATCCTTCTGATTAACTTCCACGTTCAAACAAATATCCAATCCGCCCTCCAAATTGATGTTTTGGTAATTACCCTTTCTAATTTGTTTCTCAGATAGACCAGTTGGAGTACGGTGAAATTTGTTTCTTTGAAAAACCGGTTCTTGTGGTTGACTTCCCGCGACAGAAGTTGCGGCTTGTTTTTCAGAGTAGGAAGTGGCACGAGGAGCTTCGTTTTCAAACGCATAATATTCGTCGCCAGCTCCGCCACGCATAGTTGCTGGACCATCAAGATTCGGGTTGTAGGATAGATCGTCTTCACTGTCTGAGCCATACCCATTGATACCACCCGAGTCTCGACGTCTACTGTTTCGTCTGAAAAGTCCTGTGAAATCCTTTCGTGTTAAAGATAGGGTTCTTTTCAGGCTACCTGGTCTTGCTGATTCAGTGGAATTCCGACGGGACAAAGATAATGACGGACGTGAGAATGACGGGCGTCTATTGAAGAATGAAGCATTTGATAAGGGCGGTGCGTCGGGGCGATATGAAGGGCCTTTGGTAGTGAAGCGACGCAATAGGCCGCGTCTAGGTACCGGTGATATACTACCATCATATGAAGTAGTGGCGTCCGGTGAACTGGGACGAGTTAGAGCTGGGTTGTACTCCCGTATCGAGCACCAATTTCGACGGTTGAGTAGCCGTTTATTGTTTCTGGGTTTGCCATCCACATCGTGAGTGAAGATTGGAATCATGTCCTCGTCTGTGTCTGCATCAAAATGGTGTACTTTGTTACGTTTGTTTAGAATATCAGCCAGCATATCCGGTGGTGGTGCATTGACAATTGCCGAAGATATGATGTTTGTCATGTAACGATAATCGTGATCCTTGGGTATTTTCAATTTGGGATTTGAATAAAATTGGCCAATAGCACCGAGATGAACGTCACCACTGCTTATGTTAGCCTTCTCTCTAAGCATTATGAAAATTTATACACACCCTAGAATAGTGATTCGAACAGACTTCTCGGCTGCCAAATCTTGTAATTCTTGAATCAACCAATTTCGCTCTTCCTTATGATGGGCTGCAGTCCAATGATCATCGAGATCATCGAGAATTTCCACCCCACCATCAAAATGATTCATGAGACTTTTTCCGAGTAAGCCAGCACGGCCCATGGCCTTCAGAGGCGTCATGGCCTTGGAAGTGAGGCTATAAATTTGTTAGAACTGAGAAGAGACCACTGAAATCTACTCACAGAGTTTCAAGCCAGACCATTCTTGGGTAAGCGATTGGTACCCCCAGTAGAACAATGAGATGCTTTGTCTGACCCTTAATAACATCCTTCTCAAGTCGATCAAAGATCTTCGTGTACGTTTCAGCTGTAACAATTTCATCATTCATTCGTTCGGTGCGACAATCTATGCCAAGAAATGCAATTCCACGGCCTAGACCTGTGAAGATACTTCGACTCAATTCAGGAATGTATGGTCCTGGTTGTGCTCCCAGAATCCAGCTAGGCTCGGTATCTTCGCCTTCATCGAGACTACTTTGTTGTTGGAAGAGCATATAGTATTTGAACGCCACGCTTCCTAAGCCAGACATAACCGGACATTTCATATAACTATCAGGATACGAACCAAATCCATCGATAATATCGTGGTCATCAAAAATATTGATCATAGGAATTTGTGAGTTGGCAACTCCAAAAAGACCTTGAGAGAACCACATGCAATAGCTGTCTAGATAGAAATGCTCCATTTCGTCCTGCATCTCTGGTGTGAAAGGTAAAGCTTCTTTACGAAGAGGATTCTTGATATTGAGCCATTCCTTGAAGAGTGTCGTTCGTTGCATCATATGATCATTGTACAGCTGATCACCACCTCCAAGCATAACATGAAATGGTTGTGTTTGATGGGTATTCAGAACATCTCTCCACAAAGGATCGGGTCCACTAAAGTCATTTGGATGAACATCCATGGTGAAGCCGTTACAGCTATAGAACATTATATTCATCGCTTGCCCACGAGCTGGAACCCAAAAACCGGTAGCTGGGCCACGATTGATTCGATAAGCAATTCTTTGTTGCTTGCTGCGCAATTCTACTTCAATGTTAAATCTCCAGAACGTGAACCCCTTGTCTGCATGCAAACGAAAACCTCGCACTTCTTTAAACTTTCCAGCCTTCTCTCCATCATACTGTTTTGTCTTGCGTGAACGTTTTGCGTCTGCGCCTCCATCAAGATTGCTTCGATGTGACTCAAATAATCCTTCATCTGTTTCGATCTTTGATAGATCCTGCTCTTCTGGAAGATGTTCAACAGGACGAGTGTAAAGCGTCCTGCCATCTCGTCCGATTTTAGTCATTCCTGCGATAGGGTCAATATATTCTGGAGCAAGGTCTTGGCCATCAACTTGTGCTGGCGGTGGTGGCATCAAATCCACAGGCTGCAAAAAAAGTCTCAATGTGGGAGCAAGTTCGTAGGATGAACTTGAGTCCTGAGTCACAATCATGACACTTCCTCTCCAGACTTCACGTTCTGGTAAAGGACCACGAGCCACTGAACGACTGGATGTCTTTTCAGTACGTATGCCATGGTAACGTAGAAGTGGTCCGCACTTTAGGAATAGAGGTGGTTTAAATCTAGTAGGAGCTATATCAGGACGAACGCGGATGACCCGCATTGCACATGTCAGCGAATGATCTGGAGTAGGGGGGGTAGAAGGGGATTTCTGCTTGTCAGATGATTGGTTCGCAGCAATCACTTTGCTCGCATAACCAGATTTGTGTTTTGGTCGCAACTTAACAAATCCAGTAGAGCTGCGAGTTGTGGATGATAGATGCTGCTCAGCAATACAACCGGCACAGTCTTCCATGGAACCAAAAGCTAAAGGTACTGTACCATTATTGTCATCATATTCCCCGTCATACGCTTCAGCCTTCTTCTGTTTGACAGAGCGTTTCCTGCTGGGACCAGATTCCCACCACGGCCCCTTCGGACCGATGTCACTTTCACTTGCTTCTTCTTCAAGGTCTAACAAAGCACCTGCCAGCAAAGCTTTCTCGCCCTTCTTCCACTCAGTAAGTCGTTGCGAGGGAGCATATAATCCTTTCCCTGGTTCGTAGTTATGATGATGATGAAAGATTTCACTAAGATTGTGATGGTCATGATGACGAGGATGCCCCTCTTGATCCATGGGACCATCACCAGCTACAGGTGGATATGTGTGATTGTTTTTGACAGATGACGAATGCTTCAAAGATTGATTCTGCCCAGTCAATTGCTCCATTTTTCGTTTCGGCCCTCGTCTAAAAGAGATACCCCTCGTTTCTTCTTCAGAATCGAACGGAGACTCGTCACTAAAATCTGGTTCGCGAACCGGCAGATTTCTAGAGGAAATGGGTTCTGTTGCCCTCCGAGGAAGTGGCAGAGCTTGTTGACCCGCTGCAAGACTAGGTAGCACGTCGTCCTCAGGTTGCCTGTCAGTCCCACCCTGGCGTCGGCTCCAATGATCTGGTGGTGGATCTTTTCTCAATTTATTGCTCTTGCTTCGGTAAAGAGGGCCAGAAGATTCAACAGCGGCTACAGCCCCAATCGCTATTGGTAGACCAGACTTTTGCTTTTTACTGGATGTGCGTTGTGGGATTGAATTGCTCTGGATATCGCGACAAGAAATAGGACTCCTTTCCTGGATAACACCAATTGGAGGTGATGTATGTGTAATTGGTATCCTTTCCAAGACGGATCCACTGCGTGTGAAGCTCTCATGTGATTTAATACTTGAAGTCCGCGGAAGGGTTTCTGCGATAACCGTTCGTCTTTCTGGTTGCAAACCACCTTCGGGAGCTTTGGCAACTGGTCGGTTTCTGAAACGGACTGTGTTTTGTGTAGGCTGCTCAACAGTGCGTGTAGGCTTTCCTTCTTTTTCTTTGATTACTCGCTCGGCTTCTTCTACACGTGCTCGCTTCTCCTCTTTTGTGATGCTGTCAAGGGTCAATTCCAATCTTTGTAAAGGAGACCTGTCTGATGCCCACTCCTTCCGTCGTTGGACCTCTGCCGCTTCAGAAAATGAAGCTTTTCTAGTATGTGTATCAGAAGTTTGACTGCGTCTAGGCCGTTCTCCACTTGATGTATGGCCTCCTCTGCGCGAGTAGCCCTTACCGTCGCCTCTACCAGTTGTATTAGATCTTTGAACGGTGTCTCTTTCACTGATCGGAGAAGATGTGCCGAGAACTTCCCAGTTCGTTTCCTGAGATTTTATAGTATCGGCACCATCCGATTTGCGAGCTGGCCTCGATCTCGCTGGAGTTTGATCCGCGAACAATGCTCCACTAGCCACGGGCTCGTTATAGCTACCTGATGAGGGTGCTCTAGATTTATTCGCAGCAATTGGCGGAGAAATAGCCTGGTTGAATTCGCGTAGGTTATCTTTGTTCCGACTTTCTCCACGCCTTCTCCTCTTCTCCAAGTAATCGTTATCGTAGGATGTGCTGGGAGTATCGTATGGGAATGATGGAGGTCGAGGGGCTAGACCATCTCCCCGAAAGGTTGAAGGAACTGGAGAAGCAAATGGACTTTGTGTAGATATCGTCGGAGCTTCTGTTTGTGTCGATTCTCGTTCGCGTCTTGGATCTTGAGAGGCAAGTCGATCTTTTTTTGTATCAACAGATAGACTGTTCTTTCTTGAATTTGGATCCGCAGCAGAGCCAATTGAGCCTTGCCTTGAGACTTTTGGAGGAGGCAGTTGCCCCCAATATGGTGCTGCCATTCTTTATGAAACTAAGACGAATACTCCTGCCTTCCGATTCTAGACAAGTCGGTGTCAAAATGAACCTGGAATGTTTTCTAGAGATCAGAGGATAATCTTTCTGTGAGAATCACTATTCAATCCTATGTTCACAAAGTGGGATTCAAAGGCGATATCTTTGTTGGTGGTGTATTGCAGTTTGTGAGCTGATAATTTATCTTCACTGTCGTCATCAAATTATCCTTACTCGAGGTTTGCGCCGGGTATATCAGTGAAGGCGCGATTTCGAAACTCACTCGAGATGGAATAACATGATTAGCGCGAGATGCGGATGGATAGCAAGAGCAAGAGAATATGCAAACCGCAGGATCTGATAAAATAAGGATTGACTCGATGGTGAGAAATCGCGGAGGCTGGGTATCACAACATTCACTCACCTTAGGCCTCTTGTTCTATCAAATACCTCGTCCTTTTTTCCTTCCTTTTCATGGCACTGGCAGAGTTCACCAAAACCCTTGGAAATCCCGGCATTAGCGGTAAAAGAGCCTGCATACAATTTGGACTGCTGCTTTGGAGAATGACTAGGTTGGCACAGATCAATTGGATAACACGAAGACACGAAGTCGAGGGAGCTCATGAGCTCATCCAGGGTTTTCAAGGGTTGGGTTGAGGTTGGACACCGTTAGTGTGAAGCAGTTCGTTGAAAAGCGGCATGAAGAAGTTGTATGTATGTGATTGTGGATGCCATTGAACCAAGCTAGTGTGCGAAACATGACTCTGGCATGTAGGTACCGGCGGAAGATGTCGAAATAGACAATTCCTGTATGGGAGAAAGAATTGATGTAAGTAGTGAGATCTGATCGTGTATGTGAAGCATTGAAGATGTACGATGAGGGGTGGGAACTGTTGAAACTTGAGTAACTCACGCACCTCGACTCACAATTTGCTTAAGCAAATTCAAACCCCACACCACGAGATTATCTCCTACCACGATAATGTATGGAAGCATGGAAGTATGGAACAAGACATATACTAGATAAGTTATGGGAGTAGTGCAATGTAAAGCCTTGAAGATTAGGATGCGATGAGGGGGGAAACTGTTGAACATACAGCTCGAATGCTTGCTGTCCTACTCAGATTCTGGAACTAGAGATATAAGGGAATCTAGCTATGTATATATATGTAGTAGATACTTTAGATGTCTTGAAGTGACGGCTACCGACCCAGTAATGCTTCTTTATATATATATACATATATATACACATACAAATATACTTATATATATATTTATATATATACATACACATACACATACATTACATATACACATACATATACACATATATATACACATATATATACACATACATTACATATACACATACATATACACATATATATACACATATATATACACATATATATACACATACAAATATACTTATATATATATATACATTTACATATACACTTACATATACACTCACATTCGGTAGCTATTACTATACTTATTATCAACATATTATTCATGAAACATCGTATGAAATAGTTACTAGTCCTGAGGTCTCCTTCTCTTCCGTCCTCCCATACGAGCTGGGGAATCCATCGAATATCCATAACATCGTCTACTCCATTCTGTTTCTGATCTTCCATCCTAATCCTGCTAAGAAGTGTTCTGATCCTATCCCAAAGGGCCCAAGGGTAAGGGGATTAATAAAAAGCTACGGACATACCTATCTATTTTCAAAAAGCTACTACTGTACCAGTCTACCACGAGTCCACGACCCTACTTTTAATCATAATAAGAACACCAAGAATACCAATCTAGAACAACTGCGAAACATCAAAGAAGTCAAAACGTGAAGGATCACCATCAGATCAAACCTAAAGTCTTTTGCTTTTGTCCATCTGCTGATCTATTTAATACCATCCCATACCTCCTCATTGACCTTTCACAAAAGTCTCCTACAGTATTGATTTCTCTTCTTTTTCTTATCCTTTGTGGCGAAGATAAATCATCGCATTGCGTCTTGCTTACAGTACTTTGCATCCATCGGCACTCCGTAGTAAGTAATAAGGTTACGCTACGCTACGCAACGCTTGATACCACCTAATCAACAACCCAACTGGACTTACCAGTCCTTTGTTCTTTCAATTGAACACTTTATTGTTACACGTCCAATAATTTATTTGGCATTATTACTCGAGATTGGAACGAAGAAGTTTATCATCCATGCGACACCGTTAAGAGAGTCCGTTTGATTACAATTACTCTCGCGGTGTGAAGGGATTCGTTTCTCAATTCAGCGTCGAAACTCGCGACGTGATAACACGACATGAAATTACACACACTCGTCGGCCTATTTGGTCTGGGGGTTCTGGCAAATGCTGTAAATTTGCGCCCACGAAATTATGATGCTCAAGATTACTATGTCCTACATCTCGATTCTACCGCAGATCCAGTACAAGTCGCAGGGAGACTGGGCTTAACCCACGATGGCCAACTGGGAGAGTTGGAGGATCACCACGTTTTCTCGACGCACAAGCAAGATGAAGATGTTGTGCATACAGCTTTGAAGATGCGGAAGAGACGGAAGAGGGAGCTGGGCGACTTTGATATTCTGGATACCGTGAGGTATGCTCAAAAACAAAAGTTGAAGGCTAGAATGGAGAAGAGAGGTTTAATGCGGTCTGCGCCTGAGGGACACGAAGTCGATACCACGCCGCCGGTCGATTCCGCGGTTGCGAAACAACAAGCCGTTCAAAAAGCGTTGGGAATTCAAGATCCAATATTCAAAGATCAATGGCATTTGTATAATCCAGTACAAGTCGGACACGATGTAAATGTTACCGATGTATGGATGCAGAATATCACTGGTACAGGCTCGATTGTCGCCATCGTGGATGATGGGTTAGACATGTACAGCAATGATTTGAAGCCCAATTACTACGCTGAAGGGTCCTACGATTTCAACGAGAATACCCTAGAGCCAAAACCTCGATTGTCGGATGATAAGCATGGCACACGATGTGCAGGTGAAGTTTCCGCAGCAAAGAACGATGTTTGTGGTGTCGGAGTTGCCTACGATTCGAAAATTGCTGGAATTCGTATTTTATCCAAAATGATTACAGACGCCGATGAAGCCGTCGCTATGAATTACGCGTATCAGCACAATCAGATTTATTCTTGCTCGTGGGGTCCTCCTGATGACGGAAGATCGATGGACGCTCCAGGTATACTCATCAAAAGGGCCATGGTAAATGCAGTTCAAAAGGGACGTGGTGGGTTAGGTTCAATCTATGTGTTTGCATCCGGAAACGGCGCCGCGAATGAAGACAATTGTAACTTTGATGGTTATACCAATAGTATTTACAGTATCACGGTTGGAGCGATCGATAGAAAGGGTCTACACCCATATTATTCAGAGAAGTGCTCTGCTCAGCTTGTAGTAACATACAGTAGTGGAAGTGGAGATTCCATTGTAGGTTTACCCCCAATCCATATAAAACAAAGACTAACTATTTTATAGCACACAACCGATGTTGGTACAAACGCTTGTTCTGATACACATGGTGGTACTTCGGCTGCTGCACCTCTAGCAGCAGGAATTTTTGCTTTAGTTTTGCAAATCCGACCAGATCTCAGCTGGAGAGACATGCAATACCTCGTCATGTCGACTGCTTTACCGGTTGATTTTGACACTGGTGAATGGCAAACAACAACTATTGGAAAAAAATTCAGTCATACTTTTGGATACGGAAAAATTGATACATGGGCCACAATCGAAGCCGCAAAAGATTTCAAGAATGTCAAGCCTCAAGCTTGGTTCTATTCTCCTTGGATCCATGTCAATCAAGCAATTCCTCAAGGAGATGACGGTATTTCGGTTTCCTTCGAAGTCACCAAAGAAATGTTACAACAAGCAAATCTGGAGAGATTGGAGCATGTCCAAGTTACAATGAACATTGCACACACAAAGCGAGGAGATTTGAGCGTCGACTTGGTCAGTCCAGACAAGCTAGTTAGCCATCTTTCCGCATCACGACGTTATGATTCTGAGCCCGAGGGTTATGACGATTGGACTTTCATGTCTGTCGTTCACTGGTAAATACAATCCAAGACCAATTTGTAACATTTTACTAATAAGTATATAGGGGTGAATCTGGTATTGGAACTTGGACCATCACCGTCAGGGATGCTTTCGTCAACGAACATAACGGAACTTTCACGGATTGGCATCTCAAATTATGGGGAGAGTCTATCGATGCCGAAAAAGCACTCGTACTTCCAATGCCTACTGAACATGACGATGATAATCACGCCGAGATCGCTACAACCACCATTGCCGGAGTCACATCAGCCGCAACAGCAGCTCCAACCAACCCCGCAGCCCCAACCGGTGAACTCCCAAGTGTTCCATCTGACCACCCCGACCGACCTATCAACGCCAAGCCTTCAGGTACAGGGGATGCGCTAACCTCTCCTACCTCCACTGCACCTGCAGAATCAGAGACTACCACCCCCTCAACATGGATTCCTTCATTCCTCCCCACCTTTGGCGTCTCTTCCAAAACCCAAATCTGGATCTACGGTGCTTTGGGTCTCATCGCCGCTTTCTGTGCAGGTCTCGGCGTATACCTCTACATGGCGCGCCGCAAGCGTCTCCGCAACAATCCGAGAGACGAATGGGAGTTTGATCTCCTCGAGGATGATGAAGCGGAAGCGTTGGCCGGTAATACTGAAATGAGTATGAAGAAGGGAAGAAAGAGGAGAGCGGGAGAGCTTTATGATGCGTTTGCTGCTGTCAGTGATGATGAAGATGATGATGAGTATAGAGATGGAGGTGATGAGAGAGAAAATAAATTATATGAGGATGATGGAGAGAGTGAGGGGGCGGGTAGCGGAAGTGGGCATCATGTTGTTGGAGACGATGATGATGAGGATAGTGATGATGAAAGCGCGGTCAATGTGAAGGATGAGAAAAAACCGTTGAAGAAGTGATGGATTTGTTATATAGGTCGTGGGTAGCAAGCAGTATTGTTGTAGGAAATTCAGCACGGAGATAGAGAAATGAAATGAAATGAAATCAAATGAAATGGATTGGAAGGCATACTTTTTGAATATTAGAAAAAGAACTTAACTGAGCTTAACGATTGGTAATTGAACATTGAGTAGAGAGAAATTGGGTGATGAACTCATGGGCTCGTTGGTATACATGCATGCACGTTTACAATTGGCGTTTTGTTTTTATGGAATTTTTGTATGGATGCTGGATGGATGGATATATATCTTCTTGTGGAATACAGGATGAGATATTATAGCATAGGATATGATATGATACAATACAATACAATACCAGATTCTGAGTATGGATTATTCTGTGCTTTTATATATACTTTATTGAAATATATCTAGATTCCCTACAATCAATTGCGTCTCCAGGGTGAAGCCGGATTGATATACTTGAGTATGGTAAGTAGCGATACTTTGTATATCTATGGATGGGTTTTCTATGTGGCTTTGCTGTTTGAATTCAGGGATGGGGAAAGGAAGGAAGGGAGGGGGGAGGAAGGGGGGGAGGAAGGTAGATGGGTGTAGAAGTGTAGAAGTGTAGAAGTGTAGAAGTGTAGAAGTGTAGAAGTGTAGAAGTATAGAAGTGTAGAAGTGTAGAAGTATAGAAGTATAGAAGTATAGAAGTATAGAAGTATACCTAGTATTTACATCTCGTTCGTTATCTGATCCACCAGATCCGATCTACAACAAATCCATCCATCAAATCTCCTAGCGAGACAAGAGGATGGTTAACTTACGAATTCGAAACTATCAACCAGTTTGATTCTCATTCGCCTCTTCAGCATACCTCCCCTCCTGCCCAGGTATGTATATATCGACACCAACTAATCTAAACCAAATCCTCAACAGAGTCCAAATTTTCAGAATCCAAAACATAGGAGCCGGAAATATGCGTCAGGTGTATGTAAATATGTATCATTATTCTCATCTACCTAAACGCATACCGTAAAGCTCCCATTCATAACCATAAGCCTACCCATCATCCCACCATCCCATCCCCATTTCCATCCCCACGCCCATCATCACCATTCTTCCCCATAATGAGAATCTCGTGCTCCGGAACCATAAAACGCCTAGGTGGGTACTTTCTTGCAATCAATTAATCAATTAATCCGAAAAGTTATTCCCATCAGATAACACAAGACAAGACAAGACAAACAGCCACTCATCCATCTACTTTCTTCCTGTTGGATTGCTTCCTTTTTTCCACCCATCAAATCTTCTCTCATTGCAACGTGACTCTACTCCCACCTTAAGCCTCCACCTCCCCAACCACCAGATCACCCCCCATCTCCTTAACATAGCCCTCCCAAATCCTCGCTACCCCATCATAAAAATCCCTATGTACATCCGCCAAAGCCCCTAATTGACTTCTAAACTCAACCCTTTTGATCCTCTCAAAATCCGCCACTTCTCTCACAACTTCCTCATCGAAAGCTTCCGTCGTTTTCTTCGCATCTTCCACTTCCTTTGTCAATTCTTCTATCCTCAATTCCAACCTCCGTAGCCTTTCTCTGCGAGATTGTTCATGATCAACTCCTCTCACATCTTCGATTTTCGAGCGAATAAACCCGCCTGCTCCAGTCAGGGCTCCAGAACCATGAGATGAGGCTAGCTGATCCCGGTCATTGGTGGATTTTGCAAGATATTCAGTTAATTGTTCAAAATCGAGTTGTTTCTGCTCGCGAGTTTTTAATAGGTTTTTGACCGCCGTACTATAAGCCTGCATATCCCTCAAACTTCCGAGATAGTTTTGATCTGTATGCTCCTTTAATGTTTTGATTCCTGCACTGGTATCTTCCACACTAGCGCTGAATCCGTGAATACTGGTTTCAATTTCGGGCTCAAGATTGATTAACCGTTGAAATTGTTCGGCTAGATCTTTATAATCCGTTTCCAAATCGCCTTCACGACGAGCTACGCGAGCAACAATCTTTTCAATGTGTCCGAGATCTTCGTCCAATTTGTCAGATTTTCCTTTGACTTCTATAAATCGCTGATCGGGTTTATGAACTTTGGTAAAGGCATTTATAAATGTATCCGTAAAATTGTCAAAGACTCCGGCAGCTTGTTCATCTCGAGAAGCGCCTCGAGAAGGGCGCGACCTCATTGTCGCATTCCAGTCCGAACTTTCCAGGAAGATTATCAAAAGGGCGCTACGACGGAGAACAGGGTGAATAGTGAGCCGGGTGAGGAAACGTGCGAGAGAGTTGGCTCGTCTTTGCATGAAATCGACCCCGAATCGATCACCTCGGACATATTCCATCTTATGCTTATCTGGTAGAGGAGGAACAGCACATGCTGGATATTCCCTAAAAAGAGTGTTGTATAAAAACACAAAATCCGTAAATCGTCTTCGAACTGTCGTCGTAGGCTTTTGAAAAGAAGGAAACGTAGTCTAAATATCAAATCAGTAAATCACCCTGCGCCCCTCGGTATTTCCGTAAAGACGAACATGCGTAGTAACAAGATACGAAACAAAGGCATCTTTAGTCCCATCGTTCTCCTTGATAGGTGATCCAACTGTACACTCTAGAACCCCTTCTCCGACGCCCGCTAGATCAAGAGCATCTGCATTTGGGCCAGCCTGGGTTTCACCACTTTTCCTGTTGGCGTCTGGTCCTTCGCCTTCATCATCACTTTGAAAATGCCCTCTCTGATTGTTCTGCCATTCGACATTGGCGAAATCGTCGTGGTCCATCTTCGCAGTTGAAGTGCGCGGGGCAATCGGAGCTTGTTTTCGTGGGTAGGGTAGGGTAGGGTAGGGTAGGGAAGCTTGGTGTCGTCGAGGGCTTGTTGCTATACAAATGATTTCGATGAACAATGCTCAAATAAACTTCTGTGTATTATTGGTTGATAATATTTATGAGTTGTAATGCGAATTTTGACTTAATTTGTACTCAAAAAGTGGTGAGAATAATTGTAGTGAATTATTTTTTGGAGGATTTCCTATGCAACAATCATGGAAGCTTCCATTCCCTCGTCAACATGTAGAGAGGCGCGGACCGATGTCATCAATGGGAGCCAAACCTCTTTGAGCTTTCAAATTGGTCAAGAACGAACTCACGACTCTTACAAGTGTAGCTTTTTATCCAAAGTATATTATACGAATACTTTACAAATATAGGTAATACGCAAAGGCATTTTATTTTGAATGAGATTATTCTTTACAAAAAACGTTAACTCTGGTATTGATTGGTATTTTAATACTGCGCTGTGCTGCTGTGGAATCTGATGCACAATCAGGGCAATCAGGGCAATCAGTGTCTATAACTGTAAAGGTCTATCACATTCCCATCCAATCCATTCTATCCATGCGTAAACCAGATCCAGTAATGCTATAGCTTTTAAAACAACAAGTAAGAAGAATTTTCAAATATACACATCAGGTTAAGCTTATGGCTTTTCTTCTCTTGCCTTGCTATCTTCCTGCTTTAATAGTTCTCCATCTTTCTCGGCAGCAATGGCCTCACTCACTTGATCCTTATCTGCTCCATCTTTGGCCTCCATATGTCTCTCTTCTGTTTCATCAATATCTTCGTTATCTCGAGGAGTGGCTCTGCCTTCTTCGGTGTTCTCCTCGTTTTGCTCATTTTCTTCCTCGATAAGCTCTTGTTGCTCCTTCAAGACCTCAAGACGTTGTTTGTTGGTGGCAGCACCCTCTGCATTGTGAACTTCAAGCTCAATCTCATGGAATAGCTCCTCTGGAATGGACGAAAGAACACCAGTAAGTGCATCAATTTGGGTTGAGAATTCAGCCTCTTTGCCTTGAGCATACATAAAAGCATTGCTCAATACCAATAATGTAGAGGGAACTCCATGCTTGAGTCTCAATTCTAACCAAGCTTGAAGATCATCGCGAAGACGACCAGGAGACATTCCATGAGTCCTGATACCACGGTTGAGACAAGCAACCTGAAGTTCTGGGACAGACAAACTTTCTACACCCTCAAAGCTGATAGCACGATCGTCTCTCTTGATTTGTCTCATACGATGACGAATCTGATAACGAAGCATGGTATCGGTACCAAAAGTGTTAAGGTTCATGTATCTGCACATACCAACGAGTTGGGGGCGAGATAAGTTGTCCAAAGTCAAGTCGTCCTTGAATATCTGGCAGACTTTGATGACTTCCGAAGCACTAGGTGTTTCACCAGTGGCTCTAACTTTGCGGAAGAATTGAGCAAATTCCTCGATATGAGCATTTGCTGTACACAATGGTAGTCCGGTTTCCTTCAAGGTACTTCGCAAGAAGTTGCTGACATCCTTTCTAGTTGCACGAAGCGAAGATACTTTAGCATCTTTTGATTTCTGTGCCTCGTATGTGCTTGGAAGCATGTTGGGGAATAGCTTGAGAGCAATGGGAAGAAGAAGTTCTGCGAATGGCACAAGAACAAATACGGAGAATGGTACTAATCGTGCCATATCTTGGACTGTTCTTCGTAGTTGCCTGTGCTCTCTGCGACTGAGCTCGTATCCTGCGGCCATCTTCAATGCTAAACGTGAACTGATCTTGATTTCTGTTCCCAGCAATTTCGTACCATCCCAATAATGCGCAGCCTCTTTCTTAATCTTTTGTCCGAGTGTCAATTTTTTCTCTGCTTTCTCGCCATCTGGTTTTTCCACCGACTTTCCAGTTGAGCCAGCTAGTTCCGAGAGTGTCAAGCCTTCAGAGGCATCAGTTTTCGGTACTCCGGTGGCTTCATTGCTTGGAATAGGGTCTATTTCATGTTTGCCGGCTTGCTTCACACCAGCTTTTGACGTCGCATTGGAGCTAATTGGAGTTTCTTTGATTGGTTTTCTGGCTTGTTCGGCATTGAAACCTGGTGGTGGTGCACCATTTGTCCCTCCCGATGTATGAGTATCTGTCGTTACACCCCTTCGTGGAATTAAAATAGCTAGTGCTGGCATTTGTGATGGAAGAGTTCGAGCATTACGACGTAAATATGCTGCTGTGGGACTGAGAGAAGATCGTTGGAGGGCACGAGCTGGAAGTAGCAGTTAGTACTTCACTAATTCCATATTTGTGAGCTGGATTGAATGTGAACAAACCTCCTATGAATGATGTTTGCGCCGCACTGCGGACAATTCTTGATGAAGCGCTCATTCTTATGGTGAATTCCCTTAGGAATGATATGACAAGAAAAGGTATGAACAGAGTATCGGAATTGTAGTATTACACAGAGTTCTAATAGAGAGAAGGAATGAATCTATTCGTAATGAAAGATCATAAAGAAGAGTTGTTTCTGAGAAGAACGAATTGTTGTAAAACTTTACAAAACTTTATGCATCCAGTTCTAAGATGCCTTCAACGACGGATATGGATCGAGCAATGATTCTTCTGGAATTCGCCGTAGAATATCACGTGCTGATAGATTCCCAAAGCTAATGGGCTAGCGCGAACTGATAGGGGCGCGGGACGGAGCGGACTTAAGCATGGTGAAATGTTCTAGAAGAACGTGGCACGAATACAGTAATAGATATCTTCTTAGCCAGGTTCATGTAAGGCCTTGCGTTGTACAAAAGTACAGATATTCATTGAACTAGCTACTATACCATATCAACAATCCAATAATTAGGTCTTATGTACAGCACGCCTATTAGTTGTTCAGTTCATGGATATCAAACCGGTATCAGACTAGGTGTCTTGGTTAGATAAACGGTGGTGGATCGACTCTTCCCTGCGAATATTCCAAAACAGCTGCATATACTACACAGCACAACCAAACCCGCAATGTCTCAAATACTATAGTCATTACTTTCATCTAGCACTTCTCAGACAGTTCAAGAAGTTGCTGTTGTTAAGCTCTTGCTTTCTTTGCTCGCTTTCTAGCCTTTTCAGAGTCTTGTTTGTTTGTACTTGGCGCCGTATCGGAAGTGAAGATGCAGAATTTGTTTCCTATATACTTCGAGGTGCCTTAACAGATGAATGTGCCAAGAGTTCTGGTGCGATTGAGAATAGAACTCAATTCAGAATTAGATTCTTATGCTATCTTTTACGCAGCAGATCCATTGATCTGTGGTTTAGCTACCGATGATCAAACCGTACAAACCTCGGCGACAGTGCACACGATCGACAGCAATACTTCCAAGATCCACCTCCTTCCCCATGTTATCAAGTATCCTTTTCTCAACATGTCCCCCTCTGAAATTTGGTCCATACATACGTGACATCGACTTGGAATATTCACTCTCCGAGCCCAAACTTTTTTCCAAGTTTTTAGGATCCTGATTGTTGGGTTTGCCTTTACGAATATGAGTTTTCTCCAAGAAGAAGAATTAAGTAACATAATAAGCAGGACTCTGGTTATCATGTGACCTTTCTGCTTCATGAAATTATTAAGGTTTTTTGTAAAGACTTCTGTGCCACCTGGAAATGTTTTGGCGATTTCGCGACAGAATGAAGATTCTTTGGATGATATATTTCGGCAGAACGCCTCGATTTCCTTGCGGATTTTGTGGCACGACTCGTAGATGAGAACTGATTCTGTGTCTTCTCCTTTGAGCTCGATGCCCGACACATTTCATTGTTCTACCGCCTTGCTGAGTCTCTTCTTCGCAGGAGGTGAGTGCATGGCAGTTGGTGGTGATTAAATGGAATTCGATGGCGATTAAGCGGAATGTGGTAGTACAGGAGGAGATGGTAAGACTTGCTTCAGGGACTTCTCTGGGCTGATATCATCAGCTTCACGTAAAATCGGCGAGCAAGGTAGTATGATCCCTTACTCTCTTTTCTTGAAGAATGCGACTATATTGTAGTAAACATTACTACCACTTCCTTCATCATAACCACTCTTGTTCATGAACGTACGATAACTTTTACTACTAACGCCGATCGCTCTTTGAAAATCTGTGGCATCCATCTCCCCAGAGCTGATAAAATTCTGAATCTCCAGTCGAACTTGATTACAGTCTAATTTGACTACTGGAAGGTGTTCACCATCATTGTCTATCTCAATGAGAGGTTGGAAATCGTCAATCTCTGTCGCTTTGCGTTTTCTCTTTATCATATTGTGCTTGCATGGTTAGTAGAGAAGTCAAAAGTCCGGAATCATCATACCCTGGCGGATTATTTGGTATCGCGTCGTTCAATATTGTAACCTGCATGATCGAGGGCCGTAGAGCAAACATCGTTGGATCGAAAGGGATGCCATTATCATTAGTAGCAGAGAGATGATTACTAAAATGACTCACAAGAACTTTACTGCACGCAGGCTCTATGAGTGTCTTCTGTTTCTCTAGTCACTTTCCAATTCTGTGTACCGGAAAGGATTCTTGCACATTTATCAGATGCAAGCTTCCGCTCTATCCTGGTTTGATTTGAAAGAAAAAATATCCTAGGCTGCGACCAAACAGATTCATATCCATACTCAAGTAACACCGAGTAGACTGGGCACTCTTCTTCAGATAGTAAATTTGTGGGGATACACTAGAATGATACTGTTTGCCAATCGAGAGTAAGTGCCTAAATTTAGTTTGATCGCACGCATCAAACCCCTTCCAACGTTGAAAAACATACGCAAAGGACCTTGATCAAGGCAGGTATGGCGCATGGCTCACTATTTGTGCTAAATAACATACTGAAAATATGATAGCACCATAGGATCTCTGATTATCGAATGGCATTACACCCCATTCCCACCCTTTCAAAATCTTGATTTCATTCTACCGCCTTCTTTCTGGAATGAAACTTTATCAACAGAAGAGTACATTGACGTAACTTTGTACGATATATCATCAAAATTAAGCGAAACCACTCTTCGAATCAAACTTGCATAGATCAAAGTGTTCAATAGACTGGACTAGCAGGATATATTCAACGGTCAATATTGAATAGCAGATAGATACTCGAGATCACTTCAACATCTCAAAGTACTTGCTTATTACCATTGGACATAGATCTCTAGAGAATCTACAGTACTCATCAAAGTGTAGGTCGAGTTATGCCAAATTCTGGTGTTAAGGATCTACATAATCATTAGGAGGTGATTTGAGTGTTAGTTGACGTCCTGTAGCTAATTTTTGATTACTTTAAACAAATTCATAGTTACTGATAGAGTGTTATCACAAATTCCGGTGATGGGACAACCATTCATTAGCGGGATTTGAAAAACGAAGAGTTAGTACTCGTCACTGTATTCACAATTGAGTAATTATTGGTCGACATCCATCTCCTCCTTGCGAAATAGGAAAATATCAGGAGGTTTTTTTCCCAGTGCGCCAATGTTCCAACTCCTCATATCCAATTGTCTTCACTTCCGCTGCAAGCAAATGTAAACAATTATGAGCCTCTGTTCCTAGCTTAATGATTACTATTGCATCTTCTGCTCCATATATCAAAGAAACGGGAAACTGTAAGGAAGCCACCCCCTTCTCATAGACCATGTCAATCTTTTCCCCAAAGAATCAAGGACATTCAATTGTAAATTTGACTCATTATCGATAACTTATCGCCAGAATGTGCGAATGGGTCATCTGCACATTCATCTGCAGTGGTAGCAAATTGATGTTTTCCGTATAAACCAAACATTGTCCGAACATCTATAATAGAATATCCTCCTTGGAACTATCATTTGCAAAACAACAAGCGATTTTGTTCGGATAAAGTAATAGGGGACTAAGTTCACATACGTAAAGTCGTTTTCCAAGCACCAGAGACAATAAATCTATATCTCGACACGATTCGTTGTTTATACTTGAAGGTAATGACATGGAATACTAAGCTTAGCGTGATTTGTTGCAAGTCATACTGATATATCAGTTCAGATTTCTATAACATGGGACACCATTGACCAAGCTACAAAAGAAGATTGGGTTTTCGAGAAGAAAACTTGATATCCCTCAATAAAACCCGGTCACTTTACTAGGGGCCGACCTCTAATCCCATAGTAATGCCATTCTAATATGAGATTTATTGGAAGAGAATCGAACAATCTTGATGTTGAATCGGATATCTGGAAAAAGAAACGAATTCTTCAAGTATCTAAAACGTCGTACTGATCTAAGAAATGAGGCAGTGTGGCAAATTTCACCACTTGGTTTGCAGCAAGCCCAAGTATTCATCCATTGCCGAGAATGGCTTGCTTTATGACCGACATACTAGGACTGTTGAGAATCCCGAAGCCACTCGAGCCTAGCTTTGAGTTGGAGAGTACTTCAAGTCATATCAACTGGTCTATACTTCTCAGACCAGGCCGAACACATACACTTTAGCATGTAACATGAAATACCATGATGGCAGTTGGCCAGAGGATTTACATTGTATTTTACAAAGAAAGAACTTGACATGGAGGTCGGAGGAAGATTATATGAAAATGTATCTCTCACTTTTCTCGATCATGCCAGCTTTCTTCCCAAGACAAAACAACTTATGTTGGTATAGCCAAAGCCTTTCTTCGAGATTTCCGTAGGATAGTACAGGTGAGGATTTCTCCATTATAACAACCGCCACATTAAATCAAGTTCATACGGAGCAGTTGAACCTTGAATCGCTGCAAGAATAGGTAGAAGAGGAAATAGATAGACCGAACAGTCCCCTGCTAGAAAGTAGACTAAATAGACTATGAGTTGGGAAGAAACAAGCTGAAAACCTCTGAGGTTAGAGTGGTGAAGATGGGAGCATATTGAGTATGGAGTGAAACAGACGTGAATGTTGGAGTGATGATTCCCTCCTCGCCCTCTTAAATTTGATTCGATATGTGATTATTATATATAATGTTATTGAGATTTATCAGATAGAAGAGAAGGGGGGAAGGGGGGAAGGGGGAAGAGAAGAAATGGCGGAATAAAGTATTACCTAATCAATCAATCAATCAATCAATCAATCAACCAATCAAAATTTAGCCTACCTACCTACCTATCGGACAATCGGACAGACGGGACGATCCATCCCTGATATTACTGTAATAGGTAAGGTCAGCTACTTCGACTTCGTACTTTCTACTTTCGTGCGGCCGCCGACACTTGGCTCATGGATTTCTGAACAAATCCGGGGAGGCGCTATGACCATTCCACACCAGAAATTCTTGATAAGCTTCCACAGTCAAATTGAGAGAGAAGGTTACATTTATTACATTTATTACATTTTCCCCCGCTCGCTCGCCGTTTACATTTGCTTGTGACAACTCCGGACTCTTTATACAACAAACTACCGTCCGTACCTTGGTATTGTATTGTATTGTATTGTATTGTATTTTACTGTTCCCCCATTACTTTTATTGCATTCGTCTTATCCCTTACTCCGGCTGTTTTTCTACCTCTTGAAAAGAGTCATTCATCTTTTAGATTCACAGTCATTCATCAGACTTGTATCTATTCCTTCTCTCCAATTCTTCAATACAAGTGTCGTACGGCAATTCGCCCAGCAGAAATAGAGGATTCCCGACGTGGTGTAGGGACATCCGGCTTTGAGGATTCTGATATAAACTGTCTCCATTCGCGATCTCCTTCGACTTAGACCAGTACATGCGACACAATGCGCCTTAAGAAAGCAGCAAGAATAATATTAGTTGGGGCTCCAGGCGTAGGAAAGGGCACACAGGCAGAACGACTTCTGCAACGATTTCCTCAACTTTCTGCCATTAGTTCTGGGGATTTGTTGAGGGATAATGTTAAAAATCGGACTCCATTAGGTATGCATACTCCCATATTTTCGTAAATTGCGACTTACACATACTTGCAGGAATCAAGGCGGAAAGTACTATACAGTCTGGCTCTCTTGTTCCTGATGCCATGATACTTCGACTTATCCTTCACGAATTGAAAACTCGTGGTTGGTTATTTCCCTCGTCGGCGCCATCCATGACGCTAGCATCTAGCGCTATGTCTGCCACTTCCTCACAATTCGACACAGATTCATATGTTGAGCAGCCATCGCTGGCCGAAGCTTCTTCGCCTCCTCAAACATCCAACGATCCCTCGGCTTCTTTTATACTTGATGGCTTTCCTCGCACGGCCGAGCAAGCCTTCCAACTCGATTCACTCATTCCAATAAACCTCGTCGTCTCCCTCAAAACTCCAGCATCCGTCATACTAGAGCGCATCGCGGGCAGATGGGTCCATGCACCATCTGGTCGAGTTTATAATACTACCTTCCATGCGCCTAAGGTCCCTGGGCTTGACGATATTACTGGGGAAAAGCTCACTAAGCGTCCGGATGATTGCGAGGAAACTTGGAAGACAAGACTCAAGAAATTTGAGGAGACAAGTGAACCCTTACTTGAACATTACGCACGCAAAAATGTATTGTGGGAAGTTGAAGGAAATAGCAGCGACGAGATTAGTCCCAAGTTATACCAAGAGTTTGAGAGACGGTTTGCAGATATATAAAAAAATCCTACCAATGGTTTAAATGATTTTGAGTAGGATGGAAGGCTGTATCATATCTTTAAGGTTTCGGCGCACGGCGGGACTGTTGGAAAACAGTGGGCTTTGCCTCTCGGCGAGATCAATTTACTCTTCGTTGCTTTCGCTTATTCCCCTTTCAGTGAAACGATGCTCTAAGTGGGGCAAATGGTTTTGGAGGTATGGAAAGTCTTTCTCGATGGTCATGCCAAATGCCGAATTTACCACTGCAGGTATATGAAACGCCGTGTGATTTATTCTGGGTTCGTTCGTTATTGTCGACGTCACAGAGTATATGAAGAAGTAGTAGTCAAAGAATTGATGACTATCATTGAATGTTTCTCGACCTCTTCAACAAAGAGACTGATTTTCTTATTTGCACGTTTTCTTTGGACATTCTAAAGAGTTCCTCAAATCGATTACAGGTGACATATGCATTTTCGGAATACAATCCGCTCTTCTTCGGGACTTCTTCTCGGGATTCAGATGCCATATACTGCAACGCCGGTTAAATGGATGACGTTAGCCTCATATTCGAGCTCTTTGTCCTGTCAGTATCATCCTCGGCAATTTCATTTTAATGTGGTATTCATGAGCTTCAATATTCTAAGTTGGTCTCAGCCACCCAGAGAAATTATTGCAATAAAAAAGTATCTGAACCGTCACCTGGCTTTTCAAGAAGTGAGATGCATGTAAATTTACTTCCTAAGCCCCATACCAGATGGTGAAGGCAAATATTAATTATATTGGTGATGAACTCGTTGACATGATGATTAATTGACTTTCTCCAATCGTTCGCCATCGGCTTATGCCCGCGTGTACAGCTCATTGTCGATGCTCACAAAATAATGAGAACCAGTGACGGTCCTCTTTTTCAATCACGCGCATCTCGTATGTCATCATCAAAACATGGTTTTTGGACGAAAATTCCCCCTTTGTTTGATTAGTCTGCATGAATTGTATAAGGGTGTTCCTCAGCTACTATGTCCAAGTACTCCAAATCATTTGGGATATATCAGAGTTTCGATAAAACTAATGACATGATGTTTACAAAAAATAAGCGAGGGAAGTTTAGTCTTAAGGGGATCGGGATCAAGAAGCCTGATGGGGTGGCAGGTTCATCTGTCTTTGCTATTCTCGTGGGTCTGTTTGTGGCATTCGGTGGAGTTCTTTTCGGGTTCGTATTTATTGTACTTAATTACCACGAAATCCATACTCAAACTAATCATCCGACCTAATAGATACGACACCGGAACGATCGCAGGTATTATAACCATGCGCTACTGGTTGGATACCTTCTCTACCGGATACATTGATCCCAAGACTGGT
Organism: Botryotinia globosa; assembly: GCA_014898425.1. Classification (NCBI taxonomy): domain Eukaryota; kingdom Fungi; phylum Ascomycota; class Leotiomycetes; order Helotiales; family Sclerotiniaceae; genus Botryotinia; species Botryotinia globosa. The sequence goes on along the minus strand of RCSZ01000003.1, from coordinate 1,217,848 downwards.
CAACTTGGCATTACTTCTAGTGAATCATCCTTGATTGTGTCAATTCTATCTGCAGGAACACTTTTTGGCGCTTTATTCGCTGCTCCAGTAGCTGATTGGACGGGGAGGCGCATTGCACTATGGATTAGTCTATGCGTGTTTGCCTTTGGTGTTATCCTGCAGACTGCTTCAGTTGACATTCCGTTGTTTGTGGCAGGGAGATTCTTTGCTGGGTTTGGGGTTGGTATGGTCTCGATGTTAGGTACGTTAGACTTGTTTGTGGTTTGTTTAATATGTGCTAACATGATATAGTGCCTCTCTATCAATCTGGTAAGATGTGTTGGTTATAAACAAGGTTGTGTGTGTGATCTGATTTCAGCTAGAAACTGCACCGAAGTGGATTAGAGGAGCTATAGGTAAGGAAATATTACCCAACATGGTATTGTTGTCATTGTTGCTGAAGGGGGTTAGTGGGTGCATATCAACTTGCCATCACAATTGGACTGTTACTTGCGGCAGTTATCGATAATGCTACCAAAGATCTCGACAATACCGGATCGTACAGAATCCCAATCGCTGCTCGTAAGTCTTCACCTCAGACTCGATTGTCTGGCAGACTAGAGTTCAACAACTAACGAAAGTCGCACAGAATTTGCCTGGGTTCTGATATTAGGGACGGGACTCATCTTCCTCCCCGAAACACCTCGTTATCTGATCAAACGTGGCAGGCATGACAAAGCAGCAAAGTCGCTTGGCAGACTTCGAAGACTAGATATCAATGATCCCCACTTGATTGGCGAGCTTCAGGAAATCGAGTCCAACTACGTTCATGAACAAAGTTTGGCTAAGGGATCATCGTATCTACAATTCTTAAAATGGAATACTTTGGGCAAAAGGTACTATTCACGTTAACATCAGCAAAGCTAGTAATTTTTTCCTGACGCATACAGACTTCTAACAGGCTGTTGCCTTCAAGCTCTTCAACAGCTGACTGGAATCAATTTTATTTTCTACTATGGCACTTCATTCTTCGCCGCTTCCGGAATCAAAGAACCTTTCGTCACAAGCATGATCACCTCCTCCGTTAACGTCTTCTCTACACTCCCCGGTCTTTATCTCGTCGAAGCATGGGGCCGCCGTCGCCTCCTCATTTTCGGCGCTCTCGGCATGTTCGCCTGCCAAATGATAGTCGGTAGCGTCGGAACCGCCTTTCCCAACGGCGACAACATCGCTGCCCAAAAAGCGCTCGTGGCATTCGTATGCATCTACATATTCTTCTTCGCCAGCAGCTGGGGCCCCGTCGGCTGGATTATTCCTGGAGAGATATTCCCGCTTCCTGTGCGCGCGAAGGGGATTTCGATGACGACGGCTTCGAATTGGCTTTTGAATTGGGCGATTGCTTATTCGACGCCTTATCTCGTGAATCCTGGACCCGGGAATGCGAATTTGCAGGCGAAGATTTTCTTTGTGTGGGGTGGGTGCTGTTTGTTGTGTGCGGTGTTTGTGTATTTTTTGATTTATGAGACGAAGGGGTTGAGTTTGGAGGAGGTGGATGAGTTGTATGAGAGTGTGGGGAAGGCGTGGAAGAGCACGCATTGGGTGCCGGTGGAGGGGTACGGGAAGGAGTGGAGAGGAGCGGGGGAGGGGAATGGGACTGGGACTGGAGTTGTGGAGGGGGAGCAAGTGACGTCTGCTGAGCATAAGGAGGGAGCTGCTTGAGTAAGAAGGGTCATTGGGATTTGAATGGGAGGAAATATATGGATTTTTGTACTGCAATGATGCGCAATACTGGTGGTTCAAGGGGGCTTTGGAAATCTCTGATTACATGTATTTTGAGTGTCACGTTGGATAATCTAAGTTAGCTCTTCGCTTCCCTTGATATATTCATTTCATTTATGTATCATCTCCCTGCTTATGATGAGTTCAATTCAATTAATATTAAGATTTTGCAATATTCCTCATAACTGGTAGGTATTCAGACAAGATCCTCTCTCTCTATGACAGCTACCTAGTATTCATTCGAAAAAAGAAACAAAAAACATATCGTAGTACCGATCCATCAATCAATTAGGTTTATAGCTCAATGGCTCGCTGAACTTTCTCCTCCTCCTGCGTCTCGACTCGAGTATAGCCACAACAAACTTTTCATAAAAAACAAACACAGGATCTAAGCTGCTAAGCAGCTACTTGTAAAGACTTTCTCAGGTAGAAACTCAATATCCGGCATATTCCTATTGTTCGGATAGGAAACGTTAATCCATGATAAAATTATAGAAATCAATGACACAGAATAGATGCATCAATGATCTTCAAGTATCAAATGATTTGAATATTTAATTTTCTGAATTGGAATGGAATGGAATAATCGGATTGCTGAAGGCCTTTCTTTGCTAGTAGGTAGATGATAATATCAATCATCAGACCACATCCAAGACTCCAAGATTCTACATCGTTCCAGTAGATGTCTATCTGATGGATGGAGGTAGGTATGGTAGGCTGATTGAATAGATGGTGCGTCATCGTCAGCTCATTTTCTTTTGGCTCTCGGGTTATACAGGAACCCGCCAACAAGTAATCACTGCAGCACGTTGTGTCCACTCGGAATATTCTCTACTTTCGGTGCAGAAAAGGGATAGGCAGATTTTGATTTTCGTGATAATCTTCCCATAACCAGAGAATGCGAAAGGTAACGGGGAAATTGTGTTTGTATATCGATCGGTATTCGGCGGATGTGTTTTTGATATTGCTATGGATATTTATTAGGTAGGTAGGTAGGTAGGTAGGTAGTAGGTAGTACAGGTGAGGAGTGATAAGACCAAGGTGAGTAAGTAGGTCAGGAGATCTCATATCACGTGATTGATCATTCACCACACACTCCATACATTGCAAGCCATGAGAAGATGAATTTTATCACCCCATACCTAGATATGATATGGTATGCTTTTAACACTTTCATGAGATCGAGATCTGGGTGAACTACCTAGGTAGTTGTTGACCACTAATGAGAGACTCCAGCTACCTAGGTATTCTACTATTGAGTGAATATACGTGAGAAAGATTTTGATAACATTTATCAGGCCACTTTTTACCAGCCCGTGTTTGCACTCTGCTGTGCGTCCATACGACTGGTTCTTGGAGTGAATGTCTCTTTGAGTTTTCCATACGTGCAGTGAATAAAAGGGAGCAGAATTCCACATTGCTTTTTCCATTCCTTCTTTCCTTCTTTCTTTCTTTCTTCATTACAACAACAGCAACAACAACAACATCTCAATATCACTTTGCAACTTCCACTTCCACCTCCGTTGCAGGTGAACACAAACAATCCATACCTACTTTTCGATACGACGCTCAATACTCATTCCTTTACTCTAAAGGTTCTATCGAGGACTTCAAATAACTCAACATGGCTCCACCTTCTGGCGAAGTCGAGCTTGAGAGCATCTCTCCATATGGAGTTGCTCGCACCACCGTCGACGAAAAGCCACTGTCAGATGAACAACTAAAGAAATTCGATGCTTACTTCCGTGCTTGCATGTATCTATGCCTGGGCATGCTCTACCTTCGAGAAAATGCGTTACTCAAGGAACCGCTCAAGAAAGAGCATCTCAAAGCTCGACTTTTGGGACATTGGGGCTCCGATGCTGGTCAAGCTTTCACATATCTTCACATGAATCGACTGATCAAGAAGTATGACTTGAATGCATTGTTTATCTCTGGTCCAGGCCATGGAGCTCCTGCTGTCCTTTCAAATGCTTATCTGGAGGGTACTTACTCTGAAGTTTACCCTGAAAAGGCAGAAGATGAGGAGGGTATGCGAAAGTTCTTCAAGCAGTTCTCTTTCCCTGGTGGAATTGGTAGTCATGCGACTCCAGAAACACCAGGTAGTATTCATGAGGGAGGAGAGCTTGGATACTCTATTTCACACGCCTTCGGTACCGTCTTTGATAATCCTGACTTGATCACCTTGACCATGGTTGGTGATGGTGAGGCAGAGACTGGTCCATTGGCCACAGCATGGCATTCAACCAAATTCCTCAATCCGATCACAGATGGTGCTGTTCTACCAGTTTTGCATCTCAATGGTTACAAGATCAACAACCCTACCATCCTTGCTCGAATCAGTCATAAGGAGTTGGAAGCTTTGTTCGTCGGTTATGGATGGACACCATACTTTGTTGAGGGAAGTGATCTCGAGAGTATGCATCAAGCTATGGCAGGAACCCTCGAGCGTTGTGTGGTCGAAATCCGCAAGTACCAAAAGGAAGCACGTGATTCCGGCAAAGCAGTCCGACCACGCTGGCCCATGATTGTCCTTCGCAGTCCTAAAGGCTGGACTGGCCCAAGAAAGGTCGATGACAAATTACTCGAAGGCTTCTGGCGAGCACATCAAATCCCACTTCCCAACGTTGCAAGTAATCCAGAACATTTGAAACTTTTGGAGTCTTGGATGCGCAGCTATAAACCTGAAGAGGTTTTCAACCAGGAGGGTAAATTACTTCCCGAGTTGAAGGAATTGGCTCCTGTTGGCAATGCTCGTATGAGTGCCAATCCTGTCGGTAATGGTGGGATCCTTAGAAGACCACTCGATATGCCCGACTTCCGCAAATACGCATTCGAAAATGTCGAAGCAGGTGTCAGCAATCTTCCCAGCATGGCCAACATGGCAAAGCTTCTACGCGATGTAGTTGCCAACAACATGCATACCTTCCGTCTCTTTGGACCTGATGAAACCGAATCGAATAAACTTGGTGAGGTTTACAAGGCGGGCAAAAAGGTTTGGATGGGCGAAAACTTTGAAGAAGATGCTGATGGTGGAAATCTTGCTACTGAAGGCCGTGTCATGGAAATGCTCAGTGAGCATACTGTTGAGGGTTGGTTGGAGGGATATATCTTGTCTGGTCGTCATGGTTTACTCGACAGCTATGAACCGTTCATTCATGTTATCGATTCCATGGTCAATCAACATTGCAAATGGATTGAGAAGTGCAATGAAGTCGAATGGCGTGTAAAGATGGCGTCTCTCAATATCCTCTTGACAGCCACCGTTTGGAGACAGGTAAGCAATTGTCTTTTTTATTTTTTTCTTCCTTTCTCAATCCTTTGTCTCTGAATCCCAATCCTCATCTGGATTCTTGCTTCTCTTGTGTATAATTCTATCTTTCTCTGGTTCAAGAGCCTTTCAACAGCTTTCCGTGATAAGCAATTACTAACTTTTCGATGTTATAGGACCACAACGGCTTCACCCATCAAGATCCCGGATTCCTCGACGTTGTCGCTAACAAGAGTCCTGAAGTTGTACGAATCTACCTCCCGCCCGATGGAAATTGTCTTCTCTCATGTATGGACCACTGTCTCCGTAGCACCAACTACGTCAATGTCATCGTCGCCGACAAACAAGATCATCTTCAATACCTCAACATGGAAGATGCTCTCACTCATTGTGAGAAGGGTCTCGGAATATGGGACTGGGCTTCTAATGACCAAGGTTTCGAACCTGATGTTGTCATGGCCACTTGCGGAGATGTACCTACCCATGAATCTCTAGCTGCTACCGCACTTCTTCGAGAACTCATTCCAGATTTGAAAATCCGCTTCGTTAATGTGGTCGATCTTTTCAAATTGATCCATCATGGTGACCATCCCCACGGTATCACGGATCAAGATTGGATCTCAATTTTCACAGATAACAAGCCCATCATCTTCAATTTCCATTCTTATCCTTGGCTCGTTCACAGACTTACCTATAAGCGTCCTGGCCAAAGCAATATCCATGTTCATGGATACAATGAAAAGGGTAACATTGATACGCCATTAGAATTGGCTATTAGGAATAAAACCGATCGATATAGTTTGGCGCTGCATGCGGTAGATAGCATTGAGAGATTGGGCAACAAGGGCGCGCATATTAGGGAGAAACTTCTAAATATGCAGATTGAGGCGAGGAGAGAGGCATTTGAGAATGGAATTGACCCAATTCATATTCGAGAGTGGAAGTGGCCTTTTCAAAAGGGTGGCAAGGATGAGAAGATGTTGAAGTAAATGAGAAATTGGCGGAATGGAGGCTCTGGGTAAACTGGAAGGCGGGTTCTTTGAAGAATATACAGATTTTGGTGCCAGACTTCGGATGGTGGAGGGAAGGGATCTTAGGAAAGTCTAAGGCGTTGGTTGAGTAGGGGATTCACACAGATACTCATATCATAATCAATGGTGGCAATTCATCCTCGGTCTGAAAATTGTGCTTTGATTGTCGTGATGCTGCCTTGAGGACATCCCACTGTTTGAAATGCCAAAAGTAAAGGTAAATAGAAAGAGGTAAGCAGATGATCGAAAGCTCTATCTTCATAAAACACCAAAAGCATTTCTCAAAATACATCATCATCACTTCAATCCTAAATCATACATCACATCACATCCCCATCTCCCTCTCAAAATAACCCCCACATACGAGTATCATACCCACCGTAACCAAATCCTTACTCCAAAATCTCCATCCCATTACCGAGGCCTATTTGAATCATTTTGTCAATACACTAAAAATAGAATTCTGCCTAATGCAAAACGAATTTCTATAATTTATATAATGTATACATAGAAATCTTAAAAAGAAAAATTATATTATACAAAACTATATAAAATATAATAATATTATAAATAATATTATATCATTAGAAAGCCCTCAATTTTAATATTATTATAATAATTTTAAATTTTATTTTATAATCTTTTATAAGAAGTGTATTAATATTTAAATTCTAATATATATTCTTTTCTGAATAGTTTTCTTATTATACACAGACTAATAAAGAATAAGCGAGAGGATTTCGATAAGGGTTCCTTATCTCGCTTATTTCGAATCTGAGCTTAAGCTTATTATAATATTAGAAAAAAGTATTCAATTCAATATACAACTTTAAAGAAATTGATGAAAACAAAAAGAAAAGAAGAAATATTAATTAAAATATAAAGAATTTATTGATATAATTGTTTTTAAATTATTTTGAAAAATGAAATTAGTATTTAATATAATAAAATTCTATTCCATTAATTAGAGTTTTTCTTATTAATATCTTAAATATTAGGTCTTATAACTAATCAAGTCTATCTTATAACTAATCAAGTCTAAACCGATATCTTCAATTTCAAAGAAAATATTCAATCTAATATACAATCTTCAAGAAATTAATAAAATAAAAAGAAAAGAGATATAACTATTAATTAAAATTCAATTATCTCAAAAACTGAAATTTATATTCAATATAGAAAAACTTGAACCTTAAAAAATAAAATATTGAGATTAAATTATTATTCAAGTTTATTAAAATACTATTATATTGAATATAAATTTCAATTTTTGAAATAATTAAAAACTAATTATATCAATTGATTTCTTAAATTCTAATTAATAGTTATATCTTTTTTTTTTATCAATTTCTTTAAGGTTGTATATTGAATTGAAAGTTTTATTTTAATAAGAATACACCTCTAAATTCTAAATACATTTTTAGCTCAGGCAGAATTCTATTTTTAGTATATTGGCAAAATGATTCAAATGGGCCTCGGTACTTGGCCAACTGCCTTCGTTTGAGAAACCAAGTAAAACGTCCAAGGCGTGGCTGAGATTTAGGAATTAAAATCCAAAGAGGAATGGTGATTTTCAAAATGCCGAATAATTGCAGGACTAACATGACACTTTCAATCATAGGTAAATGCAAAGATATCGAGGTGTTGAAGATGACGGAAATGCGAGCATAGCAATTGTGAGCAAAGTGTCGTGGTAACCTCCACTATCAAACCAAGGAAACCGTAAAGTACGGTTCTTAAGTACAGTTCTAGGGACTGTATTCTACAATCCCTAGAATCGTATTTGTATGAAGGAATTTCCCTTCACTAATCACAAAGGCTTCGTATACAATATAGTGGGATCTTATTATATCGTAGATAATATGAGTAAGCATAGTTCCCTTCAATTGAATCTCCTGGTTCTATATGTTTTCTAGCTTTATTAACTCTTTCGATTCTTTCGAAGGGGAGGAAGAATCGGGACAGCTCGATTTCATATATCGCTGTCACCAAAAATTGAAGATATACTATATAATTTGATTGGAATATTGAATAAGTGAAGGGGGGAAGGGGGGAAGGGGGGGAGCGAATGGAAAAAGAAAAGAGGCCTTTCAAAGCCTAAACTTACTCTAAATCACTTATCTTTATAATATTGAAAAAATTAATAAACCTGAATTTATTCTTGATCAAATTGATAAAATTCATATATAACTTATTTCTGAATAACTTCAATTGAAGAATTGAAGTGGAAAGGGAAGTGGTAAGGTGGCGGATCACATGATTGACCGCTTAAAATAAGCGGGTAGCCTTGAATTTGAAGCTATTTTAAGATTTTCCCTTAGTTTTGTAAATCTCTATACGAGATATACTAAATAATACATTGAAATCTCATATGCTCAATTTCAAGCTTCGGTTTAGTATGCCTTTCCCCACCAAAACCGTAGTTTACGATTTTTGTGGTTTTATAGGGCTCGCCCTACATAATTCTCGACATTTAAAGCGATGAGGCCTTGCTACAATACCATTCAATTAGCCCTTGTTTGATGTAGAGAGCTCTCGCGTAAATCCAGATAGCGATTCGCATGAAATGAAGGGAAAAAAGATAAAGCGGATAGAGGATTCCAAGGATTGATTTGCATGCAAAGATCGATTGTGCTTACGATGATCAGAGCGACCATGAAGCAAACCCCGGCCAAGTAAAGCTGCCATCCGATAGCAGAAAGTTAGCCTAGGTATAATCAGCTTTTGATGTACCTATCTCAAGAACTAAAAATGACTTACCGACGAGATAGCTAAGAAAAAAGTTTTGAACCTTAGGTGGTGAAAATTCAGAGACCCAATGATATTGGCCTCCGACAGTAGGCGATCTAACCATCAATATATAAGCATGCAAAACCTATATAAAACCTACTCACATTGAAGCCATCTCGGCGATACTGGCGTATACCAAACTCATACCAAATGTTCCGACAATAAAACCCCAGAACATATCGGCAGTCCCTCCATCTTCCAGGGAGTAAGCGAATAGTCTAGAGTGCAATTAGAACCACCATCCTCATTCATACAAGAAATCGGGGTATCCCTTCTCTTACGGAAGTAGTATTTCCGAACTTGCAATGGCGGTGCTTGATAAACCCGACATGTTGATGAACTTAAAGTTTCGCTATGCCACAAATTAATCATTTGTTGGAACACCACTAGATGAATAATGATAATTACGCGTAGCTCCTGCCCCTTACTAAGACAACCATATCCTGCTAGTCTGATTGAGTACCTCGCCATCTTTCCGCAACCTGTCCAGAGATACTATCAATTCCTATCTTCTCCGAGTCTTGGCCATTGGATTCTGCAATGGGGGATTCCAATGCAATAAGCTCGCGGGTCACGAGGCTCGTGCCACTTTCTTTACTGATCATGTAGGCCATGGTCGTTCTCACCTACTGAAAGTGTCAAGATGAAGCCGAATTTGACGAGCGATAATTTACTTTATGTAAAGACTGATAAGTAAGACACGAGAATCAGAAAATGAAAAGCACACCAACTTACTGTACGATTCATTTATCAGTCTGCTAAGAGTCTGGTGCAATATGAGCCTCTGCTGGCGCGACAGCAACTAGAAATAGACATGAAGAGTATTAGATCTGTCAAAGTGCCATCGAATCAAAGCAATCTGCAATATATGAGGGGATCATTTCCCTTACGGATTATAATTGCATTGTTACACACTATCTTAAAATTCAACTCGACGACGAGTACAGTACAGGGCAAATTTTTTGCTAGCTTCGGAACCGAGAAATCACGGTAAAACTACTTTCCTATCTTTTAGTTTTAGAAACGCAATGTTTGTTGTCTATCCTCTGATCAACCATTTAGAATGCCTTGCACTAAGATGCGTTATCTGCTTGGAGAATTTATTGATGCTCTGCATGTGTGTGGGGTTTCAATCCTCTGGAATGCCTCTGTCTGAAGTCCCTTGAGGATTTGCTCACTGGCTTGCTGGCTCGGTAAGCGACAATTCCATGTAGATTTGTGTGACAGGACGCTGATATGCATATTTGGAATTTTGCCTGCTGCTGAAAATTTGCTTGAAGCATAAGCGAAATTGTAAAGGAATCTACGTCTCCCCCTCAATTCTCTGATAAGATTTAGGTCTTCCCCACAGATAGATAGTCATAGATGCAACTGATTGGGCTAAATCGATCAACCTTTTTGAATCAAGATTGTAGACTCAATATATATAACGTCAGTCAGATACATAAGAACCGGGATATCCATTCTGATAGACGAAAAGCTTTCTGAATTTCCGCCCGGCAATTTTTTCATCAGACTCAAAGTACTGCCTTCTGATACATCTTAGCCTTGGCGACGATTGGTGCAAGCTCTAAGGCCTGACTCGAAACTGTCGAGGGCATTAACACTGAGTATGAAAAGACTTATCAAAACAACAAATTCGAAATCGCCTGCGTTACGAAGGCCATCTCCATACTCCCTTCAGGATCGAAGGTCCTCGATGTTGATTGTGGAACCGGAATTCCGGTTTCACAAATGCTATCTCAAGCCGGTCTCGATGTAGTTCGCTTCGATATTTCTCCTAAAAGGGTGCAGCTTACACAAAGTATAGTCAGGGGCAGCTTCTCCGTAGCCGAAATGGCCGAGTACGAAGTTGATGAGGAAAAGTTTGCAGGGGTCTTCATGATCTTTGTCCATCTCCAGATGTCGTACGCTGCCGTTTATGCCGCAGCTTATAAATATGCCAGAGCGCTTCAGCCTGGGGGAATCATCGTCCTGGGAAAGTCACCAGGAGATCACCATGTCAAAGAAGAGTCCGCATATGATGAAACGAGGACCTACGTTGACTACAATGTCCCCCTCATGGGAGAGCGGTTGCCAACATTCTTGATGAGCGCGAAGGGCCAAAGGGACCTTTTTTCAATCAATGGGTCTGGAGATTGTGAGCGAAACAATTGATTTGTTCCAGCCAGACAACCCAAGGTGCGATCCAGAAATGCAGCAGTATATTATTGCGAAGAGACCAGGTGACGGACCAATATCACAACCACTACCTCTTCCTAAGACGAAATAGCTGCAATTCATCTCATATTTACCCGTGATAAAATAGCAGTACAGATTAAATCAAGTATTGTTCCTACTGTCATGAGTGAATGAGCCATAAAATCAGAACTGATTGTATTTTCTCAGAAAACTTGACATCCGACGGGTTATTATTTAGGGCGCTTTAAGCCAAGAGTTTAGGTCTGGATAGCCCGATAAGCGAACCCCAAAAGTTGGATTAATTTCCTTGTAATTCTAGCATTAAGATTTGAAGTAATATTCATAAGCATATAAATTCAGTGACTTGTTGTTTAGCTGAATTCTAGATTCTAGATCTAAGTAGGTATACTTCTAACGCATTTTAACGTTTCAACCAATTGCCGAATTGAATCAGTAGCAAACCCCGTGTAGGGAAATCAATTTTAATTCTGGTTTCAGAGTCCAACATCGTACGATGTTAGCATCCGGCTAAATTGCATCTGTGTCACAAATTCACAATAGTACAATAGTGAGGGGTACAGTATGGATAGTTGGTGGGGTTAGGTCGTATTATCACATTGCTGTGCCTCAATCCTCGTATGCAGGGAACGCGAAATCGGTTCAAATGATGCAGAGATTTGGACGCGACGTGTTTGTGAAATAGTATTGACTGGTCATCCGTTAGATTTTGCAAGAATTGGTTTTTCATTGGCTAAGCTTACTGGGAAACAGATGAATTGAATTTGTTCTTGGTGAATTACATGATAAGTTATGAAATAATGGCTTTCGTGATTAGCCGTTGCATCTTTGGGTATCTCCTCTCCGTCTCTACAGATATTCCGATGTCCGAGACAAATCTCCACCGCGCCCTTAGTTATATACAGAAGAAGTGAAAATTGCCATGAAGACGGAGTGAAAAACTTTAAGCGAAACTGTGCTGCAGCTCACATCGTCTTTAAGCCCAAACACCGTTCATTACTCCCTACCACAGTTCATCCGGCTGATCATAATCGTATTTCCTTCTCGCAATTCTGTCTTCGGCCTGCTCTCCAAGATATCTCTTTTTGACAGACGCTGGCATTTCCGGTGGCATATAAGGTTTAATGACCCATTTCTGATCCTCGTTATCTTGTCCGACTCGAGGTTTGTCGTATGGACTTATCTCTGGAGGCTGATAAGCCATCCGTGGCCCTTGTTTTTGGCGCTCGATAGAAAGCTCTTCTTGCGCCTCTTGTAATTGTTGAATGTGCGGGTTCCCGGCCTCTGTGGAGGTAAGTGATGGAATTCTTTGCAAAGGGTAATATGTAGGTGACATGTGATTGTTTTGATGATATTCGCCGGGGCCTCGAGGATGACTTGGGGGATACGTTGGACTGAAACGATAACTATTGATTGTGTTTTGACCTGGACTCATCGTATTTCCTTTGAGACCACGAAGGCTTTTGAGACTAGATGCGAATGATAGAGGCGACTTTGGAGTGGTCGGAGGAGGTGGAAAGTAAATGCCGTTATTGCTGCTTTTGCTACCTTTTCGCTTTCGATCTTGAGAGTCTTCTTGATCCGGAAAAGTAAATGCAGTAGGGGAGCTGTTTGTGGCGAAAAACCGATTCTGCCGACGTCGAAATCCAACATGATGGGGGTATTGATAGTGGGGTGGAGTTTCAAGGGCGCGTTGTCGTCGTCGTCTCGAGCGAATGAGATAGATAGCTAATGCGGTGCATATAAGAACGAATGGAATGGTTAGGGATAGGGCGAGGATAAGTCCCAGTTTGTGATCTTTCTTGTCCCCTTCTGTACTCGGTATCGTGGAGGTTATGTTGAAAGTATGCGAGACGATAGATTGACTGGCCGGTATGGTAATATCGCCGTTATCTTGGAGAGTCCCGGGCTCCTGGAAATTTGTCAGTATGCTCAATGTGGGTATATTCGATCAAGAATGTTAATTAGATCAGAGAACTTCTTGGAGTAAATGGTGTTACTTCATGCTTTCGCGCATTCTTGCCACTTAGCATACTGAAACGCGTAAAGGTATATGTGATACGAAAGGTATGGTAGAAACATGAAAATGTACCGAAACAAGACTTTTCTTTAGACCCGCCTAATTTTTTCGCATGAAGCTTTTCATGGTCTGCCCTAACAAATGTGCCCGTGATACCATGCCCAAATGATAAAGATGCCGATCTAACGTCTTGGGGATAAATTTTGGTATGCTTACAAGTAGTAGGTAAAACACAGGAGATAAAGATAATGAGAATGCATATGTCTGAACTGTCCAGTTCAGTGATGTGTCTCCATCATAGGCCTCTTTGATATCAACATTAGCAAGAGACAATGGTTGCAGCAACGAGGAAACAATCATCTTACCTAACAGGGCTGGACCTTTGGAATAACCATTTCCATCCGCATTTTGATTCCAAAGTGCGATTGTGTAGTTTCTAAGACTCGTTTCCCATGACAACATTTGTTGAGTCCCAGTCACCCAAATCGGATTCTGAGTCGCCTCTGCACTCGGATTGACAAATTCTCCAGGAGACGACATAGATGAGACTAGCAGCACCAGATCAATGAAGATGAGCCAACACAGCATTTCAATCTTGTGTCCGCAGAATACAGTTTCACATATCGGATTGATAGAAACATCAAAGAAAGAACGTAAAAATATAGAATTGGGACTGTGCTACCATACCAACCTATATATCAGATATATCAGAAAGAAGCGGATGATTTTCAATTGAACCTTGTACATATTGATCTAGGTATACCTGAGACTTGGGGGCTTTTGATGCGGAAAGCAAAAAAGTCGCAGGTATTGTTGCGAGGATCGGCGGGATGACACCACGACATACAGCCTAATCAGTGCACTCAACCAAACTGTCGGGTCGTCTCCAAAGTTTACAATCCTCTCATTGGATGCGGATAAAGTGGCCATAAGCGCGCACTACTTCACTAAAGATTTATTGGGTGTGGACGGCCCCAGTATACGGAATGCATGAAAAGATATCAGGATGGCCAAGGAGGAAGCAATGATTAGGGCTCGAAGAGCCGTTTTTCACTTGACCGGCAGTTTGCTGCGCCTAGATGAATGATTTGATTGGACCCGGGACACGGAAGGACATAAAAAGATAAACAGATCTACAATTGTATTCAGAATTTAGAAAACATTCTGGGGGAAAAGATCTAGGCGATCGCCGTTGTGGCAGCTCTCTTCGAATTCATTTGAAGAATGGTTATTCATTCCATGAGAAACCAACACAGTATACAAGAAGCATTCGATAATGATTATGTTCTCGCAGAGATAGAATATACAAGGCCTAAGTAGAGAATATCAATCAAGAACTAGGCCATGCTTTGTTAAGTAGATGCAGGTAGAAAGAAAACATCACAACAAAAATGAACAAGTATGGTAAAAGGCAAAGATGCAGAGGTGGCAGTTAGGAAGGTGGAAAATGTCCAGCCCCTCGATAAGCCGATAGAATCACCAATAAGAAGTTTCAGACAATCTAAATCCTTGTTGGTGTTATTGTTGTTGTTGTTGTTGTTGTTGTTGTTGTTGTTGTTGTTGGAAGGAGATGTTGATCACATGCATCTTAAATTGATGGTGCCTTCCGTTCGCTTGGCACGAACCACCCACGGTCCCACCACACCCTCTCGTACCTCAGTCCTCGTCACAACATTTTCGATCACGTCCTTTCCATTTCATTCGAAATACTGCACTGTAGGCAGACATCTACAAGATGCAAAAACTCGATCTTTGATGGCATAGTGTGCCATGCACCATGCTCCGTATCAAGAGACTATCTGCGGCCCGTCCTGTTGATAAGCACTTAAAATGCACCGCTATATCAACCGTAAGCAAGGCTCATTTGAAAGGTCAATGGATGATACATCTGATGTCGAATATTCATAGGATATCACTCGGCCTAGGTTCAACCAACAGGACAAATGAAATTTCCCAAGACCGTGGGAAGTTAGTTATTGATCTGAAGTTCTGAATCGGTGATTAATTTCTAAACGTAAATGCCGAGGTGTTCGCTTCGATTTCGCTTCAATGATTCCCCCGTATTGCTCCCTGTTGATTCTTCTTTCCAGGCTTTTCATGAACCTTTGGGTTACATTGCATCACATCAATATTTGATAATGCCATTTTCTGCTTACTTGAATTGCGCATGCCTATTGACGCGCTTCCACCGCGAGATCAACTTGTGAACCTTCGAGGGCCTTGCAATTGATGCATCAATTGGACATGCGCCTTCAGCTGGTTTCTTACCCCTCTTTATTTGTTTCATGCTTCTTACATGAGGGTGTGTATAGTCCAAACAGCATCCACTTAACCGAACCTTCAGATCTACTAGCAAGCGCAGTCATGAACTTGCTCTTAAATGTTGTGATACAAAGATACCGCTTTATATCTATATGCATCACAAGTGTGAATGACACAACGTCATGGTAGTAGTAAGGAATAGAAGCATCGTCATGAGATGATCTTTCGGTCACACAATTGATGGATTACCTGAACCTGAATATATCGACATACCAGTCAATCACGGATATCGTATGGTTTCTGCAAAGTATCGAAACTTTACTTTCAGCCGCGCTTCAGTCTTTTCCATTCGTTCCCTTCAGTGACGTAGATATCCTTCTTTCACCGGGACCGCTTTTGGAAGACTATGAGACCATGAAAACTCGTACGTTGTTCTCATCTCATCTTTCTGTTTTCGCCGCAAAATGTAATTATGCGCAAACACAGCAAACACGGCCCGCTTAATTATAATTCAAAACAAACTCGCTTCTCTAACAACAAACATAGTCCAGATGGCTTAGTGGTAGCGCACTAGGTTCTTCACATCCCCTCAAACGGGACCTCTGCTTAATGTCCGAAGACTCGTTTGCTTGATAACTCAGTTTGTCTGGTTTGGTTCCGGTCTCCGAACGCGCTACCTAGGAGAGATTGAATTTTTGCCAATTTATTCTCTATTTTTACCTGACGATATTCTTAGGACGGAATGTCGCCAGTGAAAGATGAAGAAAATTTCATGACACAGAGATTACTCCACTCAGAATTCAACCGATTGGGTTTCTAGGCATATGGTAAATCGTCTGCCTGGTAACGATCTATTTTTTTCTCAAAGCAAATGGAAGTTTTTGCAATTTAAGCTAAGGAATGAAACTTCCATCAAGGTGAAAATTATTGTGCGCCTCAATTTTACTAGTCTCTATCTTCTGCCCTAACGACAATAGCTAAATCTTCTTGGAATTCCTTCCTGGCAGTTTCTGGGATAGTCAAGTAGTCGAGTTGTTTCAAAGACAAATATTTAGATAATAGTAACGCATGATTCATGATAGGGATTCGTGGTAAAGAAGGTGTGTTATGTCCCAAATTTAGGCTTAGCGTTGAAGATTGGTCCTTTTGTGAATTTCGGAGAATGATGAATATAAATTTGAGACTAGATATTGCACAACACATGGTTTCGGGACTATCAAGGGCAAAGCCCCAAACAACATGCAACGCAATCAGCTCCAACACGGGGCCCTGTGATTGAATTCTACTATGCTTTCAAATCACACTCGAGATATCAAACAATTGCTCCCCCGCCTCTCAACCACGCCCTAACCCATGCTCTAATCCCCTTATCCCCAACCCCCTTCATATCCACCCCTCTTCCTTTTAGGTCACCACTCCTCACATCTTCCCAAATTCCACACGTTTCATCATACCTCTTCCCACTCCACAGTTCCCACATACAAATCCCCAACGCATACAGATCATCTTCTTTGGTCGCTTTCCTATCCCTTCCTTTCATCCACTCATTTGCTCGGTTTGGAGAGACTATCCTGCCGTTAAGAACTGGTGTCCATTGTTCTTCTTTTTCATGATCGATTGAGGCTTGAGAAGAGGAATGTGAAATAAAGAGGGAATCGTGAAAATTACTAAGTTTAACACTGACTTGATCGCTCGAATTCCCAGAAGCACAGAGCAGAAAATTCGAAAGATAAATATCACCATGGACAATGCCCTTTTCATGCAACTCCGACACAACCTGACGCATTGATTCGGAAATCTTCTTCCGCTGGGTGGGCAAATACAAGCGGGGAGTTAGAGGCATTTCTTGAGAAATAATGAGGCCGAGTGTGCCATTTTGGTAACAGTTGGTGTTTTCGGGAATGGAAACAGTGCCGTGAATAGTAACACCGCAGGAGCCAGCGGCCAGATGCATTTGTAGTTCATGAGGCGTAACGCCCGATTTGTATAGGAGAGAGTGAGAGTGGAAAAAGTGAAAGGTGTTTGTTAGGGTGGAGGCAAAGGGAGTGGAGTTTATGAACGGAGTGATGGTTTCGAGAGGATGGTTTGGGGGTGTCCAGTGAGACTCAGCTTGGGATGTTGAGTCTGAGACACTGGAATTTTGAGATTGAAGTGGGTATTCTGTCATCGTGGGCTTTTGCGAAGGGGTATGTGAGCTTGGATGTGAAGGGAGTTTGGGCTTGTATGTTATAAACGAGGGAGCTTCGCAATTGTAACTTTGAGGTTGCCATTGCGTGCCGACAGTATCGCTTCGTGATGCTACATTCGTAGCTTCTCGTTGATAAGGCGAAGAATTTGTGCTGTTCAGTATTTGAGATTGCCAAGATGCTGTGTTGTTATCTTGTGTCGCATTCTCCGCATTCCTTTGATAATCTGATGTATTGTGGCGATTATCCCACTCTCTTGACATCGAAATCGGATACATCGCGCTCAAATTATTCGCAATGGATATCAGGTTTTCGTTGTTCTGTACTGTAT